>CM076966.1:13187240-13749740 GCA_039105355.1 Benthosema pterotum
ATACTGTATATTATGCGAATAGTGTTCAGGTTGAAACCCAATATAAAGATTTGATGTTTGCCTGGGAAAAGTAAAAGATAATTGGGATTTCTCACGTGGTCCTTGCAAATGGGTCCTGACATACTGTTTTAGAAGCAGAAAAAAAGCATTGGTGAACACTAGGGATGTCTGACACTTTTTTTTTTTTTTTTTTTTTTTTTCATTTCGATCCTATCCTGATACCACAATTTCTGTGTTAGGTGATATTGATACCAAATACCGATACCAGAAAATAATATATACTGTATAATACAAAAAAAAAAAAACTACACTAACCAAGAACAGCAGACTCCACACTCAAATTTGCACTTACAACTCCAGAGTAAATTCCATATGCCCCAACAAACTGCCATGGTGTCATCCCCTTACCCCTCTGTCAGATCTGTGGTTGACAGACTAGACTGGCAGATTTGCCAAGACCGATATGACAAAGAATGGCCGATACTCGTACTTTTATTACTGATACAGTATAGGGACATCCCCAGTGAACAGAACGTTGCACATTGTAGCAGAGCTTTTTGAACTGCGGATTATCTTTGTGTTGCGGTAAATAAATAGGCCATGATGTTTTCAGCAGCACAAACTTTCAGGAACTTACTGTTACCACAAGCTTATACGAGTATTAATATGTTTGCAAAGGTAGCCTATGTGTGTGAGATTGTAATTGCAAATAGACGTGTTTGTATTTTACATGCAACTATCTTGGCCAAAGTATCTATTTTGTGTGCATATTAGCAGCATGTTCAGAACAGTGCGTGTGTGCGTGTGTGTGTGTGTGTGTGTGTGCGTGCACGCCTGCATCTCTATTAGTACCAACAATAGCCCATCCATAACAGTCGAGCCTAATAGCCGCGCTGCGCTGCTAATTTTTCAACAACAATGAGGCCAATAAAGAGAGATGGAGTGGCCCCCGGGGACCGTGCCCATATTTCACGGCCCAGGGGCCGCCAGGGGCCGAGAGACGACAGCCACGGGAAGCGGTTATTTATTTCGCTCCATCGGACGGAGATTAATGAGTTTCGACGTGGTAATTACACAGGTTAATCTGGATTAGAGTGTTATTTTTATTACGATGACAGGACATATGCGCGCCGCCTGATGCTGGCCAGAATGGAGACAAGTCACAGGGTAGTGCGGCACGGAATGGCGTTTGTTATAACATAATGTCATGATGTAATGATCGGAACACTGGCCCCTCATCAGCCTACGAAATTGCTCCCGTCTTTCTGACAAAACAAATAGAAGTGAAGCTAACATGTGCTATATGTTCTAGTGGCTGGAAATTCATCTGCAAACACATCGGTATCGGCCGATTCTAGGTGCTTTTAGATTAATCAGAACGATTAATTAATCGGTCCAAATCAGTCCGTCTTTGCAGATAAACAAGCAACTTCAAAAGATCTACAAGCTCATTAAGTCGACATCAGTAATACTGCGGACATAACAACCAACTACCGTATATTGAAATCAAAATCGCACAAAATATCTCATCGGCACCTCCCTAGTATGTATACAGTACAATCCTAAGTGTAAATGTTCCTCTAAAGGTTTTCAATGGACCAAATAGACCCGAAAAGCTTTTACAGTGTAGCATTAGCATGTTGAATAATGAATAGACAGCACTCTGAATACTGAATATAGTCAGTGCCTTCCGGTCCTTTTGTGACTTTAGAGTGATTAAACAATATCTTAAAAATGCTAAATAACTGCACAAATTATGTGTTTCTCTAGCTCTCTCTCTCTCTCACTCACACACACACACACACACACACACACACACACACACACACACACACACACACACACACACACACACACACACACACACACACACACACACACACACACACACGCACACGGATGCACACACACAGTCTCTCTCCCCATACTCACATGTGTACCAATACAGCTTTTTGTAGTGCTTGTGGCATTGTGTGTGCGTTTGTGTAACACTAAAACAGATGTACTAGCGCCATCTACTGGGCGGTGGAAACTTGCCCTACTATCAGTACTAACTACTGTCTTATCTTCAACTGTACCACAATTCAATTCAGCCTTTCTCATACCTAACGAGGTGCTGCCTGGCCGGCAACGTATGGCGCAGGCTGTGTGGAGAGCAGTACGCAAGCTTGTGGCCCTATGGCGGGTGTCTTTTTGTAGAAAACGAAAGGACCCGGGATAAAAAAAGATGTGAACTTGAGGTTGATATTGTGATGGAGAAAAAAAGACTGTGAAAGCGTCTGTGGAAGGTCTTATTCCACCCGTAGTACTGGTACTTTGGCTCTGTAGCTGCTTCCGTTCTAGATTCTTGGAAGCTTCCTTCATTTTTTTTGTTCTAGTTCAGGGGTGGCCAACCCACGGCTCACGAGCCGCATGCGGCTCTTCAGCTGGTTACATGCGGCTCTTAAGGGGCTTCCACATGAAACCGTCAAAAACACTCGGCCTGGCGCAGTCATGCATTTCATCTACCAGTGGTTTTCAACCTTTTTTATACCAGGGCCCACCATTTATTCAGAATTTGATTTGAGCCATGGACCATTAATCTTTTACCACTGTACATTCTCTAGTTGTGTAGACTTGGGCTAATTCACATGATGCATATTTTAACGCTCTCAAGGAGTTACATCTGGCTATCCAACTTGCCATCATTTAGCCTGGAAACCTGAAAACCTCAGGGATCACTGTTGAAAACCCCTGCCCTATACAGTGGTGCCTAACCACTCAACCAAGGACTGATTCCTAGTCGACTGCGGAGGTGTAGGTGTATGTTTTTTGCCTTGTCATATACTTTTTTGGATTGTAAACCCTGTTTCTAAATACATGCCTAGATGCTTTAATAGTGTGTCTTTGCATTGCGCACCTGCACACAAATGCATGTGTCTTATGGCAGGAGAGGGGAAATCTATTTGCGACCGTGGCGGCCATCGCGGCGGTTTTCTAACCGTTGTGACCGTTTGATGTGGCTCTTTACAGTAACACAGTGAAAAACCTGGCTCTTAGTCTGTCACTGGTTGGCCACCCCTTCATTTTTTTTGTTCTAGTTCAAGCTGAACCAATTAAGTCCTGGTACTCACACTAGTATCAATACAGCCCATATCCCATAGCGCATAGATTTCCAACCTATTTATCTTTTTCGTGTAAATATAGCACTATTTAGTATCTACTGCATAATATGCACAGTTAAATTAGCCTATTATATTATAGATACTGTAATGTTCTTAGCTTTTGCATGATACACATTAAGTACTTTGTATGCATATGATGTATTAACATGTTTGAGACAATCTAAATTGTGAATTGTGATTTCATATGAACTAATCTGTATGTACAGTGTATGATGTATTGCCATGGGTTATTTTGTTCATTCTCATGCTCTGGATTAAGAGTGTCTTCTAAATGTACAATTGTAAATTGTACAGCGATATTCCAAAAATAGGCAATTCAGGCCTGTATACAGGTTAAGTGCCACTCTTCTATATGCAATACTACATTTTGCCGCTCTATACCAAAAAACACAGAATTATTCTACCACTATGATGGGTTTGGAACACCAAATAATGTTGGAAGGTGAGGCGTGTAAACGTGTTGTGACGTTGAGACTCCCGGTGTAATCCCCCAAATAAAATGGCATGACCAACACACACTGACAGTCCTTTTAACCCGTACACAGTGTTACTACCAAGACCCGAGAAAATCAATATCCAAGTCAGGCTCAACCACTAAGAGCAAACCTCTTTGGTATAATCATTTTAATATACATTTATATAGCACTTATCTCAATGTTACACAGTGTTTTTATACAATGGCAGTGATTGACACATGCAGCAATTCATGGTAAAATGGTCTCTGTGTAAAATGACTTGTTTAGACTGCCTGGTAAAATGGTCTCTGTGTAAAACCAACATGTATGATGTGTGAAATACATCTTACACTTTGCCAATTAAGCTTTGCTAAACCAGGAATTTAAATCCGTTTCATGGAAGCCGTGGTGTCGTGGAACGAAAAAACATGTTATGCGTGTCACAATATGTTAAAATGCGGTGTTTTCCAGTGAAATGCTCCCACACGGATGTGTTTACTGTAGGGCTTGGTGTGACAGGTCTCTGCACTGTAGGAAGAAGCCACTGATGGAATGTTACTGCATCCTAAGTACTCATATTAAAGGAGAATTCCACCCCAGGAGGCCTTCTTACCTTTATTTGCAGTTGAATTATTTCCTGAAAAGTGGTCCATACCCCAGTTGTTTGTGAAATAACTTTTTTTTTTTTTTTTTTTTTTTTTTTTTTTGCTATACCAGTATATTGTCTCTCCACTATGTCAATAGTGTGTTGACACTCACACTGTCACATTTGGTTTAGCCATAAATTGTGCACCCCCCCCCCCCTCCCTGAACCTAAAGTAAAAGTGTGAGACATTTTCATTTTGGAGCAATGAAAATACAGTAGGTGAATTTGATCCTGTAGCTCCACTTTAAGCTTATGGTGTGGTAGGGCCGGGAGCCAATACTGTTAATAAATCTAACGATGCCTTCTGGAGTAGAATCCTCATTTAAAAACAAAACAAACAAACAAACAAAAAAACAAACAAACACCAAAAAATACTTTACTATTGTTCCTACATTTCCTCCCCAGGCTGGATGTTCACGGTTCAATCCTGGGCTCCACCAGAGTTAGTGTTCTTCAGCAAGAATGTAATGCACAAGTATGTACTGGATAAAAACGCTATATACCGGTGCCTGCACCATTAACCAATCTACTGTCAGCTTTCCAACTTAACTGTCTCCCTCCCTATACTGTTCATCTCTACACTGTCTACAGTCTCCATCTCAGTTTTGTTATGAGAGTGAGAGTGAGAATAAGGAAGAGAGGCAGCTAAATCCATGAGGTACTGCAAACCGTGCTTCTACAGTACATAAGAAGCTTCTCTCTGCTTCTTAGTTCTCACCTGCAAAATACGGCACCATTGCAAGCCCTGCTTTCCGACCAAAACCACAGCAGAGAGAGGCTGTATAAATCACAGCCAGACAATTCTCCAGACAGCACCTAAAAACAGGAAGCAAACACTGGGGAGACGGGAGTGCTGGAGACAGACGGTTGGTGTCTACTGACTAGCTAGTTCCTCCCCTCCAGGGAGACTGAAAACCCCCTGTCTGCAGCACGCATTAGTCAGACAGCGACGGGACATGTTCCACTCTCTCCTCTGTGGGTTATAGCTAGGGACAGGGAGAATGGACTCATACATACACCTGTCTCTCAGCCTGACTCGCAGCCAAGACCTTTAATGGCTGCTTACTGCTGTTGTTGTAACCACAAGGAATCAGTGAGGAGTCCAATCGGGGAGGTTTTGAACAAAATTAAAAAAGGCATACCCTTTAAGCCACCCTTTAAGTCACTGGTATGCATGGAATCTACGCCGCCTCTCAAAGAAGCCCAATGAAAGCGACTGAAACAAGGTAGATCATGCATATTTGATATTTATAATGCGGTGGCCGGGAGGGAAGCAGTGAGGCGGGAGGGGGGCTGTTTTTGTGGACATTTCTGGTACTGCACCCAAACAGCACATTGAGACAATGTATCTACAAAAGCTAATAAAAATACAATAATAATACTAATACAAAGCCCAATTATGATGATCAATTAAGGCAGTAATTTAAGGAGTGAATTATCATCATACATCATCAGACATCAGCCATTCAAATCATCACATTCTCTGCTACAAACACAAACATGTCCTCTAACAGTCCTACACACAAAGCTGTGCATAGGAGGGACCTATGCACACACACACACACACACACACACACACACACACACACACACACACACACACACACACACACACACACACACACACACACACACACACACACACACACACACACACACACACACACACACACACACACACACACTTCTGGTCAAAATAAGGAATGTGTATGGGTGGAAAAGGTAGAATGCCTAGAATAGCATAATCCTGAAACACCAGATTTTGCTGTGTACATCCCAGGCAGTGTGTCACATTGTTTAATGTTGAGCAGTCACAGTGTGTGTGTGTGTGTGTGTGTGTGTGTGTGTGTGTGTGTGTGTGTGTGTGTGTGTGTGTGTGTGTGTGTGTGTGTGTGTGTGTGTGTGTGCGCGCGTGTGCGCTTTATGGTACTTTTACTCAAGTACCATATCTGAGTACTTTCACCCTTCACTGGTCCAGTATTCAAAATGTAGCTGTAACTTTGTTGGAATTATTGGAATCAGAAGTAGAAAGTATACCCTTTATGTAGAATGTCTCATTTCAAGTTATCATCATGTATAAAAATCTTTTGAAAATAGCAGACCAGCAACACATTGTGAGCAAATTTAAGTAACTCATAACTTTAAATGATCAAATCAATGAAGTGGAGTAAAGGTACAATATCCGAGATGTAGTGAAATAGAAGTAAACGTATTGGAATTTGGAATTTCTAAAGTAAAGTACAAACACAAAATTGTAATCAAGTGCAGTATTTAAAGGAGCATTCGGTAATTTGGGGGATTTGGATAAAATCTCGTGGTCTGCCACTTTAACCAGATGTGCACATTCACACACTCTACGGTTCGTTGTACACCAAGGCCCCTCCCACACTCATTGACACTCATGATTGGATGAAGGCTTTGACACCCGCCACCAAAACTGAAACTAGTTTTTTTTACCCCAAGGGCTCAGTGGGGACAGAGAGGAACTTAAGTAAATGTACTTTCCACCACTGAGCACAGGATGCCATTCACAGTATTATACAGTAGTGCAGGGGTTTTCAACAGGTGGTCCGGGGACCACCAGTGGTCCTTGAAAAGGTTCGAGGTGGTCCCCGGGCTAAATAATGGAAAGTTGGTTAACCAGATGTAACTCTTGAGAACGTAAAAATGAAACCAAATGGACCCTTGCGGGTCCATTTGGTTTCATTTTTACACTCTCAAGAGCTAAAATATTCATCATCTGAATTAGCACCACTTAATTAAGAAGTCTACACTGTTTTGTTGGCAAAATCCAGCCTGGAATTGTCAACAAAACCAAAAGAATTCTTTAATTTTAGGTCTTTGGGGCTAAAATGTCGTCAAATGGTGGTCCGTGGCTCAAATGCTGAATAAATCGTGGTCCCTGGAGTCAAAAAGGTTGAAAACCACTGCAGTAGTGTACTCAGTAGAGGCTGCGGGACCCCACCGTACACACCCCATACATCCCACAAAACACCCCCCCGCTGCACCCCTGCAGGATCCAGGTGAGAATCCATCATGACTATTATTACCATGAGGCTCAGTGCTGCATCCATCACCACTAAGGTTAACACAACCTCCGCATCACGGCTAGCTCCACCGCGCAGAGAGATATGCATGCACATTTGTACGCAAACAAGTAATGAAGGCACACACATGCACACACAAATGAACACACACACACACACGCACACACACGCACACACACGCACACACACACACACACACACACACACACACACACACACACACACACACACACACACACACACACACACACACACCTGGTGCTCTCCCATGCAACTCCGTCTCTCTCTCTCTCACACACTCACACACACTAGAGAACATACTAGGCATGCACCTGGCGCACTCGTAGAATAGTCATAGACATACTCTCTCACTCTCTCTCTCTCTCTCACACACTCACACACACACACACACACACACACACACACACACACACACACACACACACACACACACACACACACACACATGCGACCAAGGGATACCAGGCTAGTATACAGTAGCACTTCCTTTACCTTACAATAAGCCACAGAGACAAGTACAGTAAATCAGAGCATGCAGGCTGCCTTCTACAGACATGTAGTTGTTGCCAAGTCTAAATGTAGTATAGTAGAGCTGTTACTTGCTAAAAGATGGTGTAATGTTCTGACAAGCCTTACTGTAGCAGCCGTATGTACAAAAGGCAATCTACAATATCACATAATGTATGTGCCATGTATAACATGGCCATCAGTTAGCCATGTTGAGCTGTTTGGAGGTTCACAGTGTTTGTTTTTTTATGTTTTTGTGTATTACTGTATATCTCTTATCATTAATGACAAAAGGTCATTACACTTCTATACTTGTTTGCTAATGTGTCAATTGTGCGGTTGTGGGAAAAAAAAAACAGTAAAATATTTTACTTGAGTAAAAGTATTAATACTGTAATAAAGAAATACTTTATTGTTAAAAGTAAAACTGGTTAGTTATCCACAAAGTGATATGCAATGCTCCGTGGAGTGGATAATCACTCAACATGCAGTCAAAGCTGGAAAATCATGGAAACATTTTGGGGCAATCATCAAAAAACAAAACAAAACCGAAGACCAGAAATTATTTGCAATTCCAGTCATGAAACCTCAGGGCTGGTGATGATGATGATATGTCACTTTTCTTCCTGTAGGTCTGTTGGTTTTAACTACGGATTTGTATACCACAGAGCACAGCATCATCTTAGCCAACAACACGCAGAAAGATGCACCGCATGTTGACTGAATGAGGGAAACTACAGAGAATGACAGAGGGTGTGTGAGGCCATGGAGTGGACGTTATCAGTGATCTAAATAGGGTTTCAATCTAACCAGTCCTGGGATCCAGGGAGGGTGTTTTAGATGAGTCAGAGGGGTGTTTGATGAGTCTCACTTCAGTGATGTTAGGAGTCACATTTTGTCTAATGTGTTTTTACAAATTGCCACATTTCAACTCCCATTTCATCATTTTATATGGTTATAATGTGTTTATACTCGAGTAGAAATGTAGGCCTATCTGAAAGAAATCGACACAATTCCAAACCTGAAAGCTTTTTTACATTGTTTTGTTTTTTCTTCTTTTTTCATGGTGGATTAACATTAGTGTACATGGTTGCATCCCTGTGTTTTTAAGCCTGTTAAAATAACATGACAAATGTTCCCCCATACGCTATAGCAGTGGTGGCACTATTTTACACACACAATCCATAGGGCATGTACTGTCGTATCTGCAAGTCCAAAATGTGCTTGTATACTGTAGATTGCTGCTTGCTGTAGATTTAAACTGAAATTTAAAAAGTATCATTAATTGTTAATATGACATAAAGATAATGAGAATTTGCTAACCCTGCTGTGTCCTATTTCCAAACTTGTCCCACACATGAAATACTTCTGTCCCCTGAACGGGTTGGACCTGGTCAACCTGACACAGGCAGCACACTTCACAGTTGTTTCTTTGCTCTCCACAAGATGTCCCCATTGGCTTACTTCCTCAATATGGAAAAGAATACTAGTCCTGTATGGACAATTGTGGAAAACAAATGGTTATTATCATCTCCCTCTGAATACATCTGCACTTCCATCTTCCATCTACACTTCCAAGCTGGATCACCAGAAAGGGATGGTAGATGGCAGAGTACAGCAATTTGCAATGGGCCTAGTCAACAAGATATGCTACCATGGGAGGAACTTCATGAAGGCCATGGCCGTCGTTGGCCCTCTCATTGGCTGCGTGTCCCTCACATACGCTGTAATTAGATGCCCTATTGGCCTGAATATAAGACTATGTTTTTTTCCCAGTGGAAATATCCCAAAAAATAGAGTCGTCTTATATTCAGGGGCTATACTATTTGACATTCAATGTTCTTTTTTCTGTAAATGGGTCTTGAAAAATGAGGGTCGTCTTATAAACGAGTCGTCTTATATTCGGGACAATACGGTGTAATTAGATGCCCAAAAGGCCAAATTGTCCATTATGCACCCCGACCAGTGCCCACACCAGTTCATTTTACACTAGCGCCATGGTGCCAAGTGTAAACAAGAGCTGAGTTTAAAGTTAAAATGTGTCATTCATGCAACATGCTGTGATCGTGTAGATTAGTTATAGTCGCCACAGGACACCGGCATACAATGAAGAATAAATTGACTGCCTCGCTCTGCCCTGTCTGCCTGAGAGGGACGTGCACACATAGACATCACAGGGGGCTCCAGTACCTTGTACCCGTCTAAAATACAATGGCCCATTGCAATCCACAAATGCAGCTCAATTCTCACAAGCTCACAACACACAAAAAACATGCTTGATGTGAATTGTAACCAAATAATGGCCCGGTGTAGGCCGGTGATAAAACAAAAAAAAAACACTCTATTGCAAAGGGCGGCCTCGTTCCTTATAAACAACCGAGGGCCGATTCTTGTAAAATTGATTTTGCAAAAATAATTATGACCGGGGGCTTGACATAGTTAGAAATTTAACCCAAGGCCTTGCCCTTCATGCCCTGACATTTGGCCTCTGTGCTCTTGAAAATGTTGTCCACACTAGAGGCCAAGTGGTCTTTCCGCTGTAAAGGATGAAATTCCAGGCCTGTACACTACACCGCAAAGTAACCCACATGTACCTGTCAAACTACTTTCTAAACGTCAACAATGTCCACCATCAGAACAGCAGAGAGAGATAGAGAGCCCCATCAATCATGTTCAACACAGATTTGTCTCAAACAAGCTGTTGTAAAAGGAATGTGAATCCCTTGTGTTCAAAACACTATTTCAGACGAGTCAAAAGAAAGTCGACCTGGTGCTGGAAGGAGATGGAGGAAATGAAAAAATAGTGTAAAAATATGCTGGTGCTTCGGAGATCAAAGGGACTTGAACAATGAAGAGAGGCGGTGATCTGAGCACTCAAACGTTTAAAAATGAGGGGGGGGGGGATAAAAATCTGGTACTTTATTAAACAATAAAATCAGCCAACGTGTTTTCACTCACTGAGAGTCTTCATCATGCAGGACTAGTTTAAAGGCATCAAACAAACCTGGTCCACATGTAGAGAGACAAGCAATCAGAACAATCAGAATGAGTACAACACTCATTCTGATTGATTGTGCTCACCACAAGCACTCCAGGCCCAAAGGGCAAGTGTGTGCGTGTGCGTTCAGCACACTAATTTGTCTGATTATCATACAACATCACCTTGTAGTACAGCAGATTAACTCATTTTTTTCATACGATACTTCACTTTGGTATAGAAGCGTGAAAATTGGCACAGATACTCTCCAAGGTCTACTCTTTAGGAAAAAGGCGCGTGCCACTCAAAATTCCAAGATGGCGGCCCCAAAATCCAAAATGTCCGCCCAAAAATGTGGTTTTTCCTTCATAACTTGAAATGCATTGATTTTACACCCCATAAATGTATTGAACATTAATACAAAGTTGGCCATTACGGACGGTTTGGCACCAATAACATGTCTGTATCACTTACGGCTCTTGAGATACAGCATATAGGTACTTTCACAGATTGAGGAGAGCAAGACATTTGTAACACTGATTCTTAAGTGAATCAAATGGTGATACAGGCATGAAAATTGGTACACACACTCTTCAAACCCCACTATTTCTAAAAGTACTGCGTGCCCTGCAAAATTCCAAGATGGCAGCCCCCAAAATCCAAGATGTCCGTCAAAAAATGTGGTTTTTCCTTCATAAGTCGAAATACAAAGCTTTTAAGCCCCATAAATGTATTGAGCGTTAATATAAAGTTAGGCATTACGGACATTTTGATACCAAGTACATGTCTCTATGTGCTACGGTTCTTGAGTTACAACATATACGTAGTGATGAGGCACCATAAGTGTAACATTTTGGCACATTTCCCTCTTTAACTCAAAGATCCCTTTATCACCATATCTTCTATTTTCAGGAAATGGACCTACATGTATCTGCTATCATAAACCACTTCAGGTTTTTCAATTGATGAAACAGGTCAGGAGTTATTAAGCCGATTGCGAAGGGCTGTTTCAGTGCTAAATTTGCTGCGTACATTCTGCGAATATAAGCCACCCAGAAATGTCTGTCTGTGCATCTGTCCTTCACAATAAGTGTATATGTGAAGTGGACGCACCAAGTGCACCATGTGTCATACTATAATTGTATAATGTGCTAAAATGCGTAATAGTGTAATATATGCAATAGTGTAATAGAGCTAATAGTGTAATATATGCAGTATATAGCGGTATACTGTAATAGGGTAATGTATGTAATAAGTGTCACAGTGTAACATGTGTAATAGTGTAATAGGTTAATATGTGTAATAGTGTCAGTGTAATATGTGTAATAGTGTAATAGGGTAATATGTGTAATAGTGTCATAGTGTAACATGTGTAATAGTGTAATAGGTAAATATGTGTAATAGTGTCATAGTGTAACATGTGTAATAGGGTAATATGTTCAATAGTGTCATAGTGTAACATGTGTAATAGGGTAATAAGTGTAATAGTGTAATATTTTGCATTAGGGTAATAGTGTAATAGGAAATATGTGTAATAGTGTCAAAGTGTAATATGTGTAATAGGGTGTCATGTGTAATAGTGGCATAGTGTAACATGTGTAATAGCATAATAGGGTAATGTATGTAATAGTGTCAGTGTAACATGTGTAATAGTGTAATAGGTTTACATGTGTAATAGTGGCATAGTGTAACATGTGTAATAGTGTAATAGGTTGATATGTGTAATAGTGGCATAGTGTAACATGTGTAATAGCATAATAGGGTAATATGTGTAATAGTGTCATAGTGTAACATGTGTAATAGGGTCATAGTGTAATATATGCAATAGTGTAATAGGGCTAATAGTGTAATGTTTGTGCATGGTAATAGTGTAAGAGTGTAATAAATTACTGTAATATTGGTATAGCATAATAGCGTAATATGTGTAATTGTGACATGTGTAATAGGCAAATATGTGTATCATGTGTAATGGTGTAATAGGACAATTACACTAGACCACTATTCCATATATTACACTATTACCCTAATGTACACAGATTACACTATTACACATATTAGCCTATTACACTATTACACTAGTAGCCTATTGTACATACATTATGCTATTGCACGTATTATCCTATTACACTATTACACAAATTACCCTATTACAGTATTACACGTTACACTACAACACTATTACACATATTACCCTATTACCCTATTACACATGTTACACTATGACACTATTACACATATTACCCTATTACACATGTTACACTATGACACTACTACACATATTACCCTATTGCACTATTACACATATTACCCTATTACAGTATTACACGTTACACTACGACACTATTACACATATTACCCTATTACCCTATTACACATGTTACACTATGACACTATTACACATATTACCCTATTACCCTATTACACATGTTACACTATGACACTATTACACATATTACCCCATTACACATGTTACACTATGAAACTATTACACATATTACCCTATTACCCTATTACACATGTTACACTATGACACTATTACACATATTACCCTATTACACTATTACACATATTACCCTATTACAGTATTACACGTTACACTACGACACTATTACACATATTACCCTATTACCCTATTACACATGTTACACTATGACACTATTACACATATTACACTATTACACATTTTACTCTATTACAGTATTACACGTTACACTACGACACTATTACATATATTACCCTATTACAGTATACCGTTATATACTGCATATCTTACACTATTAGCTCTATTACACTATTAAACTATTGCATATATTACACTATTACGCCTTTTAGCACAATATACCATTATACTATGACACATGCTACACTCGGTGCGTCCGCTTCACATATACACTTATTGTGAAGGACAGATGCACAGACAGACATTTCTGGGTGGCTTATATTCGCAAAATGTACGCAGCAATTTTAGCACTGAAACAGCCCTTCACAATTGGCTTAATAACTCCCGACACGTTTCATCAATTGAAAAACTTGAAGTGGTTTATGATAGCAGATACATGTAGGTCCATTTCCTGAAAATAGAAGAAATGCTGATAAAGGAATCTTTGAGTTAAAGAGTGAAACATGCCAAAATGTTACACTTATGGTGCCACATCACTACGTATATGTTGTAACTCAAGAACCGTACTACATACAGACATGTACTTGGTATCAAAATGTCCGTAATGCCTGACTTTATATTAACGCTCAATACATTTATGGGGCTTAAAAGCTTGTATTTCGAGTTATGAAGGAAAAACCACATTTTTGGACGGACATCTTGGATTTTGGGGGCTGCCATCTTGGAATTTTGCAGGGCACGCAGTACTTTTAGAAATAGTGGGGTTTGAAGAGTGTGTGTACCAATTTTCATGCCTGTATCACCATTTGATTCACTTAAGAATCAATGTTACAAATGTCTTGCTCTCCTCAATCTGTGAAAGTACCTATATGCTGTATCTTAAGAGCCGTAAGTGATACAGACATGTTCTTGGTGCCAAACCGTCCGTAATGGCCAACTTTGTATTAATGTTCAATACATTTATGGGGTGTAAAATCAATACATTTCAAGTTATGAAGGAAAAACCACATTTTTGGGCGGACATTTTGGATTTTGGGGCCGCCATCTTGGAATTTTGAGTGGCACGCGCCTTTTTCCTAAAGAGTAGACCTTGGAGAGTATCTGTGCCAATTTTCATGCTTCTATACCAAAGTGAAGTATCGTTTCACTAATCTGCTCTACTACATCACCTTGGAGGATTCAGTGCATCAAAGTGTACTGTATATACTATTTCAGATGCCTATAAAACGCGATCAAAACCGCCAAAGACTAAATTACTCTGAGAGGTCAGTGTCACTCGGGAGGAGAGAGTGTTGGGCTACGTTAAGAGGAGGAAGCATAGAGGGTGACACCATCTGCTCCCCACGGACAGGATGCAGAGGTGAAAGGCTAGATGTCAGCTCTGTCAGGAGAGATGCAGGGGGATGGAGGAGTCAAACCCACTAAACCTCCTCACACACACGCACACGCACACACACACGCACACACACACGCACACGCACACGCACACACACACACACACACACACACACACACACACACACACACACACACACACACACACACACACACACACACACACACCTCTCCATGGTGTGCATGGAGAGAGCACACACAGTACACACATGCATGCATGCTTCCAAGAGTCATTTACGTGACTGCACATGTGCAAGGGAAATGCAGAAATTGCCAGGTTTGAAATGCAGAAATTGCCAGGTTTCCAGCTTTATTACACAACTCATTTTTTGTACGCAAAGTCCTGTGCAGAGTAAAATGTAAAATGTCACAATCATCTTTTCATTTATTTTACAACTCATTTTTTGGGGTAAAAAATACAGATGGATAGGTGAAAGCATTTAAAATTGCAGGAGTCAACATAATCTTGAGATTAGTCTTGAGAGCCAAGTGACATTAACCATGTACTGAAGGTTAGCGTACAAGAGAAATTTGGCATATTATATTTCAATTTTCCCTGAAACTGCAATAATGATAGTTATACATGTGCTGTGCTGTACACACACACACACACACACACACACACACACACACACACACACACACACACACACACACACACACACACACACACACACACACACACACACAACACACACACACACACACACACACACACACACACACACACACACACACCATTGCCAGTTAGATTTTTTTTGTCCAATACTTGGGATGTGATCAACACCAAAAAGACACTGCAGCAGTGTTTCCCAAACCCTGACCCTAATCTCACAGAGAAGTCACAGTGATTTTGAACCCATAGCGCATGTCTCTGCAGTTGTGGTGTCAGATGTTGGTTCTGGAACGGACCGGCGCTGTGAGACTCAGTCGGAATTAATTCACCATCCGTTGCAACCGAGTCGCAGCATATGCTGCAGTTGCAAATTGATTTCGCTGCCTCTTGTTGTTGTGGTTAAAGGTGCTATTAACGTTGAGTGACCAGAGTTTCTTCTAGCTGTGAAATGTTCCTATACGACACGTTACGTAGATTCCGAAGTTGGAAGTGGGTTGTTTATGGTTTCGTCAACTTTATCATCAATATAGTTTCCAATAGAGCTGCTTAGAGGCAAACGATAGAAGACTGCTGGTGGGGAGAAAACAATGCCATCCTATGCTGAGAGAACTATCTGTCTCACGCACGCACGCACGCACGCACGCACGCACGCACGCACGCACGCACGCACACACACACACACACACACACACACACACACACACACACACACACACACACACACACACACACACACACACACACACACACACACACACACACAGTGATCCTACTCTCCACACTCTCCTTGAGGCCGAGACTTTGATGTGGTTCTGCTCTGCCTCGTCCAATCAGCATCATGTACTATAGGACCAGTGGTGGGGAAAAAGTACTCATTGAATTACTTAAGTAAATTCACCCATAATGTAATCTAAAATACTATTAAAATATTATGATGTACTTGAGTAAAAGTCTACCATTATTGGTATCAAAATGTACTTAAAGAATTGCATTGATTATGCAGAGTGATCACATTTCAAGTTTTTCAAATGTATGCAAATCTTTTCAAAATAGACGATCTGGAGTAGAAGTAAAAGTATTTGGAAATGACGTTATGTGAAGAAATACAGTACATGACTAAATGTAAAATGGTAAATGGCGCATTTATATATAGTACTTTTATCTAAAGCACTTTACATAGGCTATATAGATTGTGAATTACATTTACACACATTCATACACTGATGTTAGAGGAAACGCAAGGCACTAACCTGCTCATCTGAACTGAATTCATGTTTTATGGGACCCATAATAGTGATTTTTATTATCATTATTATTATTATTATTATTAGCTTTTGCCATACTCAGGTAACTTTACAAAACTATGGCCATGACAGCATTGGTACGTTTGTACAAAAAATACTGTATGTTAAGCATATTCGGCTATTCGGTATTCGCCTGGTTCCTATATTTGGAATTCAGTTTACATGTGCTGTTGCTGTGAACCGGGGCTCTATGATCCATTACTGACTCCATCAGATCACAGCATGGACACGGCTAACATGTTTGGCATCAACAGGACAATTACTGCAAATATTTTGAATAGCTTGATGCACAAAATGTCTAGTTGACTCTCTTTTCAGTTCAGTTTCAGTTCTTTCACTGTCTCACTAGGTACTGTATACAGTATACACTATGAAATTAACACTTTTGCAGTGGTATGTAAGAATGTAGATCTGTGTGTGTGTGTGTGTGTGTGTGTGTGTGTGTGTGTGTGTGTGTGTGTGTGTGTGTGTGTGTGTGTGTGTGTGTGTGTGTGTGTGTGTGTGTGTGTGTGTGTGTGTGTGATGCTCTCTCTCTCTGTCAAGCGCACACACACGCATGCAGTGCACCCATACGCAGTACACACACACACACACACACACGCACACGCACACGCACACGCACACGCACACGCACACGCACACACAGTAGTAGTGCTACAGTAATGATGCAGCCCCATCAGTCTCCAGGGAGCTCAGGGGGAAGCAGGGACCAGCGGGCCCCTCGGGGCTGTCTCTGCCACCAGAGAGATAGAGACACACACACACACACACACACACACACACACACACACACACACACACACACACACACACAAGCACACACACAAGCACACGCACACATGCGCGCACACACAGCCCCCAGAGACGGACCCGCTCCGGATAACGAATGAATGCGACTACAACTCCTCTGTACCTAGTTTGGATAGTCCTCTCTACCAGTCACACTGACAGGTAACCAAGCTTCATTTGGGACACGCCACTAACGCCCTAATGGTCCTGACAAAACCTGGAAAAGTACATTTTAAAGTGCAATCCAGAACTCTCTAGAAGCTATGGGAAATGATTGTTTTGGGAAGATCTTGGAAAGGTCCAAGATCGTCCAGTGATCCGTGGGTTGGTGGTTTGAATCCCGGCTCCTCCTGTCTATATGTCCAAGGGTCTTTGGACAAGACACTGAACCCCAAATTTCTCCTGATGTGCTAGTTGGTAATGGTACCTTGCATGGTTTCTTCTGCAATCGGTATATGCACCATTTCCCATTTAAAAAGGGTTATAACAATCGTACAGTCTTAACCGTCATCAACTCTTGTAATTCTGCTATATTTTATATGACAGTATGCAGTATGCACTCCTTCTGGAGTGAGTTTGGACCTATAGTAGCCCTCTCCAAGGCTCCATCTTCAAAGCCATTCACCCATGGCTTGGCTCTGTGCTCGTCGACACACAATGCCACATACTGTACATTGCTTGGCGTGGGCCCTTGTGCACCTAGCGGCTTACAATCCTCAAAGATGCAATGTTGTGTTTTCTCCCCTTTAAACATGAACATCAGGTATTATTACTGTACTAGGGTTATTATACTATAGCTCCATAGATCAGGGGCGGATGTAACATTTCCCAATGGGGGGGCAGGAGAAAATGGTATGGGTGCGGCTTCATCACCCGTGTCGCTTCGCGCCACGGGTGATGAAGTCGCACCCATACCATTTTCGGTTACAAGACTTTTATTAGTCAAGTAAAGCATCAATAATAACATCAGTTGTTGTTGAAGTTGCAACAGACACGCAGCATGCATAAAGCTAAAGGTCTGACTCAGAGTTTTCTGTTTTCAATGAGGAAATGCTGTTGGTTTAGTGATGAGGCGATTGTAGTTAGTTAGTAGCAGTAGTAGTGTTTCAAATACTTTTAAATATAAGCACTGAAATGTCTTAGATGTTTTGCATGCCATCATGTTTGCTGGAGCAGTCTGGGCATTTGGGGGGGGCTTTGCCCCCCCCATGCCTATGCCTAGATCCGCCCCTGCCATAGATGAAAAGTACAAAAATCACAGCACTCCATTGACCCACATGGCCTGTTTCATTGAATCCAATGGCACCGATAAATACTTGTGACTGCCGCCTGTGTTCCACGGCTGATGCCATGCTTTGCGTCATGCTTGTGGTTATGATTCGTGGAAGGGTTGGGGTTGAGTGTCGGATGACACCAAAAAACACTACCACTACGTGGTTGATTGTGTCAGATGGCACTGACCCGAAAATGCGCTCTCTCTCAGTCTCAAACTGACGGCAAACTATTTCATTTTGTAAAGGCCTGGAATTAATCCCTAGATATTTACATACGGTCTCTCAACAGTTATTAATTCTGGTAAAGGTCAAAGTTGTACAATGTATATTAGGGCTGTCAAAAATGCTGCTTGAATACAATACATGCATGAACAAACATGTATTACCCAGAGCAAAGTGCTGTTATGTAACAATCTTTACCTGCAGGAAACAGGAAATGGTTATTAAGCCAATCCATTCAGCCAAATCCAGTATAGTAGCCTACACTTGATAAAATTAAGGCACACAAAAATGTGACAAGGAAGTCTCACCCTGACAGAGAATTCCTGGCAGACTTTTTAGATTTTTGGTCAAGTCTGCTTGTGAACATATCTGCAGCACCATCATTATCAAATGACCACTATTTCCACTTCAACTACTACATATTAGCACTTCAATTAAGGTGCTACACATATATTTATACTTTGTGTGGTTCCCGTGGTGCATTCAGTGCAGATCAAGGCTTTACCAAGTCGGGGTTGTCTTGTCCGTGCAACTTGTACAGTAGCGTGCAGATGGCAAACACATGGCTCTGTGATCTTGTGAGACCAGCTGTTGTAAGTACAATACAATAACTTGGCACAGCAGATTATATTAATATTCAAACCTTAATTTTCTCATTAATGAATTATTTATTTTTAACGTTTAAATATAGTGCTTAAATCCGTACTTGGAGAGAGCATCTACATCCTCATAGTGTGCAAGATCCCAAAGAACAAAATGGTAATCAGATATATGCCGTGCACCGGGTAATTGGTCGATGACTAATTGGGAAGGTGAAATGATTTGTTTTCAGGGCACTCTTTGTAGCTTTTTCTGCATCCATCATTGTTCTAGAGTAGAGCATATATTCATCTAGATTTCACCAGATGTGTGAGTGGGCAGAGAATCTGTGATTGCCTAACTATTACATATGATTTGATAGTTCCCGCAATGATAGAAGTGTGTGTGTGTGTGTGTGTGTGTGTGTGTGTGTGTGTGTGTGTGTGTGTGTGTGTGTGTGTGTGCGTGTGTGTGTAGACAGTGTTGGCTCTCTCCAGAGGTCCTGGCTGTCGTATAAATCATACAGACAGGCACCTCTGGTGATAATAAGCCACTCGCGGCCCTTCTGTACAACTACCATTCTCCTCTCTCTCCTCTCTCAACAGCTCTGTGTCTGGCCTCTGTCTAACCCCCTCTTTACACACACAAGTGTATACTGCATGCATGCATATGTTCACAAAACACACACACACACACACACACGCACACGCGCACACACACACACACACACACACACACACACACACACACACACACACACACACACACACACACACACACACACACACACACACACACACACACACACACACACACACACACACACACACAAAAGTACACAAATATTTACTAAAGCAAAAGTATTATTACTGTAATGTAGAAATATAAATATTCACAAATTAAATGTACAAAGGCATTGGTATTAAAAGTAAAAGTGCTCTTTGCTTTCAAATGTATACAAAAACAATCTCACAATGCATCAAGATTGGCTATTTTCAAATGGACAAAGTGTGTAATGTTACTACTGTAGCCTATGTTTTATAATAGAAGTACAGTCTGGGTTTCATAGGAGGTGGATGGTTGTCTGAACTGCCCACAGCCCTCCTATGAGACAGAGTAGAAAAACATAGTGGTACATAGTGGTTAAGTGGTACATATTGGTATAAACATTAATGAGGACCCAATTATATGAGCATAGTCTGAAAAGTGGTGAAGTGGTCCTTTAAGGCAAGCAACGGTACTTAGTTACTTTCAACCACTGTGTATATACATGCACGCACACAAGGACGCACGCACATACACATGCACTGTGTTCAGCGCATTCATCTGAATTTCAAAGCATTTAAAAGAATAGAGGAGTGGTGCATGCATGAGGTTGGCAGCCAGGCAGGCTGCCGGGCCTCATGGGAGCTGTAGTCCTCCCATGCGGCGCGCGTAGCGACATTGTTAAAACTGACGAGCGCATACAGCAACTGTTTTATTTAACCTTTATTTATCCAGAGGAGGCGCGGATGCTTTGTTACAGCAACCACAGCGCTTTGCTCATCCATTCACACTGTCACCCGGTCACCCAACTATAGTCACAATATAAACCAGAACTATATAAAACTCCCCTGGACGCTAATGGCTATGATTGGTTAGCTAGCTGGTTCAAGGTACAACTTCATTTGTCAGCAGTACCAATTGTAAACGCAAAAAGCACATGATGAAATGCTATGTGTGCTAAAATCAGCACAGTCTCTCAAGAGTAAAATATAGAAGAATGGATGTGATCTATCTAATATGATAGATCAAATATAAAACAAAGCTGCAATTTGTGTGCATGGGGAAAATATACTATCAATACTACATATAGTCCGGCAGTGAATTGTTCAGTGGTTCAAGGAGAATTTGTCTTGGACAAAAAGACCCACAGCCTACATAAATAAAATATATAAAACAATAAAGTACATTATGATTTATACACATACAGCATAAAAAATAGTAAATAAAAACACCCAAGTGATCATACCAAGTAACAAAAAAGTCAGCACCTTACAAACACCTTAAAACCTTTTATCGCTTGTTTATAAGCCTGACTATGAGCTTCCTGCTAAAACGCCGTTAGTGGCCATTAACTGAAACAAGTCATAGATTAGCCGCACCGCTGTATATGCCAAGCATGCGAAAAAAGCACCCGCTTATAGCCAGGAAATTACTGTAGTCTTTTTTTGTACGGCTGAGATACCGCTTGCCTGGCTGTGGCCACAACCCTGGCCTGGACAGGCTGTTGCTATGGTGGAAGTCCCAATCCGTTCCGCCATGGGCACGCAGGCACTGTTCTGGCTGGGGAGGCTGGTTAGTTTGGTGACTAGTCGGTTGGCTAGCTGACTAACTGACTGCCTGGCAAGCTCAATCATTTGGCAAGCTGACTGGTTTGTTTAATGACTGCTTGTGTATGCCGTTTTTTGGAGTACAGAGGATAGGACAAGTCAGGAGAGGACATAGGCGACAGGACAACAGGACAGGACAGGGCCAGACAGGAAGAGAGCACAGTGTCAGTTTGATTTTGTGTTTCCTTGCAAGGTTACTGTGGAGCTCATGGAAACACAATAACAGTACAACCCACTTAATTAGAATTACAGCTCTCTGTTTGCTGTGCATGTGTAGGTGTGATAAGGGTAGAATGCCTGCATGAACAGGTTTTCAACTTGTTTCACACTGGGATCACAACAACAACAACAACAACAATGTTGACCATTAATGTTAGAAGGCACAGGAAACACTGTGCACATCATGCACGTGTCTCTTTGGTATCTGATTTCCTTTTGCAAAAACATTTGTTTCTATTAAATTTCCAAATACTGTACCGTTCTCAATTAAAACCATGTCATATCATATTGCAACTCCAGTCAAGTGCATTTGAGTTCTAAATTCTCAACGAGACAACACAAGCCGCTGTCTGACTCTGTCGCTACCTCTGTGACTTGGCACAGATCCACCAACGTTAATGTCATGCATGCAACTGGAGCCCCCTGCCTGTTGATGGACCTGCCAGGCTTCACTGGTGACAGCCAACCAGGTAACTGCAGAGAGAGAGAGAGAGAGAGAGAGAGAGAGAGAGAGAGAGAGAGAGAGAGAGAGAGAGAGAGAGAGAGAGAGAGAGTGTATGCGTGTGGGGGACAGCCGGCCAGGTAACAGCAGTGTACAGCCTGAGCCTCGACATTGTTTGTCATTGTTACAAAGTTAAATCTCAATACAATTTGCCTTTAAAAAATAACCTACAGAATGTATATGTACGCCAACACAATTGCGTTGAGAGGTCAACATTTCTGGGGCTGTCACGCTTATACATTTAATTTGACGATGTAGTTGCAAATGAGCAATTTGGTCAGGTGTTGAACACTGGAACATATGAATGCAAAATACATGTCTAAATCTCAATTACCGGTAATCCAATCCACCAGGCAGATTTGACAAGACATCATGGAAGACATCATACCATACAGTATGTATTCAACTATTCAAAGGTAAAAATAGTGGAAATAGCCAATCTGCAAGCTTACAACACATGAAATAGTGACACATACGTTATACGTTTTAAGCGTATAACACATCACATGTGCTATACGCTTGTAGATGATACCATGTGTATTATATCCCATGCACATGGGTGGATAACAAGAAAATACAGCCAAGAACCTGGAGAGGGATCTCTCCAAATCGGTGTGAATTGAATGTAGGCGAATGTAAGGGACACTACAGCATCTCTGTTTCTTTATGTATGGACATTTCTTGGACATGGACATGATTAGAAGATTATGTTATAATTGTGACAGGCCTAAGAGCGCCAAAATCGTATGTTCAAGATTATACAAAACAGTAACGCTGTACAATTACTGGTTGTGTTTTCAGGTCGGCTGGAACAGGGATCAAGGTTCAAATGTTTTGAGTCTTGAGCGATGGTCTTACATAGTTTGTGGTACCAAAGGTGGCTGTCTGGTCACATGGTCAACAAGGTTCTCCTCCTCATGAACAAACAATGGCTCAGCCGGTGTGCTCAGGGAGTTTGCCACTTGTCACAATGATTTATGGTTTTATTTATTAAAATGATGTTATAGGACATTCCTGCTTTGGTTTTAACAGCACAACAGAATATTGGGAAGGAAAGTCAAGGGGTTGCATGCATGTTTGCTGTTGCTGTCCAGAATAAATCAAGCACAAATGAACATGCTATTTGTTTAAGCTTGTCGTAGGTCAGGTCAAATGTAGCGGATCTACAACAAGTTCACAACACGTGACACAATGTATTGCTGTTGGATGAGTTTGAAAGAAAAGATTGTGATCCTGTCAGGGGAGGATGTTCAAAGATTATTGAAGAGGTTATGGTGCTGTAGCATAACTTCTATAGAACATTGCCATAAATTCCAGTCAAAATCAATGTATGATCAATTGCATAAAACAACAATTGTGCACTACTGTACATAAACCCATTGTAAATGCAGGGGTTTTTAACAAGTGGTCGGTTGTTTTCAACAACCAAATGAACCCTGGCGGGTCCATTTGGTTTCATTTTTACACTCTCAAGAGTTAAAATATCCATCATGCGAATTAGTCCAAATCTACACAACTAGAAGAATAATGGTCATGGACAGAAGCAAAAGAAATCTTTATTTTTGGGGTCTGTGGGTCTAAGAATATCCTCAGTTGGTGGTCCGTGGCTCAAATCCTGAATAAATGCTGGTCCCTGAGATAAATGCATAGCTGTTTATGAGTTTATGAGACGAGTGTGCCCCAACGGTAGTGAGGTGTACTGTAGTGCAGAACAGTGAAGTACGGCTCATGCAGGCTCTGCTGGCGGGGGACACTCATACATCACCACAGAGGTGATTGAAGTTTTCAAGAGTGACCTCTGTCGCTTGGCATGAGCTGGATTCGACATACAGTACTCTTAATAATCTCATTTTTCATTGACCTCTCCTTATTTGAGGTGCTGTCACCAGTGGGATCTGATTGCCTTTGTGTAATGCCAGGGCTCATCAGTGACAACATGCCAGGCAAGCCCTTCAGAGACGAATAGACTCATCATTTTATCATTAAGAGCTTAACGTCTGATCTCAGATAATGGCAATTTTCCTAATGTCCGTTTCCCCTGCCCAGCCGTTTGTTTAACTAAGAGTGGAAAATGGACGTATGGGGGTCAATTTCTTACCAATGAAATGCATGTACGGGTTCTTGTGGCACGGTACAGGCTTTAATCTTCATCAATTATTTGACAACAGGCTATATCAGCTACTGTATAGCTCTGATATACACTCTCTGGTAACTGCTGTGGAAACCCCTGACTTCCTTGGCTTCCTTTAAAACAATCATGAAAATCCACTTGTCACTAGGAATGCAAATTACCAATTCATTAATTAATGAAACGCATCGATCGATAACCAGTTAGTTGATAGGACTTTTTTTAATATGAGGATCAGCTTAATATCCCTCAAGAATTACCAGTTAACTGTTATGTTTAAGAGTTGAATAACTTAACGTGGCTCATTGATTAACGATAACATGCTGTTTTATATGTTCTGCTGATATTGAGTGAGTGCATTGAGTGTGAGTATGTTGTGACACAGACAGCATGATCAGAGCACCAGGTACACAGCCGGTGAGAGTGTTTAGTGTGGGGTACGGAGGCACGAGGCAGAAACAGCATGCTTCATTAGCTTCTGTTCCCCCTGGAGCTTGGTAACACGGGCCCTGGAACTGCGCCGCCTGCCCAGTCTGTGTTGTTTAAGGCACTGGTTCCCAAAGTGGGATCCAGGGACCCCCTAGGGGTACTTGAGGGAGTTCCAGGAGTACCCAAATTAGAGATATTTAGGAACCAAATGGACCCCTGATCCATTTGGTTCCATTTGTACACTCTCTGAGTTAAATTAACAGTGGGTTTACAATGTAATTTTTTCCTAGAAATTACTGTTTTGGGACTTCCTGCTAGATCTGTTAAAAGATCCTCTCTTATCAGGGTCACTGCATTATGTTTTCAATGTGGTTCCACGCCCTAATAATAATTAATAATTAATGTTGATTGTTGACAAAATCGGTTTAAGTGTAAGGCTGGTGTAAGGGTCTCTGATCAATTCACTTGGGTATCATATTAATGACACACCTGATAGTTATCGGACAAATGCAGAAGACAACAATTCTCTACATGTGTGCACTTTCAGACGATTTGACAGTTAACAGTGCATAAGATCGCAGTTATTAGCTGTCACCAGCAGGACAGTTTCGTCTCAGAATGGCCGTGCTCTGCTGTCCCAGCTTGCTTAACTACTAAAACCCTGGTGTTTCCTCAAACCCCAACCCTAAACATAACCGCAAAACATCGCCACGCTGACACAGGGCTTAAAACAAGGCGGCCAACCAGCCATGCTGTTCGAGGATTTCCACGTTTTCTTATCAGTGCAATCGTGTCAGTCGGCTCGCAGACAACATGCCTCATCGATAAGATCGACTAATAAACAGCCTCCTGGGAATTAGGCTGTTGATAACAGTTGAAGCGGGTGGCACTTTTAGTGTAGCAAAATAACCCTACAACCCAACAACTCAATTACATATTATTATACCAGCATGTTAACATGCAGCATCTCATGCAGGAAATATGTGACTGAGAGAACTCACAGATCACAGTGCTGAACTCCACACAGCTAACAAGCCGTCTCGTGCTGGTGTGTGTGTGTGTGTGTGTGTGTGTGTGTGTGTGTGTGTGTGTGTGTGTGTGTGTGTGTGTGTGTGTGTGTGTGTGTGTGGTGCCAAGATATGCATGGATATCTGACTGCATGTATATGGCGTGTAGAGCAGTGGTATATGTGAGAGGCAGTGGGTACGACGTGTGGACATGAGAGGGATGAGAGCTTAAACAAGCTCCCTGGGGGTGGAGTGCCCCGATTGAAGACGCCCAGTAGCCTACATGTACACGCACGCACACACACATCATATCGCATACACGCACACATAAGTAAGTCAAAAGGGAAAGAAAGAGAATTTCAGGCAAATAGAGGACAGAGAATGTGTGTGTGTGTGTGTGTGTGTGTGTGTGTGTGTGTGTGTGTGTGTGTGTGTGTGTGTGTGTGTGTGTGTGTGTGTGTGTGTGTGTGTGTGTGTGTGTGTGTGTGTGCGTGCAGATATGAGAGCATTTTATGAGAGTGACTGAGTGAAAAGTCCTACAAATATGAATTAATATAGACTGGAGAGAGATAAGAGTAGGAAAAAACAGGATAAATATATATAACACAATCACACCCGTGTGAAGTGAGCGGGGCTCTAATCACCATACATCATCACATTCCCTGCTCAAGCCACTCAAATCATCACAAATGTAATTCTGGCCGATCAGAGTTTACGACTTCACCTTTCCGTTCTAACTTTTGTCATCAACGTTTGCGTTTACACAAACATGGAAAGCTGGGCATAGGTCAAAAATACAGAATAAAACAAATGTGTTCACATACCGGTACACACACAAAGATGATACATAGGTATCATCTTTGTGTGTGTGTGTGTGTGTGTGTGTGTGTGTGTGTGTGTGTACGCGCGCTCACACACACGCATACAGTGTGCACATGTGCACCAACTGGACACGTGTGCGAGTGTGTATTCATAAATCATCAAGAGACCCGGCTGTTACTGTGGCAGTCGTGACACCTCTGTCACCCTCATTGTTTAATCTCACACCTTCTCTCCCTAGAGAGAGAGAGAGAGAGAGAGAGAGAGAGAGAGAGAGAGAGAGAGAGGATCAAACCGCCTTAAAGATGGAATGCTGTGCTTTCCCTTCAATGCTAGAACATGATTATCAGGAAGGACTATGGAAGGCAGCAATTTTTTGTTTGTTTTTTAAGTGGATAAAAAAAAGTGTTCACTCAAGTGTTTCAGCAAAACCCATATTTTATACAGTCACTCTTTGGATATGGGCTGTCAGACACAGCTTGTTTTTTGTTTTGTTTTTTTTATTTTTAACCAGGGACGTAATCTGGAAAAGTAATCTGAGATAAAAGCCATTTCTATTCAAAATTTCTATGCAAAAATGGAAGACAGCATTAAGATTTGCGTGTGCATATTATTTTTTTTAAATCTTCCAAAAAAAAGAGGAACACACACAAACATACCTAAGACATGTGCCATTGGTCAGTGAAGGCAAAAATGGAACAATAAAAAAGTTAAAATAATCTCAACGTAATAATCCCCCATAGTCCCTGCTCTAAGCACTCTCTCCTCTCCTCTGGCTCCTCCTTGTCTTCTGCCCCGTCCTCAGCTCCTCCCTCTCCAGGTCCCTGACAGGTGGTCCAGCTTCACTGCAGGTCTCCATTAGAGTTGTTCAATTAAGCACAATCTGTCGGCTGCTCCATAAGGCCTGCTTTATACTCTGGTCATGTGGTCATGCTAGACCAGGCACCTGGTCAAACCTCATCTGCACTGCATAGGATGCAATGTATGCCGAGTCCTAACCCAGTGGTCTTCAACCATTTTCATACCAGGGCCCACTATTTATTCAGCATTTGAGCAACCACAGACCACCATCTGAGGACATTTTCACCCCACATACCCCAAAACTAAAGATTTATTTATCCACAACTCCAGGCTGGATTTGGGAAACAAAACAGTCAAACATACAGACATACAAAATGACCTTAATCTTCTACCATTCTCTAGTTGTGTAGACTTGGGCTAATTCAGATGAACATTTTAGCTCTTCATTTTTGCAACCTTCATTTTCTGGTTAACCAACTTTCCATCATTTAACTGGGGACCTCTTGGAATCCTTTAAGGGACCAGTGGTGGTCCCAGTGTTGTTTTTGTCGACTAAGACTAAAGACTAAGTCGACTGAGGTTTTTGATATTTAGTCGACTAAGACTAAATTAACAAAAATGAATTTCAGAAGACTAATTGGGACTAAAAGATGTGTGTTTTCAAAAGACTAAGACTAAGACGAAGACTAAATCATAACTTAAGACTAATGGAAATAGGAAATATTTTAACTTTTTTTTTTTTTTTTTCGTTCTTTTTAAGTATGTGAACATATCTGCAGTATAGATTGCATACGTTTTCAGGAAAGGAACTTATTACTAATGCAGTAATTTTATACAAAGAAATAAAACGAGACATCTTTCATACTAAAAACTATAAATCTGTATAACATATATAAACCTACAATGCATTTGTATGTAAGACTAAACTACCAAGACTAAGACTGAAAGACTAAGACTAAAAAAAGACTAAGACTGAGACTAAGACTAAATCAATGTTGATATTTCGTCGACTAAGACTAGACTAAAAAAATGAATTTCAGAAGACTAAATGGGACTAAAAGACTAAATGTGTGTTACTCAAAAGACTAAGACTAAGACTAAGTCAAAATATTCTCAAACAAACAACACTGGGTGGTCCCCAGACTACTCGTTGAAAACCACTGTCCTAACCCAAACTGCCCCCGCGGCTTCAATGTGATCAGTATAAATCATGTGATTCTCAAGGATTTTCATTTTTTTTAGGTCATGCTTTTTGCTATCCTCCACCAACTTGTTTTGGCTTGTGTGTTTGTGTGGATGCGCGAGACACACAACTCCATGTGTGGCTTCACTTGCCTTTGAAGTATTTAATCAACTGGGCGATGATGTGCTTATCAAAACACACACTGGAGCACCACCATCCACCACCACCAAAAAGCATCCGCAGCCGGGGCAGGCTGGAAGCTGCCCGAGTCCTGGGGGAGAAGTTATTTTCGAGGCTCTCCGTGGGTCAGTGGGAGGAAGGAGGAGGGATTTCGGGCAGACCGTGTCGTCCGTTGTTTGGTGCCAGTTGCTGGTGGTTCCAGGGTTTTGATGTAAGTTCTCCAAGGGGAGAAGCCAGTATGGTAGGCCAGAAGGCTGTAGCCCACCAGCCAGCCCCCATGGAAATAATGTCAGAGGACATTCGCGTTTATATGGAATAGCAATTTCGGTGACCAGACAATTCCAACGTTTTCCACTAATATACAGTACATTTTACTGAGCAGTCTGGGATGTGAGTGACCTCATTTCCACCCCTTGTCTGTGGTTTGGGATTTGCTTCTCAAAAAGTCTGAATCAGGGTCTTTTTTTTTACCATGCACTGTATGAGACAATCTCAGGAAAGCACTGTTACTAGACTACTAAACTCACCTGATAAAGTAACCCACCCCACCCATATAGTATTCCAGTCCAAACAGGTGAAAACAAACACTCATCACCAGTAAATAAGTTCTATGCGGCCTCCGTCTAACACAGGCCTGCTTGGTATCATGAATAAAGCAGGCATGTACAAAAGAGGAGAGCTAAAGAGCTGAAGAGGAAGTTTAGATGACTCCTGCGTTGGAACTGGATCCCCCGGAGCAGTACCCGCTTGATTGTGTAACGGCACCAGTGTGCATTTCACAGCTCTTTGCCTCGTCCCGCTGACTTTGAATTTTGGATGAGCTTGATGGAATCTACTTTGAACTTGATGACTCATGAAAGACCGTGGACATCTTGCAGATCTGCCCGGAGGGGAGCTACGGTACCTGGCTGCCAGAATCGCTTCCTGGTCCATTGTGAGCTGAGCTGAGGCCCTCACACGGCTGTTGGTTAGGCTTTGATTTAGTTTCCACCTGAATATTTTACTTCATTTGATTCCTTGATTGGCATGTAGCCTCTAGTCTATGCAAAATGCATACTGTAGCGGTTTGCTCTCTATTGGAGTTGAAGGCAAACTCTCACCGATGTTTGAAAAAGACTAAGCCTAGTAGTTCTCTATTCTGTTCTCTTCAGTTATCTGCTTTCTTCTCCACCACTCTCAATTTCCGTCACAGTGCTGTTACATGTTGAACAGTGTGGTTGTCATGGCGAAACATCCAGACCTATTATTGACTAAACTCCCACCCTCCCAGAGTAAGTAAACAAGATGAATTACAAACGCTCTTATGATAATTACACTGTACCATTCTGCTTTGGTCTCACGCCAACTATTAATTTGCATGCTGATGGCTGCTTTGTGTGCGATAGCAGCAGCGGCGGTCTTGTTTGGGCTATGGCATGCTTCATTACTCTCCAATAAAGACGAGAGAGGGCCGATATCATGGACGTGTCACGATGTCCATTAGAAAACGATGATCCCCCTGTGAGGATGTAATCCAACTTCAAAGAACATGCAGCAGCTCTTTTGTAGAGCAGGTCTGATCAGTGCAAGTTTGGGCTGATGCCGGGGACTAAAATGGTGAAAAAAATCAAATGTTTTCACTGAGGAAACAAACAAGCTAATGTTGACTAAAACTACGATTAAATATATTGATAATATATTGATAATTCCAATATACTATTACTACAACATGAAAAAAAGGCTGGATAAGAGATGAAGTACAACGAAAAGACGCTTGTAATTTTTGGTTGTGATGTATACCCTTTTAAAAGATCTGGATTTGTAGAATATGCTGTCTTAGATTGGATGTTGTAATTCTTGCTGCATCAAATCTTGCCTCATAGTGGCTGAAAGCTCAATCTATGTGAAAAGCTCACATAGGTTGTTAGTACACCCCCATCCTAAACAGGCGCAGTCCCCACTGTACGCACACATGCATGCAGGAGGCAGCACTTGCACATCTCCCTGCTTCACTCACATGACACTGCATCAAAGAAGCTCCATTGCTGGAAGGAACATCAAAGGTCATCTAGTGTATATCCTCTTCATGTTGACGTCTCCACACCAGGGACAGTAGTAACAAACCCCCACAAAGCGGAGCGCGCATGGCACGCTGTCACATGCGCAAACACACGCGGGTGACGCGGATGTGAACAAGCGCAGGGATATGACGCGCACCTTCCAAATTGGCTGCACACAGAGGTACCGGTACACAATGGACTCAAAGTACAGTATATGAGTAATCGCAGATGTACACATAACTCCTTACAGTTATGTATGCCGCGCATGTACACATTTGCAAATGTTGTCATGCACACACGCACGCACACACCACACACGCACGCACGCGCGTGCACCTGCACACACACACACGCACGCACGCACGCACGCACACACACACACACACACACACACACACACACACACACACACATAGTGTGTATGCCTTGTCTTATTAAAGGAATCAGTGAATAGGATGGGAGGAAGACTGCTGTACTAACTCGGTCCTTCACCACGCATTGCCTGAAGGCTTTGTTATGGGTGGGTGGGTGAGGGGCATGTATCTCATTAGTGTCTTTACAAACTCATAAACACAGACACACACGCAGACGCACACACGCACATACGCATGTGTACACGCACATTCTTATACTCTACTTCTATTTACACTCAAGAACACACACACTCATGACATGATAGATCATAGAATCAAACAAACTGATTAGAGGAGTTTGCGATATGGTAAAACCAGATGGAACTGGATGCATACACTATGCTATGCTTGTTAACACAATGACTGCAAAGATGGTGATTTATGTCTTTTCAAATCCAATGCTTCACTTCCCAAAATGGTGCTCTATGCAAAAAAATATAACCAATACACATGCAGCACATGAACCTACACACAACACAAAATGTCTTTATTTTGCATTACCTCACTGCGGATATATTTGGAGATATGGCTATCGTATTCTTACAATAATTAATGTAGGTGTAGGTCAGAGTAAACACAGGTGCACACTGCACTGAGGCTGTCAAGGGACAATAAATACCCACATGGTACAGTATGTGATCTTCGCCCTGGCTTTCTGCTCTATGCCACGACAGCTTAACATTGATGTATGAGCCTGCACACAGTAGTGCAACCCAAGCTACAGATGCTGCTATCCTAGAAGTCCACTTTCTTTTTCTTTTCTTTTTTTTCACATGTAAACTACTGCTACTGCTGCATCTTGGTCCATATCCAGGAATAACTGTTTGTGAAGTTCTGCTCTCATTTCGGCTGTGAGAAGAATGGCCTGGCAACTATACAGTACTGTACCTGGTTGATTCGTGTTATGAAATAAAAGTTTTTGGTTCTGTTTTGGTGCAGACTTTTTGTAGTGCAAAGCAGGTTTAAGCAGCACTACAATATATACGGTATAGAAAAATATGTTACCCTACACAAGATATAAAAATACAGAGGCCACACAGGAGAATATGCATAGCAGACCTGTGAGAATCCAGTACAAGTGAGGAAAAATAGAACGGGGTGACTGTATTTCTTCTGTCAACCCTGCTGTGCAAGTTCACGGCCCCACACACATTTTATTGGTTGATATCTACACGCTACTTACTATTTATTGGTCATTTGATTGGTTTCAGACTACGACGCAACACAATGACTGACACTCCTGATGAGGACAGTTTTTTTTTGCGTAATGTCACTGTCGGAATGCTGCCGTTCGCTCGCTCCTGACAGAGTGGATGAGGTGTCACACACTTTTCCATCGTGGCAAACAGCTTGTGCGGCCTCATCCTTTTGAGAGTACACTCTCAGAGGTAAATTAAAACGAGGGGATTTTACTGTAGGTATAAGGATGGAAACCTAATCAGGACTCTGTACAGAAAGACAGAGCACACAGCTTTGCTTGCTCCTTCTCAGGTGACTGGTGTGCGGGTGTATTCTCTTCAGTTACACAGAGAAACCGAATCCCTAGCTAGCACTGTGGCACCAACAGCGCTACCATGCTGCCTCCACCTGGCTAGCACTGACATGCACGGCATGTTAAAACTAACCTGTGGCACCCGACCTGAACATCCGTTTACAACTACCTAGTGGCAAGTTCTAACGAACCTGTGGCTTGCTGTGAGGTTAACTTTAGGTTTTTGGGTAGGGTCAACTATAGGGTGTCTGACTAACGCCCATTGAACTGTGGAACAAACATATGCACCCTGCTATCTTCACCAAGCTAGCACTACAGCGCCAAAACTGTGCTCCCTCCACCAACAGTTCTATTGTGCTCCCTCCACCAACAGTGCTACTGTGCTCCCTCCACCAACAGTGCTACTGTGCTCCCTCCACCAACAGTGCTACTGAGCTGCCTCCACCAACAGTGCTATTGTGCTCCCTCCACCAACAGTGCTATTGTGCTCCCTCCACCAGGGCCGAGGACCTGAACCCTATCCCTAACCCTAAGCCTTTACACTAAGTTACACTTGTCAGCACATCTTTGAATGGAAAAGCCTCCAAATCAGTGTTTCCCAAACTGGGGGATCCCCAAATTATTGTTTCATGGAGTACACACTACACAGATTATTAACTTAGCTTAACGTGCAACTTAGTATTCTCACTTGACATTAAACCACAAATATGGCAAGTGTTGGTATCTAAAGTTAGAATGTAAGCCCAACCCTAACCCCGTAAGACTTGTAAGACAATTTTAAGGCCGCATTGGCCAAAGTGTCAACTATTATATAAGAAAGATGCAAACATTGTGAAAGTAGCTGCTGTGTGCTTGTAAAGTAGCTATTTTCACAAGTTTATCTGTCAAACAGAGTCTAACTAAATGCAAATGTAATGCCTCATATTCTGTAATTTCAAGTCAAAGTCGTTGTCAGGATAGGATGGGCTGTTCAAATATGATTATTTTTGGGTGCCACAACCTGAAAGCTTTGGGAATCTTTGCTCTCTAATGATGGTCAGATGTCTAAAATGACCACTAGAGTTCAACCAACCAACCAATCAACCAACCAAACAACCACCATTTATCGGCTGGTTATCTACATTCTACAATACTTACTATGAGCACTCTCTAAATAACAGATCTTCAAGCTCAGAGCACATTGTGAGGTTATTGTGATATATGTGTGTGATTATTGTGTGAGTGTGCGTTAACATGTACAGTATGTGCACTGAAGCCTGCCAATTGTATTAAATATGCATACGTGCGTCCTAAAATACTCTGTACAGTCTAATTATCCAGCTGAAATATTTAACAGTACACCATGTCAGTGAAAGAAACTCAAGCCACTGTACATGCGCAAATATAATCAGTCTATCTCTGTTGCAGGCACTGTGAGCGGGGGGGACCCCTGCTTCCTATTCATGTATAAACAATTCATTTTTACCAGCGTACTCTGAACAGGCCTAAGAGCTCCGGTCACACTCACTAATTTACCATCACCAACTTACAGTAAACACGCTACCCTTCACCCTCCAACAAGAAGAAATAGTAGAATGTGAGTTTTCGTGTCTTCCCATTCAAGTGAATAGGGAAATTTAATGCACTATGAATTAATATCATGAATGTTCGTGTGGCAAAAACAGTGAAAGGAGTAGCCTGGCCTTGCTGCAGATTTTTGTGCTGGAATGGACGGACAGGCAGACAGAGACATAATAAATATACACAATTCTTCTATTTTTTTTAATGAACTCCAAACATCTAAGCATCAAGATGCCATAATGCTCTCACTCAGAGCTTGTGTGCTGTCTCTCTCTCACACACACACAACTGTTCAATTTTATTGCATAGTGAGGGCAAATTATCTGCCATATCTGTCAATTTAGCTACTTATTTTTTAGTTTTGAATGGACTCCAATCACTCAATAGAGGCATGAGCCGTTCTAACTCTAGACTAATGCTTCACAAAACGTATCAAGGGAACCTCTCTCTCTTTCACTGTACTGTCCACAGCCTTCCATCTGTGACGAAAGTAGACATAATTTCTTATGAGCATTAGCGAAGAGCAATTATATTAAAGCCCCAGAGAAATGAAAAATACATTTTTCACATTTTTAGACCACATACAGTACATGATCATTGCCACACTTTGCCTAGTGCGAGGTTGGTTTGCCACAAGGCAGTGGTTGAAAAAACTATTATTAAATTACTGGAAAAAAAAAGTCAGAGTTGTTGGATGCAGAGAAGTGGGTTGTTTAATCATATTGACAGTCTTGAAATGGACTTGAAGAACAAAACTATTTAGACCAACTAGGCAGTTTGGCCTTGGGTCCTCACAGTCACACCAGTCCTGCATTGACTGGTTGCACTGGGAGGCCTTCCCACTTATAAAGGCTAAGCCCCTCACATGGAACAGCCCCTCACATGGAACAGCCCCTCACATGGAACAGCCCCTCACATGGAAGATGAACACTGTTCACTGTGTTCATCTACTGCAAAGTACAAAGAAATGTAAGCAGAAATTAATAAACTACAACTCTCCTGCAACCTGTCGTGCGACCCACCTCCCCTTTTTTGATGTGATACATTTGTTTGGATAACGCACCAGCCAACGGTTGTGACGCGGTGGTAATAGAAGAATAAGTATAGTTACTGTAAAATAAATATTATGGGTATATATTGTGTTTTTATTTTTAAAGATGGAGTGCCATGATTTTTTTCTACCCTAAAACATGATCATCAGGTATGATTGTTATATGAAGAGTAAGATTTTTTTCAAAAAAGTGTACAGTGTTTGTTAAAATGTCATTTTTATGATTCCCCTCAACCAGTTCATTAAGTATGCCTGGTTTGCCTGGTGGGTGGTGATGGGTGGAGATCCACCTGAACTGAAGCCACGCCCACAGCTTTAGTTGCATGATAAAGGGGGAGGAGTTAGGGGAGGGGCTGAGCATGTGATGTCACTATAATGCAGTTTTTTTCATTGGCACGTTTGACTGGACAGGTTCAACCCCCAGGAAGAAACCCTAAATACAAAGGGAAGACATCATTGTAGATAAAAAAATAAACCAAGGGGTCTACTTACATACTGTCACCTCTTAAACATGTAGAAAATTGGAAAAAAATACAAAATTCACGGCACCCCCTCTTTAAATTCCACTGGCCACCCTATTGACCATATTCATACCATGGCCATCTTGCCATCAGAGTTTGGAAGCGCTAGTTTTCAGTAAAGCAACGTCCTTCTGCCTCCTGCATTATGTGCACATTCAAAACAGGTGGTACGTGTGAGCTGTGTTATCTGAGATATCTGTGATATCTAATGAGAGGTTCCACATGACGTATTTTATACATTGTTTATATTTATATACAGTCTTTTATATTTTTTGCTATTTTTCTTTGATATGGACCTAAGGGTCTGAAATAAAGTTTAAAGTAAAGTGTCCTTTTGCTTAAATCGCACCGTCCCTTTTTTAATCGCTCACAATAGATGTACAGGCTGTACAGTGGATGGATTTCACTTGTGACTCAAAGATGTGCTCATATTATAGGTAGCTCATAAAATACCAGTTATATTGTTCAGTTAATTATCCTCTGTCTACATACCCTAAGGAATCGAAAAGGTTCTAGTGTTGTGACTTGTGATGCACAGAGCTACAGACACACAGAGAGAAAGATTCACAGAGACACATTTACTTGTGGATCCAATTAGGAATAGACAGAAAGGCTGACATACAGACACAGAGAACTGGAAACACTGGTTTGGATTGAGCACCGGCATGGTTGAACCCAGTAGTGGAAAAAGTACACATACACATATATATATATATATATATATATATATATATATATATATATATATATATATATATATATATATATATATATATATATATATATATATATATATATTTATAAGTACTACATTATAAATACTCAATATTTTAATAAATACAGTGGTATAACCTAAACCTACAACGTAACTAGTAACGTTTTCAAATAATTGTGCTGGAGTAAACCTACTACCATATTTAGCTCTGAGATGTACTGGAGCATTATTAATTGTACTGCACTTGAGTACCGGTACACAGGTCCATTACTTGTGTATGTTTGACTACTTGTCACACACAGCTGTGGTTCTTGTGTCCATGTTCTGCAAACATGACCAGATTTATGATTTATGTCTTTGTGAAGACAAAATAAAATGAGCCCTTCCCACTAAATAGTCTTACTACCGCATATATAGCCTACATTTAACTAACAAAATTGATTGACGTCTGTAAACAAATCAATACAAAATCTGGTACAGGGATAAAACCAGAAAAAAACTTGATTACATTAGGTATAAAGTAAAAGGAAAATAAGATAACAGTATGAAAAAATGGGCAGAAGAACTGGGGGCAGAGGCTGTCCATAGCAGTGTGATAACCAGGTATTCACAGTGTGGACACACTTTTATCCCTGTAATACAATTTTATTGGTATTAAGATGCTGAGATTGTGTGTCATGACATTACATTCTCCAACATGGACCTTATCAGACCATACACCTCATAATTAAGCTGGGTCTTCCCTTTATACAATACGGTAAAAGTCCAGACAGAGTGCATTAGTAAATTTAACTCTGAAATGGAACAGTGTAACAACAAGCATAACTCTCTCCAGGCGATCGGCTAATTTCAAAAGCATGAAATGAATAGGGCTGAAGTGGCTTGGATCCATCATATAGTGGACTAAAAGTAAAAGTATTGTAAATAAATGCTCACATACAGTACAAATATTGCAAAATTGTACTTAAGTACAGCACTTAGTAAATGTATTTAGTTAAGCTACATGACTGACTGTCCCTTATCTCAAAGCTTCCTAACATTAGGCAGCTTGAAAAATCCAATGTAATATTGTATGATGACACGAATGCTCCAGCTACTGATACACTACAGGGTTAATACATGCACCAGCTCTCCGAGTTACGAGTCAGCCATATGAATTATGCCACTTATACTCCTCACCCTCACATGTCACACAGTGACACGCACCCATCAGACAACAGCGGCCAAATTATATGCTGGAGGTCTTCTATGGCATTTCCACAGATCGGCAATTTTCTATAGAAACGTATATTCAAACACAAAGGCAGAGAAACATTCGAGGACAGTTCTGTTTGTTCTTTCAGTTTTCTGGCGGTGTGTGCTATAGCTTTATGTGCTTTGTTTTATGGTGTCAGTTGTTTTGTGGTGTTATTTAGTTCGACATTGAGATGAAAGTCTGTATGCCATATTTCTAAATAAAACAACCAGGGTGTGATATTCACATTGGTATAACATACTTCTGAAAACAGAGCTTAGGCAACTGTCATTGTGTTTGAAACTAAAAACAATGCCTTGCTCCTGTATAGAAATCCATACTTTTCTCTGATGTGTCCTTGTTTTCTCTGCGTGTGCTTAGTGAAATAAACAAAGTAAAAATGCCATTCAAAATCAGGCAATAGATTCTGCACACTATACTCTGTAGTACATGCATGTCCTCCATTTAATCTATCAAGAAATGCCCAATTATGCAGGTTTAGATATAGTTCGGGCAATATTACTCATCAATTAGTAAACCAACACAGAAACATGGGCTCCAAGAGAGACCACATCCACTCAATGCAGATTATATCATATTCACACACTTCACTCTACAGGTTGGCCAAAATTCTGCATTGCAACATCATTGCTATATAAACTAGACCAGCACTCCGGTTGAGGCAAACTTGTGCGTTGTGCAGAAGTAGGCCATGGCCTACTTGTGTGTGAGCGGACCTCCTCAAAGATACACCCCTGAGTGGTTCTTGAGGACATGGAGCTGCTCACCACCCTCGTGATAGAGTGTTCTATGTGGCAGCTTCCCCTGCCCTCTAGAACTCTCTCCCTTTGGAGATTCACCAGTGTCTCCTTCATCTCTCATCGTCTCATTCAAGTCTGCACTGAAGAGACATTTGTTCACTGCAGCTTTTGGCAATTCGTTTGTTTATGTTTGTTCTGTATTGTAAACCGTCCTTGGGTTTCTTGAAAGGTGTTATATAAATGCAAGTTATTATTATTATTATTATTATTGACTGCAATACTGCCCCTGCCTCTCTGATTCTCCAGCTGATCTTATTCTCCATCCTCCCTTCACTTGTGAACAAGACCCTGAGATGCTTAAAGGAACTTTTCTTTTTTTTATTTTTTTCAAATAAAGGTTCATGTTTCAGGTTGTTGTTAGAGAAAATAAAATGTGAGTTTTTTTTGTTTGTTTGTTTGTTTTTTGTTTTTTCATTTGCTGCAATCCTTAGCTTTAGGGATTTCATCTGTTTTTTGCATTCAGACATGGGGCTAAATGATTTTTGTTATCTATAATCTTAATAAACCCCAGGAAATTACATATAGACACAAAATATGACTGGAGCTACTGAATGTGACAAAGTGCCATATTGAACATGTGATAATGTGTTTTCCTCTGAGTGGAGGAAGCCACACGTGATCTTTTGCTGCCAGATGTAATTTTCTGGGGTGGACACATACTTTCTTTAATAACATCCTAAAACATAAACCTTGATTGAAAAAAAATCCCTTAAACTCCTTCTCCTGGGGTAATGTCAATAATGAGTTAAAATACGACCCAGGCACTTTCAAAGGAGAGACAGATCTACAAGTTATAATGGATAGAGTATTATCATAATTAAAAGCCCATTATTCACATACTGTAGCCACCGGATAAGGTTACTCTTCTCTAGACCCCAGCTCAATGCCTGTATCAACAGAATAATTCATGCCATAGACAGGAAGTGGTGATGATTACTTTCCTTTCTGAATGTTAGAATTTATAGATTTAACGTATAGCTTATTGGAACCGCAGCACAGACCTTTTGTGAATCTCCAATGTTGTGTTTTGGTGTGTACTCATGAGAATGGTGAGACAATATTACATGATGTGTGTGAATTGTTTATTCACACAAATTGCACCATTGAAGATGATGGAAGCACACCAACTTCAATCTGCAATCCCTGATCCCTAAGGCCCCCGTGAGCTCAACAGAATCTAATATATGGTGTAGAATGGCCAATTCACAATGAATTAAAATTGTCATGACACGATCATGGTGGTGATTAACCGATCACCACAATACAATAATTGTGGACAGTCTTTCTGTTATCATCCCATCTCTATGGTCTAAAGACAACGCAGATACTTGTATTTGGCCACAACTGCAAACTTTGGAGGTGTATAGGCCTATGGCTTATGTGACAGTGATATTTGTAGATGCGCGCGCACACACACACACAACACACTCAGAGAACATTACACCATAATAAATGACCCATTAGGCTATTCGCTTTCTGCAGTTAGACACACAATACTGTACAGTAGGTTAATGCTGCTGCACTGCATCAATCCTGCCACTAAATACAGATGTGAGCAGTGTGAATGTGGCTCAGCAGGTTAGGCGTGTCAAGCTGTCAGTTTTCAGATAGCCAATAAAACAGTCAGTCAAGCCTGCCATTCACAACCTCCTCTGGCAGACTGCCCTCTTATTAACCTGCCTCTGTCTGACAGCTGTTATGTAACGTGCAATGAGACAAAGTGAAGTTATGGAAACCACGCTGTCAGAAGAGAAATCTCCAAGAGTGTTTCTTGTCTCCTGTTTTTGTTTGGCTATCCTGTTGGCAAAATCCCTCCCTCCCCAGAAATGAGATTCTTTTGAACTCATATACATTTCCATCCCCCACTTCACTTGTAAAGTTGTTATATAACGCTAGAAGTGAAGTCAGTATAGTCTACTCTGAGACTCTGCAATGAAAACCCCAAAGGACTGACTGACTCCAATACGTCTCTATTAAAGGATCACTTCACCGCTTTTCAACCTGCCTTCATATAATTGGTCCTCACTAATGATCTTTTTTTTTAATTCAGTTTGGGACTCATGGGAGGGCAGTGGGCAGTTCAGAAACCTGTCCACTATGCGCATCATCCATCGATATTACAATTTACAATTTAGGCATTTAGCAGACGCTCTCAATAGCCTACAGAGCGATTTACATCAAGTAAAAACATTGCAATACATCATACAGATTTCAGTTTACAATTTGCCACAATTGTAGTTAGTAGCCTAGTGTTTCAAATACACTGGGAGCACTTTAATTTGAAATATCTTTGAAATTTGGGTTGTTTTGCATGCCACCATGCTTGGTGGGGCAGTCAGGGCATTTAGGGGGGCATTTAGATCCGGCCCCGCAGTACACTAGCTATACTATACAGACGATTAGCCTATGTCAGAGAGGGGGCGTGGCTCGGCTCATTAACCCTGCAATAATATGACGTCTGTCTGTTTTAACCATCAGTATTTACAGTACAGTAACAGCACGGTTGTTGTCAGCCTGAGTCATCATTCATCACCATGCCAGAGTAGAATATAGAAACATGTGCATGCACCGCTTTGTGCTTTGCTTTGACAGCGCCTTGACAGTGCCTTTCAGCAACTCCCTGTCAACTCTGATGACAGTTCTTTCAAGTTGTTGCAATATCCAAAACATCAACCACAGTGTCAGCACTGTAAGGTTACTGTACGCGTGTGACTGAGGACAAAATATAGGCTATAAACAATGACCATGCGTTTCCATCCTGCAAAAAAAAAACCAATGCAAATAAATAAAGTCGAATCGTAGCTTTTCGAGGTTGTTTTGAAGACACAAAACGTGTCCCCCGCCCAGTTTTGTGTTGTCTTCTTACCTTTACTGGTGCCAGGAGGACAACTGTGTCTTCTCACGGACACGATCACCGGCTGGTGCTGGAGCTCTCTGTCGGGGGGATCGGTCTCCGAGTCCGGAGGAGTGAGCGCCAGGCAGGTCTCCGGGTCCGGAACGGCTACTGTAGCGAGCTGATCCGAGCTCCTCGTGGTCGCCGTCTCGCCGCTCACAGGATCCGGCTGCGGGGAGGAGGAGGAGGAAGACTCCAACATAACCTCCTTCTCCACCGGTTCTCCTCCAGGCTGATCCATGATACGGACTGGAGTGGAGGACTCGCTCACTCAGTCAGTCAGAACTGAAAGTGACTGACAACCCGGACAGCAGCCAGTGTGTGTGAAGGTGTAGCCTACGTGTGTGTGAAGCGACCCGTGGTGTGATGTGCGTGCGTGTGTTGCTTTTTGTTGCTGTGATTGGGAGCTGTGAGGTGAAGTGATGATGGCTCGTCGGGTGGAGAAGTGTTGAATGAGTGAGAGAAGTGATTTGTCGTCTACCTCCAGTCCTCCTCCCATGATAGCGCTGTACGTATAGGTACGTATATCAGTATTGTCAAGTAACTAAAGTCATTTATTACTTTAAAATAAGACAAGTAATATTACTTTTTTCTTACAATACGTTTTAACAGCGGGCCGCGGGCGATGGACAAACGACGTCGGCCAACATACATTAGGGAATTTAAGTTTCCGTCTCTAGGCCTTTGACACGACGAGAACGGTGTGCGTGGTCATGGCAACGTCGGCCGAAAAGATAAAAATTGCTCAGCTTTTCGGCCAAATCGGCCGACGTTCGCCCAGAGATAACCAATCAGAGCCAAGTGCTGCTTTTTTCCTCCCTCGACCCTGAACCATACAGCGCAGTTTGGTTCCTGGTTCCGCCCCACTTCCTCCTCCACCCTACTTTTTTTTCAGTGCGCAACAGCATCGTCGTTTACGGTATTCATTTTGCATGCCATTCTAAGCAAGAATTTACGGTAATGACCGCCGGCGTCGCCCGCTATTAAAACATACTGTTAGCAGGGCCTGATCTAGGCATGGGCATGGGTAGGGAAGGGGGCCCACCAAACATGATGGCATTCAAAACAACCCACATTTCAAAGATATTTCGAATTAAAGTGCTTTAATATTGTGACGTTGCGGGTGATTAAGGACAAGGCGAGGAGACGAACCTCACGTTTTAAGACTTTATTCCCTTGCTGCAGCACCACAACTAACCCAAGGTTGAGGGTCACTGACTTGTAAAAGAACAACACGGGTGGCTAGCCCAAAGCTACTTCTTTCAATATGTACCCTCCTTCCGAACTGAGCCAGAACTTCCTCATCTCTATTTCCTCACCCCCAAAAACATACCCAATACCCAAACAGTGACACCTCCCTCCCCATGCAGCATTAAAGGAACATTTCACTCATTGTCATTGTCACCCCCAGTGTTACAATACATTTAAAATGATTTGAGACACTTAGCCCTGGCATCTCTCTGTATTCCGCCCAAATTTGGTCTACATAACAGAGTCATGGGTTAGGCCTACCCTCTATCGTATGCGGTTCGACTGACGCATGCACGCTCATCAAGTGGTCATTTACTCAGTGTGTGTCCAAAGACGTGGGGTCCTCTAGTTTCATATCCATGTGAAAGTTGTGCCACAAAACGTCTATTTAGTCAATATCTCCACTTATTCACAAGATGCACACGGACATCTTTCCCCTCGGGCAAAGGGGCTCACAATGACAGCTGCACATCATTTTGATAACTTCCTCTGATCGCTGCAAATGTCATCCAGGTAACACAAAAGTTTGGGGAACACAACTGGCAGGTGATGCGATTAATTACCTAGCCCCTATTGCAATACACCAGACAATTGTGTTCCCCAAACATTTGTGTTTCCCTGATGACGTTTGACTCTCAGCCTTCCTATTTTCTGTCTCTCCTACACCCTGGGTCACTCTCAGCCTTCATATTTTCTGTCTCTCCTATACCCAATCTCTCTCAGCCTTCCTATTGTCTCCTATCCAGTCTACCTCTTGCCATGTCTCTCTTGCTACAATATCTCTCCACCTCCAATTGATCAAATTCTAACTCTGAGAAGTGTTCACATTTTATTCGCAAACTAACAACACTATCATTACATGTTGTTCAATATAGCAGAGGGTGATGGGTGAGAGATGGTGCTAGAGCCATCAGATTCCTACATCAATCATGTTTTATATTTCAAACAAATCACCTATAAAGTGCAGAGTTTCCTTTTTTAGCTTTTGGATGAGTTGTCTTTAGAAAGTAAAGTTAGTTCTTGCACAGTTTGTTCTGAATATCAGTATACAGTTTCAAATATTGTATGGCTCTACGACAAGCATGTTTTCCTCTAATCTCATGTGGATTGAAATTCAATTTGATAAAAATCAAAAAACTACAGAACACATGACTTTGTAAGTGCCTCTGGATAAGAGTGTCAGCAAGAAATGCCCACATTGTAATTAATGTGATAATTCCACTGTAATTGTAACCAGGAAGTGTGCATCTATGTAGTTGGCTGATAAGGTTATATTTAGTTGGCCAAAATGTCATCTTTTGAACCTACTAATGATTTTACAATATCGCACTCTGTCCCTTCATCATTATCTCCACTATCACTAATTTCCTCAACCGAAGTCTTGAAGGAGACTTGGAACCATTCTGCTTATGGATGTTGCTCTGGATTTCATCATTATAATTACTTCAGATGAAATACAAAAGCTGAATACCATTGCTGGTGCCACAAAGACTTCAGCAGTTAGTGATATCTCTTTAGCCTACAGTTAAAAGCTCTCTGGAAGGCTACTGTAAAGCTGACAATGTGATTTTGTCACTGTGTGGCATGGTACCGTCCTGCATGACTCCGTCCTCACCATAACTCCAGATTCCTTAAAATGTGAAGATTGCGATTTACAGCTTAACCAGTATTTTAATTGCAAGTACAATGACATAAGGCAATGTGCTCATATCAAAGAGAAAGGCCTGTAGAGTATCATCTGAAGTGTTCGTCAGAACATGCGTCAGATGTACTTCCCCAAGCAGCACTTCTGCTTATAGACTCTACAGTGTACTGCAGGTCTTGCCCAGCATGATGTGCTCATGCAATACTCAGCACTACTTCCATGACATTAAAAGTGCATGTTAAAGGTAGGGGAAGTGATTTCACTTTTTCAGATATCACCCCAAAAAGAAAAAAAAATCTGTTAAAATGCTCTATTATAAGGTGTGCAGACCATATATGGACCGTTTTACTTCCCCCCTCCCCCACGTTAGCAGAGGAGCTAATAAAAGTTCCCCAGGTGGAGGGTGAATTCTCCTCCAATCAGGATCGAGCAGTACTACACGAATTTCAGAGAGAGAGAGAGAGAGTGTGTGTGTGTGTGTGTGTGTGTGTGTGTGTGTGTGCGTGTGCGTGTGCGTGTGCGTGTGCGTGTGTGTGTGTGTGGCATACAATTGAGCTTTTCCAGACCAATCAGCAATTTTTGGACAACAGCTGATTTGGTTTGGCTTTAGCCAGGCTAGTATACTCTCTGAGGACTAGCCTGTAGTTTCAACAACTAAGTCCAAAACTAGTCCTCAGAGAGCAGCAGTTGTATAGTATAGCCTACACACATTTTGTTAACAAAACAGAACGCACAGACTACACACTGTCTTAAGCAGAGTTATGCTTTCTTAAGATTTCTTTCTTTTCCTCCAACCCCCTGTACTCCCAACTTGGAATCTTGTGGCCCTCCACTGCTGAAGGAAGGGGAAATGCAAAACCAGGATGTTTGAATTAAGTGCAAGTTGACTTTTAATGGCAGCCTGAATTCAACTTGAGCTGGTTAAGCATTGGGAGTCCTATTGGAATCCTAATTTTATGAACAGTCTCTGGCAGGCTCAGAGCGGATGTGCAGTAAATGGTAGTGCTTTCTACAGCTTGCACTCTAAGCTAGGCTCCACTGGTGGGTTTTGCTGTATTGTACATTAATTGACAATCCTATACAATGATGTATGTAAGCATATAGCTGGATATATGTTGTGATTTACATGTAGCTTTTTATTAAAAATCACAAAAAAAAAACCCAAATCAGGCAGTTAATTCCCTCTGCACTTTTCATTAAGGAAAGCTGAGCAGGTACAAGGCTCAGGTGGAAATGCATTGACCTATTTTAACTATTTTGAACTATTTCAACTCTTTTAAAGTACACCCCCCCCCCCCCACGCACACGCATGCAGAGAGAGAGAGAAAAAATAGGAGAGACAGATGAGATGGATCCATCGTCTCATACCAACATGTTATAATGCACCTCTGATGTGAAGGTGAATGAGTGTGAATGGAATCATAGATCTAATCATTGCCCATCCATCGCCAGGCATACCAACATTTTATCATCCCCACCCCACCTCTCTGATCGAGTGGAGGTGCAATAGGCTCACTTGTTATCATCTCCATCTCTCTGATGTGAAGGTTCGATTGTGTGAATGAATGGATAGGCTGATAGATCATGTCATGTCATAATCATCATCTCGCTATTGTTCTAAGAGGATGTGAGTAGCATCTCAGCATCTTTGTGAAGGCTAATCAGTTTGATGATTCTCTTATTGTGAATGCATCATCCTATACCAACTGAACGGCAGAGATGAGTCTTCGTCTCAATATTAACTTCCTTGTGGCTGGTTGATATTAGCTTGTAGATATTACTACTGTCACGGTAGCATAAAGTTTGAACCCAAATGCAGAGAGATCACCACGAGAGTAAAGTTCAAAAACTAATATTTATTACTAAATCCACAGAAATAAAGCTCAGGCATCGAGCAGGCAAAGACAAAGTAAGCAATTACCAGATGCATCAAAACAAGGTCCATGAACAAGGGAAGTCCTCTCAGGTAGACTGCTGGAACAGCAATGAAGAATAAACTTACAAGGAGTGTGTGCACTGAGTCCAGATTTAAAGGGAGCAGGCTGATTGCAAAGAGTTCAGGTGCTGAGGGGGTGTGATACAGTTCGGCTGCTGAGTGAGGGGGAAAGTGTGACGTGAACTTTGAGGAATGGGGATGTGGCTGACTTGAGGCCATGGTCTGCCTCAGACCATGACAACTACTACAATAGATCATAAATTAGATTATTAGACTATATGAAATCAACAACACAAGAACATGTGTGTCTTTATTTGTCAAATGATAAAAATACACTAGTATGTTTTTTAGTATTTTCTGTGATTATTTGACTTTTATTGTTTGATGTTTATTGGACAATTATTTATTTAAAAAAGGGGGAAAGAAACGTGGGGCGACTGTTACAGAGATCGGGGGGCAGTGTTACGCAGGTCAGGCCACGGTTCCAGAGGTTTGGCCCAAGTCTTGTTCACTTTTTGAGATTCAAGGCCGACGTTTCTTCACTTTCTGCAGGGAGTTGGGTTGGGGCCAAACCTTCTGGTACCAAGAACAATAAGAACATTTGAATTCTTCCTTGTGTAAGGGTTTGTAGTTCTGAATGGAGGCATAAGAACTTCAGTCAGACAACTATTGGATTTGATGAGATATTTTCTTTTATTAAAATGTAAGCATAGATTTCCGAAGTTAATTGGCATAGTTTGGCATCTAGCTCTATTCTCTATTCATTTCCCTGCATGACAAATTCTATATAATAGAATTACAGGAAATGAATTAATTCTATATTACCAAATGGGAATATAGAAAGTTGAAACCAAGGTCAGAGGTGGATGATGTGGAGGCGGTGGTGGGATTGCAAAATGTCAGCAGCACGCAGCAGGCAATGGATGGCAGAGGCAGCACAGCGAGCTGCAGAATGAGAACTGATTAGCTAGGCTCAGAGATTGTTAATTCAGGAAGAGTGTCCTATGGTAGCTTATGTGAGAGTGTGTTGCTGGAGCCCAGAAAGATGGTTGGAAGTACATTTTCTGCTGATTTGTCTTTCTGGAAAAAAATTCCATTTTAGTGTGAAAAGTCTGAGAATATTGTGTGGCTTGTGACAATCAGATCCAATAATTAGTTCAGTGACTTGACCACCAGTGACTTGTCTGAGGAGGTAGAGCAGGTTGTCCAATGATCTGTGGGTTGGTGGTTCGAATACCAGTTTCTCCTGTCTTAATGTCAAAGTGTCCTTGGGCAAGATACTGAACCCAAATTTGTTCACAGAGACTCATTCAGCGTTGCCTCTTGCCTGTGCATAGTAGTTGGTTCAAATGGTCATCATCATATATACTGTACTTTATACTATTTTTGCCATGCAACACTGCATAAATAAAAAAATGGTGTTGTTTCAAATGAGCATACAGTACTGGTTTGTACAAAGAAAAAAAAATTGAGTAAAACACAAATATACATACAACACCACAAATTGTTCAACTCTGCTGGAGATTGGGGAATATTCTGCTAGATCATTTCACAACACAAGACAATTTCCAACCTCAATAATGAATGCAGAAGAGTTGTTAATAATTGAGCTAAGGGGGATGTGCGATGAAGATTCAAACCCACTAACTGTGGTCTATGAAGACCACCAGCTGCTTACAGGAATTCCAGATGTTAGAATAAAAAGCGTTCCATGAAAATGAATTGGAGAACAATTGATTCAACTTGACTCGTTTAACAAATTGTAACACTTTGACAGTCACCCACATTTTATAAATGACACAAAAAGTGAGCATATGCCACATTGATGAAAATTCTAGTGCCATCTTATATAAAATAAATTAGCTTTTTAGTTAGTGTAAAGCGAAAATAAGTGTTCCATGCAAATTGAGACAGACAGAAGTTGATGGTCAGTCAGTCCATCTTTCTTGTCTACGTTTTGGCTCATGGCACATGCACAAACACTACTTTTGTTGAGGTTGATATCCTCTTTGGGACAGCTTACCAATCATATTCATACAGAATTTAGGCCCACAGTTATGCGTGCCTGTTCTCGACTTATCTCAACAATAAGGGAGCAATGTGATAGGAATTGTATTATTTCTTCATATCCAATAATAATGTTAGACATTTTAAGCTGAGACAAATGCAGTTCACTGTGCCGTGTTGTAAGTGAGGGGAATGTCTCTGCTCTCTGATGTTAGCTTGAATCACAGTGTCACAATCATTTCATCACTCCCCAGCCTCTGATGAAACCCGGGACTACAAAGGAAAGCTTTTTAAAATTATAATGCTGCACATTAGCACTCGTTGCTTGGATAACGTTTTCAGTGGGATACATTTTAATAAGGCACATGGCATAAATTTGCACTCCCTGTGAATTTCCCCAGCACATGAAGTAAAGCAAGAAGGAAGGAAAGGCTATAGGTACAGTATTAAAGTGAGTAGACCTAGACAAACTGCAAAAATACATTCAGTTTGCATGCAGTGCTCAACATCTGCAGTGCTCTCAGCTCTAGTAGTGTACACAGATGACACACACTGATAATATACTGTATGACAACTACCATAGTTTAGTTTCCTATGTCATTAGGAAACTAAAATCATGGCCGACATAATTTGACTTCTTAGGCTATAGATATTTTCCCTCTGCTGTGGCCAATTCTGTCTGTGATCATTTACTCTATTTTGTGCTTCAGTATAGCATATTATTACACAATATAAGAAGTATATATAGTACATGCTATCCCATAGAACCTTGTTGTGAACCCTGATATGTTGAGTACACCAAGGTAGAAAGTGCTGGATGCTAACTTGCATATGTTGAGCAATTTTCATATTGGCATAATTTTTGACCATAACATTAACAACCTATAGAAGCCAAAAAACTAAAAAACATAATGCTTTATGTAGCATATATTATGTTGCTGATGCTCCATTGCAACCATTAGTTGCAAAAACACATTATGCCAATTATGCCAGCAGTTTTTACATTTCTAACAAAACCTCAGTGTACTCAACATGCGTCGGGGTACACATTCCGGAAAATTGACTGTTATACAAGAGAGAATATAGTATTTTACATTCTCTGGTAAACTAAAACATTAGTATATACAATTGATTATTTCTGTTACAAAACAACACACAAAGTCATACAATGCCTGTTCACATTTGATTGTGGAATTTAAAAACAATTTCTGTGCAGTAGTGTATTGTTCACCCATAGTGTTTGTGTGCATACAAGTTTATCCTCCCAGGAATTCATTATGCGCTTCATTCAGATGTCCTGTGAGTGAGAAGACATGGTGTAATTGATAACTCCACATTGTCCTGCATGGTTCTTAGGTTATGATGTGCCAGAACAACCAGGTTCAGCAACAGTAGGTGTACTGAATGATCAACAGTGTTAGAGCATACTCTAGTGGCCATGTAGTGCAAGAAAAATATATCTGTCCTTGGGAGCAATGAGCCCTTCTAAAAAACCCACCCTTTGGGGTGGGGTTTGCTCACTGTCCAATGCTAATTTACATACTATAGTAGCAACTGTACTTTAGGTCAAGCTTTCCTGGTCAAGCTCTCCCCTTCTAACATGCCTATTGGACAAGGCCGGATTGGGGAGGGATTTAGCAAAGGGCTCATTGGGGTTGGGGGCTGAAAATGAACTTTGCGATTTGTATTACTAAACACCCAAGTGCTGTACTTAAAGGACCACTTCACCACTTCTATCTTCATATAATTTGTTATATTATTATATTATATTGTTATATTTCACTCATTCATGATAAACCTGCAACCTCGGGTTTATCATGAATGATAAATCTGCATCCTCTGAGGGCCTATAAACCTGGTTCTATAGACTGATTTCTGAGAGCCTTTTTCACCATGTTAAAAGGGAGGATAGTGAAAAGTGAAAATAATAGGTCCTCACTAATGTATGGTAAATGCCTTTAATATTTGTTTTCTACTTTGTTGTTTTGAAAACGCCATAGACAATGAAGAGAAATTAACATTCATTTTGAGTCCTAAACAAACATCACACCATTGCTTAAAAAACATTATATTGTAATTGGTGTTGTAATATGATAAGATCTTCCCTCACGAAGGCACAAGTGCGTGCACACACACGCACACATAGACACTCTTAAATGACCCAAATACACTTTGTTAAGACGATGACAAAGACTTTATTTATAAGCATAGCCTAGTGTATGATCATCATTACATATGGAACTTGTTCATTGTTGTCTTAATGTATTTATCATAATGGCCACATCAAAGCAGAAGCTAAGGTTGTATAGTTGTTTTTTCAACGTGATCGTCCTTATTCCCAATAACGCATGTTGGCGTAATTGTTGCAGTTGTACAGTCGATTAATCTTCACGATATCAAGATAGGACATGCCCTGTCTCTGGCCGATCTTCACAGTGGGGTCTGGGATGGGGGTGATGGTGTCGTTGCCATAAGCGATAGAGAAGGCTGTTCTACCATAGTGCATGATGGAGGAATAATCATAGGGGGTGCCCAGGTTGTCGGTGCGCTGCCTGTAGAAGTTGTGGTATTTGCTGGGATCGATGTTGCCCCAGTTGATACGGACGTACTGGTCACGGTCGCTTCTGGTCTGCTCGTGCTGGAATCCCAGGGCATGGATGAGCTCGTGCTGGATGATGCCGTGATTCATGCAGCCCCTACGGTTGATGGATAGCACCTGCTTGCCTCCGACTCTGCCCAGAGAAGAGTAGCAGCCATCTTTGTTCTCAATGCTGATGTAGTCGTGCTGGTTCTGACGTAACTCAAAGCGGATGCAGGTGTTGAACTCGAACCACTGCATGGCGTAACGGATCTGTTGTATCTCCCATGCCTGATAGTCGTCACTTATCGTGTAGGGGATTGTCACCAAGCCTGTGGCATCTTTGTTCCACCAGCAGTCAGAATACCAGCAGTTCATGGCGTTTCTGGTTCTGGGAGCGATCAGGTCTCCCTCCATCAGCATCTCACTGGAGCCTTCGTTGGAGGACAGAATCATGGTGCTGATGTCCATCTGGTGGCCGTCCATCTGGACTTCTGATCCACTTCCTTCTTCCATGGGATGGGCCCAGGAGAGACCCAGCAGTAGCAGGAGGCTGAGAAAGAGCTTCATCTTCACCACCTGTCTGGGGGATCCTTTGTGTCTGAAGGTGCTGGAGATGCTTTGGAGCTTGGTGACTGAGTCTACAGTCTCTCAAGCTTTTATACTGACCTGCAGAGGTGTGTCTGCTGGAGGATTAAGGGTTGTGTCCAGACCCCTAAAGCCTAAACAAACTGAAGGTTTGTTCCCCACACCAACCTGATGTTTCAATTAAGGCTATAACGCAATGGCTGGGATGATGAAGAAGTCTGCTACACTGTGCTACTGCAGTATATACATGACATTTGTTAAAGATATACAGTATTTGGGGCTTTTTGCATTTATTGATAGGTCACAGTAGTTTGACGGGAAAGAGAGAAAGAGATAGCTAAGACATGCAGTAAAGGCCGCCGGGCTCGGGAGTCGAACCCATGCACAGCACACCATCAGGCACTTTTCATTCCACATTTTGGTCAGAATTATAATTCAATCTAATTTCACTTGTGTTTGGTGTGTGTGTGTGTGTGTGTGTGTGTGTGTGTGTGTGTGTGTGTGTGTGTGTGTGTGTGTGTGTGTGTGTGTGTGTGTGTGTGTGCGGTGTGGGGGGGGGGGGGGGGGGGTCCTGACCTTTTGGTCTTTTAATGGCTAAGCGGTAGAGAACATTTTCATGTGCCCAGTACAGACTTCGAGCTAATTTGGTTCCTCTAAAGCAAACCAAAATAATGCATTGGACCAATGGAAAAATAAACAATGGTGGGCGACAACTTGCTTATCATCTTGCTCAAAGACACTTCAACATGCAGCCACGAGTAGCATGCGTTTGAACCGAGAACTTCCTAGGGAAACATCACTCAATGGCAGCATTAGAAAACATGCACAGGCGGACCCCCCCCCCCCCCCCCCCCCCCCCCCCCACACACACACACACACACACACACACACACACACACACACACACACACACACACACACACACACACACACACACACACACACACACACACACACACACACACACACACACACACCTCAAAGTTGAATGTCCCTAAACAAGTATTTGTGGAAGGTGATTTGTATTTACAGTTGATACAAACGTATTTACATACACATTGCCTATTTGTTCATCAAATACTTCAGACAACTCCGCTATAAATGTAATAATAATACAGCTACAGCACCTTAAATGAGCTTAAAAACTGAATTAAGAATGATTAATGACCATGTTGTATGTCTATTGTTTTTTTTTTCTGTATATCGCTATCGTGTGAATGGTAAAAATTAATGACAGAAGGGGGATTTATGCACTTCACATACGATATGTTTGTATATTTTATTCTTATTAACAAATCTAGTGTTAGTATGGTATATCATCCATTGTCATTCTCAGTGGCATCACTAGGGTTTTTCAGCCATCGGTTTTGATGTCAAACGGGCCCTGTAAGCGTGCACTCATACATGCACGCGCAGGTGTTTTTGATAATAAGAGTTTGCGACCGTTTGTGAAGGCTCTCTTAAGATTCAGTCATACTCCACGGTGAAGTGAAACGGTTTCACCGTGTAAGGGCTTTCACCCTAAACGGTGAAAGCAGGGAAACTGACTGACTGAATCGTAGACAGCAGCCCCTAGGCTTTATCATATCTTGTATCTTTGCTGACGGCATATTGATTACTTATCACAGTAAGAAGTATCAATATATGGGCACAGTGAATGCCTTTTTGGCAAGAACAGACTCCCATCGCGTTAGGGCTATAGATAAAACAGGAGTGGATGCAGTGGGTGGGATTATGGGATGGGCAGTTCATCCGAGCATGCATTAATTGCTTTATTTATGTTGACAGTCCTACTTTTATTGTTCATTTGATTTCATTAATCTCATGAAACCTAGTGTCCTTATTCTGAATCTGCAATGAACGTTATATACAAAATAGCTAATCTACAAGCTCAAAATGCATCATAGTGTGTTACTATGAGGCATACCTTCAGTTGCCTCATAGTTACCTTCAGTTTGTTTAGGCTTTAGGGGTCTGGACACAACCCTTAATCCTCCAGCAGACACACCTCTGCAGGTCAGTATAAAAGCTTGAGAGACTGTAGACTCAGTCACCAAGCTCCAAAGCATCTCCAGCACCTTCAGACACTAAGGATCCCCCAGACAGGTGGTGAAGATGAAGCTCTTTCTCAGCCTCCTGCTACTGCTGGGTCTCTCCTGGGCCCATCCCATGGAAGAAGGAAGTGGATCAGAAGTCCAGATGGACGGCCACCAGATGGACATCAGCACCATGATTCTGTCCTCCAATGAAGGCTCCAGTGAGATGCTGATGGAGGGAGACCTGATCGCTCCCAGAACCAGAAACGCCATGAACTGCTGGTATTCTGACTGCTGGTGGAACAAAGATGCCACAGGCTTGGTGACAATCCCCTACACGATAAGTGACGACTATCAGGCATCAGAGATACAACAGATCCGTTATGCCATGCAGTGGTTCGAGTTCAACACCTGCATCCGCTTTGAGTTACGTCAGAACCAGCACGACTACATCAGCATTGAGAACAAAGATGGCTGCTACTCTTCTCTGGGCAGAGTCGGAGGCAAGCAGGTGCTATCCATCAACCGTAGGGGCTGCATGAACCACGGCATCATCCAGCACGAGCTCATCCATGCCCTGGGATTCCAGCACGAGCAGACCAGAAGCGACCGTGACCAGTACGTCCGTATCAACTGGGGCAACATCAATCCCAGCAAATACCACAACTTCTACAGGCAGCGCACCGACAACCTGGGCACCCCCTATGATTATTCCTCCATCATGCACTATGGTAGAAAGGCCTTCTCTATGGTTTACGGCCAAGACAGCATCACCCCCATCCCAGACCCCACTGTGCGAATCGGTCAGAGACAGGGCATGTCCTATCTCGATATTGTGAAGATTAATCGACTGTACAATTGCAACAATTACGCCAACATGCTTTGGGAATGAGGACGATTGATTGATTGAAAAAACAGCCATACCATCGTGGTTCTCATACAACCATGTTTGCACCAACTTTAGCTTTCTGCTTTGATGTGGTCATTATCAGAAATGCATTAAGACAACAATGAACAAGTTCCACATGTAATGAATACAACTATGCTTATTAATAAAGTCTGCAATAGTCTTAGCAAATTGTTTTTGGGTCATTTAATGGTGTGTGTCTACAGTATTACGGGATTGCGCCAACTCCAGCCTTCTGCTTTAATGGTGGTTATTATGATAATTGCATTAAGACAGCGATGTCTTAATGCTACTTCCAGTGTGCACAACACGCACAACTTTTTTGCATGCACTGGAAATACTACAGTACTTGAGTAAATGTACGTAGTCACTTATTTCACTGACTACATGTTATTTTTTCATTTCATTTACAGTGTTGGAACACATTGCCCTCAGTGCTCTCATCCATGCCCTCATATCTGCAAAAATGACTATGTACAGTAATTAAAAAGTTTAAACTATAATTGCAATATATATCTTGAGAATCGAGAAGTGGATTTTTAGCCGTCCTTTTGGTTACAACATATTATAGCGGCTTACAAGCCCACAGTGAGCTTAAAGATCTAGGATTGTTGAAAAGAATGAAGTATTCGTCAGGTTAAAGTACTGCTTCATTGAGCCAAGAAGCCATGCAAAAATAAAAAGTACATAAATTGTACACATTAAAATATTAAATTGTACAATTGGATTCCCTATGCTGGCATGTGTTGCATCTTGTACAGGTAATTCAGTTGCAATGACTACATTTTGTGAATTAAAGACATTAACCAGTGGCACTCCCACCGGATGGGTCGCACACACAACTTTGTCCCCAGTACATTGGCAGGGGAAATTGTGGATAGAGAGCGAGAGAGAGAGAGAGAGAGAGAGAGAGAGAGACTGACTGACTGCAATCGCAGACAGCAGCCCCTTTTTAATCAACTCCATCATGTTTTACCACCGTTCCGTGAACCGTTTTTCCGCCCAGATTTTTACCAATATTTGTCGATGGCATATTGATTATTTATCGTGAGAGGAATTATCAATCGCAATATTGATATTGCACACCTCTAATAAAGTCTATGTCTCTCTGGGCAGCGTGAAAGAGCTTTTGTCCCCATGCGACTGGTGGGCTGCATGCGTGAGGCCTGCTGTGGGCACTCTGCCCACACCAGCCTTAAAGCAGACCTGTTTGGCCTATTCTCATTCCCTCTCATGGTGGCACAGAGGATTTAATAAAAAATGAACAAGCAACACTATCACTTATATGTTGAATAGCCAGTTATAATGTACATTTTAATGAAAGGAAAAAACCTCCTCAGTTTTGACCTTGGCAGACCCCTAGTACAGTGGGTAGCGGTGTGGCGTGGGTCCACTGAACCCATGAACCCATTGTAAACTAGAGCTGATCCATCCAAGATGTTTACGTCTCAACTAAAAATTAACCTTTTCGTTCTGGAGAGCCAGCGAGATCTGAATTAATGTTATGTCATCTTTTTGTCTGTTTCCTATTTGTACAGTATTGTATATGTATGCTATGTCCCTAATGTTTCGTCCTTTTCTTCATCTAGGCTACTTGTTTATTTTTGAGGGGCGCTAGTCTCTCATATATTCAGGCAGATTTACATCTAACACAAACATTAAAATCCCACTGACATTGAAAGAAGAATTTACATGAATTCACATTCACATTCTGCACATATCAGTATTTTTTGACACAAAGATTAAATTCCCATTGACAATTGAATGTAGAATTGTACATATAGGTCTGAGCAAGTATGATTATAGTGTCTATTTTACGTCATGATGATGTATGATTAAGTGCTTCACTTCACACTAATGATGTATGCAAATTCTGCAAACTTTTGTTACAATAACAGACTCCTCCTGACCCCCCATCGAGGTAGGGCTATAGATAAAATGGGAGTGGATGCAGTGGATGAGATTATGGGATGGGCAGGTCATCCGAGCATGCATTAATTGCTTTATTTATGTTGACAGCCCTACTTTTATAGTTTGTTTTTAATCTTTTATAGTTTTTATATTTGTTCTTAAGTTTGTATAATCATTGTTATACGTCATATTTTTGCTTTGCAGTTGCTACTGTGCATGTACAACTATCATCATTGTAAGGGTAGACTAAATTAGTTGACAATAGAATTATGGAGTATGATTGGAGTATGATTTACTGATTAATCAACGCAGCCCTAAATGTTAGGGTTCGGTTATGATTATGATTAATGATTGTTGACTATTTTAACTATTTTGTTGTATCATATACATATATTATAATAGTGGCTATGTGGATTTTAACAACTTCTTGTGGTTATGATGCACAAATCCAAATATAGTTTCTCCCATTCACGTTGAATTAACGGTTATCAGGTATACTTACACGTATACCTAATTTGTTCATGTTGCTCCCTTTAATTAATCACTGTTGAAACAGCAGGTTGGTCTGGGGAACAAACCTTCAGTTTGTTTAGGCTTTAGGGGTCTGGACACAACCCTTAATCCTCCAGCAGACACACCTCTGCAGGTCAGTATAAAAGCTTGAGAGACTGTAGACTCAGTCACCAAGCTCCAAAGCATCTCCAGCACCTTCAGACACTAAGGAATAAGGATCCCCCAGACAGGTGGTGAAGATGAAGCTCTTTCTCAGCCTCCTGCTACTGCTGGGTCTCTCCTGGGCCCATCCCATGGAAGAAGGAAGTGGATCAGAAGTCCAGATGGACGGCCACCAGATGGACATCAGCACCATGATTCTGTCCTCCAACGAAGGCTCCAGTGAGATGCTGATGGAGGGAGACCTGATCGCTCCCAGAACCAGAAACGCCATGAACTGCTGGTATTCTGACTGCTGGTGGAACAAAGACGCCACAGGCTTGGTGACAATCCCCTACACGATAAGTGACGACTATCAGGCATGGGAGATACAACAGATCCATTACGCCATGCAGTGGTTCGAGTTCAACACCTGCATCCGCTTTGAGTTACGTCAGAACCAGCACGACTACATCAGCATTGAGAACAAAGATGGCTGCTACTCTTCTCTGGGCAGAGTCGGAGGCAAGCAGGTGCTATCCATCAACCGTAGGGGCTGCATGAACCACGGCATCATCCAGCACGAGCTCATCCATGCCCTGGGATTCCAGCACGAGCAGACCAGAAGCGACCGTGACCAGTATGTCCGTATCAACTGGGGCAACATCAATCCCAGCAAATACCACAACTTCTACAGGCAGCGCACCGACAACCTGGGCACCCCCTATGATTATTCCTCCATCATGCACTATGGTAGAAAGGCCTTCTCTATCGCTTACGGCCAAGATAGCATCACCCCCATCCCAGACCCCACTGTGCAGATCGGTCAGAGACAGGGCATGTCCTATCTCGATATTGTGAAGATTAATAGGCTGTACAACTGTAACAATTACGCCAACATGCTTTGGGAATGAGGACGATCACATTGAAAAAACAACCACACCATCCTGCTTCCCATACAACCATGGCAACCACGCTTGCACCAACCTTAGCCTTCTGCTTTGATGTGGTCATTATGAGAAATGCATGAGACAATAATGGACAAGTTCCACATGTAATGAATGCACACTATACTTATTAATAAAGTCTGCCATAGTCTTAGCAAATTGTTTTTGCGTCATTTAATGATGTGTGTGTCTACAGTATTATGGGATTGCGCCAACCTCAGCTTTCTGCTTTGATCGTGGTCATTTTGATAAATGCATTAAAGATGGTGTGCCATGATTTTTTCTACCCTAAAATATGATTTTCAGGTATTAATGTTATATGAAGAGTAAGATTTTTTCCCTAAACGTGTACAGTGTTTGTTAAACTGTCATTTTTATGATTCCACCCAGCCAGTTCATTAAGTATGCCTGGTTTGCCTGGTGGGTGGTGATGGGTGGAGATCCACCTGAACTGAAGCCACACCCACAGCTTTAGTTGCATGATAAAGGGGGAGGGGTTAGGGGAGGGGCTGAGCACGTGATGTCAATATATAGAAGTTATTTTCATTGGCACATCTGTCTTTAAGACAGCAATATCTTATCTTATTGCTACTTCCTGTGTGCACACTGTGTGTGTTACTCTCATTTACAGTGTGTTCCAACACGTGGAGATATAGCAGCTTACAAGCTTGCAGTGACCTTCTAGCTATCTAGCTATCTATCTATCTGAATAGCCAGCATATACTGTAAATGTGTTTGTGAATTAAGTGTAAGTCTACTGAGCCAAGAAGCCATGCAAAAATAAAAAGTACAACTCCAAATCCGTTGAAATTGGGACGTTGTGTAAAATGTAAATAAAAACAGAATGCATTGATTTGCAAATCGTTTTCGACCTCTATTCAGTTGAATACAACACAAAGACAATATAATTAATGTTCAAACTGATAAACTTTATTGTTTTTTGAAATTATACAATCTTTTGTAAATTGATCCCTGCAACACGTACCAAAAAAGTTGGGACGGGGGCAACAAAAGATTGGGAAAGGTCATGAATGCACAAATAACGCCTGTTTGGAACATTCCACAGGTAAACAGGTTAATTTTAAACAGTTTAATATCGTTATTGAGTATAACAAGACCATCCCAGTCGCTCACAATCAAAGATGGGGCGAGGTTCACCACTTTGTGAACAATTCTGTGAGAAAATCATCCAACGGTTTAAAAACAATGTTTCTCAACATTCAATTGCAAGGAATTTGGTGATTTCATCATCTACAGTCCATAATATAATCAAAACATTCAAAGAATCTGAAGAACTTGCTATACTAAAGCGTCAAGGCCGAAAACCAACACCAAACACTTGTGACCTTTGATCCCTCAGGTGGCTCTGCATTAAAAACTGACATCATTGTGTAAGGGATATTATTGTGTGGACTCAGGAACACTCAGAAAACCATTGTCAGTTTACATAATTTGTCGCTACACCTGCAATTGCAAGTTAAAAATCTACCATCGAAAAGCAAAGCCATACATCAGAAAGGTTGGTTTGAAAAAAAAAACAGAAATGCCTTCTCTGGGTCCACTATCATTAGAAATGTGGACTCATCAGACCACAGCCCACTTTTCCACTTTGTGTATAACCATTTTAAATGATATTGTACCCAGAGAAGGCATTTCTGGTTGTTTTTCTAGTTGTTTTTTCAAACCAACCTTTCTGATGTATGGCTTTGCTTTGCATGGTAGATTTTTAACTTGCAATCGCAGGTGTAGCGTCAAATTCTGTAAACTGACAATGGTTTTCTGAGTGTTCCTGAGTCCACACAGTAATATCCTTTACACAATGATGTCAGTTTTTAATGCAGAGCCACCTGAGGGATCAAAGGTCACAAGTGCTAGATGTTGGTTTTCGGCCTTGATGCTTTAGTATAGCAAGTTCTTCAGATTATTTGAATGTTTTGATTATATTATGGACTGTAGATGATGAAATCACCAAATTCCTTGCAATTGAATGTTGAGAAACATTGTTTTTAAATCGTTAGATGATTTTCTCACAGAATTGTTCACAAAGTGGTGAACCTCGCCCCATCTTTGATTGTGAGCGACTGGGATGGTCCCGTTATACTCAATAACAATATTAAACTGTTTAAAATTAACCTGTTTACCTGTGGAATGTTCCAAACAGGCGTTATTTGTGCATTCATGACCTTTCCCAGTCTTTTGTTGCCTCCGTCCCAACTTTTTTGGTACGTGTTGCAGGGATCAATTTACAAAAGATTGTATAATTTCAAAAAACAATAAAGTTTATCAGTTTGAACATTAAATATACTGTCTTTGTAGTGTATTAAACTCAATATAGGTTGAAAACGATTTGCAAATCAATGCATTCTGTTTTTATTGACATTTTTCACAACGTCCCAATTTCAACGGATTTGGGGTTGTAAATAAAGTATACACATTAAAATATTAAATCATACAATTGCATCCCCTCTGCTGGCATGTGTTGCATCATTGCATGACTACATTTTGTAAATTAAAGACATTAACCCCTGGTAAACTATTGTGTACTCAATTAGGAAATGTATGAGCCTTATATGATAGAGTGCAAACTTGCACATGAGCGGAGCGAGCTAATACTTGTGATTAGTTATACAGGTCTCTTACTTACATCACCATTACGTCATCACCTAAACTGGCCAATGTGCTATAACTAGTAAACACAGCTGAAAGTAATTACAATAATTGTGGGAGCATTTCATTTACGGGTTCATGTGTGCCAGCATGTGCAGCTGCTGTGCCCTCATCGTCCTGCTGGCACATAAGTAAATTAAACTAACCCAGAATTAAAGTCATCATGCAGCCACCCATGCCCAACACCACAGTAACGCACCAGCTGCAAACAAACTGACAAATTGTTTTAAATTAATTTCATTGAGTTAATTAGCCGCAACCTAGGGATTATGCAAAGCATTAAAGGGCCACGTCACCCGGAACAGAAAAGTTCCTTTATTTGCATAATAGATTTGCAGTCATCTTAAGTCGCACTCCTGGAGCTCCGATCTGGTCACACCGAGTGTGTGTCTAGTAAAGAGTTCCATTGTAGTTCAGTTCCACAAACCCCCACCCACATGTCTGTGAATCATGTAATGCTGTCAATCTATGTAAAGCGCCTTGGTTAAAGGCACTATGTAAATGCACCCTTTAGTTACACAACCTCCCTTCCATCACTCAGCTCTCCTCATTGGGTGTTGAGTAAACAGCACCACCTATGGGATGGCGTGTTGATCTCGCGGTGACACCCATAGGCCGGATATTCTAAACAGCCCCATACCAACCCTATCACAAACAATACTGCAGAAGTCATGGGTAAGAGTTGGACTAACAGGTAGATTGTACTCAAATAGAAAAATCACAATATCCATCTGAATGAATGAATTCTAAATTATTTATTGCATTGTAGTTACGAGGAGAAAACAAGAGATAAATATGTAGGTTAAGTTCTAGACAGTATTCCATCGGTAATGCCGGGTTGGTCCTGGGGAATTTTGTTGTGACGACGAAACAAGTCAACAATTGACAACCAACAGCATCTGTACAGCAGTGCTGTACACAAGGGCTGACACGTTTAATGACATGCCTGAGTCTAGCCTGCAGAGGTCCTGAGATAGTCTGAGTGCAGGGTGACGCATACAGTAACCAAGTGGACAGAAAGACAATGTGGAAAAGTGCTGTTCTACTTGTGAAAAATGAACCTAAAGTGTAACAATTAACACCATTTTCTTTTGCCGGGCAACCATCTTTTCCAAACCAAGTACAACAGGTAACAAAAAGGATGGAAAAGCAACTCTAGACCTGTTTTACAGTAATTCTAAACTCCGTTCCAGCTAGGACCAGAGTACTGCTCCGTGTCCTTTGGTCCAACCAATGTTATTGTTTTGTAAAGCACTTTGTGACCTCGTTTTGAACAATGAAACAATGTTTATTATTTATTGGTTTGAATTTATTATTACGATAGAAATCCAGCAGCACGCTGCTCAGTCAGGCTCGAAAGCTTAGAACAACAGACCCAATCCTAGAATCGCACCTCCGTTTTGCCATCACAACTGTTGGCAAAACGGACAAATATGTGTAAAAAAAATCCAGAAATTCCACAGTAACTGTCCTCAACAGCTTCAAATACCCAAGGAAAAAAAACAAAAAGACAGAGAGCACATTTGTTTAGTAGCTGCGTCCAAACAGGGTGTAGAACTGGGCAGCTTCCTTGCCGCTCACACACATCTGTCCAGGCTGAAGTTTCCTCAGGGGATCGAAGGGGATACACAGACTCTTGGCTCCCATGGAAGGGGCCCCGGGCTCCAGGTCCTGGTCCCTGATGGACACAGAGCAGTTAGATTTATTCAACATGTACATTTGCATAATGCAAGGACATATACTTAGCAAGTTCTATCTCTATATTTGCTCACATACAAAGTAGGAAAGAAATATTATAAAATGAAAATGAGCTAAATAAGTCAAAACAAGCTTTATTCACACCTCAAACCTAAAGCATCACTGGTTTCAGTTACAAGATCTACATAAAACAAGAATTCATCACAGTGATATTAATGGTCAGCGATGACTCCGTGGTGTGGATGCATGTGTGAATGCACGCATTAATTCCTGACATTCTGTGTGCAGTTCATTGACTGAGTTTTGTGCCTTTGCATTAAAATGAGATGGCAATTAACTGATTATGTGGAACTTACTTGGCTGTGGTTTTCTTAATCCAGTCCTCGCAGTCGATGCCGCCGCAGAATGGAATCTGGACAATCTGTTAACACAACAAATACATCTACTGAAGGGAAATAAACACTAAAGTACATTCACATCAAGTACATTTTGTTTTAGTAGTGGTGTGCTTTTTTATTATAGAATTTTTAGAAACTATTAAGTTCACACCACGACTAAATAGTTAAAATTAAGGCTTTGTGTTAACCCATTTTAACCCTTATTTATAATGTACCGTGTGTACCTGAATTACCTTAGTGGTGTGGCAGAGGTGTGCACTGACAGTAACAATTAAAATCACATGTAGACATGTAGTAGGTCTGCCATTTGTGGTGTGTCAGACGTTAGAATCCACTGATGCCTATCATAGACATAAAAAGGTAGACATGTGCTCCGGCTCTGGGGCACAACATGTATTGTATCGTCATTTTTGCTTCCAATATGCCGAGGGCACAGTGACACCGAAGCAAATATTTCTTAGGACTTGTCAGAATCTAGTAGGGTGTATTCAAATACAGCACGTCCTAGATTCTGAGTTCCTACCATGCATGCCGTGTGCTCTGCCTTCACCAAATTGGAGTTAAATATAATAATAATCTCCATACAATCACATGTCACTCTATGTATGCAGTGGTAAATTGTGGTATCTGGGTTTTCATGGGCACCATCCTCACTATTGTTTGATCTAATTATAACCTTGGATTCAGATAGAGGGTTAGATATCTAGTTAGAACTCCAGATCCATTGAGACTGAGGGTTAGATATCTACTATCTATATCTACAACAGGGGGTCAGATGGTAAGAGGGTCAGAGTTCAGATAAAGTATTCAACTCACCTTGCCCTGGTCCAGTTCTTTCTGAAACTCGTCCATCGAGTCTACAGCTACCATGTGTTGTTTCAGGTCATCACAAGCCCTGATAAACAAACACAGAGAGAGAGCACAGGTTAATAACCTACAGGGGGTCAGGGTCACGTATCACGTACTGTATCTGCAACCTGCCCATCCACAGAGAACGCCAGACACACATGCTGAGTCTGAAGTGGAGACCTTTAGCTAGATTTTAAACTAGATTGTGTCTGGGTGTGCATACTGTTGTATGAAGAGCGACAGGGTGAATATCTGACCCCATCCCACACCAGGCTCCATACTGATGAAGTCATCAAGGTTCATGCTACAGGTTGGTGTGTGTATACAGGGATAGGGAGGGGGAGGGGATCGCCACCCCCCCTTGTTGTCCTTCATGTGGGAGCGGTCGGACGCAAACATCAACAGGAAGCCGCCAGCAGGGACGACTCGCAACTTCCGGTGGAAGGTCGGTTTGAGGTGGTGGTCAGAGCGGAAGGCCAGTCTTGCGTACAGTGTCAAAGGGCAAGGGAATGGCAACTCTGAGTCCAGGTCGTAGATCCAGCTCTGCCCACTACTGACATGGAGGAGGATGACGTGATAGTCCCAGATGACTGGCCAGTCCCCCCCATGTCCCGACTTCTGTTTCCACAGCGGAATCTCTCGGTCGTCGTTGGAGATGAAAACGGCAAAAACCTCTCCCAACGCATCAGGCTTCTCTGTCTTAATGAACTCACAAAGCTTCCACACATTTTCTTCACAGTAACAACTAGTGTAAATGCAGTCCTCCCTGGACGGAGTGATCTTTATGTAGCTGTTATTCATGACCAACCTTTGATATTCTCGATCGTTATCCATTTACAGTACGTTGTTCCCAGACACATGCAGACAGCACCCTACCATGCATCTCTACAGGCAGGGTAATAGCCTGTCTGGTTGTATAGTAAGATACAAATATCACGCTGACTGCAAATTTGTCTGCTGAGCTAGAAGGTGCAAATAGAAGACCACCAGGTGATGCTAAAAATATATAACAAAACTGAATTTGTTTAATCGATAAAGCAGTAAATCAAGCTATCATGTGTGGCAGGCTTGTGACGTAAGTCATCTATGTCATAGATGTCTATGACATAAGACTCGAAATCTGGGCAAGGTTTCAGGCTGCAAAGTAACCTGGCTAAAGCCAGACTGAATCAGCTGTTTGCAAATAAATTGCAGATAGGTCTGGAATAGCTCAACTGTACACCCACTTCTTACTCCAAAACGCCCATTTCACTGGAGTAGGAAATGGGCATACAATTGAGCTATTCCAGGCATATCTGCTGACTGCCATTTTCTGTCATTAAGGACGGGAATCCATATTTGGATCCTGTACAGTATGTACAGTATTCAAATATTCAATTTGTTTTTATGCTGATATATAAATATTTAAAGTTTTTCAAAAAACCTTAGGTCAGGCCTAAATGGGTTAATCAGGCAGGGGTCATTTACCGTATATTTTAGCCTGCCCAATTTGTAATTCACATATGCTTCTCGTTTGTGCAGCATGCCTGGGTGGCGTTTGTGTGCAATGCATTGTTTTCTCAGCTTACTTCTTATACAGGTTGTTCTGGATCTCCTCCAGTAGATTTGGGAGCCTGTTCTCCACTTCAGCCTCTGCCACAGTGACGCGCTCTTTCGTGTCTCTCCTCACGGCGACACACTGATTCTGCTTGATGTCTTTGGGACCGACCTCCAGACGGATCGGCACTCCCTGAGGACAGGGGGAATGTGTCTCAGCCACAAACAATCTATGCTATACTTAAATGTGTAATGGTGGCAGGCGTAGCTCACTTCACTGCTTACCTTTTGTTCCCAGTGGGCAAATTTCCATCCAGGGCTGTAGTTGTCTCGGAGGTCAGCCTTCACCCTGATGTCAGCTTTCTGCAGCCTGCTGAGGTACTGGGAACACTTGGCCATGATGGCGTCTTTGTCTGGCTGTGGCAGGTCAGCTGTGATACCACAGGGGATGATGATCACCTGAGACACACAAACACATACACACACACACCTTAGTAGTGCCTTTCATTCAACTGTATGTGTGTTGAATTCCTAACTGCAGTGTGTGCAGTGCATTCGAGTATACAAATACAGTCAGTAATATTGTAATCTCTTTTTAAATGAACCTGTTACAGCCAATAGCAGTAAGCCACTCCCACATATGACAGGGGTTGACACTAAGGTCTCGGAGGCACTTGCCCATCGGGCAAGTGCAAGTCAGGTTCTACTTGCCCTCAGCTCATGGTCACTTGCCCCCCAAAAATATATTGTAAATTTTGCAGATGTAACTCTTGAGAATGTAAAAATGAAAACAACTAGAGAATGTAGAAGATTAGGTCATTTTGACGTGTATGTTAATTTGCCTGTTTTGTTTCCCAAATCCAGCCTGAAATTGTGGATAGCTAGAAAGCAGGGAAAGACACAGAAGTAGAGTGCAATGACTGCCTTCAAGACGAATTCATCTTGTGTTGTGTTATAGTGCACTAAGTTGCATACTTGCCCGATCGGGCAACCAGGTAGCAGTCTTCACTTGCCCGACCATTTTTTTACTTTCCCCGGGCAAGCGGGCAAGTGTTAGTGTCAAGCCCTGCATGTGTATGATTGGTCTTTGTACAGTGCGCGCGCGTGCGTGTGTGTACCTGTTGGCAGGCAACACGGGGCGGCAGCACCAGGCCCATGTTGTCTCCATGGACCATGGTCAGAACACCAATGGTCCTGGTGGTAAGGCCCCACGAGTTCTGGTACGCAAACTGTTTCTCGCCTGGTTTCTTAGGATCCTCAAACACGATCTCGAACATCTTGGCGAAGTTCTGACCCAGATGGTGAGATGTGGCTCCCTGAGAGAGGTGGGGTAGGGGTGTTAATGATAATAGCAACTGCATTGAATTTCTTAATTTTCATTTCAGCAAAGTACTGTACCGGTATATCAATTTAAACAATCAGTACCAAGTAAGTATTGTGTAACTACTCGGATTCAAAATATTAAAGTCTTTTGCACTTTGAGGCTTAATGGCATTTGGACCTCTCAATGGCAGAGATCTCAGTAGACCAAACTATCTGGATGGACAAATTGCACTGCAGGTAAAAGGAGTGATTCACAAAACAAAACAACACAACACAAACCTCTAACAAAACACAACCTCTAAGAGAAAATAAAGACACCAAGAAAGGCTTCCACTGTATGAATGTATGATGTATAGTCTTCGGGGATAAAATACCTGGATGGCTCTGCCACTAGCAGAGATGAAAGCCTCTACTGTGGTGGTGTAATCCCCTCCGGCAAACTTCTCCTTCTCCGTCTTCCTGCCTTTTACCACAGGGATGGCCATCAGCTCCTCATAAACTCTGGCATACAGGTCCAGGATCTGCAACACCTGCAAACACAAACATGCATGCACAGTGTGGTCAAGTAATGCATGCAAGTGTAGAGGTTCTATAGGCAGCAACCAGAAGGTTCTACAAACAAATTTGACTTTCATTTTCGCCTGCACTGCGCAAAAGGTGAATGCCGAGAGTAATTACTGTAATTGGCTGCGGTGGCCTAAAAGTGGGAGTTGACCCTTCCAGCGCAACAATGGGGAGGCAGGAGGGAAATACAGGGCTGATGAACAGTCAGTGATTTCCAATCAGGGCACATGATATCACAACCCACCTCTTCATGCCAGTACGCAGACTAGGCAAGTATATACTATCATTGCACAGGTTAAAGTGCCATTACTGTAAGTGACTGTATTATCAACATGACATACAGTAGTTTGCACATTTGACAGTAAATTATGAGATCAAATAATTAATTAATGGTGAGGTGCAGAGAGGGATGGACAGAGTAACAGAGAGAACGGTACGGAAGGCGTTGTAAGAGATGCACTACAGTATATGAAATGGAAAAGAAGTAGTCATGATTTTCAAACCTCTTCCGCTGCTTCTTCTTTGGTGGCGAAGGCTGTGTGTCCCTCTTGCCACAAGAACTCTCTGGTCCTCAGGAACGGCTGAGGATGTTTAAACTCCCAGCGCTGAGGAGACAAGTACGGAATTAAACTCTCACATCAAGAGAAGAGAGTTGGAATGTGTAGAGGTAAATCCCACAGCCTTATTCTGTCTGAAATGTGCTGTAAGAGAGTGAATAGACACTGACCACTACGTTACACCACTGGTTCAGTTTGATGGGCAGGTCTCTGTGGGATTGGACCCATTTGGCGTAGGCTGGGTACATCACTGAAAAATGGGGGAAACATTTCATAATTTTGATATTTCACACTGATCCATGGCTCTCTGTCTGCCTCCTGTAGTTAGCATATTATGACTGTTTGTTAGACTAACCAGTTTCACTGGTGGGTCTGACAGCAATGGGTTCTGCCAGCTCTGTCTTCCCCGAGCGAGTCACCCAGGCCACCTGAGGAGAGTTTAAAAGATATTCAAGATATTAAACTAAATAAAATAAGGTAAAGCCAAGATAATGTCATCGTCAAATTCAAAGGAGATCACTCAATCATATTGCCTCGAAAGAATGCTGGTAAACAAACAAACCTATATGACAGGTCAACCAATATATTGTTCAATGTAGTGATTGTTGTTGGGGTATCTGAAGTGAATTTGCCTATGGCTGGAATTTGTCCTGCAATGTACCCACTGTACCCACTACTGTACAGTGATCCACTTAATAGACCCATTGAACCCAAGTATACAGTACCTGTTCTGGGGTGAATATTCAGTGAAAATAGCAGATCTATTGAGAGTGTGCAGATCTTCAGATTTTCAGCCTTGCTTACCTCTGGGGCAAAGTCTGCGATGTGGGTCTTTTCCTTCTCCAGGGCAGCCTGGGACACAAACATGGGGAAGTAGCAGTTCTCCACTCCCAGCTTCTTAATCTCCTTGTCGAAGAAGTCTTTGATGGTGTCCCAGATGGCAAAGGACCAGGGACGGAGGACGTAACAGCCGCTGACGTCATAATACTCGATCATCTCTGCCTTGGTTATCACCTGGACAGACAGAGAGAGTGGAGGGTGGAGGAAAGTGGTGACAGAAGTATGCCAAAGGCAGGCTTTAGCTGTGGTCTAAACAGCATTTCTGGTCATCAGCACTCTTACTGTGTGAGATGTGTGAGAAATAGAGTTGGTTAGATTTATATATTATTACAATCATCATCATTTGTGACTCACCTCCGAATACCAGCCTGCCAGGTTCTCCTCTTTCTTGGCTTCTATTCCCAACCTAGAGAGGGAACGAAAGATATAATTTTCAAAATGGGTTACTGGAAATCTCATCTAGTTTAGTCTTTAGTGCCATTCATAGCGTTTCACTCAGGAGCAACATGCAACCAACTATCTGTACACTCTAAACATGCATTAACTTTAACACAACCACACAGTTCTCACAAGCCACTGCTCATTCTAAAATATACATGAAATACAGAAATTCAAATGACAGTTATTAACAATATACTATACTGTCAACATCTGGATATTCCATGTACCAGTCATGCATGTCAAATAAATGCACTGGTGACCAGAATTTGATGTTGATTTGATGTAAATTACAAGTCAACATAGCTAATAATGTTTGCATACAAGCTAGTACAAACAGGGCTTGTTTGCTTGTTAGGTGACAACACATGCTTCTCTGGAAGAAAAGAGGGGGATGGACACAGTCTGAGTATACTAGAAAATTGACAACAATTTAACTGGCTGTAAAAATGAACACATAATTGAGCATGTTTTTGAGTTACATTGAGACATCACAGATGGCATATGCACTACAAATATTACTACATGCACAGCCATTATGGCACGACTCTAAAGGGACTTCCTTCACAGCTGTTCCCCGAACCAGCCGAGCCATGCCTCGCGGAAGTTCTCAATGATATGCATTTATTTTATTATTTGGCCCCAGCTCTCAAGCTGTTCTCCCAGCCTAATGACTCAATACTGCAAGTTGAAAACAGACATCAGGTCAGTAGCCAACGACACTGTGAAGACTGTCATTCACACTTTCACTACGCGTCTTTTAAAGAAGGCTTCCATTCAAAACCAACAAAGCCTTTGACACATCTGTGGACAACTCCACCCCCGTCTGTCCGTCTCGCCTATAGGCTCCTCAGTCCTCAGTCAAAGCAAACATGCAAAGGACACACTAAACTCTCTCCGATATGTTGCTGTAAGGTTACATAGTACCTTTCAATAGGCATGTTGCACAGCAGGACGAGTGTGGGGCAGTCACAATTTTGACCGCAATGCGCATGAAAAGAACAGCATTCAGCCATTATGACAGAAAAAGTGAAAAGGGGGGGTGGCTGAGAGAGCGAGCTGATGCAACACCATGTCATACCGATTAATCTCACTGAGGTGCAGGTGTGCTATATATCTTGTTTTGGGATGTTGAACCATATGTCACTGTCAGGGCTAAGATGAAATATCTGTGCAATATAAACGCAGCGAAAATGTATCTATTGTGGGTTAATAATGGGATGCAATACAGCCAATGGCATCATCACTCCACTGATCAAACCATAGCCACCTTATAGTGTCATCAGAACTCACCAGTCCTGCAGAGTGTCTGCACATGAAAAATCCATCTTCTTAAGTTTTGCTACTAACTTTAATATGGAGGAGTTTTTGGTTGATGGGCGACCGTCCGTCTTCTTAAAGAGGAAGCCAGCGTATCCAAGAATGAATCTACTTCTCGCTAACGATTATCCGATCACACAAAATACTTTCAGCCCGTAGAACATGGCACCAACACATCGGCTCTCAATAAAAGGGCCATAGAACAAAGTTGACATCAATGCAGAGAAACAACAGACATTGTTTTTTTTATTTTCCACTTCAGCCATCTGAGATTCCAAAGCAGTGAAAAGAGAACACACCTCCATCACGTCCATAAAATCTATCAAAGAACTGTGATTATATTACGCTTAATTGAGATAACGGGGGCGAGAAAAGATACATGAAAAACAGCCAAATGCTGAAAATTTGGAAGCCACTTAATACTATGAAAGGCTGTGTGCTTCATAACACTTTTTATTCAACACTGTGGTGTGTGGACACTCTAAAGTGTCACAAAATAAATTAAAATTGTTTTCAACTGAAAAACATGTTGTATTGCAACATGCTTTAATGTTATTCTTCTTAAGCAATGTGGTCCAATGAACAAGTCTAAATCAACTCTAGGTTTAACTGATCATTTTGGGAATTGCAACCTTGTATCCATCCCTCTCTCCTCTCTGGTTCTGCCAAAAGTCTCTCTCTCACCGTGTTTGCTTCTTGGGACCCTGGCCCTCTCCTCCAGCTCCGCCCCCAGCACCTCCTGAGGAGTCCTTGCCTTGGCCGCCCTTCTCTCCCTTGGCCTTCTTCCCTCCTCCTCCTCCCTGTTTCTCGGACTTGTTCTCCCTCTCCTTGCGGTTCTTGTCCTCTCCGCCGGTGGCCCCTGCAGCAGCCACAGGCTTGTAGTCCTCTCCACTCAAGCTCTTGTACTGGCTCTTCAAAGCCAGCAGAGACTTCACAGCCTCATCCACCTGATCCTGGAATGGGGGGAGGAAAAAAAACAAAACGCAGGATGTTATCCATTAATAGACGACCAAGTTTGTGTGTTTTGCTCATTTCACTTGCAGCTTCACCCAGCGGATGGGTGCTCAAGATGGGGAAGAAGTTGGGAGTTCCAACTATATTTCACAGGGACACTGGTCCTGAATGACAGTGGTAACTATAATGAATGATGTCTGCCCGGGTCGGAGTAATAGCATGTATTTTCTATGTTTGCCGGGGGGGGGGGGGGGGGGGGGGGGGGGGGGGGGGGGGGGGGGCATGCTTATTGCATAGTAGTAACATGTATTGGCCTAGTTTTATAAACAAACCACTGACCCACGGCCACCTACCTTGGGGGCTTTATCAGATTTGAGCTTCCTCACCAACTCCCCCTGTTGAGACACCTTGGAATACAGCTCCTGGACTTGAGGGGAGGAGCCTGAATTGGCGGGAGCAGGGCTGGACTGAGCGACTGGTGCAGCTGCTGGGGCTTGTAGTCCAGGTTTGTAGTCCTGTCCAGTCTGTTGCTTGTACTCAGCCTTCAGAGCCAATAACTGTTTCACTGCTGCATCTACCTGATCCTGAAGATAGCCAGCAAGATGGGGAAAAAACTTCAAAAATCAGAAATATACAAACTATTAAATAAATTTTAAAAACTGCCGTAAAACTGCAAAGGTAAATTGCAAAGAATATTGTTCAGCAGTATTCTAAAATGTAGTGCAGTATACATTATAGTAATAAGTCAGTATTAATATTAAAAATGATAGTTCTGCTGGTGCCGGTTGTATAATAATATCACAGTAGAAATCATATTAATCCTAAACAAAGCAGAACAGAATATAAAATAAAGAAATTCTGGTTCTTACCTTGGGGGCTTTGTCAGCCTTCAGTTGTCTGACTACCTCTCCTTGCTGTGATACCTTTTGATAGATACCACAGCCATCAGTAGCGGGAGCTGGAGCTGGGGCAGGGGCAGCCGCAGGGGCAGCTCCAGGCTTATAGTCCTGGCCAGTAGCCTGCTTGTACTGTGCTTTCAGAGCAAGCAGCTGTTTCACGGCTGAATCAACCTGATCCTAGAAGAGAGAAAGATGAGTGGGTGGATTCATTAATTAAAGAAAAATACACACACACGCTCGCTATGCATTTTGTATTCCGATCGAGTCTAGAAATGATTTGCCCACCTTTACAGCAATAATTGAAAATCTGTTTGCATATTTAAAATCAGGTCCCTTTCCCAAAATATCACTTGTTGGTTCAAATTTGTCAATTGTTTCCTTAACAGTTTCTTAGAATCTGCATTCTTATGATCCCGTCTATTGTTTATACTAGGACCTTACCCGTTGTGAATATATGAACACCAAATGATCTACAGTGTGGTTAATGTGATTTAGCCTAATATCAATACCAATAATGTAAGTATTTTGATGAAGTACTGCTGTAGTTGTGGATACTTGATCATGGGAAAAGGGGAAGCAGTCATAGCAAAGCAAGGTACACTTTAATGCAACATATTTTTGTAGCATTAAAGTAGGTGTTTGTGTGAACATCATGAAACCACTGGTTTAGAAAGTGGAGGGTGGTGAGTCTTAGTAACACACACACACACACACACACACACACACACACGATCCCCCTACACAAACACAACAACTTGGCGTGTCCCCCCCCCCGCACGCACGCAATCAAAATGACTAATAATCTACATTCTGTAGTCGTGTAGACTTGGGCTAATTCAGATGTTTTACACTGTCAAAGAGTTACGTCTGGTTAAGCAAATTTCCATCATGTAGCCTGAGGACCTCCTGGAATCCTCTCAGGGACCACGCGGATCACTGGTTGAGAACCACTGTTTTAAGGCATTATGCACGTCTCTACTATTCAGCGATTCGTTGTAGTCGTTGCGCTCGTGTCCCCGCAATGATATTCCATGTTGGGTCGGTGTGACGTCCGGTGACAGAGCAGAGAGAGAGACGGGGGAATGAGTGGACTTTACCCCGGCCACAGAGCTCTTTCCCCCGGCCACAGAGCAGAGAGAGAGACGGGGGAATGAGTGGACTTTACCCCGGCCACGGAGCTCTTTCCCCCGGCGACAGAGCAGAGAGAGAGACGGGGGAATGAGTGGACTTTACCCCGGCCACGGAGCTCTTTCCCCCGGCGACAGAGCAGAGAGAGAGACGGGGGAATGAGTGGACTTTACCCCGGCCACGGAGCTCTTTCCCCCGGCCACAGAGCTCTTTCCCCCGGCGACAGAGCAGAGAGAGAGACGGGGGAATGAGTGGACTTTACCCCGGCCACGGAGCTCTTTCCCCCGGCGACAGAGCAGAGAGAGAGACGGGGGAATGAGTGGACTTTACCCCGGCCACGGAGCTCTTTCCCCCGGCCACAGAGCTCTTTCCCCCGGCGCGAGGCAGATAATCGAGGATGTTTTTTTCCTTGGTTGAGCAGCAGAGCAGGCAATGCAAGGCGTTGAGCGAGGGTGAGCGATTCGTTGTAGTCGTTGCGCTCGCGTCTCACTCGTGTCCCCGCAATGATATTCCATGTTGGGTCGGTGTGACGTGTGTGATAGGGGGCGTGTCGCTTCCCGCATATAAAGCTAATGGGACGCACAAATAAATTCATTATAAATCAACGATGTGTTAATTTGAAAAAAGGGCTACGTTAGTCTCTTGCTAATATTATGCTCAATGACCGTGTGAAAAATTAGAGCTATTGGTGCAGCCAGGACGGACTTATGCCTGTTTCAGACATTCATTCAGACGGACGGACAGACAGACAGACATGTGCTTAGTTATAGTATGGATGTACAGTAATATATGTGGGAGTATTGGGCCATGCTGCATGGAAAGTTTCCCATGCAGGATTGTAATGAACAGAACAGTTTTAGTAGAAAATAAATTACCATGCTTACATATGAGAATATTGAGTGCAATTACCGGTATATACAGATATGACTTCACAGAGAAATACAGATTTAATTCTTTATGAGAATCACCAAACAGTAGTGTTGTCATATTAGGATACCTTTGGGGCTTTCTCCGACTTCAGCTTCCGCACAACCTCTCCCTGTTCAGCTACCTGCTCATACAGGCCTGCTGAGGAGGTGGTGGTGGTGGTGGAGGTGGGTGGAGGAGCGCTGGAGGCAGGTGGGGTGACCCCAGGTTTATATTCTTGCCCTGTCAACTGTTTGAACTCTGCTTTGGCAGCCAGGAGCAGCTTCACTGCTGCATCGATTTGCTCCTGAAACAACATATAGAAATTGTATTGTTTGTGTATTATTCATACAGGGAAAAACCCTACAGTTAATTTAACTTTTGAGCATATGAATCCAGTAGGTCCATTAGGTTACAGCTCATACCGAGTAACACCACATGTCACAGAATATCTTTATGGAGTATTTGAGCCATGCCTGGATGCCAAATTGATTCAGATGGCAAACGGCACTCGAGTTAAGTGGATTACAGATTACAAACATATAGAGACTTGGCGTCATTTATATCAGTGGTATTCAACCTTTTTGATACCAGGGCGACTATTTATTCAGCATTTTAGTTCTTGTCCACAATTTAGGAGTTTACATGACAATTTGTCTACATTTTAATTGTAAAGATTCATGAAAATTGAGTCATTCACATGTTTAAATATAATTTAACTCTTTAGAGTGTAAACAAGTGAAACCCACTGTCCATCATTTAGCTGGGGACCACCTGAAATCATCTTAAGCACCACTGGTGGTCTCCCACCTGTTGAAAACCCCTGATTTATACCGACATCACATTGAGAAAGCAGTAGCATACCTTGGGAGCCTTCTCTGCCTTCAGTTTCCTGACCACTTCGCCCTGCTGGGCCACGCGGGTGTAAGGACACGCCCCAGAGTCCAGGGAGGAGGTGGGCGGGGCTGGATTAGCACTGGGCGGGGCTTGTACAGCAGCAGGTGGAGCCATGCCAGGCTTGTACTCCATGCCAGTTTGCTGCTTGAACTGAGCCTGCAGGTTCACAATATGGGCATTCCATCAGACGCACTATAGGGTGGCAGGTCGGAAATTACCATCTAGTTAAATACTTGTATGTCATAAGCCTGTCAGGTCGACTCTGTAGAATACATTAGGCAAATTACGAGCAAGAGTAAAGATGATTAAAATTTGTGACAAAAACGATTAAACACTGAAAATTATTTTTATTTGTGGAAAACATAAAAACAGTGTAGTTAATAGAAATACCTTTAGGCTAAGCAGCAGCTGAACAGCCTTATCAACCTCCTCCTTGGAAGCCTTGGCGGCCTTCAGCTGGCGTACTGCCTCACCCTGAGCCACGATGCTGGAGAACACGTCACCTGCTGGGGGCGCTGCTGGGGCAGCTGCTGGAGACTTGGCAGGGGCAGCTGCTGGAGACTTGGCAGGGGCAGTGGGCTAAAGAGCAGGGGGAAAGGATATTTTACATGAGGAACAAAAGTATGTGTGTGTGTGTGTGTGTGTGTGTGTGTGTGTGTGTGTGTGTGTGTTACTTGTTAGAGCCATCAATGCCTCATTGGCAAGTGCAGTTTGTTGGAGTGATGTCTCTTGCACCGATAAATGGTGCATTTATATATAGCGCCTTTATCCAAGGTACTTCACATAGACTGTGGATCCTATTTACACCCCAATGGCAGAAAAAAACATGCAAGGTACCGACCAGCACATCAGAAGCAATTAGGGGTTGTGTCTTGCTCAGGGACACATCGACACTAGCTCTGGGGGAGCCCGTGTTTGAACTGACAACCTTGTGGTTACCTAGCCCCAGTGCAACTCTAGATTTTTTCTAATGGGATGTGCTCTTGTTTAATATATAGACACACGTGAACAGGCACTGCGCTGTGTTGGCCTCTTTTTTGGTGGTTGTACCTGTGTGCACACACCTGGTACACACGCACGTCCTTGTATTAAACAAGAGCACTCCCACATGCCTTGTTATATGTTGTGTTGAAAAAATGTCAAGATGGTGTTTTGGGGTTGTTGCTCATAACAAGTCTACAGTGGATTTTTATGACACAAAAGCTTTTCAGATAGAAAAGAGGATAATTCAACCTTTCCATAGCTGCAATGTTGGTGAGTTTACCATTATAAAAAAAAAAAATCTAAACTGAAGAGGTGTTTTGTGGATTCAACTAAAATGTCTCAATGGCAAATACTGTAAAAGCTTGAAGATTATGACCATCATTAGGTGTGATCTCATTCAGTGAGAGCTGAAAAGGACATCTCTTCTTACAGTGTTTTTGGCTGCCTGGTTCTTGCTCTTGTCCTTGGAGCCGGCTGTGGGCATGTCTTTAGTGTGTCCGTCTGGGATGTAAAGCAGCACACATGGGCTGTCCTTACAGCTGTTAGGGCTACAGACAGACAGACAAAGAGACAAACACACACACAGTTAGAGGGGATCAAGCGCCACCCAGAGGTTGCCTGGCCAAACTAGAAATACAGGTATTTTTGTATTCATTTTTATCAAAATACAATCCCACAACCTATTTCAGCTTGTAGAGCTGCTGCCTAAATTCCCATGGTAACCAAATCCAAGCAATTTGAAGTAATGCTTGTGTGGGGCAAGTTGGACATGACAAGGTTAGCAACTTTTCAGGGACTAGGCATTATGGCATTTAACACTGTTAGCTGGCAGTCACAATGTGGGACATGGTCTCAATTTGTGGGACTCCTGAAAAGTCTTTGAAATGAAGGACTGTCCCACAGAAAGGCAGACATCTCGTCACCCTACACTCTAAGGTCTGTATGAATGCCTATTATATAGTGTCGAGTTAACTCTCACAACTTTACAACTATCCTGGTAGCTAAACTTGCACAATTAAACATGGAGCTGAACGAAACACGGGCGTAGCTCAACGTCCTCTGGTGGCCTGACCTGATTGGCTCGTAGGGCTGGTCACAGATGTAAAAGCCACGCCTCTGCAGCTGGATGATGTCACCTTTCTTCAGGTTCTTCAGACAGGGATCTCCCAGCATCCTCTCCTCCAACTGGGAAGGGAGAGAGAGAGTACAAAGTGTTTTACACAAATGGTCAAGGACCTACAGTATATGCTTAAGTGTACAATGGTGTCACACAAAGACAGCAAAAATATCTGATTTATGATACTAGTGTGATACAACATCTTGATTATCATCTATTGTCAAAAATCAATTATTGCACCCCTTCCTGATTAAATTACACGCACATCAACACACGACACGCACACAGCTGCCACGCCGACTGAAAACGTACCTTGCTTTCTTTGTTGATGTACTCTTTGAAGTCGTCCTCTTTCCCCAGGACAGGTTTGGAGATGAGGTGTTGGTAGTTGACGCAGATGGTAGGCAGCAGTGGGGCTTTGGCTGTCTCTGCCAGCCAGGTGATCTTGGTGGTCTTCTTGAAGTCCTTGTTGTCCAGGTTCAGACGAGCCTCCATGGACAGCACCTTGCCACTGGAATCCCTGGATGGATGTGCAGAGGAGGAAATATCTGTTTTATACATGTGCAGGTTGTTTAAGCACTAGAGAAAAGTAAGATCTAGTAATTATACATTTAATTATGAAAAATAAAAGAAAACATGAATAAATATAAAAAGATCATCTAGCAACCAGGATTCATACATGATAGCATGATGAAACTAAATTAAATAATAAAAACCTTTAAATGATGGAATATTTGTTAATAGTAATTAACGGTTGAATTTGAAATGACAATATTCTGCCAATGGACACCAACACACCACCAGTGACAAATGAGCATCTAATTAAGATGAAGAATTAAAGAATTAAAAAGGTAAACAATGAAAGCAAGGTAAGGACACAATTAAAAAAGAATCAAATGGAATAGAATCTGTCTGCAAATGTGTCTGTTTGAGTGGAAATTTCAGTCAGAACGTCACAACAGTTTGATGTTCACCGCCAACCTACTTATTGATCTTGGTGATGACAAGGTTCCCCCAGTTGATGAAGGTCACCATCTCTCCCTCCTTGAAGGTCTCTGCGTCTGCCCCCTCCACCAGCACCCGCGGTCCGTACCACACCTCCTTCTTCCCCACATCCTCATTCTGGTCACAAGGACACATACACAATGATGGATCACTAAAATAGGCTTGTTTCTATGGTGCTGAAATGTTTTGACTTGATATACGGACAGAAAATCCAGTGCAGAGCTGAGACAGAGGATGGGAGTGGAGGCCATAGCGGACGTGGTGAGGAGAGGCAGACTGCGATGGTACGGACACGTAGTAAGGAAGGAAGAGAACGACTGGGTGAAGAAAGTGATGTCGATTAACATAGAGGGGACAAGACCCAGCGGCCGGCCTAAGAAGACCTGGCAGACGACCGTGTTGGCCGACATGAAAGTGCTCGGCATCGATCGTGAGGTCGCCACGGACCGTCCCCGGTGGAGGAAAGCCATATCGAGAGCCAAGTCCAACCCAGCGGTGCCTGGAAAGCGGACTCTAAACCGAAGATGATGATACCGTAATTTCCGGACTATAAGCCGCGACTTTTATCCCGTGCTTTGGACCCTGCGGCTTATTCAGCGGTGCGGCCAATGTATGGATGTTTACGGCTAACAAACCCTATAGGGCGTTCTAAGTCTAAATGCACGGTATGCACCCCAACTTTAAGCCGGCCCGAGCCGAGAATGTAGAGGGACAGGGCACAGGCAGTTCGCTAAGACAGACACTACTAAATGCATCATGGAAAGCAAACGAAGAAGTACATATAACGCAGCTAAAGTCAGTGGAGCTGGTTGAAAAATAAGGAAATCGATCTGCTGCACGTAGCCTTGGGATCAATGAATCAATGGTTAGACGGCGGACCAACGCGCGGACCACCAGCGCGAGCAACATGCTGAAAGCAACTTTTTCTCAAGTCTGCCAGTGGATCCTGACTGCGTGGAAAAGTGTCAAAACATCCACGAACGGGTTTAGAAAGGCTGGCGGCAGCAGCAGCAGCAGCAGCAGTAGTGCGATCAGGAATAGGAGGGGGTCCGTGGAGGCGGCAATAAAGACGCCTCGTCGAGCGTCTTAAACATTGAGAGGATTCCTGGTGGTCCCCAGCTAAATGGTGGACAGTTGGTTAACCAGATGTACGGTAGGCTACCTTTTTTCATGAACCAAATGAACCCGCAAGCGCTCATTTGGTTTCATGAAGTGATCAGAGTTGCGCATCTCCGGCTACACTCTATGGCCAGGCCTGGATGTAATATTTCTCAATCGGGGGTGCAGCCGAAAATGGCAGTTGGTTTAGTGGTGCCACAAATGTAGTTAGTCAATGTTTAACTACCGCTATAAGCATTTGATTTGAAATATCTTTGAAGTTTTCATTGTTTGCATTCCGTCATGTTTGGTGGGGCAGTCAGGGCGTCTAGAGGGCATCCCCCCCCCCCCCATGTCTAGATCCGTCCTTGGTCTATGGCTCTAGCGTTAATTACATACAGCATGTGCAGTTCTGTAGTCGTTTAAATAATAAAAAGGATGCTTCTCAAACAGCATTTCATTGCCGACAATCTCATCTGTGCAAGAACCCTTACATATGGTAATTAAGCATTAAAACACCCGCGGCTAATAGGCCAGTGCGTCTTGTATATGTACACAATTGATTTTTTCGCTAAATTTGGCCGATGCGGCCTATATTCAGGTGCGCTTTATAACCCGGAAAGTACGGTACATGATATTGATTCAATCTAAACAAATTACTTACAGTAAACAGAACATCACGAATCGATTAATAAGATTGGCAACTGATCACTGGAGTGATCATGGGTGTTTTCCCACTTTTTTCAGTGTGAAAGAGCAGTGATCCATCTGTCATTACAATCAAAACATAAGGCTTGAATATTTATTTTTAAATTACCCATTTGAGTCCAGAAGAGTTACTGGTACTTTTAGACCGATAGGTGTAGATAATGTATGCAGTCAGAATAAGCCTAAAGACACCATGAGTTGCTTTGTGTTTGTTTGAATAGCAGCCTAATCAGAAACTAATCAAATGTATTTTTCTTAGTTAGAACAAGTCTAAAATATATATTTTAAGCTTAAAGTTAAAGAAGGGTTTTAATACAATTAATCAATTGTTTACGTAATCAGCCTGATGAATCGATTATGAAAATAATCATTAGTTGCAGCCTTAATGAATACATTTCAGAATGTGTGCGCAATGCATGTGCACATGTGTGTGTGCTCATGTGTTAGGTTGTGAGAAGGAATACCTTGGGGTGTTTTGCAGCCTCCTTCATCTCCTCAGCGGCTTCAGGGATGTTAACAGGGACCACATATGAGCTGGACAGCGCTGTGTATCTGGGAGCCACCGGGTCTATCACCTACACACAGACAGACATACAGTAACACAGGGAGGGGTGGAGGTCACGTTAGCACAGTGCTGTCATCACTCTGAACAACAGAGAACACTCAACAATGACCAGGAGCATGGTAGGATGGGAAGCAGGAAACCCCCTCGGATGCATCCAAAATGAAAAGAGGTGTTTTGGCGCCAGTTATGACCATGGATGCAATGAAAAAGAAAGCACAGCAGACTCAGCAGAGCATGCATGGCTAGATAATAACCTGCTCCCCACCTCTTGGCTCTCATGTATTTGTACCCTTAAGGTGCATTTAGACTGACTTTATGCAATAAAAAGTAACAGATTGTCACATACACTGGATCCTGCTGCACAGAAAGGCGGTCACCCTTTTCTCTTCTTTGAAAATCACTTGAGTCAAACACTTTGTAGGAATTTGTACACAGTGATGGTTGTACTAATATACTGGTTGGGTGTAAAATCTTTTCCCTGGGTGTCTGAACACAAACATACAAGTGTGAACCTAGTGACTGAAAGTTGACTGAAGTGAAGTGGTGCAGTACCAGAGAGGAAGGGAGGGAAACAAGACAGATGAACAGTGTGTTATACTTTTCAAAGGAGATCTGGAAAGCAACGCAATTTAAAAAGAACATCCAACGTGAATAGATCACATTGCACGGTTGGATTTAATATGCAACCGTGGTCTATCCCTTATATTATAGATGTAGGTTACATAAACATTTATGCCCTTTTTATACATAGTTTATCATATAGGTTAGTCGTGTAGTAAACAGTACACACTTTGTTTTTCTCTCTACCTTTTAAGTGAAATGAGCCTGCACAAGAAAGAATTTCACTTTTATGGTTGGTGGTTATGTTGAGTCAGTTTTGTTATATAGGGGGTGTTACAGTTAAAATTGACCAATGACCATGCACCTACAATGTCTGATCAAATGGGATTCATCATTCACCACACCTGGGTAAAGTGAATGACACTGCATGAAGTTCAATCTTTAGCAAACATTTAATACTCAGTAAAGTTGGTTAACATTTTAATTAATGTTGCTTAAACAACATCAACATTAGATATCTATTTATGCTATATACAGTAGCTGAAGCTGTGAAATGATAAAGCCGTGTATTGCACTGTATTATGGTCCTGTTCTGGCAATCGGAGGGAGGGCTGCAGGGAATGGAAGGAGCAGAGAGGAGATCATGGATGGAGGAGGAAATAAAGGAGAAGAGGGGAGGAGGAGGAGGAGTACCTTCAAACAGCTAACTGGCAGCTTGGAACAGAAGAGTGAGATGCAGCTTAATGTCAAAGACAGGAGAGGAAAGGTGTATGTGTGTTTGGTGTGTGTATGAGATACATGTATGTAGAGAGTGAAGGTAAGAGCATGGGAAATAAATAAATGATAAAGTGTGGGACATAGTGTAAGGCAGGAGACAAGGGAGACAGAGAGTGAGACAAAGGTAGAGACACGTTCACACAGAATGTCTACATTACATTATGCCCTGTCCTGTATTCTTCATGTACAGAACTATTGCACCTGAGAAGTGTCTTTTTCCTTCCAATTCCTTCCAGTGAGTGACGTCAGTGTGTTAGAGAGCCATTTGCTACTAGACTATATCCGAGTTGCATCCGGATAGGCACAGAATATAGTAAATCGTTTGTTTGATGTTTTTGGCTTCAGTCAATATGGAGAGGAAAGGAAAGAGAGGGAGGAGGGGGAGAGACATGCAGCCAAGGTCATCATGAACGGGACTCGAACATGCACTAGGCTAGCAGGTGCCCCAAATTCTGGAATTTCAACGTCAGTGTACTCAGATTGTGTTTGGTCCTGAACCTCCTGTATCAATATATTGTCAGCTAAAGCAGTAGCTGAAGTAGTCTGGGCAAGGATGTACACCATGTCCAACACAGACAAATATCATCAATATCAAGAACATGAAAGGAGCCCATATGGAAGAGACTCATGACAGACGGTGTCTAGGGAAGAGCCAGGAGGTTCTAAGTCCGTTGGGGACATTGGCGTCCAATCCATGTGCACGCAGACACAGGAAGACTGACTTATTATTTTATTTCTTCTATTTTCCCTGTCTCCTGTGCAAGAATGCCCCCTAGAGGGCTGGCTAGGATTGTGACAACAGAAAAACCCTAATAACTTCAGCTAGTTTGGTCCATTAATGTTGATGAACAGACTACCAAGAGAATTGGTGAGAAATGGCAGGAGATGTCGGTTTAAATCATCAGTCACTAGATCATGATGCTCTAATAACGATTTAACAGCAACATTATCTTATCAGTGCATTAAAAACGTGAAAAGAGGGACGAAACAACATAGGTACTGTATATTATACCAACAACCATTTCACTTGATATAATTGTGGTAGAAATGTTTCATTGAGCAACAAAGTCACGTGATGAAATGCAAGTTAAGGGCAAGAAGCACATTGAGCTGACAGCCAGACAAAAACAGCAGCTCACCATGAAGGAAAGGACACAGCATGACCATCAACTGAATGACCAAATGACATGCGTCAGTGAGGAGTTATGGTGGTCTTTGGAAAGAAAACATTTGAGAGCTATTGTCCTTGTGGACTCCTAATGTATACATACAGTACAGTATGTATGACTTTCATAGTAGATACTGACATTCAGTAATTAGGTCTTGTGATCAAAATAATTATTGGTGTTATAATGGTTGTAAAAGGTAGAATTTGCCATGGATGAGGGAGACATGCCAGACACATTTGTCCATTTACAAACAAATTGACGACCGCTGGTTAAATGTTAGTAGAGGAGAGTGAAGGAGGGGATGGAAAACTAAAAAGTGAAGAGCCAAAAAGCCATGCAGCAGAGTGATGAGTGAGTCCATTACTGTTGTAAAATCTCCTAACCATCTTCTCAAATTTCGCTTAGCAGCCAACGATGTGAGATTGGTACAAATAAATGTGCTTATACGCCAGGGGGGAGTTAGGAGGTGAGTGCCAGCTGAATTTGCAACATGAACAGAGAAGAGGTCTTCTTGTTTTGCAAGAGGGTGAAAACTACTCATATCCCCTGTGCTTAGGCCCATAGAAGGAGAAAAGCCTACTAGCAATATGATCAGTGTTATGTTTACCGGGAACATTAATTAATGTTTAATTATTAGGCACTGATTGTGCCTACTTCATTTAATTTCAAATCACACCTTTGGTGGTAAAGAATTCAAACTAAATCCTCTTTCCTCCACTGATCCAATAACTACCAAATAAATACGCGGCGATTAATACAATTACTCAGCGATTAATACAATTAACTCACGGACTGCCAAAGTCGCCAAAGTCGCAATTATTAGTCCGAGCGAATCGTCTGATAATGATCCCGTTGCTGACTTTCATTTGGAACAGAATTGCCGCGACAACTTGTTTTGTTTGTCCCATTCGCACCCATTCAATCCAATGCATTCAAAAGCCTCTCCTCGGTTCTGCCCCTTAATGTCGTTTGCGCACGGGTAAATCAAGTAGGGCTAGACGTCACTTCCTGACTTTTGACCCGGAACTTTTTGCTCAGATCATCAGAGGACAGGTTAGTCAAGACACCAGAAATAAGCATGACGGCACCCCCCTCCTGTTTAGGCGATCTGGCGCTTCAAAATAAGTTTTTTTTACCGATTTCACTGGCTTGAGCCGTGGCAATGGGCCACGAAGATGCGCCTGCAGTGGATGTGTTAAGTATAGTGACAAAAGTAATGACTATATTTTGCAGCTTCACAATATCTACCAGTCCTTGCAGCTGAAGCCTGCTTGTTGCCATGAAACCAAAAGTGGGTAGGGGCAGACAGAGCATAATAACAAACATACCTTCTTGTTAAAGGCCCAGATCTTGTCCCACTCCATGTTCACCACCGACCTGGATCCTCCCTGGGCAGAGAGACGACAAATCATTGGGTGAGGAAACGGTAGAAACAATGCCATTTTAATGGAATTTGTGCAAAATCTTTTGAGAACCACTGGTTTATAGAATAATCTGTATAGTACTACCACTTTTGCAAGATTCACTTGTCATTGATCACATCATTTTTAGTCAAAAGAAATTCCCTGGCTTTCATGGCCATACAGTAGGTATAAACTTGAACTGTATACCCGACCTGTACATTGAAGCTTTTTTTAGGGCATGACAATAATGAGTACTTGTGTGCAAAGGTGACAATTTACAGTACCTGAGCAGCGATAAACTGTTTGAGGCCCTCGACAGTCATTCCTCTTCTCAGCACTCCTCTGACTGTGGGGAAACGAGGGTCGTCCCTGGAGGAGATGGCAGACAACATGGGATAAGGAGGAAGACAAGGCATTTAAGGAAGTGGCCGGCATGGACTGCTAACATTATTATTATAACGCTATTAACATTCATCGGCTAGAATGGGGACAGATGACCTTGCTTGCATGATCTTGCGAGCAGGATCATACAGTAGCCTTGGGAGCTCCGTTTTTGATCAATTTATCTCTGTTCTTGCAGTGCTGCAGGACTCTTTATACAAACGGAAATCTCTGTTCTGGCAGCTTGTAGTGTTAACAATTAGCTCTGAAGAACTCACCAGCCATCGACGTAGCCCTGGTCCACAAACCAAGTGAGCTTCCTCTTGGACAGCACAGTGTTGTTGAGGTTGAGCCTGGCATACTCCCAAATGTAGGGCTTCCTGAGTCGCAGTGCATCGATCACCCAGTAGAACTGATCATCGCGGTCGTGGTATTCAGTGGTCCTCAGGGCGTGGGTCACCCCTTCTACACTGTCCACGATAGGACAGGCAAAGTCGTACGTTGGGTACACCCTAGAGAGGGAGAAATACCAGTGAGTAAATCTGAAGGTGTATAGTATTGTTACTACTGTAGACGGTATAATGTTTTATGACGACTTGCACAGTTCTAACTGGTTAAAACCATTAGAGGTGAAAGTACTTGTAAGTGCTGCCTGTGCGGGGGTGGGGAGCGTTCTTGCAGCGGTAGAGGGTGGGGTCTCTCATGCAACCGTTGTTGGACGTCATGTCGATCTTGGCTCTCATACAGCAACTCTGACCGCGCTCTGTACCGGCCTTCATCTCCTCCCACATCTTAAAGTTCTGCTCCACCGCTAGAGAGGGAGACAGAGAAAGGGAGGAAGTTAGAATTAACATCTGAATCCAATAAAATAAAATGCCCCAAATAATACTGTATGCCTTTGGCGCAGACTCCATCTCAATATATTTTGTTTCAGGGAGAACCATAAGTATAAAACGGTTTAACATACAGTTGCTGCGGTTCTTGGACTCGACGCGCTGCTCTCTCTCCTGCTTCATCTGCTCAGGTGGCGTGTCGTCGATGTAGGCTTTGCCCTCAGTCAGCAGCTGCTCTGCCAGTTTCTGGATTCTGGGGAAGTGGTCACTGGTGTAGGTGAACTGGTCTGGATGGATCTGCAGCATGGACACATCCTCCAGGATCACCTGAGAAAACAGAGAGATAGGTAGGCGGCACAGGGAGAGACCGGGATGGAAGACATGATGAGGACAGTTGTAGGGTTGGAGCTTGCTGGGCAGGACTCCATTGTGAAACCGTTTCAAATCAAACCGTAAAAATAATGGTCAAACTAATCTATCTATGTCTATATATATATATATGAAAAGATTCTTTTCAGCAGATGTGCAGACTGCTAATGCTTTATGTAGTAGACAGTAACGATAGCAATGCCAGGAGTATGATTATGATAATGGAAATGTTCCAATTTAAAAAAAAAAAGCAAATAAAATCATGGTGATTAAATGAACAGTGGCTATTCCTCTCTGCTAGTCAGAATGATACATTTATGTTTTTTGCAGCTACATAGAGCCAGTTTAATAAGGGGTAGTGTAAAGTCAAAAGGCAAAATGTTATTGCTACACCAAAAACTGATTATTGAACAGCATCATGGTGTACAGTTTATAGTGAATATGGCATCATAACCAGACCTGGTGTCTGGAACACCTCACCTTCTCAAAGTCCTCCTTCTCCTTCTCAGGGTTGGTGTCGTCAAAGCGCATAATGAGCTTGCCTTTAAATGTCACCTGGTAGTGCTGGTTCAGCAGAGCAGCCTTGGCATGTCCAATGTGCAGGTACCTGGGCAGTGGGCACAACAAAGAGTGCATAGTGCATATATGCGCATACTGGGTCAAACGTCAATATAGTCAAAAACGCTCCACCCAGACTGCTACTCTGGGCTCTATACAGTACTGGTACGTAGGCCTCTGGCTCAATGATAAATGGGAGTTTACAGGGTGTCCCTGAATGGGTTAAGAATCACATTCGCTAACCGGTGCTGGGACAAACCAATAGTATGACATAAAAATACATGCACACAGCCTTATTATAGTAATTCCTTAAAGATAAACTGTATTTTACCCGCTGGCCTCTGGGGGAAAACGGACGACAACTTTTCCCATCTCAGCTCCTGGTAGCTCCACAAATTTCCCCACGTCCTGTTGTTTCTCCCTCTCCCCTGACTGTCACACACACAGACACCATAGATATGCCAGACGTCAATGAAAGGAGTAGTCACATGAAGTCTGAGATCAACATTTTGGAATCACTCCTAAGAACTCTAGTCCCTTACAGACTTTAAGGCTAAAAAGTACAAACGCTTAAATCATGTGGGGCTGATGGTGAGCTTACATTGGACTTGCGTGGTGGAGCTTTGCCCTTGGCCCACTTGTTGCCCACAGCAGTGAATGGCATCTGAGAGGCCAGGAAGTTGAACCATCGCTGGACATGGAGGAAGGCTCCATCCTGACTGGGCCACTCTACATGGCCTGTATGAAAGATTTAATGTGGCTTGATTTAAATCAGGTGAATGATAATGATCACATTTTAACCTTCTGGCAGTACCTTAGTCCACTCTACCTATGCACAGGTACTTTACTGTATGGGTCAAAATGAATAGATCTTGTGTTACTAACCTTTGAGTGCAGCCCAGACACAGAGGTCAGCCAGGGTGACAATATTCCCCACCAGGAAGGTTCTGATGGACAGGGTCTTGTCCAGGTCTCCCAGGGCTTGTGTCAGACCAGTCTGACCACAGAGACGCCGGGCACTGAACTCCAGCCAGTGGTCCACCTGGAGGAAACAAACAAAAAAAAGTACAGGTTGATTTAGTGATTTATGCCCGTCATGATTACATAATCATCTAATGACAATTATTTGAGATAATGACCATTAAAACAATTATGTTCAATTGTTCATTCGTGTTTAAAAAATGAATTATTTCTGGCTAGTATTATAAAAGTTATATTAGCCATTTCTTTGTATATTAAAGTTGTTATATCTGCCCTGTGAAATTTATGATTACAAACACGGAGACAAGAGGTTCAAACCCACACACAATTTTACATTCTAATCATAATGTTCGTTGGCAAAATAGTAAAATAAAATCACTAATTGCAGTTATTTCTTTTTGTGTGAGTATTCATCTCAACTTAAATTTGTAATTGTGGCACCTGTTTGCAGAGCATCACAGGTGTGATGTTTTACCTCTGTCTGTTCCATCATGTTGGATCCGTAAAGGCCCAGGGCGGGGGCCACACGGGCAAGGTAGCGTGCGATGGAGTTAACATCCGTGAACTGCAGAGCACTGTGAGGAGAAGGTGGGGGTGGTTGCTTTTAGTAGGTTTCAGTGATACACTCAAATTGTTGTTGACATCGACACCAAGCTCTGTTTCTAGCGCCAGGTTTCTGTTGTCCCAGGACTGAATGAGACCATTATTCATTAGACCAGAGGTTCTCTTAAGTGTCTGCCCTGAATAGGCACTTCACTAGTTCATGAAGTTACATGTACTGTTTTTACAAGACACTGAGGTGACGGAAAACAGGGCCAATCACAACAGTCAACATATAAAACCAAGCAAGTGAATATATAAGAGGTTCATCAGAAAAAGGATTTTTATTAGGAGGTTTTGGCACATTTATTTCTACTGCTGTTTGCGTGGTGCGTGTGGTAAAATGGTCATCAGCGGCAGCAGTTTACTCACTCTGAGATGCGGAGCCTGGTGTCTTTGCCCTCCTCCACAGAGAGCTTCACGCTGCCCTTCACATGCTCTGCAGCCAACAGTGCCCCTGGAGGAGAGATGGAGCTGTCAGTGTCAGCCTAAACAACAACACCTGTCAGTAAACGCAACAACATTCCTTTCCAGGGGCCAGGGTCAGTAATAGAAACCTGTCTCAAGTCTGTGTGAGTGTGTCGTCATTTCCCTTCTGACCAATGCTCAACTGCATTTAAAGAAAGCGCTGTAATTCAGAATTGACACAACCTTCAAGATTAAACAAATGTTTTCAAGGTGAGAAACAGAGAGATTACACCCAGCACTCAATAAAGGCCCTTTTCGCATACATTTATCTGACCCAGAGCAGTCTTCCACACTCAATGTCATGATTGCCAAAGTACAAAACTCTGATGGTGGCATTTAAAACAAAAGTCTATATGGTTAATTTATTTAAAATGTATATAAGCCAAGTAACTTGGGAGAAAATTTGCAATATATCGATATATTGAATTGAATCGCAACATAATTAAGATTTGCAATATGAATCGATTGAGCATGGCACGCTAAATAACGTTATTGTATTATGAGATAAGTGAATTATCCCATCCAGTGCACTCAAGATCAGCCAACGTAGGGAATCTATAAAATACTATCTTCTGGCTCCAAAACTATGAAAGGCACTTAAGTCTTCCACCCATAATTGCAATAGGAACTGCAGATTCACTGCCAATATTCTGCTGAATGCTGAAAACCAAGTACATCTTAATGATGCTATCAAGATATACTTCACCATGTTTATGGTTTTTAAGTGAGTGACTGAGGAACAATTTTCAGCAATTAAATAAGAAAAAAAGAAAAATAAACATCAATTCACTGAATTCACTACCAAACACTATTTTACACCATTCATCAAAAACAAAACAATAATTAATGGTTGTATAATGCGACAAACTCTAAGTAGTATAAAACAGTAAAGCACTATAGAAATCAGACTCACTGCTCAAAACAATTTATTCTGTAACTTTCTCTGACAGATCACGCGAACCTAAAAGGTGCTACGCTGTTCTATCCATGAGATACAACTGCATCCACAGATAAGATTCATATTCCTGACAAAACCTGCCCAACTTGCCCAGTAGCTGTCACATGGGAGACGGAAGTAGGCCTACATGCATTAACCTATGAGTGGTTTACACAAAGGGAGTAACTGCTCATAACGATTTAAACGGGATAAAAGGGTGAAGTTGAGTATGAGACAACGAGATGAACACCCAACAGTCATGACAGCCATGATGGTACATTATTCATTGTCTCTGCCTAAAAGCATGACTAAGACTATGATTTGCACCCTGTCTGACACCTTAGGAAGGATCAAAGGGAGAAAGTATAGTGACAAAGAGTAGGTTGACACTTCCATAACACCAGAGTGAGTTCAACAAACCATGTGCAACCCAGAACAATTTGAAACTGGCCTCTGTAAAATCTGATTCCACCTGCGACCCCCTCCATGAATATTTTTTACCAACACTATGATGTCCTGCTTTTTTCTGAATATTTGTCTTCTGGTCTTTTGGATGTCTCTACATTTTTTGATGAAATAATGGTGGGCCCAATTGTAAGCACGCTTTGTGGTGTCGTCCAACTGTGAATACAAATTTCGATCAACCAATCTGAGAGTACCCTTTTGCAGGATGCTTGCATCAGCTGCTTTAACGAAGAACAAACACACGATGGCGTGGTTTGACCAATTAAAGTGAATGAACCTGCCACTGTTATCGTGGTTTAGTACAACTAGCCTAAATAATTCTTCACCGAGCACAATGCAATGTTGATTCTGAACACATTTGTAAAGAACATCATTATTAATGGTCTTCATCGTTATCTAATCTTTGGCTCTGGTCTAAGGCTAGAGCTATCCAATCTGCAGACCCTCCCCATCCAGAGAATCAACGTGTTAACATGTTTTGATATCTATTTACTATTTGATGAAAAACTCATGTTTATTGGCCTAGTCACAAGGGCACGCCGATGAGATGATCAACAGAATTATGTGACATTTTGCGAAGGTATAATCAAGCAAAAATAGCTATAAGCAACTGAAAGCAAGCGAGTTTATACAGCTATATAATTATGCCACGACGACAGGCTTGGAGACAGTCTACCACAGCACACGCCTGAGGGCGTCGTGCCGGTGTTTGTGACTTATCGAATTCTGAGGCGGAAACGTTTGGTAGTTATTGCGTCAGATTAATGCCTGTTGAGGATTCACGCCGGGTTGAATAGAAAAGAAATAATATGGTTGAGTTACTGAAAGACGTCACATTCTCACAAACGCGTGGCGGTCGTAGTGTCATAAACTCACACAATGTTTTCAGATGCATTTAGAGACTTTAGCAGAGCCTTTAGAGTATAGACAGAGTTGCGCAAAACTCCGTGTACTTCATGGGGTCAGGCCAGTCCAATGGAAGCTCCTTTACAACAAATAGGGACATGTCCTGAACCAGGAGTTGCCCGAAATCATTGCCCGAAATGCATTGGCCTCAGGCCCAGCTTTAACGGTCTTAAATAGTATAGTTTAATAGTAAACGCTTGACATGTTGCACACACGCTTGATTCGCTCTCATTGAAAACAATGTATCTCCAACTCCAGCTTGTCCCTCTTTCAGGCTGCATAAACAGCGCTCAGTTTCTGACCCATCAATGCCGTAACTCAGATAGCTCACCACCAGATAGCTCTTCGGAGTATAAACAGTAGCTTCGGGGGTTCGTTATTCCATAGGTCACCGGCTGCGTTGTAACGCGCTAGCATTAGCCTCACCCGGTGACAGCTGGCTTTCTGATATCATGGGTGCAAAACATGCTATAAATTTTAAATGTCTTGACGGAGAAAAAAAAACATCGAACTCACCCAGGGGCGGGTTGCTGGCGTTAATGGTGAGGTTTAAGGCCATGCTCCACGTCCCAGGTACCTTTGTGATAGAAAACCTCAACAAAGTGTGTGGCACTTTGTAGACTCCAAGCTCGAGAGGACAGCACGCATGCGCAGCGAAGACGTCTTCGGCTATTTCTGACAGTGGTTCCCAAAGAGGATCCTTGGGATGAATTTGGGATCCATGGGGTCCCCCCATACTAAACGATAGTTCTGAACCATACATCCTTAAACAAATCAATGTTAGCCATAAAAGCTTAATGGGGGGGGGGGGGGGGGTCCTTGAAATTAAATAGTTTGGGAACCACACACTAGACTGTTTTCGAACAATCACAAATGCTTTATATGGTGGAATGGTCCACTCAATTATTGTGAATGATTCGTGAGTTCATGAAGTGTGCCTTGAAATGCACTGTAACTACAAACTCATCCATCCATCTATCCATCCATGGATCTCGCTCTGGCCCAGAGCTCCACTGCTTCTGAGTGTGCGTTCCCACAGTAGAAATCCTTGAAATCCTAGAAATCAGTGGTAGCATGGGTTTCATGGGTCCGTGCAACCATTTCCCACAATGCTTTGGCATGTTGTGGGCAAGGCAGGAAATGAGGAAACAGACCCACATGTTTGCCTTGTAGTTCTCTTTGTCCACTTGTGTTGTAAAGAAGAAGGAACATATTTTTAAGAAATTATCCTAGAGGGGAGAGGGGGTGGGGGGGTGGGGGGGTGATTTTGCCCCAGGTCCATACAATAGTGAATGAATAAATGAAATATGAACTCCCTACAGTAGCCTACATGTCAAGTTGGACTGCTACAACAAAAGTGATAAAAGCTTGGAGAATTACAGTACAATTCAAGTACAACTACAACAAATTGAAAAAAATGTGACTGGACACATTAGTTAGCAACAGTTGTTTACCGGCAACTTTGTTCAAAAAGTTAATTCCTTAGAGAGGAATCGAACCCGGGCTGCCATGTTGCAAGATCAATGTCTTAACCACTAGACTATCACTGATTGTTGTGTGAAGTGATCAAGGCTTGTACAATGCGAGCGTTTCATTGGGTAGGTTACTACTGGAAATTTAGAATGTCAAAAGTTAATATTTTTGTATATGCACCTTGAATTCTAAAGTTTTATTTTTCTGTTGTGCCAGGGTTTATTATTATCCTGTTGACATACTTAATGGACAGGGCCTGAATATGTCATACTTTAAATGAAAATCATTTCTGTTTAAAAGATGCCAATAAGCTGTTCTTTGACAGCAGTCAATAAAGAGTGACTAGAGTCTAAAAAGACTACAACATAAACCCTGCCTAATGACATCAAAGATGCGACTTTTCTACTACTGGTTGGCTGTTTGCCCAACCCTTTTTGGGTTGTCATGGACTCTGTAGTCCGACTTGCCTACAACTGGTTTCATGTAGTTTGGTTTCATGCAGGCCCTTGAAGAAACAGGAAATGACGTCATCCCCATAGGGAATGACTGGAATGGTTTCAAGATGGCCACCTCCATTAGACTTTCAATTTCTTAGATGTGAACGCAGCTCCACTGCTTCTGAGTCTGCAAGTCAGACTCCATGGGGGGAACATGGAGCTGGGCAGTCTCGCCCCTTTCATGACGTCGTCCGTGTTCCAGAAATGAAATCCTCATTCATTTTCCCAATAGACTTTTCGAAAATGGTTAATATAAACACGAGTACGCCACGAACAAAACCATCTCGGCTCGTGACAAATCAGTACAACCAATACAATGTTATCATGCAGTATCTAATTCGCAAGAAGTAAAAAAAAAAAAAAAAAAAAAAAAAAAGGATACAACACATTTTGTTTCGTTTTTCATCTTAGAAATTATTTAATTGACCCAAAAGATTGTGTATGTTGGCATGATTTGTCACGACCCATGTTTGCTTTGTCCACGGCATAATCATCTTTATATATGAATCATTTTTCGAAAAAGTCTATGAGTCATTTTTCGGAAAAGTCTATGAGAAAAATGAATGGGGAATCCATTTCTGGTACAGGGGCGACGTCACGAGGGGTCGGGACTGCTCAGCTCTATAGAAGGGGAGTCTCGACTTTTTTGCAGCATTGCCGTATCCTTTACGGCAGCAGCGCGGTACTCGGCACTCTCAACAACAAACAGCATGGCGACTGCAGCAGGTTTCAGCGGTACTGAGGAGAAGGATGATGTTTCTGCCGAGAAGATGAGCGCTGATGGCGGACAGGAGGATGAGATGCCCCCACTGGAACCGCCTTCAGGAGATACAGCCCAGCAGAAACCCGTGTGTCTGATCGTGTTGGGCATGGCGGGGTCCGGGAAAACAACTTTCGTGCAGGTAAAACGTGATAGGAAAGCAAGGCAGTGCCAGTGGGGCACGATGGTTCACACACTGTAGTGTTCACTGCACAGTGTTACAAGAGGATCAGAACATCACTGACCCTCTTGTAATCGTAGTTTACATCCAGTTTAAAAATTTGGGATGGATTAAAGCGGTGGACGTCAGGCTACAACAGTGGTTCAATCATGGTCCCTTCAGCATTTGAGCCACAGACACCATTTGAAGAGGTTAGCACTGTGTGTAAGATGAATCATTTGGACAGCAACTTCCCATCATTTAGCTGGGAACCACCGGTTGGAACCCCTTCAAGGCCCACTGGTTGAAAACCACTTGCCCTACAAGAAAAGGTTAGGGTTAGTGTCCATTCAGCAATCAGGAATTCAGGATAGTTTTACAAGCAATTGGGGATTTAGTCACTCCATCTCCTAGTCAGGATGTGGGCATTGGAGAATAATACTTTGTTCAAGCTTGCCTTGAACTGGGTCCAAGTTCAAGTTCAACACTATTCAGTTTAAAAACTAAGTCATAATAACCAAATAACTAATTCTAATGAATATTTTTTGTTTTGATTGGCCAAGCTTGACAACTATTAACTTTTATGTTTTGCTTTTAAATCATAAGCTGATAAATGGTTCATTCTGGTGTCCCATGTCAGTACCTGATTTGATTATTGGAAATGAGCATGCTGTAGTCCACAAATCACTTTAATGTTGTGGCTGCAAAAAAAACATGTTGTGACTAGACTACCTTAGTAAGTAAGGAGCAGTAAGTCTACAGCACCTACAGGAAAGGTCGCAGAGCTTATTCACTCAAGGCATGCATCTGTTTTGCAGAGGCTAACTGCTCATCTTCACACCAAGAAGTCTCCCCCGTATGTCATCAACCTGGACCCTGCTGTACATGAAGTCCCATTCCCTGCCAACATTGGTAAGCCTTCCATTTCCTTGTTTAGAAGAGAAGTGAATCTGAAGTGTTTGTGCCATAGCCTGGTCTAGCCCTCAATGATTTTGGCCTTGGGGGGCGGGGTGTCGTGGGATCCACACGGCGGAAGTGCTGCGCTCTGATTTGATCTCACTAATGTGTCGTCATCTCCGGCCCCTCCCACGCCCGTCCACTGCTGTTCTACGTCACATCATTTAGAGCGACGCCCACCCCAGAAGGTTGACACCCCCCTCAAGGCCACTTTCCAACGCGCGTTAGTCCAGGCTTTCCGTTTTCGCGCAAGGCGGACGAAAATGAAAGCCTGGGTGTCGAGGCTATTTGTGCCATGATATATCCTATCCGTAGAATAGAACTGACAAAGACCACAAATCCAAAAGAGGCAGAAACGACAATGCCACAGTGTATTCACACCCTGATTGGAATTTTCTTTGTTTTTTTCTGTGCCTATATGGCTGAAATGACACATTTTCTTGGAATCAAGTTCTCTTACCTTGTCTTTGACGTCCTTTTTAAATCTTTTGGCAGATATCCGTGACACTGTCAACTACAAAGAAGTGATGAAGCAGTATGGTCTTGGACCCAACGGTGGAATTGTGACCTCCCTCAATCTATTTGCAACACGTTTTGATCAGGTAGAGTTCCCTTTTGTAACTCATTAGGGCATTTTGCAAGGGTATATTGTCAAGTGCAAACCAGGCTAAAACCAAAAAATGTGTGAGTGAGTGAGCCTCCCTCTGAATGCCTCCTAATGAAGTGTGATGTTGCATACTGGGACACACATAGTGCTGGATATGCGCGTAAAATAAGCTTGTCTCATTTGTCTCTCATTACACTTTCAGGTGATGAAGTTTATTGAGAAGAAACAACACAATCACCAGTAAGTGTTGTTAATAGTCAGTGGGACTATTAAGTACAGTCTGGAACAGACAAACGGCTAGACAGAGTATTTTTTTCCCTGTAGAAGCCTGACTAAATATTAATAACATCATACTGCAGATGTATACAGTGTTATAACCAACTTCGACAGATATGCAGTGATGTAAGAATCTGATAAAACACAATGAACAAAGTATGGAATAGCACATTGGACAACATTTAGATGGAGCAAAGTACAGCATATGGTCTACAATCTTATGGTGGAACATGCTGCCAGCTCTTTTTTCTTACCAGTACTCTAGTCATTAGTTATGGCTACACGTTTTGTAAAATAAATTGACAATACATACTGTCTGAACCTTTGACCCTTGTTTACAGATACGTTTTGATTGACACTCCAGGGCAGATCGAAGTGTTCACCTGGTCAGCCTCCGGCACCATCATCACTGAAGCTCTGGTATATCTCAACGATTTCCTTTTTTGTTTTATTTTAAGAAAAGGTTTACTTATGTGTGTGAACATCTGTCTACATGGATTCCACAAGAAAGAATGTGAGCTTGATTTGAAAATGCTGTTTGCTAAGACCAGAAACCAAATTTCTATTACTCCTACCACTGTCCGTTTGAGTGTGTGTGTACACAACACATACATTGATACGTGTTTATGTGCATTTACATACAGTACCTATGTTTGTATGTGCAGGCTTCCTCATTCCCGTGTGTGGTGGTGTATGTGATGGACACGTCTCGCAGCGTCAACCCTGTCACTTTCATGTCCAACATGCTGTATGCATGCAGGTCAGTATTATATAAGTTGACTTGACAACTGTCTTGAAAATAAAAAAAAAAACTTGTGGATGATGTGGTCTGACTCTGAGACACATTTTTCCGGCCTCCCTTTCAGCATTCTCTATAAGACCAAGCTGCCCTTCATTGTTGTCATGAATAAGGTAAGGAGGAAGCATGAAATTCATGAATGCAAAGATATTTTGACACGTCAAACAAACAATGAAAAAACATCATATACTGTATATACAGACATTTCTAAGCACAGTAGGGCGTATCATTTATTATTAGTTTGTTTTTATGTAACAGGCCAATGTATGTAAATTGCACAGCACTGACCATGTGTACAAGCAGCAGGACTTGTGGTAGGAAAGCTGTAATATAAAATAACAAGTGCTCTGCTCAGTGAACAACCATAGAAGACATTTTTTCACTGGAGACACCACACCATAGATAGATACACTACATGTATTGTTTGAGATTGTCGTGTGTGGGTGGTGCAGACAGACAGATACTGTATAATCCACATCTTCAACCTTGTGTGTATTTTCGGAGCAGACAGACATCATAGACCACAGCTTCGCAGTGGAGTGGATGCAGGACTTTGAAGTCTTCCAGGACGCTCTGAACCAGGAGACGTCGTACGTCAGCAACCTGACCCGCTCCATGAGCCTGGTGCTGGACGAGTTTTACACCAACCTACGGGTACAAGACTGGCTCCATATACCCATAATGTACACAACAAAAAACTACAACCTGTACTTAAAAATCCCTGAAGTGTTCTTCCCTCCTACACAAATCTCTGTCTGTCTGCTTTCCTATTGTATGTCTCCTGTTCTCTTTCTCTCTCAGAATTCTGATCACTCACGCCGATACTCTCCTCAGCTTTCTTACCGTCTGTCTCCAATACTCTCCTTTCCTATCAGCCTTCCTACTCTCTCTCTCCTATACTCTCTTCTTATCAGCTTAACTACAGTCTACTATGACAGCCAAGTACATCGTACCCCATGTATTGTGTGTCTGTAGGTGGTTGGTGTATCTGCAGTGACAGGCAGTGGGTTGGATGAGCTCTTTGTCCAGGTGGCAGACGCTGCCAAGGAGTATGAGACGTGAGTGCTAGTGTTACTATAAATTCTTTGTACAATACAATATTACCATACATATCTAATTAGTAAGAAGAAAAAAAAAGGATGCAACATTTTTGTTTTTTTCTTGTTACAAATTACTTGATTGTCCTAAAACATTGTGTGTGTTGACATGATTTGTCACAACCCGAGTTGTCTTTGTGCGCAGCGTAATCGTCTGTGAGGAAAATTATTGAGGAATTAATTTCTTGGCTGCTGGCAACATCGTAAAATGGGTGGGACTGCACAGCTCTATACTGTAATAAAACTTTTTTTTTTTTCAGGGAATATCGGCCAGAGTATGAACGACTTCATAAAGAGCTGGTGAGTAAGCTGACATGTTTTCTTTTCTTCTTTTTTAGTCACGCTAAACGGTCACTGTGTCCAGTTTAATGTCTCTGCACATGCATTTTTGTGGCATACTGAAATGAATGGAAACCAATGGTTTGTTGCAATATCTAAAATAAAAATAAAGCAGTCAAAATGACGAATAGGGCGCTGAACCTGCCCTATTCGTGTAATAGTTCTTTACAGACTGTCTTGAACCCTGTATAGTTTTATGGGATCCCCTGGTGGTCTACAGTATATATTAGAGACTTTAAGATTGAGCTAGGCCGTGGACGAGACGGAGCGGATGTGGGCGTGGTCCGTCGCCGTTGCAACAGAAGCCCAACATGGTTAAGAAAGCAGCCGACGTTGACGAGGCCACACCCTTCCCAATGATGTCACTGGTTCCCATAGTGACACGTCTATGCAGCACGTGACAAAAGTGGTTTCCATGGTGACTCCTACACAGCACGTGTCAAATGTAAACAAGAAAGAAAGAAAGAAAGAAAGAAAGAAAGAAAGAAAGAAAGAAAGAAAGAAAGCTTATTGGATTCCCGCTGGATAGCAAATAGGATTTGTTCCAAAGTTTTATAGGGGAGTCATATAGGATTTTTTTTTAACTAGGGTCAATATCATTCTATGAACCATGTCTTGAATTAACAGAAAGGACGATTTAAGGAAATCCATTAATTGGGATGAAGTGAAAATTACCACACTATAATTTGGGTGCAGTGAAAAGATCTAATTTCACTTTTGGATCACAGGCAAAAGTATATGATGGCCACTGGCCAGTAGGTGTCATTATATAAGCACATTCCATGCAAACAAACTAACAATCCATGAATCTCACTCACCTCTCGTCCACGTTGTGACACGACGCCAAGAGCTGCGTTTTGCCGTCCTAGGAGAGGGTCGGACGGCCGCGAGGCTTACGTATCGAGCACAGAGCGATTGATTACGTCGGTCGTAGGCCTCACGTTCCCCCAATCTTAAATAGGCTATTATTGCCCTGTACAGTACACCATTATCTCCTAATGGTTTCAGGCTGGCTGTACAGTAGGAATAAAGTGAGACTGCTGGTTATGTTTCAGGCTGACGCTCGCAGCAAGAAGCAGCAGCAGCAGATGGACCGGCTGAGGAAGGACATGGGAGCTGTTAACATGAGCTCAGCAGCCGCAAATACAGGTTAGCACCATGGATCCTTTTTTACGTTTGAAATGGTAAATAGACTGCATTTATACAGTGCTTTACATTGTACTTGACAGTCAACCGTTCATACTGAAACCATGCAAGGCACCAACATGGTCATCGGAATCAGTTAGGGTCTTGCTAGCCTCGACACCCAGGCTTTCATTTTCGTTCGCCTTGCGCGAAAACGGAAAGCCTGGACTAACGCACGTTGGAAAGTGGCCTTCAAGTGGGAGTGAACCTTCCGGGGTGGGCGTCGCTCTAAATAATGTGACGTAGAACAGCAGTGGACGGGTGCGGGAGGGGCCGGGGATGACGACACGTTAGTGAGATCAAATCAGAGCGCAGCACTTCCGCCGTGTGGATCCCACGACACCCCCGCCCCCCAAGGCCAAAATCATTGAGGGCTAGACCAGGCTAGGGTCTCAGTGTCTTGCTCAAGGACACCTTGACACTTAGACAGGAGGAGCTGCCGGGAATCAAACCTGGAAACTTCCACTGCCGCCCATAGTCATAATAAATTGGCAAAATGCAGTACATTATCACACACTTTATGATAGTCTCAGCTTACAAATGCAATGAGCCAATCATGCAACCAAAGATATATTGGAAGAAAAATACCAATGCCAAATATTCTTATTGTACCAAAACAAAGAATATGACTGACTGCTATTTACAGTATATATTAATATAACTAATATTATTATATAACCACAAATTCCATGACAAAATAGGCTACAGCTTGTTGTTGCCACTGATCATGAACACACATTGACTGCGGTTAGCTCCTGTCATGGTGTAGCGTCGTCTACCCATTGCTGACGGTGTGTGCAATGTCATTTCCTGTCCTCAGAGGATGCCAACATTGAAGGCCCCAGTGATCTCATCTTCACACGAGGAAACCCTGATGAGGATGACGACGAAGTGGACAGTGACACAGATGACATCGACCACAGTGGTTAGTACAGCAGGCAGCTGATCAGTCAAACAGAATGATTTCATTTCACTTCACGCATTTTGGACCCAAGTCGGGTCCTGGCTCGGATGCAAACTCGAGTCGGCACATTCTCATCATGTGGTATATAGTGGTGATAGTATGTACCTGCTACCAATTGTTATTGGGCACTATGAGGTCAGTACACGTTGTAGACAGTATACATTACCAGAGTATTTGGATGGCTAAGATGTCTAAGACGTCAGTCTATATGCACCGTCTTGGGAGACCTCAGATCTCTAATAAGGGCGAAAGATGGCCAGACAGTACTAGGGGACATGGAGAACTAGAATTAAGAATCATAAAGAATACAATAAATAATACAGTTTGCCTCTCTTCACTCCTCTCCTCCTCAGTGACCGAGGAAAGCAAAGAGGGCGATGCCTTCATGAACTTTGTGAAAGATAGGAAGGAATTGGTTCAAGTCCGGTGCAAGAAGTCCATGCCGCCCGAGGGGCCGTGAACCATCGCACTCTCCACCTCTCCCCTCGGATCACCTTCCTGACATTACTGTCTTAAAGACAGTGGACCTGGACAGGCACAGCAAGGTGCTACCTTTCTCAGCTGAGAATACATAATTTCCTTTGACCCTGTTGTCGGGCACTTGGTATCACAAAATGGTATCATGTCGGTCCACAAAGTAAACTAATATTTCAACAAGCCCTGACTGGATGAGAAATATTTTTCTCTTCATGCCATCCAGTGAACCTTCATCAATCGTTTTCTGAAAATATTCACAACTGACATTCTGCACCGTATTCTGATATTATGCCTCCTTGAGCAGTGGTTCAATTATTCAAGGTTTAAACGCATTTAAGCAGATTTGCTTTGCACTTGGTTGACCCTGTGGTCAAGTATACATAGTTCATATTTCTGTTGTTGGATCTTCCTTAAAAATATATATTTTTATAAAAGTATTTTTTGTTCCTTTTTAATAACAATATATACGTTTGTGAAAAATACTGACGTTTGGCTTTTAGTATGCTCCAAAAAATAAAAGTGAAAGTGAGTTTTGAATATGTTTGTACTGGGTTACTACTGTCAGGGCTCCTGCCTGGCACCAGAGGGCGCCAAAGAACTGGGTATAGGTATAGCGTTCTAGCATGTGACTGCTCAGGTAGACTAATGTGTGTTTGGTATTTCCTCAAAAGTTGAAAAGCTGACCACAGTAGGGCCTTCCCACAATGTTGATTAATTATATTGTCAATTTAAAACTAGACTAAATGTTAGGGAGGGACTAGTGGAGAAGAGTCGTTTTATGTTTGGTTAAGCTCAGGTTGTTTGAGCTTGAGCCTATTCGCGTTCACACAGACACTCAAGCGCAAGGGTCCCCGCTAGCTCAGGGGCGCCTGGGTGTAACTTGCCCGTTGGATAATCCTCCCCTGCCAACTAGGCATAAAATATATGACATAATAGCGTATACAATTAATGCATTCAAAACTGCTTAATAAATGTTATGCACTCATACGTGATTAATATTTAAGTTAAGGTTTGCCATAATCATTTTGGCTATAACCTGACTCAACATTTCAAAGTAATAGTATAAAACTAAATTGAATTTGGTTCAAAAGGCTACAACAAATGTGTTCGCATGGATAGACGCAAATATGGAGTCTCTCAGTAGCCTCAGTAGTAGTTTAAGATTGGTCCGACCTACAACGTCAGTAATGAATGACTCTGTGCTCGATATATAAGCCTAGGGGCCGTCCGACCCGCTCCTCCGATGGCAAAACGCAGCTATTGGCGTCTGTTAACAACGTGGACGAGAGGTACGCTGTAAAGGAGCGTCACCAAGGAAACGAGAGACTCCAGTGGACCCCGTCGGCGTCGCCTGCTTTCTTAACTAGGTTGGACTTCTTTGGCGATGGCGACGAAGCTCGTTCACATCCTCGTCGTGTCAACTGTTTCTCAAATTGCCTACTATCTACTACCTACTATCTATTGCCTACTATCTCCACGAGGCCCAAGGCATGGTGGGGAGTCTGTTTTGCACTCCGTCCGTGTGTCCTTCCATCTGTGTACAGCTCATCTCCGGCAACATTAATCTGATCGCTGCCAAACTTTGCACACACACTCTGTGGATGCAACGATGAACCTCTGCCCCAGCACGGCCTGTTATAGCACCACCCTTAGGCAGATTTACATAGACCCTCATCGATCCTCCTGAAATGTTGCATGTACCTTTGACCTGTATTTTTCATTTCAGCTTTTTACAGTGCCACCGGGAGGCGATTTTTGTAAAAACATTTTTTCATATAACCCATCCGGGTTATGTCTGAAAATCCCTCAATTCATTACACACTATCTCTAGAGTCATGTGCTCAAGATGGGCCTGTTGAGAACAAAAAGCATCAAATAATGAACACAGCAGGTAATTTAAATAAAATAATTAACACATTTTCCGACTAGGCTCAGAAAAGTATCCCAGTCTTTTCACAATGGCTTGTTATAGCGCCACCCAACAGGTGGATATTTGGAAACATTTTTTGGACAAAATGCCTCAAATCACCCAAACACCAAAGTCATAAGAAGAAATGGCATCCTTTTAACATTGGCCTATTATAGCACCACCAGGAGGCCACAACCTGACCTGGCCTGGTGGAGACCTGTGCTAAGAAGGGCGCTGTTCTAGTTCATTCATCTTTTCATTCATTGTCAATTTTGGAGCAGCTCATTGTGTTTTTGGCTTCCTTTGGCACGGCTTCCTGTCCAATCTGTCATGGCAGATACTCAATCTGATGCATTAGGTTTTACTAAGGTTATGTTTAGGGCTAAGGGTTAGTGTTAGGTTTAGTAGCGACCAGTGGAAAAAGGGCACGGCGCAGTGACCACATTGCGGCATATGCCTCTACCACAAAATGATTTCGCTGTCTCTCAAAAATGGGAGCCAAAACCTCCCTGCTTGGTGCTCAGGATTGGGGGTCAAATCAAACTCATGACTATAAGCACAGAGAGCTTTTGACTTGCGTATTACTCATTTGAGATTACAAGATAACAAATTATTAATTTGTGGCAACAAGATACTAATTCTTGGCCACGAGTAATAACAAATCAAAGATAAAAGCCTATCCAAATGGCCAATCTGGGGCTCCATACATAAGGCCCAAACCACACCAATGCAGGTACTGTATGCAACACTGTCTTCCCATCATTGCTGTGGTGGTGTGTACCGGAACACTGTGTTCTCACCTGGCCTGCGGTATAACACACACACACACACACACACACACACACACACACACACACACACACACACACACACACACACACACACACACACACACACACACAATGGTGGGCAGCCAGCCAATGGTCAGCTACTTATGGGGTGATGTCATAATGTGTGATGTGAGGAGGAGAGGAGAGAGGTCAACCACAATGACGTTTTAAATAAATGCAACCAGGTTTGTGTAACAGTGTTGATTTTGACAGGAAATTTTGATTTAGTTTTAGTCATAGTCTTTTGAATAAAATGTAATTGAGTTTCAGTCATATTCTAGTGATGTTACGTAATGTTTTATTCTTTATTATGCAATTTTATTTGGCTAAAATGTATACAGTTGTGTTGTCATCACAGTTCTTATTTAGTTTTCTTTCTGGCAAAACCCAGTTTTAGTTTTACTAAATGAAATATTAAAGTAAGATTGCCAGAGGTGTTCTGCAAAATAATAATAGAGCAGCGGTATGTGCTGGGATTATTCCCGAAAATGGTTTGTCATCAGACACACACACACACACACAGCATGCACACAGTCCCTGTTGGCCCAGATGAGGTAATGCAACGCATCTGCACTCCAGCAGCATAGTCACGAAGAGAGAGAGGGAGAGAGAGAGGAACAGTTAGAGAGGCATAGAGTGAGAAATGACAGAACAGAGCAAGCAACTGAATAGGGTTCACTATCAAAGAAATGGAACAAATATTGGTACTGCATTACGACAGAGAAGAAGATTTGGGAAGCAGAGATGACAAGGAAAAACATGTGGCGTAACAGCTCAAGCTATAGCATGATGGATTTTACAATAACCCTAGGTGTGTGTGTGTGTGTGTGTGTGTGTGTGTGTGTGTGTGTGTGTGTGTGTGTGTGTGTGTGTGTGTGTGTGCGTGCGCGCGTGCGCGTGCGTGTGTGTGTGTGTGTGTGCGTTGCGTGTGTGTGTGTGCGCGTGCGGACGTGCATGTGTGGAGGTGGCAAGGTGAGGGAGAGGTTGCAGAGAGATATCAACACGACACAAGCAGAGAGAGCGAGAGAGAACGAGGGGGAGGTGATTGAGAGGGAAATAGGAGGTGTTAGAGAGGAATCATAAGAATTATAAAGAGCAGAGGAGGAGGATGGAAAGGATGGAAGGAGAGGAGAGGAGGAGAGCAGAGGTACATCAAGGACCTGCAGGGAAAGCCTCTCCATCACGACTCACACAGCAATGATGTCATTTCTATCCAATCAGCAGAGAGCTCCCTCAGATCCCCTAAACAACGCATAGAGAGAGAGAGAGAGAGAGAGAGAGAGAGAGAGAGTGTGTGTGTGTGTGTGTGTCTGCGTGCGTGCGTGTGTGCATGTGCTTGTGCATGCGTGTGTGTCCTAATGCTTGATGCACTTCTTCCCGCAACGTGTCACATGGAGTCATCTAAAGCCATGACATCAGCAGAGCAGACATCAGTACAGATGTGTATGAAGATGAATGCACAGCTTTCACCTCAGTGACACTTTGACTCTGACTCAAGGCCCTGAGGATAAACATGTACCCACATTTATTTATGCAATATGGGTTGGAATAGTTGTGCCGTGAATATACTGTACAATATACACACCACAACCCATTATACAATGCAGATGTGTGTGTGTGCGTGTGTGTGTGTGTGTGTGTGTGTGTGTGTACGTGCGTGTGTGTGTGTGTGTGTGTGTGTGTGTGTGTGTGTGTGTGTGTGTGTGTGTTGCAGTCATATAGGTAGGTATTCTAAATGAGTAGTGATTGACAGCAATTGACAGAGGCTCATTCAAATACTGTCAATCAGTCACACACAAGATCTTAAATCAATAACATAGGTTGTTTGGTACATTTGGCTGCTGGTGTGCGTGTGTGGGTGTGTGAAAATATAGCTAAAACAAAATATGTTTTAAGTTTAACACAAGTTAAAGGAAACAAATGTGCAAAATTACTATTATTTTTTAGTGTGGGTTTGCAATAGTCGATTTGGTGTGTGACACAAATAAGCTATCAACTGCTCAATGCTGTCATCCTGTCCAGCAAAACAAATTCCCTTTCAAATTGTGATATATGCCATTTGGCATGCACACTTTGGGCAGAGTGTAGATATGCGCTGGCCAGCCAACATTTGGCATGAGCAGAGTAGATAATGCGCTGGCCAGCCAACCTGAAAGCACTGACATCATTTCCACATGTGGACAATGAGGTCACTCTGCTCCCCGAGCGAGTGATGTCATCATAATGGGACCGCAGGCAGGGACAGTCAGTGAATTATGGCCCATGCCAGAAGACTGAGTCATGCAGGTGAAAACAAAGTGGTCAGAGGATGACCTTTATGGATGATGATCAGTAAAATCACGATACTCATCTATGATTTATCAATAGATATGGTGCATGAAGTCATCGGCCTGGCAGGGATGCACAAGACTAGGGGCCCATGAAGGACAGATTGTCATATTCTTTACTTTTTAGTGCTCGTTTACATCCACAGTTACCACACAAAACATAAAAACAAAACCCATATTCTATCACTCTGTTATCCTGAGAAGGCTATGTGACATAGCCGTGTGTGACACCTGGGCTCCCCCAGAGTTAGTGTCGATGTGTCCCTGAGCAAGACACTTAACCCCTAATTGATCCCGTTGTGCTGGTCAGTACCTTGCATGGTTTCTTCCGCCATTTGTGTGTCAATGGGGGAATGGGATCTACTATCTATGTAAAGCGCCTTGGATGAATAAATACACCATTTACCATCGTCATTGCTGTAGATTCCGTCATCAAAGATGAAATATTTCAAGTTCAAGCTTAATATCAAGTCCTATAAGGAGCTTTTTTGATATGCAAGAGAGGCTGAGTGGTCAGCAGGTACGGAAACAGCTGTGTGGAAAAGACAAGATTACATTATGGGGCACTGGAGAATTGCCATTTGTCTATGCTAAAAGTCAAATTTGCCTCCATGATTTTGGGGGATAAACAAAACACATTAGTGTATTTTAACAGAGGGACTTGTACCCTTCAGGCACCAACCTACTTGGGAACGATGGAATACACCAGCTGAGATGTTCACTTACTCTACCAATAGAGTAAGTGAACAATACACTGCTACACAGCTAGATGTTTAAAGACCCCGTAAACCAAATTCACTTTACGGGGTCTTTAAGCATTCATGTCAAATTCAACTTACGCTCTAGTATTTGACTGATTGATTGATTGATTGATTGATTGATTGATTGATTGATTGATTGATTGATTGATTGTTTTTAGTAACAGCTTGAAGATTTGCAGTACAATTCAAGCACAACTCACTACAAAGAACTGAGTGGACAAACCAGTAAAGATTACTCTTGTTTACAATGGTAATCACTTCCATAATGTCAGAAGCAACAGATCATATAGAGGTGAAATGGAAACGAGAAATATACAAGGAGGTGTGGGGGAAAGATTTTTACGGAGGACAGTTTCAAATTGCAGGTGTCCGTTGAGAGTGGTTTTGTAGGAGTCAAGGGATTTGCATGTCTTAATGACTGTTAGTAGGGCATTCCACATTTTGCTGGCACAAAAACGATTAATCCCTTGTTTGTGCTGAATCTGGGAAGAGTAATTAACCTGTTTTGAAATGAAGAAAGATTAAAACTCAGCAGTGGGAGTGGGGAGTTTTCACTGTGCCCTATCTCTCATGGATATCTACCACACAACAAAAGCCAGAAGTTTTACTTTGGTGTTCTTTCATGGTTTCTCTTTTGATGAAACAGATATGATTTTCTGTGTGATAACAAGTCCCTCCACCGTAGAAGTAGGTGCAGCAAAACTCCCCTCAGAGAACTGAGTCAGTGCTCTCAATTAAAGACAAATGAGATTAAACTATAAACTTAAACTATCAACTATAAGCTATAAGCCTTTAGGTAAAATCGTGTCATTTCAGTTGCTAAAGTAGAACAGCAATATAAGGTTTGTATAATAGCAAACAATGGGAAAGTAACAGCATTCTTTGATGTCAATATAAGTAAGTTCAAAGACAAACTTCATTTTTTTGTTGTAGAGGTCATCACACTGGAGAGATTCCTCCTGCCTCCTACACACATGTCCCTCACATGTTTATACTGTCAATTCATACTCTATACTTCGATGCTTTAAGCCAACAGTATAATTTCCTCCATTGAAAGAATCCATCCCTCTAAACTTGTTCTTTCATTTCATTTCATTTCATTAATCTATTCTTCTGTTGATTTGTGGCTCTGGCAGCATGTTCACCTCCGCTCGCTGCGAGTGTGGGAAGTAGGCGTTGTGTTATTTCCTAGCAGCACACATTGCTCTGCTCCTCTTTCCTTCCTCTCTCTTTTTCCCTCCTCTGCATGTCTGCAGACATTTTCTTGCCCACGGCCTGAACAGACGGAGAGGGAACGAGTCTATTGAAATGAAATGCCACAGCGGAGATGAGTCATTGATGGAGCGAGGACAGATCGGGGGCGTTCGCTTCATCTACACAGTATATGTACCACAGACTGAGAGTTACAGATAGAGGAACTACAGGAGAGAGAAGTAGAGCTCGCCTCCAGCGGCCTCCTCCATAGAACCCTTTGTCTTGTGGAGTTTGCATGGAGGCATTTATCTCTGAAAGCTGAAGCATTATCATTTTTGTTGTGTGTTACATGTCCTATATTGAGGAAAGATTAATGTCTTTATGTGTGTCTAGACTGTTTGCCTGAGATGAGCATTTGTTAGAACGGTTGACTGCACATAATCTGCACAACGTTCAACAAGATTGTGTAGACACCACAAGAAAATAAAGACAGTAAATAAAAGTAAAATACTGTACATAGTATAGAAATAGCTGATCTCCCAGCTTACAAGACGTCACACAATTCATGTAACCGATTATGAGGATTAGAGAAAGACATTAGATAATTAAATATAATATATTTTTTAAATATAATCATTTTGACAGGCCAAGACATTTTGCATGTAAACACTTCTAGTATGCCTCAAAAATGCCTCAAATCATAAATTTGAACTTCCAAAGGCCTAAAAATAAATGGCACCCTATTCACAATTGTAGTGTATTGTTTAGCAAGGAACTACTTTATGTTAAGGAACTACTTTATGTGCGGCAACACACGGGGCAAGAGGTGTGTGTGCTGATTCCACAGCCTACTTCTCCAAAGTCAAACAAATCAAGGACACGTGAGTGATTTACAAACAACCGAAAAACATGGCGATGATTGGAACAATGACAGAGTTTGACAATGGTGTCGAAGACTGGGCAACTTATATTGAAAGAGTGGAGTTATACTGTACTGCTAACGGGATTGAGGATGACAAGAAAGCCAGTGTGTTGCTCAGTGTAATGGGGGCCAAGACATATGGGTTGCTACGGAGCTTGTTAACCCCCGCAAAGCCAGCTGACAAAACGTTTAAACAAATTGCAGACGCTCTGAAAGCGCATTTGAACCCCGAACCACTGGTCATAGCTGAAAGATTTAAGTTTCACAAACGAAATCAGAGCAAAAGTGAAAGCATCTCTGAATACTGTGCGGTAATACGCAAATTATCAGAACATTGCAAATTTGGAGATGGCTTGTCAGATGCATTGAGAGACAGACTGGTGTGCGGCATGCACTGTGAAGCCACACAGAAGAGGCTCCTGTGTGAAAGAGATCTTACATTTGAGAGGGCACTGAATATTGCGGTGTCAATGGAAACTGCAGCACGTGATGCTTCAGAGATACAGCAGAAATCTCTGGAATATGCCACAAATAAAATGTCTCTGAACAGAAATGAAGGAAAGAAATGCTATCGTTGTGGAAACACATCTCATGACCCAGATGACTGCTGGTTTAAAGACAAAGACTGCAACAATTGTGGGAAACAGGGCCACATTGGCAGAGTTTGTAGAGCCAGTAAACAAAAAAAAGACAAAAAGCAGAAAAACAAGAAACCCCAAAAAGGAAAATACAAAAAGGTACACAAAATGAAAGAGAGCAGTTCTGATGAAAGTGCCTTAGACAGCAGTGCCAGTGACTTGTCTTGCCTGCAACTCCATAGCGTCAAAGAGACAGATGATCGACGAGTGATATGGATCACTCCACAGGTGGCAGGCATAAGACTGAAAATGGAATTGGACACAGGCTCTGCGTTAACAGTGATCTCCGTACACGACTACAAGCGGTTGTTTTCACACATACCACTGAAACGAACCAAACTGCTGCTCAAGACGTACACAGGAGAGAGGGTGCGCCCAAAAGGGAAGATTAAAGTTTCTGTGACCTACAAGGGCAAATCACAGCAATTGAACCTCTATGTCCTGAAGAATGGAGGTCCACCGCTGCTGGGAAGGGAATGGCTCAGGAGAATCGAACTAGATTGGACCTCCATCAAGGCCTTATTTGTATCAGCAAAGGAGTGCAATAGGGCCACATCTGAGAAACTGTCGCAGATATTACTTGACTCTGAGGAAGTGTTCGCAAAGGGATTAGGGACACTTAAGGGCATGAATGCCAAGATTGAACTTGAGGAAGGGGCGTGCCCTAAATTTCACAAAGCCAGACCAGTGCCATATGCCATCCGCCCTGCAGTGGAGAAAGAGCTGGAAAATCTGGAGCAGTCTGGAGTCTTGTCAAAGGTGGAGTGGAGTGAATGGGCAACACCCATCGTTCCTGTGGTGAAGAAAACTTCTGATGCAAAGCCAGAGAATCCCTACAAGGTGCGCATATGTGGAGACTTTAAAGTAACTCTTAACCCAGTCCTCCGCACAGTGCAGTATCCTCTACCTCGCATTGAGGACATATTTGCTTCCCTGTCTGGAGGTGAACGTTTCTCAAAGATAGACTTGGCTCAAGCGTATCTCCAAATGGAAGTTGATGAGGCGTCCAAACAATACCTGACCATCAACACACACAAAGGACTGTATCAGTACAACCGGATGGTGTTTGGTATAGCGTCAGCTCCTGCAATCTGGCAGAGAGCGATGGACCAGGTCCTACAGGGAGTTCCAGGAACCCAGTGTTACCTAGATGACATCGTAGTTACAGGGAAAAATGACGACGAACATCTAGCTAACCTTGAACAAGTGCTCACCAAACTACGAGAATATGGACTCCGAGCTAATCGTCAGAAATGTGAGTTTTTCAAAGAGGAAATCTCATACTGCGGGCATGTTATTGATAAGGATGGCTTGCACATGTCCCAAGACAAGATTGAGGCAGTACTTAAAGCACCACCCCCTGAAAATGTGTCTCAGTTGCGTGCCTATCTTGGGTTGGTAAACTACTACCACAAGTTTTTGCCTAATCTTTCCACTGTCCTACACCCTCTAAATGCTCTATTGCAGACAGGAACAGCTTGGAAGTGGACTGAGAGCTGCGAAGGAGCATTCCAAGAGTCAAAGAAGCTCATAACTTCGGAGGCGGTGCTAACACACTTTGATCCCTCTGTACCGATCCAACTGGCCTGTGATGCCTCCCCTCATGGAATCGGAGCCGTGTTGTCACACAAGTACCCAGATGGCTCTGAGAGACCGATAGCTTTTGCCTCCAGAACGTTGTCTTCGGCTGAACGCAACTATGCACAGATTGATAGAGAGGCCTTGAGCCTGGTGTGGGGGGTCAAGAAATTTAACCACTACTTGTATGGCCACAAGTTCACTCTGTTGACGGATCACAAGCCCCTCTTATCGATTTTTCACCCAAAGAAGGGTGTTCCAGCGATGTCGGCCCAGAGGCTCCAGAGATGGTCTCTTTTCTTAGGAGGTCACATGTATGACATTGACCACAAGGGGACCAAGCAGCATAGCAACGCGGATGGTTTATCACGGTTGCCGCTGCCAACTACAGAAACAAGTGCAAAATTGGATTCGGCAGAGGTGTTCCATGCGACGATAGTTGACCAATTGCCGGTCTCGAACAGCCTCATTGAAAAAGAAACACGTAATGACCCTGTGCTGTCACAAGTGTATGATTTCACGGTAAAAGGGTGGCCCACATATGACCACGCATTGTATCCAGCCTTCTCTGCGAGGAAAGAGCAGCTGTCTGTGTGTCGGGGAACACTAATGTGTGGCTCACGAGTCGTTATTCCTTCCAAGCTGCGCACCAGGGTGCTGGAGGAACTACACAATGGGCACCTGGGTACTGTAAAGATGAAAAGCCTTGCCCGTGCATATGTGTGGTGGCCAGGAATTGACAAACAGATTGAGGATTTGAGCAAGCACTGCTCTGGATGTCAGAAGGTTCAGAATGCACCACCACAAGCCCCGCTCCACCCATGGGAGTGGCCCTCATCGCCGTGGCAACGAGTGCATATTGACTTTGCTGGGCCATTCATGGACTCTATGTTCCTAATAGCTGTGGATGCACATTCCAAATGGCCAGAGGTAATCAAAATGACTTCAACTACATCAGACAAGACCATTGCAGTACTGAGAACTATGTTTTCCAGGAACGGAATTCCATCACAGATTTGTACAGACAATGGAAGACAATTTGTCTCTGAGGAATTCCAAGGTTTTGTGAAGAGCAATGGAATCAAACACTTTACGTCTGCTCCTTACCATCCATCCACCAATGGCTTGGCAGAAAGATTTGTGCAGACGTTCAAGAAAGCCTTGAAGGCAATGGACCGCGACAAGCGGCCACTACAGCACAAGATAGATGACTTCCTTCTCGCCTATCGCAATGCAGTGCATGCCACCACTAATCAAACTCCGGCAATGTTGTTCCTGAACAGGAGCTTGAGGTCTCGCATGGATCTTCTCAAACCGGATGTGCGGCGAGATGTAGAGAACAGACAGTTCAAAGGTGTAAACGCCAGGTCGGCTCGAAGCTTCAATGTGGGACAAGCAGTCCTTGTGCGGGACTATCGGACGGACAAATGGCAGCCGGGCACAATCTCCGCCATAAAGGGCCCACTGATGTATCGGGTAGACGTGGGACAAGATGTGTGGAGACGTCATGTTGACCAAATCCTGGATGCTCAGGTGATAGACTCAACACCTGACCCATGTTCAGCTACCCTGAGAGTGGATGCCCCTGTTGGGTGTCCCACAGCCACCCCGGCAGCAGTGGCGGTTGCCTGTGGTAATGAACCGCCTGATCCTGCAGGAACCCCCGTTCTCACTAGCCATTCTCCCAACGAAACAGCTAAGTCCCCCAAACAAATGTCCCAGGGCCGACGTTACCCGCAGAGACAGAGACAACCTCCACATAGGCTGGACTTATAGGTGAAGTCTGTGTTGTGAAAAAAAAAAAAGAAAAAAAAAATACTCATGTGTATTTTGTGTTGTTTTTGGTTAGCCTGTTAGGAGTAACTGTTTGTTATTTTACTTGTGAATTAAAAGGGGAGGAGTGTAGTGTATTGTTTAGCAAGGAACTACTTTATGTTAAGGAACTACTTTATGTGCGGCAGAACACACTGCCTTGTGCTAGGTGCTTAGGACCTGCGCAGCTGTACTTGATTGCCTTGCCTTCTTGCCTTCTGTATAAGTGCTCACTCAGTTTTCATTCTTATGTTGACCAGTAAAGTACCTCAACCCTGAGCTCTCTTGTCCTTATGATTATTTCATCAGTTGTGTGTATAGGCCACATATACAACAACAATGGTTTATTAAAGCGCAGCCATGAGGCCACAATAACCTACCTGACCTCTGCTCCGAAGAGCACTGTTTCCATGTTGCTTTGCTTTGTGCATTACTCTATGCTTTTCTGCATGCCTGTAAATAATTTAAATAAAAATAATTAAATTCTATGTCATGGAATAATCGTGCCGTTATTAGGCTTCCAGCCATTTCATGACAGACATGCAGTGGGAGAGAAATTGTGTGAGAAAGAGTTTGGCAGAAAACCAGTGCTACAGATGGCCGCTTTTCTGTTCTTACACTGTCTAAACACAACAGGCAGTTTGCCTAATCCAACTGAAACACGAGCAATCTGTGCATCTGCCTATGTACAGGTGTGTGTGTGTGTGTGTGTGTGTGTGTGTGTGTGTGTGTGTGTGTGTGTGTGTGTGTGTGCGTGTGCGTGTGCGTGTGCGTGCGTGCGTGCGTGCGTGCGTGCGTGTGTGCGTGTGTGTGTGTGTGTGCGTGCCGTTATGAAACCATCTATTCATAACTTGTGAATGTTCAGGGTTAGTTTGCAGTGCACCAGTCTTAAATGCAGGCAACTTTGTGTAGGCCTACATGCAAATACAGAAGATATAAGTTCTATAGCAGGGGTGGCCAACCGGTCACAGACTAAGAGCCACGTTTTTCACTGTGTTACTGCAAAGAGCCACATCAAACGGTCACAACGGTTCTAAAACCGCTGCGACGGCCGTCACGGTCCCAAATAGATTTCCCCCCTGCAATAAGACACGTGCATTCGTGTGCAGGTGCGCAATGCAAAGACACACTATTAAAACAGACATATTTACAAACAGGGTTTACAATCCAAAAAAAGTATATGACAAGTAAAAAAACATACACCTACACCTCCACGGTTGACTAGGAATCAGTCCTTGGTCTAGTGTTAGGCACCACTGTATAGGGCAGGAGTTTTTAACAGGTGGTCCGGAGACCACCAGTGGTCCCTGAGAGGATTCCAGGTGGTCCCCAGGCTAAATGATGGAAAGTTGGTTTGCCGGATGTAACTCTTTGAGAGCGTAAACATGAAACCAAATGGACCCTTGCGGGTCCATTTGGTTTCATGTTTACGCTCTCAAGAGTTAAAATATGCATCACGTGAATTAGCCCAAGTCTACACAACTAGAGAAGAGTAATGGTCATTTTGATCTGTATGTTTGACTGTTTTGTTTTCTCTGAAATCCAGCCTGGAATTGTTGACAAAAGTAAACAAAATCTTTAGCTTTGGGGTCTGTGGAGCTAACATGTCATCAAATGGTGGTCCGTGGCTCAAATTCTGAATAAATGGTGGGCCCTGGTATTAAAAAAAACACTGGTATATTAAAAAAACACTGGTATAGGGAATGCATGACTGCGCCACTCCGAGCGTTTTTGACGGTTTCATGTGGAAGCCCCTTAAGAGCCGCATGTAACCAGCTGAAGAGCCGCATGCGGCTCGCGAGCCGCGGGTTGGCCACCCCGGAAGATAAGTTCTATAGTCTGCAACTTGTACCTGCAATTTGGAGTATACATCCTGACAGAGTAAGACAGAGTATCAATTTAAATTATTTTTTTGTTGAAATATATAGAAATGAAATCAGCAAATATCTAATCGTATCATTTGAATTTGTACCATATTGTATTGCCAATGGAAATAATCATATCAAATCATTTTACAATGTAAATAATCAATTAAATCAATACTAAGTACAAGTGCATTGTACTTTAAGAAGAAATACTTCAATACTTTTCCATTGCATATAGCTGGTCTATCAACAAAATGTTTGTATTCTCTGTGTTCATGTCAAGTTGTGGGTTTGTCCATGTGTTCAAATGCAAGGTATGTGTGCATGCGTATGTGTGTGTATGTGCACATGAACGCATTTATAGAAGCGAGCATCCTTGTACATGTACATCCTCAACAATTTATCACACAGACCTACATACTTCCACAGTACTGTATGTAGGTCTGTGTGCTGTTGGGAGTATGTTCCATAACACACATCCCTCAATTCTGTGTGTGTGTGTGTGTGTGTGTGTGTGTGTGTGTGTGTGTGTGTGTGTGTGTGTGTGTGTGTGTGTGTGTGTGTGTGTGTGTGTGTGTGTGTGTGTGTGTGTGTGTGTGTGTGAGCACGCTTTGCCTGTGCGTGCTTGCGTGTATGTGTGTGTTTGATCAGTGGCATGAGTGTTCCAGATAATTCAAAGCAGAGGGAAAGAGGAGATGAGTAATGGTTTGCTCTCCATATTTAATTTTAGTACTGACATTTACCCAGAACATGATTGACTGCACAGACTGGTTCAAACCAGATCTGTATACAGTCCACTGATGTCCAGGTGAAAATGAAAAATGTAACATAAATAATAACTGCGACCATATAGGTCATAAATGACTATGAAAACCTGCAAAACCTGTCAGTCTTTTCGCCGTCTATCCATCATGCTGCCATATATGGCTGTCAGTCCGTCACACCTTGTGAGACACTCCATATATGGCCGTCTCCATATGACGATCACAACACTGACCTCATCAAACCCTGGCTAATCACCTAGATCCCTCTCCGCTCGTTCATCCTCTTCGATGTCTCCCTTTTGACTGATACCTGTCCATTCAAACTCTTAGTTATCAGCAGCACCAAAGTTGCAGTATTAGTGCAGCATGCATGCCTGGTAGCTGCAAAAGTTAGTTCAACAGGCAACAGAAAATTCACACCCAGACATACATGCATGTGTGCGTGCATTCGCATAGATCCTCGAAAAAGAATCCTGCATCAATAATATTTCCACAATGTACCGGTTATATTGTACAGTACAATTACAAGATACCCAGAATCACTGTTATGCTGACATTTCCTTCACATAAATCATTCATCTTCATTTTTTTGTTGAATTCTTGTTGAATTTGTACTTAATTGTGGAGTCCACTTGGTTTTGTGTGTTTAAATATGATGTTTGGCTTTCATTGGACTTGCATGCGTAGCACCCAGCCGTGAGCCAGCCACAACAGCTCTGCCAAGCGGGCCTCAGCCCTTTTGGCGCAACATGTTGCGTGTTGGGAGTCTTGTGTTCAATCCCTGCTTCCACGTATCACTACACATGCATTGCTTTATTAATGCGAGATTTCGATGAAGGCCAACCAATTGCAGCATACAATGCAAGCTACAATAACAAATTGCCTATATATACTGCAAATCCATCTATGCATTATATTATTTCCAGCCTGATTTCCGTGATTTCATCATCTTCTTCAAACTATGTTAATCAATGTAGCTGAAAACAAACAACATTAATAATATTTTTTAAATATTTAGTAAAACGCAAAATAAATAAAAAAAATCCAAAGATCTTTACTTGTTTCTACCTCTACTCTCAAAAATCAATCCACATGCAAATTCTGAAAAAAACAAACAAACAAACAAAAAAACACAAATGCTGTGCACAGAGCACAGGGTGTGCAGAGCCTCCCTTTATTTTCCCCAAGACAAACTCTAAAATGATAATGGGTTAACCTCCCCCACACCCTCATTTCTAGCACCTCTGCTCTCCAACAGCCCCCACTCCCCTCTCCCTCCTCTTCCCTCCACCTCTGCTTTATCCGCTTGGACCAATCAGGGACTCGCATGCCAACCAGCCAATGGCAGGGGAGGGAGGTGATGTCATACGGTGAGGCTGGTGTTTGGTCCTGATGCTGCTGAGCTGGGGGCTGCAAACAGACACAGAGCACGCTCCAAGACAGACGTGGAAAAGCAGACGTAGGAAGAGCGCGAGAGAGACAGAGACTAGAATACCAGCAGCATCACCAGCATCACCCAACGCAGGGTAAGTAGATAATAAAATGCAGAAAAAAATCATTTTGGCAGAATACTATAAAATCATTATGTACTACTAAAAATCCATATGCATATGCTATTTGAAATATATTCTTGTGCATGATATTTAGACCGAAACAGTGGTTGTATCATACTGCAGCACGCAAAGAGATAACATTCTATCTGCTGAACTGCGTGGCTGTTTGAAATCATTTTGCCTTAACAGACACTGATTTGTGCACGTATGTGTGTGGCCTGCACGTTTGCACACAGGCTAAGTTGTTTGATATCATGCTGTACATACGTACTGCAAGGGATAGTGATGAAGTAGCCTGGTGCAGCATGCTTTATTTTGCAGCTGAATGGATTTCACAAAGCTTTGACAATTCAGGTACTTAATAACCCACTATGCAGAAAGTGGATCTAGAGTTTACTTTGTTATGTATACCTGTATATACTTTGTTATATAGCTACGTCATAGCCCAGGTGTGAAACTGAGACATTGCATAATGTACATCTGTTGTATAAGGTATGATTCAGACACATGCTGTTTCACACTGTAAGAAAAATAAATACACAAAAATATACAGAGAGAGAGAGAGAGAGAGAGAGAGAGAGAGAGAGAGAGAGAGAGAGAGAGAGAGAGAGAGAGAGAGATGATGCTGCTGCAGCTTGTTGTTGCTTGTGCAGGAGTTCCTCATTTTTTAATGTTGCGTCTGCAGATAAGAGGACAGAATTTATTGGAATTCATGTTAATCTTTTAATACACCCTGCTGTAAACGGTTTCCATTAATGTAATGCAAACTGATGAAGAAGTTCTGAACTGCGGCGTGGCTGATGATGCAGGTGTTACGGTAGTTCAAGGGAACAACCTCTGCTGCAGATGATGTAATGCTCTTGCTGTACGCTATGACATCATTGGTTTAGCAGAGGAGAGGAGAGCAGAGGAGAGGAGAGGACATCCTCTCTTTGTGTTCTTTCATTACGTGAACCAGATATTCTCAATGGAGATAATATAGCCGTAGTCACAACAGCACAACCATCGACAACAATAATATTTAAAAAAAATTGACTACCCTAATTTGAAAATGTATTATTATTATTTTTGCATGAGTAACCATAAGATTTAGATTTTCTAATGACGTATGTCATGAAATAACGTAGGCAGAAAAGAAAACCACAATCCTGGCACTTAATCTAGTCTTTTATTCCAGTTTTAAATCAATTCATGAGGCACACACACGGCTCATTTGATGTTTATTATTATGCTACATGTGATCAGAAATTCAGTATGTCTGAGTCTGAGAGGGTCTAGCTTCACTGTGTATGTACGTTGTACGTTTTCTTATGCATTACAAGCGGTCTTCTGCATAATGACAACACAGTAACTGGATTCATGCTTATACTGTACATACTTTTCCCACAAACAATTGCAGCTAATGTTTTCTGCAGGCAGTTTTCATATGCAGTACTGTTGTGTTGTGTCAGAGTAGAATTTATGTATGGTTTGGGATCACAGCTGTAGAGAGTATGTATACTTGATATGTGGCTAATGCCTAGAATACAGTGCGTGCATGCGTGCAATACATAGAGACCAAGAACACAGCCCAGTTGAATTCTTAACTTGGTTTGCAATTATCGATTTAATAACGTAATAATAAGATAATTAACAACACAAATTATTGGTGGATATTTTAGTAATGGTTTCATATTTGAACACAACAAATGATAACTGTCCTGGGAATTAGGGAGCATTGGGCCTTATGTAATAACTGCTTGCATTTTTGCATTTACAGTATCTTCCACAGTCAAGAAAAGAGAAAAAGTCCACCAAACTCTTTAGCTCAGTACCTCAAAAGGGATTATTTTGGAAGGTCATTTGGGAATCCTTAGTAGGTCTATAACAGTTAAACACTGACGATTTAACTGTGTATTGCTCTCTCTCTCTCTCTCTCTCTCTCTCTCTCTGCCTCCTGCAATGCTCTCTCGCCCACTAGGAATGAAATTGTGGCCTTGTTCTAACTGTTGACAAAAACAGTGGGTGGCTTTGTGGTGAAATATTGTAGGCGGAAAAGAAAACTTGACAATGCTGGCGCTTAACAGCCTTTTATTCTAGTCTTGAATCAATTCATGAGGCACACACATGGTTCATCAGCCATCTTGGGCTCCATTTTCGCCACCGCTAAACCCCTTATCCCTTAACTTCTTTGCCCTTTCAAACAATTAAAAAAGAACATTTTTCAATAGTTTAAATGGCCAGTCTACAAGCTCACAATGTGTCAATAGATTGGCACGTTGAATTATTCCAAAAGGGTTTTCAAAATAGTAAAAAAAAATGATAAGGGGTTTAGATGGTAACGAAAATGGAGCCTAATGTGTTTTATCCAGTTAAAACCAGTAACACTTTAAAAATGTGTCTGTCTTGGTCACAGAGATACTGTATTGTAAATTAATATCCATGGTGGCCAACACAGCTCACAAGACCAGTTCTTCAGATTGATGGAAATATTTTGCCTAGACGCTGAAGGCCTCACTGAATGTCAACATATTTTAGGGCTGACATTACTAGTCTGGCCACCATATGAAGTCAAATTTAGCAAGTGCTCTAGTTCTAAGTTCATTGTCTGCTAGTCCTAGTCGATGTACTTCCTCAAGTTGTCTGCCATAATATGATTGCAGGTTTGGACCTTAACTTTCAGTCCCATGGAAAATTTGTAGTGTCAACTAGTATACATCATCCATTTCTCTCTCTTACAGCATAACTAACTTCCATTTTTGTTGCAGATAGCCATAAATTACACTCATCATACAGTGTTTATCCCTGAGTTCAGTTAATTTACAATTACTGTACACGCCTAAGTGTCTGATGCAGTGATGCCTGGCTTCAGGCATGGGACTACATCGAGTGACATCATGTTAAAACACTACAGAGGCAGGAACACAATTAGGTATAGCCTGTCACACTCACACCTAATCTGTCTGTCTTTCTGTCTGTCTGTTTGCCTAAACAGGAACAGAACTGTCTGTCTCACCACAGCAAATTTGAAAGACTCCAGGGACATCACCATGACGCTAACAGGTAGGCCTACAATATGTGTGTGTGTGTGTGTGTGTGTGTGTGTGTGTGTGTGTGTGTGTGTGTGTGTGTGTGTGTGTGTGTGTGTGTGTGTGTGTGTGTGTGTGTGTGTGCGTGCGCGCTATTTTGTTATTGGACATTCTAAGAAAGAAAGAAAGTAAGCATGTGTGCATGGGGATGTGTGAGAGGATAGCATATATAGCAGAGAGAGCCATGCACAGATACAGTTGCAGACTCAGTCCATGGGATGACATCACTTTCTCATCTCAGTACTCTTGCTCTCTCCATTGTAGCATACAAAGAAAAGATGCGGGAGCTCCCCCTTGTGTCCATCTTCTGCTCCTGCTTTCTGCCTCAACCCAAAGAAAAACCCTCAGACAAGAAGAAAGGTAAGGAAGACCATCTATACTGATGACTGGCCTATACCTGTTGTTGATACGCATGACATACAGTACAGTAAAGTCATTCATATCATTCATATTTTCATAATTGATGGACTGTAATATTTATTAGGCTCTTTAGTATTACAACGTAGTACTACTACTACTACTACTAGTACTACTACTAGGCCTATACTGTACTCATTTTGTCTCCTCTCTTGTCCTCTCCCCCAGGTGTGGTAGACCTGAACCTGTGCATCATCAGGGACATGGAGGTGATCGAGCTGAACAAGAGGACATCAGGCCAGGCCTTCGAGGTCATCCTGAAGCCGCCTTCCTTCGACGTGGGCCCAGAGCTCAGGGCGACCACGCCTCCTCGCACCCCGCCCTCCCTGGAGGACATACAGAGGAAGCTGGACGCCGCGCAGGAGAGGAGAAAGGTGAGAGACTGAAAGTCTGTGCACACCTGCCCCTACCCTTTTGCTTGTCTGTAAAAATCTGCCCTACCAGGCCATGCATTTACTAAAGAAAGAAAATGCCCCCCTTTTCCATTCCATGCAGTATACCACAGCATCAGGAGAAATGTCTTTTTCTGAGCTCTCCTAATGTTGAACACTGTGAAGCTGAACTCTCTGAAATTTGTCCTCTGTGCAGAAAAAACTCAACCAGGGCTGGACTGGGATAAAAAAATAAAAAACACCCCAGTTATTGTTGTGTGAACCCACACTGGCCCATTTTAGCGAAGATTTGGTCAAGATCAGACAGCATGAACTCTATCAAATGGAAGGTCTATGGTGAACGAGCAAAGCACTTCTCTGTCTCTCCCCCTACAGTGCCAGGAGGCTGAGATGTTGAAACACCTGGCGGAGAAGAGAGAACATGAGCGCGAGGTTCTCCTCAAGGCCCAGGAGGAGCACAGCAACTTCATCCGCCTGGCCAAGGAGAGGCTTGAGCACCGCATGGAGGCCAACAAGGAGAACCGCCAGGCCCACCTGTCTGCCATGCTGGAGCGCCTACAGGAGAAGGTGAGAAGATAGAAGAACTAAAACTATCAGTTTCACACTGTAGAAATAGTGTACTTTGTTAGTGTTAGGGAAAGTAAAGTACACATTATACAGCATTTCACAGGTTTCAGTTTTAAGTGGCAGATATACAAGCTCACAATGACCCCTTTTCCACCGACCACCATAGTTATGGTTTTGCACACTAATTAACGTTCCAATTTTGGAGACCTAGCTCCTGGACTAAAAAACAAGAACTGAACCAGCTGTTGGAAAAGAGGCCAATGTGTTGCATTTCTTTAAGAAATAGCAGAAAATCCATAAGTTAGAAAAGAAACATGAATCCATAAGTTAGAAAAGAAACATGAAACAAGAAGTAGAGACAATTGACGATACACAAGCTCACAACGTAGTGTGAAGATCTGCTATTTTCACCTTGGTAAAAGTCTAATTTTCCTTTGCGTCTTGAGTGCTAAAGCGCTTGGGAATCACTGCCATAGAACACTATATATTTCAGTCTTTCTCCGTCTGTATACCTTGTGACTGGCCAGTTTATTGTGAACACCTTGGACAAAGATTGCTAAAGGTTTGTTTTTTTGTCTCTGTTTATGTCTTCCAGGACAAGCACAGTGTGGAGGTGAGGAGAAACAAAGAACTGAATGAGGAGGAGATTATTTTAAGATGACGAGACAATTCAAAAGAGGATGAGAGATCAATGTTTCATGTTGGCATTCATTCATATTACTACTGTATCCCAAGGTTCTAAAATTGTTCTTATACTGAACTTGACACCACTACAGCACAAGGCAATATGGATTTCTTGTTAGGCACTATCTCCAATAGTTCCCTATCAAACTCACATAAAAAACAGAACAATTTCTTTTCAATGGGAGTATAGTAAACCGTAGCCTACAAAACAACCATGCAATGATTCTGATGTTAATGTACGGCATGTAGGCTAAATGAGAGCACAGAGAAGGCAGACAGGTCACTATGTGTTTATCATAACATAATCTCAGATGTGTGAACTAATCTCTTGGATGAATATGGCAACATTAAGAACAAAATAGGCACAAGCTACTACTCCTGTGCAGTCTTGGATTAGTTTACAAGATGCTTGCTAAGCGCTGTATATCCGTAGTAATTTCAGTACATCTACTCAGTTCAATATGACCCCCAGCAATGTTGACAAGGGGTTCAAAAGATACCGAGGTTTACTCATATGATATGCCAGACATTATGTTCGTTTTATTAGTATAATTGGGTTTCCACTTTCTCTGTCGATGTTGTGTGTGCACACAGAGCTTTCACATCCTGTCATGGTGCATGCTTTGTGTTTTTCTGTGTTTGTGTGCATTTACGTTGTTTACGGTGGCCTTTCAGTTAATGTCAGTAACGTCAGAATTTCACTCAGTTTAACATATTGATTGCAATTATGCATTATCTTTGTACGCAGTGTGTGCTTGAGTATTAATTACATGTAAATGAAATATGTATTAAAATGAAACCAAGTCTGATTCGAGTCTGTTTTACTTTTCTATTCTGTGTTCTATGTGCTTGTGGTATTATTTGTCCACGTGGACATTATGTTCACTTTGTTTTTTGGAGAGTCACATTCACACTCATTCATTCTGTGTAAATAGCCTGCCCAGCACAGCTAGTTGCACCTACTAGGAGCCTGTATTTGTGAATGGTCAGTTTATGGGCATTAAAGGCATTGACGTTTTAGCATACTGTACATGGTGTGCACTGGCTCCTGGGCCGTGTGTTGTTGTGTTAGTAGCATGTGAGCTATACCCACTAACATGCCCCCTTTCTGTCCCGTTCTGTGTTCAATAGGTGTCATGATGGCCTGATCACAACACGAGCTCAACTTACTTGGAAGCCATTTTTGAAAGGCTGCTCAACACATGAGGATTTGACCGCTGCCCTTAGCCCTTAACATGGCGCTAAGTTGTGTTTGGAACTTTGGACTGCGAGACTTAGAAGATGCAACAATGAGGACTTTTCAGAGAGAGTTTTCGCGGTGTGGCTGAAAGAAGGACACTGTGCCTAATACGGCTTTCAGATCCCACCACAGCACCTAGCAGAACTGAGACTATATAATAATAACAAAGACTTCTTGAAAAGTGTGAAACCCCAGAGATGTTGCTGAAGACGTCGCAAAAGGCACAATGGACGTTTTATCAGTGCCAGCTCAGGGCACACTGTGCATCGCTGCCAGCATTCCCGCCGCCCTGCCAACAGTGCCAGTGTGTGTGTGTGTGTATGCGCGCGTGTGTGAGAGAGACACCTGTCTATATGCATCTGTATGTTTGTGCACGTGCGTATGTGTGACTGTCTGTCCACCTGTCTATATGCATCTGTGCGTGTGTGCGTGGCCAATACACCTGTATATCGCACATTTTTGTGCGGTAGGCCTGTAGGCCCTATGTATGTTACTGTCTACCTGATAATCACTGCAAATGTAATGACATGAATGGCAGTCAGGGTATGATGATGATGATGATGTACGGAAATTGTATTCTATTTTGAATTTCAGACCAAAATAAAAAAGGGTGACACTTTTGTCAAATGTGTAAACTTCTACAAAATGATTATTAGAACAAATAATTACAATTCAGCATTTTAATAAATTATTAATAAAGACACTAATATAATTACAGTGTACACATACAGTAGGTAACACCATTATAATAAACAGTCATCTTACAATTGGAGGGTATGTCAGATTTACACATTGCTGCAAAAAAGTGATTATAATTTAAAATAAATACTTATGCAATAAATACATGTCTTAAATATGATATCATTATACAGTATATGTAAACTGCACATTCAATTGTGCAAAAACAAATGTGTATTGACATGGAACCAATAATGGTTCTGAGGCAACTCCTCTATCAGTTCAGTTGTTCTGGTGCCGGATGCTCGGTCGGACGCAGGTGCAGCCCACCGAGACAACCTTGGTCTCCAGTCGGTAGTGGTAGTTGTTCTTCCCCTCGGGCCTCGACGACAGAACCCTCCTCAGGACCATGATTTGGTGCAGGATGGGTTTGGACTCCAAGCTCAAGTCTTCTACGCCCTGGTCGTCCAGACAGCCCTGCAGCGTGCACCGGGCCTCCGAGATGACCATCGGGAAGAGGCTGTCGTCGTACGTGTTGCTGCAGGAAAGGGAGGGAGCAGAGAACGCAGAGTTAACAGAATGGCGAAAGGAGACAACCGCTGCACATGATGTATTTTTCAAAAGCCATGCATTGGAGGTAAAAAGGTAGGGATGGTAGGATTCAAAGTGCACCGAATGAACAAGCATTACTAGACACCGAACCCCAAATTGTTCCCGATGGCGCTTTGCTCGGGGTATACGGTCATCCCGCCGAGAATCCAACTTGCTGCAATTTAGTGCATTTTTTGTTGTACTTCTAAAACACCTAAAACAATTATTTTAATAGCATTACATTGAGTTATTGAGTGTATAGTTGTTTACACGAGATGCAGTAGGAAAGATATACTGTATCAAGAGAGCAAATATGTCACTTATTACATTCTACTCCTTCAAAACATAACACTGTTCGTAATAATGGACGATTTATTACTCATTACTTATTTATAATTTATTTATTATAGCATTTACAAATAATTTCCTCCATTTCAAAATTAACTATTACACTGTTACACTGATTAACTACACTGATTATTACATAATAAATTACAAGTAATTAAATTGTTTCTCTCCACTTGTGGAACAAGAGTTGGATTCTTGGCAAGATGACCAGTAGCACGTAGGCATTTCGCGTCCGCGACTCTTTAATTTATCTGCTGCGACCTTTTCTGTATACGTGCTGTCTGTGACTTTGTAGTTATCTGGGTTCTACTGAGGTCAGGTTTAGGGATAGGATACAGAGGTTAGGTTTAAGCTTAGGTTCGGGCATATCAGGCTAACGTTAGACATGAAAACATTACATTTAAAAAATGGTTGCGGCAGTGGTCGAGGTCGCAAAATGATCTTGCCGTCTCTCGAATGTTATGTGTTATGTAAAGTGCCTTGGATAAAGGCGCTATATGAATGTACCATTTACCATTTGAAAGCACCATTAACTTTTTTTTGCATCTGTGAAAGTATCAGCAATTCACCTTAGCTTGCCTGGTTGATGCCATTGGTCAAAGCACACACACAACACAGCTCATAAGTATGTACTAGGGCCCTGTTGTCTGTGCCTGTTGACCAATGGCAATATAGTCAAGTGCATGCAGGTGGTGGTGGCAATAGTTAGATGCAGTCTAAATGAAATGGACAATGTGCGTGTTTCTGTGTCTCTCATATGCCTTACTTGTATGTCCAGGGTGAGATGGAGTGATTCCAGAGGGCTCTATGAGAGCTCTTGGGACGCAGAGCAGCAGTGTCCAGTTGCAAGGGGACCATTTCCTCACTGGTGTCGGGGTCCTCTGATGGTTTCTTGTGAGCCGCTGTGTTGTGATTTTGTCGCGATTGGACGCCTCCTTTCACTGGGTGATTTCTAGGCATCGCTGCTGACTCTCTCACCGCCACCATTATCACCATCATCATCATCATGCAGACCGCCTAAGACACGAGGAAATAAGTGTTGTGAGCCCATTCGAAATAATTTTAAAACAGAACCATTTTAGCCCACATGTAATGTTTGTTTGGGCTGGAACTATTGATTGATTGTGGACCTTCACTTTGGTATCCTGCAACCAAAACATTGGCTGTATGTCTTAAGATGAAGCAAATACTAGACTACTATCAGCCCTACATCAGACGTTCATCAGGCATAAAGCAGCTTTACACCTGATGAAGGTCTACTGTCGGGCTGAAACATTGAAAATAAAGTTTGTATTCTATTGGTGGGTGCAGGAGAGTTACTTTTTTCCTATTCGCACCTATCCTTGGTAGGTGTGCATAAGGAATTTTGTTTTTTTGTCTTTTCAATTGTAAAATGATTATTAGAATAATAATGTTCATACCAAATGTTGGAGCAAAGCTTTTGACCAACAAATGTAAAAAACAGTATAAGTAAAAACAGTGTAAGTAAAAACAAAGAACTAGCAGGTCTTACCATTGGTTTAGATGCCTTTGATGCGAGAAACATTATGCTGTGTTTCAAGATGCTCCTTCTTGTTTGATCAGTGTTCTAAATATACTTATACCTAATATACTATTTATATTCTTCTGAGACAAAGCCCCTGGTCAAAGCCTATATCAAAAAGCCCAGTGACCTTCGCTGGGTGTTATGCAGTTCTGTTAAATAGTTGGTACCAGCAATGTTTTTCTTCTTTGATTTCTAATAGTGTTTGGTTGCCTTGGTAGTTCTACAGGCCTTGGAGAAGATGCTCTCAGATTTATAGTGGTGAGAGAGCATGTCAACGTCACTATTTCCTCTGATTGTGCATGTTTCTTTCATGCGCATCCCTCACTCACCAACCCGCAAGACAAGAGGATGACTACAATATAGGTTACATGAGTTGAGTTTAGCTGTAAAGCTACAGGGAGTTTCACGTTGTGTCAGCCTTCCTGTACCCACTTAACAATTGTTCTACCACAAAATTCTTTATGATTAATAAAATCGTAATTTTGAAGATTTTGCACTAACTCATCAGTATCATCAGTAAGTTGTCAGTGTCTTATTCCTTTTCCTGTGCATGTGGTACATTGTGTAAGCCGGGACTGGGTGTACAAATGCTGCAGAAACATTGACAAGGTCACAATCAGATGGCACGCAATCAGATGGCACACCAAACGTTTCACATTCCACTCCCACTTACTGTGTTTCAATGCCTGTGGCCTGATTATTCTCTATTAAATTACCAGAAGCTTTGTCGTTTCACAGTTTCCACGGCACTATGATTTGATTTGAACTGTATGACGTCTAGTAGACGTCATACAGAAAAACATGGTATGTCAGGTTCATTGGAGACATGTCAAGGATACAAAAGTTGTGCAACTTCACCATACCCAAGGCATGGGGAGAGAATCTGATTTGCACCCCATCTGTGTGTTCCTCCTTCCATGCAGGGGCGGATGTAACATGGCCCATTTGGGGGGGCAAGAGAACATGTTGGAGGGGCAAACGAAAATGGTATGGGGGGCGGCTTCATCGATGAAGTCGCACCCATCACAGCTGTGGTGACACAGCTGTAGTTAGTTAGTAGCAGTAGTAGTGGTTAAAATCATTTTAAATATAAGCACTTTAATTTGAAATATCTTGGGTTGTTTTGCATGGCATCGTGTTTGGGGGGGCAGACTGGGTATTTAGGGGGGCATTGCCCCCCCATGCCCATGCCTAGATCCGCCGCTGCTTCCATGTGTCGTCTATTGGCTAATCTCTTGCCACTGCTGGCCCAGTCACTACGAAACTGTGCACACCCACTGGTCTCATCTTACCTCCGACCAATTAGTAGCCTGGGATGGCTAATAGCAGAGAGTCTCAGCTCTCAAGTACCTCCTAGGCTAGCTGCCCAGAGTGAGGGATGCTCAGTACTCACAGACAGTTACTCAGCCAGAGGAAGTCCACACAATTTAGTTCCCCCAATTTCAGAACCTTCAAGGGGGGAAATGCATTTTACTACACTGTCACGCTTCTGTGGAATGCACTCCCCCTAGCCCTGAAATCCTTAAAATCTATGGAGTTCCTCCAAATACCCAACGATATTTAACCTTGTAGTTCTTGTTGTTACTATCAGTTATTGTATGAGATTTCTGTCACCAGAGAAGTAACCACTTACAGAATGTGTGGTAGACAGTAGAACAGGATCCTGGGTCATGCTGACCATGGCCTTCCAGGCCATGGTCCAGAATATTCAATGGTAGGCTATAGGCATTTTTTAAACTCTGAGTTCTTGTCATGGATATAGCCCTGGCAACCGTGACGACAGCTCATTGTGATAAAGAATTGTAATAAATATCATTTATTGTTCAGTTTGGAAAATATTGAGAGAGAAACTAACCTGCTTTCTCCTGAATACAACTTCATACTGGAGAAAACTCTTTCATTGTGTGATCTGTTTAGTGGTTCATTATTTTAATGTTATAAAGGCATTTTTCTGAAGTTTATTCTAGTAGTGTACAAAAGGGCTATATTCAGTGTGCTCACAGGGCACACCTCTTTCTCCCATATACTGATTGCACGCACCTGCAGACCTAATCAACGGCTGCTTGAGCCCACATGCAGCCAGTGTTGCCAACTTAGCTTAAAATAAATAAATAAATTATATATATATATATATATATATATATATATATATATATATATATATATATATATATATATATATATATATATATATATATATATATATAGAGAGAGAGAGAGAGAGAGAGAGAGAGAGAGAGAGAGAGAGAGAGAGAGAGAGAGAGAGAGAGAGAGAGAGAGAGAGAGAAAACCCTAATTTTTCACCATTTTTCCTCATTGATAGTCCTCCTTCCTTCCTAGACAGGAACATTGGTAATTAACCAAATGGATCCTTATAGAGATCTGTAAGGGTCCATTGTTAGGCTCTCAAGAGTTAAAATTTAAACATCTGAATGACCTAATTTTCAACAATCTATAGGCTACATTAAGAAAATGCACAAGAACATTTTGCCAGTTATTTCTCCTAAATTAGTCTGAGAGACGAAACTCAACATCAAATGTTGGTCCGTGGCTACAATGCAGAATAAATATTGGGCCCTAGCTGGCATGGAAATGGTTGAAAACCACTGCTCTAGCGCATTCTAGTGCATTTTGGAAGTGCCACTAGTGCATTCTGGCAGTTGGCAACACTGCATGTAGCAAGTTCTCTCACAGTGAGTGATCAATGACTGCCCACTACACTGTCCACTGTACACTTCTCCGGTGCTACAATATTTTCCCCTGTTTCCGATCTGCGTTCATAATAATGTAAGTTCTGCTATTACATGATTATTTAGTTTAGGTTTAGGTTTATTTAGGTTTAGGTTTGTTTATTTTGTCATGCCTATACATTAAACCTTTTAAATGATTGATGTTATTTGTCCTGTGTTCTAACCAACACCCCTGGGTGTAGTGACCAGCCAGACAGTCAAATTACAGTCCTTACAGTATTTGCCTTTAATCCTCACCAACAATTTTCCTCTACAACTAAAGTTACTTCTTAATCAACTAAAAGGTTTCTATCTGAACGCTGGTGTGTGAATAGTAGTATGGCTTTAAAATGCCTCTGGATTGCTTGAGTAAGAACAATTGTAATTGGAATCAGATTACTTTCTCAAGTACTCCTTGTCTTCCGGCTTTTTGACAGCCTGGTCTATGACTCAGTGAGTATCCTATTGAGTCCTTTCCTTCTTTTAATACATTTATTATCCATTTTTCACATTGACTATTTGCACATTTTGCACTTTATGAGCTATTGCACTTTTAGTTTTCAAGCAATTTAGTTTTATCATAGATTACATTAGACTCTTAGCTTTAACATGCATGGTTTCTTGAGACTTTTCCTGTTGTCCGTCTATAACGCACAATGAATTTCACATGCCTTTTATTTATAATTGGCATTTAATTGCTGACAACAGAGCTGCACCTTGAACCCTTGCTGACATTCGATTACATGCACCTGAAAATGCAGTCCTCACCCATCACACACTACACCCACATATGATACAGCGACCTCACACACACCCACAAGGTGGCAACAACTTTCTAGGAGTTCCTTTGATCTGTTGCCTCAATCTAGGCCAACTTGTCACCGGTAGTGAAGTGTATATAACCTTAGGGGTTTTCTGCTGCTCAGGAACACTTGATGTGTCTACTCTATTCCTACACCAGAAATGCACTCTAGCCACCAGCTCAGTTCCTGTGACATCCTGGAATAGAGATGATTAAGCTTATGGGATCTTATATGCGTCATGAAATAACTCAGATGTTGCAAATAACAGGAATTGACAAATCTGAAACCGAGACAGGTTAATTCAAATATTATTTTAAATATGTAAAACGGTAAATACTTTTTTCACCCAGCTGCCATTAAACCATTACAACCATATGGTTGTCTTTTGACTGTTATGACAAGACTGGCCTTTCTTGCAATAGATTGAAATTTTACTGTATATACTTTTGGGAACAGATTGGGATTCTGACCATTTTCTAGTAAAGAGTTAACGGATTTCGTCTCTATTTACAGTGCTAGTATAGTATGTGACATCATTCCTTCCTCCGCTGCCCACGAAATGGGGTCAGAAGAAGTGCTGATTAAGTGCATCGCGTGTAGCAAAACTCCAGGGCAAACCACATCAGTGTCATGCGAACACCACAACACTGACATTTATTCCAAAGGATGCTATACTATCAGTATGTGACAGAGGCTGCGTAGCATAGCTGTCTGGTCTGCAACAGAATGGTAGAGTCTTGCATGCTAAAGGACAACTTTTTTTTCAAGCAAGGTTGATGTTTTAGGTTATTACATATTTTAAAGCCATTTATTTTTTATTATCTACTTCCAGATGTAAATTTTGAGGTTTATTAGGACGGTAGTAGATAATAAAAAAGTAATTGCTTCAAAATTTTCGTATTGTCTTGGTGTACAGATGATTGGCGATATCTCTGACTCGGTTTGTAGATCGTCTGATATCACATGAGCAGGGCCACGCCACCATAGGCTACTAACATGCAAAAGCTTTGCAATAAATGGTCTATGGTCAATTCGAGCCGAAGTATGTCAATGAAATTGATACTCATATATGGAGATGGCCATATATGGTGGCGATAAATGCAAGTTTAATGTCACAAGGCGTGACAATGTATGGAGGCATGATGTCACAAGGTGTGAGCAGAGGGAGGCATGACTAAAACATACACTGGCAGGAAATGCACAATTTCATAGTTAACTGTGAGGGTCGCAATAACACACTGACTTTTTGTACCTCTTCCTTTAAGCTCCACTTTTAGAACCCCTGCTGTAGAAACTAAAACATATTACAGAGAACACGCCACATCAACTCCAACTCAAGGAAAGACAAGGTATTAATTCATGCACAACCCATTTTTATAGTGTCTTGAGCTCGTTAGCCATAATGGCAATCTGGTTCATCTGTCTGGTTCTCACAGGTGATGACACTCAGGCTCCGAGGACAGAGAATTGATAGCAGCTGGGAGGGAATAATATCAAGTCCAGAGCAGAGGTCATGAATATGTACCATGGCCTACACAGACATTAGTCCCAAGGCCGGATATAGAGGGAGAGGGGGGGGGGGGGGGGGTCACATACCAATCAAGGTTACCGGTATGTAGCCTCGACACCCAGGCTTTCATTTTCGTCCGCCTTGCGCGAAAACGGAAAGCCTGGACTAACGCGCGTTGGAAAGTGGCCTTGAGGGGCGTGTCAACCTTCCGGGGTGGGCGTCGCTCTAAATGATGTGACGTAGAACAGCAGTGGACGGGCGTGGGAGGGGCCGGAGATGACGACACGTTAGTGAGATCAAATCAGAGCGCAGCACTTCCGCCGTGTGGATCCCACGACACCCTCGCCCCCCAAGGCCAAAATCATTGAGGGCTAGACCAGGCTAACCGGTATGTGACTTCTTTTTTCCCCCAAATATAAAAATATCACTGTTAGAGCCTACAAATGTTCTCTTGTGGGGGGTGCTGGCATATCTCTTCAAATGGGGATAATAGCCTATAGTGTCAATTGGGGGTTCCTTGCTATGAAATACGTTGTCCCTCCCCCCGCCTTTCTTCCAGCCCACCCTAGTACGGCTGGCTAATACGGCCCTGACTACTCAGCGGCAAGACTTCACCTTGTCCGTAGATTTTTACAAAACATCATGTTATGATTTGTCTCATTTTTGTAATTTTATTCTGCAGATTTAATTTATTCTGTGGCCTATAGCCTATATAGTAAATAAAGTTCAGCTGACCTTTGTAAAACACATATTTTTTATATTACTTCTTTACTGTAGGAGCTGACTAAGATATACTGTATGATATGCAGATATGTACTTCATTTTTTATTATATACTGTATGTAGTTGGAGCTACAAAAAAAAGGTCAGCAACCCTGACCTTTTTCCCCAAACGTCTAGGTTTGTGTGCAACCTTATTTAAGGTCGCTAACCCTAACCTTAACTCCAGTAAAACCTATGCCTAAACCTAACCTAAAGGTTGCAACCGTTTAAAAAAAAAAAGAAGGTTGTGACCATTTTAAAAAGGTAGCAACCGTTTTATTAATGTTGCGACTGGTCACAGTCGACAAATGATTCCGCCCTTCCTGCAAAAGCCCAAGCTGTGGACAGGTGGCCTAATGAGTAAGTCCAGTCACCTGTAGAATTTCCAGCCACTGATTTGTCATTTACTGCCCATAGGTCCAACAGAATAATCTGTTTGTAATAAACAATGTCAAACAAACCAAAATATAGCAGCTGTATGAAAAGCTGGAATAAAAAAAAAACACAGTGTTTGCTTCATAAAAATCCCAAAATGTAGTGTACACATACAGTGGTGTAGAACTACTTTTAGAAGTGGGGGAAGCCAATGGGACATTTGTGTGCACATGCATGCGCATAAATTTGCGTGCATTTTCGCACAGTCGCACGCACTATAACGCATGCAGACGTTTATAAACTATTTAGACACAGGGTTTACAATGCTTAATTGTATCCATATAAAAGGAGATGGCAAGTCCAAACATATTTTTATTTTTTGCTGGGGGAAAAGAGGGGGTGAGCCATATTGTCAACAATAAAGTGAGCTGCATATTTATGTATTTATTTAAATGTATTATTATTTGATGTTTTTAAATATTCGTTGTTTACCCAGGGCAGTTGTACTTTAAACTTCAACTGTACTGTCTGGAGAGCTTGCCTCAAAAATGTTTGAGACTTAGCCTGTGGAGACCCCCTCCCTAAATACACACATGCACGCGCACGCACACACACGTACACACACAGCTGGCATATGTTAACATAGGCCTACTATAACGTTTGACTCACTCGTGTGTGGATTTTACTTTGGTTACGTAATTCAAGATGAAAACAGAAAGGCTTGTTTACAAGGTTAGTATTAATTCCTACTTGAGTATTGAGTTGAGACTGTGTGTGTGTGTGTGTGTGTGTGTGTGTGTGTGTGTGTGTGTGTGTGTGTGTGTGTGTGTGTGTGTGTGTGTGTGTCGTGTTATCGAGTTGAGCGAATGTGAAGAAAGGAAGCAAAGTGACCGTTTATCATTGTCTTTGTCATTTATTTGCGCAAAGAAGCAACAATAGCGACAAAACAGCATGGAAAAGTGAACATGCATGGTCTCTGACTGTTCACGCTGCCTTTGATCCAAAAATGAGAGTGAAATCAGACCCGCCATTTGTCAGCCTTCTGACTGGTCCCTGGCTGACTAACCAGCAGGCTCTTTCTGCCTGGTTCCGCCCTAGCTGGTTCCCTGTATATGTTGAATTTGCAGATTATCAATACAAAAAAATGAAAATTACATTATTATAATTTCAATGGATGCCGGACGGGGAGAAATGATTTTTGTCCAACCACGGCAACTAATAGGGTACAAATGGTATCTATACACAAAACAGATCCCATTGCATGAGCACAAAATCTGTTTTGTGTATAGATTTTATCTCTTTTAAACATTTAATGTTTAAAAGAGATAAAATTGAAAGTTTTTAGGGGACTAATCTGAGATTAGACATTGTTTAGATGTCTAATCTAAGACAGATGTTGATTATTGTGTCCCTTCAGGCCATGGGGTGCTCTTTGCATATATATAGAAACCAAATACATTTCATCATTGTGCAATACTGTGAACAATTTCCTAACTTCCTTGAATTTGACAAAAGTTGTTAAACATTCATGGGTTAAGATTAGGAAAGTCATTGTTTTTATTATTAGTACTTAGCATTCCACAATTTACCACATGTGTATGTGTATGTGTGCGTGCACGTGCGTGCATGCGTTCATGTGTGTGAGGGAGAGAAGGAATGTACCTTTGTGCTCGGACTGGAACAGCAACTGATGTCTGTGTACTCCTCCATTCAACAATGTGCGAGTGATTGATTGCTTGCTTGTGTAGTATTACACGCACAGGCGCAGACTTTGTGGGGGCTCGGGGGCCCCAGCCCCCATGAGAATTTCAGACTTAAGGGGCTCTGGGGCTCGGGGGGGCCGAGCCAGAACTTCCTTGGCCCGAGCCATCGAATGCTAATCAGGTCAGGGACGTGGCTCTAGCATCGCTGAACAACAGGTTTAGCCCTACTGTGTACAGGCACATGCACGACGCATGTGCCTTTTTTTTCGTTAGTTTTAGTTAACCATAAAAACCCTGCAATACACCAGTATACTTGTGTTATGTATTTTAAAGCAATTAGTTAGAAAAGCAATTAGTCGCGGGATAACGCTCCTGATTACACAGAAGCAAGGATTGAACCCGGGACTCCCACTCGCCAGTCCAACGTACAACAAGTCGCACTAATAGGGCTGAGCCAGATGGTGGGGTTATGGCTGGATGCTACATTCAATCACCGCCTTGATCTTTTGCAGCACGCCCTCGCGGTTCACAATTCACTGCCGTACACAATGTCCTTCATGTAGACCCGCAAGGACGTAGACGGGTATATTGAGGATAACGCACGATAACACACTCCACATCCTGCTGACTACGCCAGATTGTACTACATAGTTTTGCGTGTAAGCAGGGATTGAACCCAGGACTCAACAGTCCAACACACAACCAGTCGCGCCAATAGGGCTGAGCCCGATTGGATGAGCTGTTGTGGCTGGCTCATGGCTCACCTCCTTGATCTTTTTTTGGAACGTGTCCTGGCGCTTTACACTTCACACCGTTGTACACAATATCCTTCATGTGGACCCGCAAGGACATACGGGTTGTGCATTGGACTGGCGGTGGGGGTCCCGGCTTCAATCCCCGCTTCCATGCAATACTACACTTGCATGTTTACTTGATTGATTAGCACCAGGACTTGTTGACATAGAGTAAATGTTTTCCACTTTCAATTAATCTGAGCCACACACATGTTCAAACGCCTCTTATTTAGAGCATTTGATGCACACTGAGCACAAGAGTCTAAAAATAAAGCGTAAAAGTGAAGGTTTTTTAGTCCTAATCTTAGATTAGACCTTGATTAGACATCTAATCAAAATCTAATCTAAGATTAGGCATCACTTTTAGACCTTTTAGACATTTCTTTAGACCTTTGCTAGTGGATAGGCTTTGGCCTTTGATGTGCTGTGGACTTTCAGCCATCATTTTGACTTAGTTCTAAAATATTTTTTTCTTAATAATAAGCATTCTGATAAGGAATCAGCAGTAAATTGGGGGAACTGAGGGACGCTGAGCGTGCCACAAGTGGGCTTGTGACCTCTCATGAAGTAGGACATAGAGAATAGTAATTAATGGCAGGGTTGCATTACCAGGCCACCGATGCTGTCACGACTATGATGCGGCTTACGTAGGCGGCCATGTTCAAACGTCTTTTTTCAAAAAGCTTGATCGAGACGGAGATAGAAATGGCAAACAACATGTACAAACAACCGAACACTGCAAGCTCACAGCTGCGCCTACTTCCTTTCTTGGACAGAGATCTTATCACATAGAAAATCTTACCGTGTCATCTTAGACAAACACAAAACTAAAACACCAGGTTTTCCATTTCTGACTTGATCTCTGTTGTGCGATAGATATCCATGAGAGATAAGACACAGAGGAAAGCCCCCCATTGTCTCGTGCCATCTCCTTTAATCAGTTGGTAAGATCAAAATGCTGTGATCTCATCGCATAAGACCATGATGGCAGCAGATATATAGATAGATAGATCTTTGAATTTCGGGTGAAGATAGCGAACAGAAACTGAGAAGACTGATGATGCAACGAAGCAGCATGTCCAAATACCTGGTGAGCTGAAAATCATTCATTCTAGGGTGGTACTGCAGTCATTGAACTTAAAGACTTTGTTTTTTTGTTGTTGTTTTTTTCAACCAAGGTTCATGTTTTAGGTTATTAGAGAAAGTAAAAGATGGGTGTTAATTGTTGTACATTCCTTGCTTTCTTTAGTTTTATGGATTTTAGTTATATGGGAGGGGCATTCGAACATGGTCTTTATTAGAGGCAACTTTTTTGCCAAAAAAAAAAAGCCACTATTGTGCTGGGGTGTTTCCTGTAAAAATAAATACAAATGCCTCTATGTGCACATAACTCTATTTACAGTATGTTTATATGCGTATGTTTATATATTTAGCGTTTCACCCCTCTATTAGATCTGACATTTTTGAAAGAATCTTGAAAATGCATGAAGATCAACAAACTCAAATTACTCAAATCTTTGCTTCTGGATTTTCCCTGGAACACAATAAGATGGGGGTCCACAGCCAAATATAGTATAAATATAGTATAATAGGCGTCCTTGACCTAAAACCCTTCAGATGACCATTCTTTTTAGGATTCATTACAGAATCTCATCATCACTTCTCCTCTCCTCTCTTCAGATGGCAGCCTGCGTGTGTGTAATGATGGGGTTCGCTGTGGCCAAAGGAAAAGACAGATGTAACGCAGCGCTGGTCATCTCTGCAGGGACCCAGTCCAGCTCTGAGGGAAATGGGAACATCCACGTCCGATCCCTCTCCCCATGGAAATGGAAGTGAGTATACTATATTATATGCTTGAGCATACATGCACAGTATACACATGCATGCACACATGATCTGTAGATGCACCTGTAATCTGTTGGAATGCTGACAAAACACATACACAAATGAGGAGGGACAAGAATTAAAACTTCAAAAATATGAGTACACGGGGTGGGTGTGTGTGGGGGGGGGGGTGGGGGGGTTATAGCACTAAACAGTGGCAGGCTCCCCTGCACACATGCATGCAAGCACAACCCATTGGATTACTTTTAAGCAAAACTCTACTTAATTAGTTACTGTTTTTTGTAATATAATTATGTAATCCCGTGGTTACATGTAATCTGTTACTTCCCAACACACATGCACGCATGCACACACATAGCATCAGCTGGCAGATCTTATAGACTTCATATTAAACTTCTCATTCATTCATTTTGTCTTTCCAGATTTTCCACAGTAGAGAACCGGATCCCCTCTACCATCTGGGAGGCTGAGTGCAGCAGCAGTCACTGCAGCAGCCCTCATAACCCTGGTCAGCCCGGAGCGGTCACCATTAACTCTGTACCAATCTACCAGCAGGTTCTTGTCCTCAACCACAGGGAGAGCTGCTATACCGCCTCTTACCAGACGGTGGCAGTAGGGTGCACCTGTGTGTGGGCCAAGACAGCCATAAACTCATAAGTGATTCTCTGGGGAGTCCATGGTTGAACATAATTATTTTGTCCATCTTTTTTGGTATCACATTTAGTCTAGTTCAAGTCGCCTAAATCTACAGTTGATTTTGTTGAGTAAAACCATATTTTAATGCCTTATTTCATACTTGGTTGCAAGATGAAAATAGCCATACTATCTCCCAATACGTTGCAGCAAGATGAATTGTGAGCTTTTCAGAATGCACAAACATAAATGACTTAAGTCCTACTGGATCTCTTCCTCACTAGTAACTCCCTAACATTTTAGTCTAGTTTTCATTTGTTGGTTGAAATTGTCATTATTAATCTTAATTTTTATTTATAATGTCTTTAGTTTTTATTCATTTATCTGCAGAGTTTTAAAAATGTACTTAACTCTCACACTGACCACCATGATGTCAGGCTTGAACATATTGAAAAATAGCCTATTGTAATAAATGTATTTATATTAAAGAAACTGGATGAATCTGCTGAAACTGCTGAAATCCTTTTTCCTTGTAACAATCTTGAAAATAAGACATCTCCAATTCACCAAAGTGTTCATTTTGGGGCTCAGCATTTGAGATCATTGGTTACTTGTTTTCACGCTTACATCCATTTCACACAAGGCTGATCCATCAGATCATTATGTGACAGGAACTAACATAAACCATTACAATTAAAAAATACTGTATATCACTTAAAAGGCCAAGGTATTGCAGCAAGCCAGACAGAGATTGCTGAATACAGTAAGGGAGTATAAGCCATAGGTAAGGACTTGGGCTAATAACAGTACATTTGTTTTCAAGCACGTTTTATAGAAACTCTTCCTCAAGTCCAGTGCTGAAACCATGCATGGAAGCAACCAATCTGAGAACCCAATATAAAAAATAAAGGAAAAACAGTGCCCTCTTCTGGGCAGTCTGTCTCCAGAGACTACCCAGCAAGCACAGTCAGATCACCCCTAACCCTGCACGAATGAGGTCTGGAATGGAGCCAGTACTAGTCAGAACATAAACTCTGCCCACTTAATCAGAGGCGGTCCAATCGAGACCACGTCAATTTAAGTCTGATCACCCCTGAATAAGCTATAAGATTATTATTTATCAAATTGTGAAGACGTCCTAGAAATGACATAATGATCATCCCTGTGATCTGGCCTATAAGTCATCAGTTATTGGAGGATGTCATGTCATCATATCATCAAGATGTCATTTGGCATGCTGGGTCAATTAATGTATTGACATTTTGCAGAGACGCTATATTATTAATCCACAGTGATCTAGGAACACCACATTGTAACAATTACATAAAAATAGTCCTCAAGAATCATGAGGAAGCTAAGAACCTAATATTAGGTAAACTAGATCAGCACTCGGTTGAGTGCAAACTTGTGAGTTGCGCACAAGTAGGCCATGGCTTAGTTGTGCATGAACGGAGCGAGTTAATACTCATAACTTAAGTTATAAAGGTCTCTTACTTAAGTAAGATGAACCAATCTGACAAAAAGTCACTGACACAGTTATTCTACAATATCAACCTGATTCACACGTGTCACTCACTCATGCATCACTTCATCAATGGCCTAATTGTGCGCGAGCAGAGTGAGTGACTGTGCGCTCGCTCTGCTTGCACAAGTAATCAACTCTGTCACACTCCACCTTTAGCATCTCAATTAAGATCTTTTCCTCCTCATCCCTTACATCAGGTAAGGGTGGTGCTGCATGGTCAATAACATGGTATTCTGAATTGCTGTGGTGTAGCCAGGTATGGTGTAAGTCTTCTCATTGGCTGCATGGCAGCAAATCAGGTCTGGGGCCTTGGGTGTAAGCCAAAAGCCTGTATCACCAGACCTGGGCCTGGGCTTACGCTTACCAAATAATTACCCATAATAAATAAAAACTAGATCTGTGCACAGGTCTCCACCAGCTCAGGTCACGTCACGTGTGAGGGTGACGTAAAGGTGGTGACTATCTTTCACCCCTGCAGGCAACTGTTACGTCACCTGCAACAGCGGGCGGACCGACAGACGTGCAAACATAGTCCCCACCTTACGGTGGAGACAGCCAGCCATCCAGAGCTCAACTTGTGATGAACAAAGGAGGGGAGCACAGTAACATTTTTAATTGGGGGGTCAGGTGATTTCTGAACTTTGAATTGCAGGATTTATGATTATGAGTAATTATTTGGTAAGGCCAGGCAGACTCGCAGACTTTCGGCTTGCACACAGGCCCGAGATCTGAATGCTGCAATGCAGCCAATGAGCACAGCCCTAGAACTGATTGGTTGACATGCAGCCAATGAGAAGACTTACACCATACCTGGCTACACCACAGCAATCGAGAATACCAGCCAATGATCAGTAGTGTAGCGTATGGTGCATTGTGAGAGGTGGTGTTTGCAAAACAAATAGCTAAACAAATCAAACTACAGTATACTGGGCCATGCATGTGACTTAGGAGAGAATGAACCCAAGAGGAGCCCCTTAAGAAAGCCAGAAAACTAGTCCCTTCTCAGATGGCTACTATCACACCGATGGGTGAACACTGCTGGGAAACAGACAGGCATTTAGCAATAAATTAGGTAATCACCCAACAGGACATCAGTGTGAAGGACAGGAGTGACAGATAGAGGCCCATCACACATCCCACAATGCATGATTACATTATAGACCAACAGGTCTGCTATTATATTGAACACCTGCATGGCAATGGGGTGAATACATGATGTCAGCATTCCCACCTCCACCAATATGCAGTATCTTAGCCATATCTTGGATTATGTTGTAGAAGATGTGAGAGACTGACCGTCAGTTAGCACATACAGTATCTACAAAACAATGAAAAAGACTAGAGCAATGCAATTTTGGGAAAATTGCAAAGTGTGGTTGCCCTATGGCAATCCTATTGGCTAGCCAATAGGAGGGGGCGAGGCAACCAGACTGCAACCAGACTTTTGTTAGCCAGGCACTTTTACGATTCAGGCGATGATGTAATGGTTGTGTAATTAAATGTGTTGTCATGAGTATTGACTCCTGGAGTTAAAAAAGTTAACTCTAGAAACAAGAATACTGTAATTAAGTGGCACAATAACAATAGTCTGGTTGCCTATGGCAAACACACTAATAAGTGCCACAATAACAATACTATGGTTGCCTATGGCAAAAAGGTTACTCTTGCCCATGGCAACCACACTGATAACATCAGAAATGGATTTACACACATCAACAAAAGAGTAAGAGTTTATGGACCAAACTGGTCATGTCAACACAAAACACTAAATTACACTATACTATCATTAGATGATATTTTCAGCATGGCATTCAGTGACCATCTCCATGTGCACAGTGTGACGCTCAACAATGCTAGATTTCTCAACTGTTGGTACCCAAACAGACACACAGAGCTACATGATGGCGAATCATTTGTATGTTCATGAAATTGCAAAACGACTATAAAAAGACTATAAAAAGAACTATAGTTTTGTTAGTGGCTCCAAGTCAGGAACTGGCAGCCTTGGCAGGGCCCTGTTGAGGTGTTGGAGTTGGGGTTGGTTGAGGATGTTGTTCGCCACTCTCTTCCACTTCTTCCGGAAGCTTGAAGACCTCTGGGAAGAGGTAATGAACCATGATGAGGGCCAGGAGGCCTCCTTGCAGCAGTCCAATCAACACGTCGTACAAGTGGTTCTTGTGATCCTTTATGCGCGTGAATCCGGCCCACGCAGCAAGCAGCAGCAGCAGGAGCTGCATGGTGGGCTTCAGCATCTGCATCCATCCGCCCTCAGTCATTCGAGCCTGAAGATAAAATGCCGTGAAGACCATGTAGTACATGACGTGCGAGGAGGTAAAAGAGTAAAACGACAACCTGGCATTAACGTTATAACAATCGGGATCCGGCACCCATTCCTTGCCTGTGCAGTCTAGTCTACATTCGCTGATGAAGTCTGGACGGAGCTGGCCTATGGAGAACTTCGCCAGGTAAGTCAGCGAATTGTTGGTAAAGGCTCCAAACAAGAATGTGATTGTTACCTTATAGAATGACTTGCCAAAATGACGCCAGTTGGTCAATACCTCCCCTGCTCCGAAGAGCCCGGCGGGGAGGAGGTTGATGCAAACCCATATTTCATCTTCAATGGTGGACGGAATGATATCGTATTGGAAGTCTTTGTCCATACAGTTGACCCCCCTCTTGTAAATGTAAGTTTCGGGCTCGGAGTTGAGGATGAGTGACGGCATGTAGGCAATGAGGATACAAAGAGCATCCATCATAAAATACAGGAGCAACGTACAACGTGTCCACGTTACACACCAGACCATGGTGAAATGTGTTGCTGGGTCACTTGCTTAATGCTAGAATAGGATTAGAGGTGTTCAATCATAATTCTACAAGAGATTGATTTGCACATGTGATTAAGAGACGAGCTCTAGAACTATAGTAGTGGTTCTATAGATGTCATCTAGAATAATCATGAAATCAATCAAACACCAAAAAATGCACACAAGCAGGTGGATGAACAAGAGAGTGAGTGAGCTTGTGAGTATTTGTGGTTTATATGGTAGGATTTGTCTCCTGCCATTGTGATGAGGTCACCATTTCCAAATACGGAGTCCCAGATAGGCTTGGACCCAGCCTTAGTCGTCCTAGTCCCAGATCAATCATCTCCAAATATGACAACGAGACTTATTGAGCCAACATCGACCCAACTCACCGTGACCCTCACCCAGCCCTGAGGGAGAGTGACTGGGGTACTGTAAGATAGATCTACAAAGCCACTGTCAATTCCAGTTAATACAACCATGCTTGTGTAAACCTTGACTTTGGCAGTGACGTATATGCTGAATAACATAGGAACAGCTGCCTTTTATCTGCTGCTTGTAAAAGGTAGATAAGACCTCAACAAGTGTGCTTCAGCGAGGGACAATAAGCGAGAGGCGTGCAAGAATGAGGAAGTAACTCCTGTCCGGCGTGTAGTAGTGTACAGCATCAAGTTATTTTCATGTGTCACAGTTGTGAATCAAACAGAGGAATGGGAGGGAGGGATAGAAAGCGAATGGATGGGGGAGGGGGGAGTATGTCTGTGAGGCATAGAGGCGGCAATAGCGAGTGAGAGAAACTGACACAAAACTGACTGCTCTAGTGACAGAGAGGGAAGACAGTTATAGGGCTGCACCCTACAGAAAGCCATAGACAGAGGAAGGAGGGAGGAGAGGTAATAATAAGGTGGAGAAAACAGAGTGGAGAAAAGACAAGAGAGAGACACACAAGACAGTGGGACCATATGGAGACTTGAAGATCCCTGCCCGGCCCTGAGTATAATGTGAGTAATAGTATAATAGTATAATCTAATGACACTGACAGTGTAGTGTAATTTAGTGTTGTTATGTGTTGACATGACCAGTATGGTCCATGCATATGCATCGGTATGTGCAACAAAAACAATATTGTGTATTTTACACACAAAGCAAAGCGAGTGCCACTATACTTCTGGCTGTTGTCTGTCTTTGTAATAATTCTATACTGTAACAATGCCACCGTGCAGCATTGTGAGTGAACTGGAATACCACTGTACAAGTATCTGAGATATGTTATTTTTATTGCAGGCCTGTGCACCAACAATAAAAACAGAATAATAATAGGATCCAGTATGTATCTTTCCTTATGTGTCTGCAGCCGTACCCTGCTTGTTTGGAATGATTTCCCCCTCTTTTCCATGTTTCTCTCTGTTGTTAATATTTGCTTTCCCTGTCTCGATCATCCCACCATGCAGTATTACACAGCTGTGTCATGGTTGGCTGCAGTCCACTGGCCAAGGGGTGAAGTGACAGTTAGACTTTAGCTGTGTGTGTTGTTGTCTGATAAACATGTCAACGTCCAGTCAACTTATCTGAGGCCAGTGTATTCATACTTGTTCCTTAGCTGGCCTGCACCACCATTGACGGTAAAAAAGTAACTTAAAAGTTTGGCATCAAAGCATACTTGCAGTACTAAAAGTACAGGTATGTTTTATGCAGAATATACCATATACTGTATGTTTCTATGTATGCAAATCTTTAGAACACAGAAGATTAAGCAAGCTCACAATTCAATGGCTGAAATGTATAGTGCTGGCAGCCAATTTATGTATTGTATAGTGCAGAAATAATAATAACCCAAGTCCACAAAGTAAGTAGCAACTAAAGTACAAAAGTACAATATTTGCATCTGAGATGTAGAGTACAAGTAGAAGTAGAGTATAGATCAGGGGTGGGCAATTATTTTTCCCAAGGGGCCAAATGAGATACATAAAATATTGTGGAGGGCCAAGACTAAAGGCTGAACTAAAGTCTGCGTAATATTAATTTAATTTCAAGATAAAAGTAAGCGTAAGACCAACCATTTTGACACCTATTTATTTTAGAATTTGAGCCACGGAGGACCACCATTTGATGACATTTTAGTCCCAAAGACCCCAGAACTAAAGATTTCTTTTGCTTTTGTCCACAATTCCAAGCTGGATTTAGGAAACAAACCAGTCAAACATACAGATCAAAATGACCATTAATCTTCTACATTCTCTAGTTGTGTAGACTTGGGCTAATTCACATGAAGAATATTTTAACTCTTGAGAGTGTAAAAATGAAACCAAATGGACCCGCAAGGGTCCATTTGGTTACATTTTTGCGCTCTCAAAGAGTTACATCTGGTTAACCAACTTTACATATTTAACTGGAACTCTCTCAAGGACCACTGGTGGTCCCCGGACCACTGGTTTAAAATCCTTTCACGGGCCGGTCAGAGTCAGCCGAAGGGCCACATTTGGCCCCCGGGCCGCATAATGCCCAGTACAAGTAGAAGTAGAGTATAGATAGTCGATACTCCAGTAAAGTAAAAGTACCCCAAATTGGTACTTTAATTGGTACTTTAGTACAAGCCTACCGTATGATGCTGAGTAAGCCCGGAGCTGTTTGAAGCCTATATGGCAGCAGGCCAGAAGAGCGGCAGAACCACCTAATGATAACATCCAAGATCCACTCCTTTCAACGCCGCTGCACTATTAGAGTTAAAGGTTCAATTTAGTTTAACTGGGAGAAGATAGCAGCAAAAGGCTTGTTACACTATAATCTATACTGCGGTGAACATGCCCGGGAACATCTTGACAGCGTGACACAGTGTAAGTTTATAGATATTTTTTATTGTATTTATTTATTTTTAACAAAAGGATTTGAGCAGAGGGAAATACTAGCGGACCTACACTTAGAGGCCTATGGAGGACTTCTTTTTTGGCTAATCCCGATTCCTCCTACTATAGAGTGTGGTGACCACATAAGGAGTTCCTCCCTGTCCCCTGCTGGTCAAAAAACCCTAGTTTCAGTTTGGGCTTTGGCATAAAAGCCTTTTGTCCAATCAGGATAAGAAAGGCCTTCCTCCAATCAGGATCGAGTGGGAGTGGGCCTTGCTGTATATGATGTTGGCCTGTTGCATTCTGCTCAATGTATAGAGTGTGTGGATGTGCACATCTTGCTACCGGGAGTTTTCCAAATCACTTACTATATCTTTAAGCCTGTCAGAATTAGAGTTGATTTCATTGACTATGTTCGGCACCTACCTATTTTCATCGCTAATGATGACTAAAACAAATGTTCCTTTTACACAAGAAAGGTTTTCAAAATCTAAACATAAAGTTTGCTGGAGTCCCTTTAGACGAGAACAGTGTTTTCAATGTGTAAAAACGAGAGCTGTCAATCGATTAAAATATTTAATCGCGATTAATCGCATGATTGCCCATAGTTAATCTTTGATTAATCGCAATTTAATCGCATATTTTCATGAGTTCTAAATATACCTTAAATGAGTGTTTTTCAAGAATATTCATATCAAGGTCAATTATTTATTCTGCATTTGAGCCACAGACCACAATTTGATGACATTTATTTAGACTTCCAGACCTAAATTAAAGAATTTGTCAACGATATCATTCGGAACGAACATGCACATTTTGTAGAAAGTTCTCTACATTTTCTAATTGTGTAGACTTATTTTAAAATAACTTAACTGATGCAGATATTTAAAAATTATTCACCTGCATTTGGCGAAATTGAACCAAATGGACCCACTCGGCCTTTGGTTTTGCTGTGAGTTAATCTCGCACTAAAAAAATTAATCGAGTTAACTCATGGCTGAGTTAACTCGCGATTAACTAGTTAACTCGGACAGCCTTATCAATGTGTAAAAACGCAACAAAGTGAAAACTTACACCTTAGTATGTTTAATTCCTCAAAATTCAATTTATTAGGTGTAACAAACAAACAAACAACAATCATTAGGGCTTCAATAGGGCTTTGCACTACTGTGCTGTGCTTGGGCACTTATAAATATATTGACAATTTTGGCAACATATAGAAGCTAGACTAACATGTTAGGGAGGTAGGAGAAGAGATTAAACTAGGACAAGTCATTCTTTGTTTGTTTGCGCTATAACGCTCTGACAATAAAAGATCTACAAGATTCAACTAGATTTGCTATTTTCACCATGCAGCCATGTGTACGATCTGCTACACAATGCATAACAGCAGGCATTATTATGCTGTGTTATTTTGCCCCAAATGCTTAAATTGTCCAGCGATTTCCAGGAACCTTTTAATGTTTTCAATTTGAGAGCTGTTTCTTTAAGCAGCTCAAACAACAGAAATGTCTGCTGTTTGTTCTGTATTCATGGCTGTGTTCAGTCTAGTCAATGTGTAAACTTCTACCAAGACAGGAAACCCTGCTCTCTCCGTTATTATAAACACTACTGCTTATGTGATAGCCCAAAGAGAAATGTGCAGAATAGATAGATATAGATCCATAGATATTTTACTTATTTGTCTATTTACAAATCAATTCCTTTTACTAAAGGTTTGAGATGGCTATATTTATGTTAGTATTTGTTGTACTAACTAAAAGTTTAATGGACATTGACAGATAAGACACAGGTATCGGTCCTGTAGGAAAGATGTGCTTATGGGGATTGGAATATGACAGTTGCTTTAACAGTGTTTACCGTAGGAGACCCGGAGGCATCGTCTTAGTGAAACCGGCTCACTTCAAACTACTACACAGTTGTACCTGCAGGGAGGAGAATTTAAAGGCGTGGACGGAAGAAAAGAAACTGTCTTATTACTCAGGGGTATGGAAAGAGGGAGGGAGGTGAGGAGAAAGTACATGGAGAGGGGGATGGAGAAAGAGAGAGGAGGAAAATGAAAATGTGACAACTGACGAATCCCAAAAAAGATGACATCATACTCAATTATTGAAACACGTAGAACAGCCACTCTAACGCTTGTTTCCAAATTATAATAAATAGCAAGTTTAGTTAGCTTCAAGGCAGGGTGGAGAAACAATTACAGAGAGGGGCAGCAGGTTTTTTGTTTATTTATTTTTTAAAGAGAAGGATAAAAAGTGGATATAACTTTCAATCAACTCAAACTTGATTCCAATCATGCCTTTCCTGAGAGCTGCTCTTGGCTATGTTACAAGTCATACTGACCCAGTGTACCATGATCTCCTATCCCCACCACTGCTTTTAGTGATTTACAAGCATTTGATCTCACTGCCAACCAGGTTCAACTAGTGTAAACTTTGATTACTCAGAGTAGACAAATAAGGCTGGCATTGTGAAGGTACAATATAATGGAAAGAATTATCATGAACTATTTTATTTGTCCATGGCTTATGGACACTCCACATGACTCAGTGACAATTTATTCAATTTTGAGTCCACTGGCAACTCTGGAGCAACATGGGGTTTGAATGCCTTGCTCAAAAAATACCAATATTTGCTGAAGAGAAAAGAATGTTAGACGTTTCCCCTGCCCTCAGGGAAGGATTATCCAACAGGCACGTTGGGCCCAGGCCCAGGGGCCCCTGAGCCAAGGGGCCCATGAGCTTGAATGTCCGCGTGATCACTAAGAGGCTCAAGCTCAGGGCCCACCCAAAAAAGGGGTGAAAGTGAATAATACTGGTGCACACAGTCCTTATTAACAATGGGTTTACTAATTTTGTGTCACTAAAATAGCCCAAAATGTCCTAAACCATCATGCCGCCGCGCCAGGCAGATAGACCATCCGTTGTAGGGGGGCCCTTTGGCTGGTGGCGGCCCAGGGGCCCTTCATTTCATAATCCGCCTATATGCACATAGGCCTACCTATGGTACACACCGTGCGCCCGACACTGTTGCCAATTAACTTGGTGCATTTGTCGCTATATTTAGCGCTTTTTCAGACCCCCCTAGTGCCAAAATTAGTGAAAAACTCCTGGCGGAAAATCTAGTGCTTTTTGGTTGTTGAGTTGGGGGGAAATTGATTGACAGAGATAAAACCCTCTTTTTTCACCATTTTTCCTCCTATAACAGTGGTTTTCAACCAGTGATCTTCAGGCTAAATGATGGATAGTTGGTTAACCAGATGTAACTCTTTGAGAGCGTAAAAATGAAACCAAATGGACCCTTGCGGGTCCATTTGGTTTCATTTTTACACTCTCAAGAGTTAAAATATTCATCATCTGAATTAGCCATTTTGGAATGTATGTTTTGCCTGTTTTGTTTCCCAAATCCAGCCTGGAATTGTGGACAAAAGCAAAATAAATCTTTAGATTTAGGGGTCTGTGGGGCAGAATGTCCTCAAATGGTGGTCCGTGGCTCAAATGCTGAATAAATGGTGGTCCCTGGAATGAAAAAGGTTGAAAACCCCTGATCTAGTGCATTTTGGAAGTGCCACTAGTGCATTTTGGATTTAGGCAGCTGGCAACACTGGCGCCAGAGCAACCAGTTCAAGAGGAGAATACACTGTTGCAGTTATGAGAATAATACGCCTATTTCACAGCCAGCGCGTGCTGCCCTCTAGTGGGGATAATGGGGGGACACCGACACTGGGGGGGACCCGACCACTGACTGTCATTGCACAAAACAATGGCCGTTTGTGCAATGACAGTCAGTGGTCGGGTCCCCCCCAGTGTCGGTGTCCCCCCATTATCCCCACTAGAGGCCAGCGCGTGCTGGCTGTGAAATAGGCGAATACGCCTATTTCACAGCCAGCGCGTGCTGCCCTCTAGTGGGGATAATGGGGGGACACCGACACTGGGGGGGACCCGACCACTGACTGTCATTGCACAAAACAATGGCCGTTTGTGCAATGACAGTCAGTGGTCGGGTCCCCCCCAGTGTCGGTGTCCCCCCATTATCCCCACTAGAGGCCAGCGCGTGCTGGCTGTGAAATAGGCGAATAGCAGTACAGATACAGAATGTGGTATATGCAACAAGCCCAACGGCAGACACACACACACACACACACACACACACACACACACACACACACACACACACACACGTATATGCAGCAAGCTTAGCGACACGCACACAATCGCCAAGACAGGCATATGGAAGTTAATTTAAGACTTTATTCCGCGCACACATACACAAGCACTCCTGTACACACGCAACCACAGACCGCAGGCGCGCACGCGCAATCGTGTCGAGAAATAGGGAGACGGGGGGCAAGGGAAAGGGAAAGAGAGGTGGCAGGGACAGAGAGAGCGCGGCAGAGCGCGAGAGAGCGCGGCAGAGCGCGGCAGAGCGCGAGAGAGCGCGGCAGAGCGCGAGAGAGCGCGGCAGAGCGCGAGAGAGCGCGGCAGACAGACAGAGCGAGACAGAGATTGCGGGCGCGAAGACAGCAGGAGCACAAGGCAGTGAGTTGTTACAGTTGATCTTGGAAGTTTATCATTACAGCTGTTTTTCAGTGATCCTTAATGGGGGTACGAGGTGGTCAACAAAAAGGGCTTCCGACTCAGAAGCAGACAGCTCGTAATACTCCACGTTAATACTATAACTATCCTTCCAGGTGCAAGGCAGTAGGACATTAGAAAGAGAAGAAAATGCCAGCACTCTTGAAATGTTCGTTTTGTATTTACCTATGTTGAGCAGATAATGAACGTGTATCATCCTTGGAGTATGGTATCATCCCGTTGTCCTTCCTCAACGTTGTGACAAGAAAACAGGAAGTGAGGTTTAGATACAGAGATGCCATCCGATGCCACCAGAGTGGTTATAGGTAATCAGGCACAGTGCCATTTATTAGTAGGCTACCAGGACAAGATAGAGTAATGAGTAAATATTACATATAAAGAAGACACCCACACTCCTTATTAACAATGGGTTTACTAATTTTGTGTCACTAAAATAGCCCAAAATGTCCTAAACCATCATGCTGCCGCGCCAGGCAGATAGACCATCCGTTGTAGGGGGGCCCTTTGGCCGGTGGCGGCCCAGGGGCCCTTCATTTCATAATCCGCCTATGCCTGCCCTGATTTATTAGTGAGATTGCACAATGTAAGGGACGTCAATGAATGGTCGATATACATTCCCCATGTGAGCAATGAGTTGGGTGTTACCCCTTGGTGAGGAATTATTCAATCACAATATAGCACAGCAGATAGCCCCAGATGTATCTAAAGAAAATATACCTTATACAGTACCTCTCCAATTCCCTTTCATAATGCATCACACATTTAATAATGACCTATCCATCTGTCTGATGAAATTTCAAGAGTGAGACAATAGTTACTATAAACCTTTTGTTGTCTCTGTTTTATGATTAATGTATTGGCGAAAGTCAGAATCTATGAGAGCTAGATTTCCTTTTTAAAGGGGAGATGCACTATACTAGAGCTGGGGTCGGGCCGACTTTTTTCAGCCCGACCCTACCCTAGGGTAGGTCGGACTAGGGCCAGCCCGGCCCTAGCCCGACCATTATTATTAAAATATATGCGCAGCCCGGCCCGAAAACCCGACACCATTTTTTTAAAAATAAAATTAAAGTTGTAAAATAATATTATATATAAATATAATAAATAACAGCAAGATAGCCCAGCCCGAACCCCTCCGAAAACCCAACCACCAATTAAGCAAATGAGCCCTACCCTACCCGGCCCGTCGGGTACCCGACGGGCCGGGTCGGGTTTCGGTCGGGTTTCCCACCTCTACACTATACTGTGTAGATTGAACATTAAATAGATACAGTAGATACAGTATATAGATAGGCTGTTAGATAGATAAATAGCCAATCATCAAGCAGATAGATTGTATTCAAAAGACAATGGGTGCAATTCCCAATCGCTGTGGTGTGGCCAAGAATGGTGTAAGTCCTCTCATTGGCTGCATGGCAGCAAATCAGGTTTGGGGCCGTGCTCATTGGCTGCATGGCAGCAAATCTGGTCTGGGGCCTTCAGGTAGGTCCAAAAGCCTATACCACCAGGCCTGGGCCTACCAAATAATTATCCATAATAATTAAAACCAGTCATTAAGAGCTTCAACTCATGATGAACAAAGCCGGGGAGTACAGTAACATTTTTAATTGGGAGTGATTTCTGACCTTTTGACTTGCAGGTTTTAATTATTCTGGGTAATTATTTGGTAAGCTCATGCCCAGGGCTGGTGGTATAGGCTTTCGGCCTACCCCAAGGCCCCAGACCTGATTTGCTGCCATGCAGCCAATGAGAAGACTTACACCATACCTGCTACATCACAGCGATTGAGAATTGCACACAATGACCATGCAAAACCAACCCTTGAATGAACCTATAGTTCATTCAAGTCCTTAACATAGAACCCTGAAGACTGTTTGCAACGGCATTAGCATTATGGACAATGGGTGTTCCCTGTATAGGATATTTGACCGCACACAGAAAAAGAAATACAGGTTGTACTATAGCCAAATATGAATCAGCCACAAATATCCCTTTAGTGAAATACATAGCCTACATACCGTAAAAAGTCAAGATTAGATATTATATTGTAGGAAGACAGGAAGAGATAGTAGAATGTTTGGATATGATAAGCACAAAGAAAAACACCTTGATCTGCATTTGAACCCCATGACATTGTAGTAAGGTCTATGGCCTGCGTAATGCGCATGCATGCTTCACCTGCACAAACAAATATTTAACTTGTGGGTGATGTGCAGTTTCTGTGTGGAATTCTATTCTGCTCTCCTTCAAGCAAAGGATAGTGTTTTTTCATGTGATAAATTTTATTTGCTTTACAGTTGTTCCACTAGGACGATGACAGCAGCCTGAGACATCTGCGTCTTGGTTTTTAATTGCTTAAGGTAAGGCAGACCTGGTAATATACGGCCTGGGGGCCGAATGCGGCCCTTTGGCTGACTTTGACCAGCCTGTGAAAGGTTACTTGGAAATAAGAAAATTAAACATACTTTCACATGTCCTTCTGCATGCGTGGACTAAAACTGCAATGGTTTTATTTTGAAACATGTATGTTCACGTACACGCAAGTTTCCTGCCCTGAATCGTGTGTGATAGACAACCTGTTTGCCATTGTTTTGGAAAATTTCATTGAATAAATGAAACTTTCAAAAAATGCAGTCTTATTTTTTTAATTGGATAGTAATGAGCTTGTCAAAACAATGCCATTTACTGCTTTATAATTAGAAATAGAATATACATGGGCCTGCTGACTGGATATAATCTGCTATGAGACAATGTTTGACAGACAATAATAAGGCTGTCGGTAGTACAGCTGAGAGATAGACAGAGCCTCACTGTCTCTCTCTCTCTCTCTCTCTCTCTCTCTCTCTCTCTCTCTCTCTCTCTCTCTCTCTCTCTCTCTCTCTCAACTTATACCGTCTGGTTCTTCTACACTATAGCTGTCTGTCTGGCTCTCCTACATGTCTTCCTCTCAGCTTTATTACAGTCTGTTAAACACTGTTTCCTAGCAGTAATATTTTAAAACTGTCTCACTCTTATTTTTTTATCAACATAGATAAGAATCGCTCTCTATGGACTCTAATTGTTCTGCAGAGTTCGGCTAATATAAAGTAGAAGATAATAGTTACTATAAAACAGTCCAATGCTATGGGATTGTTTATTTAAAGACAGGATGACCAATTCATCTCTCAGGGTGTGCAGCCCTGCCCTGGTGCTTAACAACCAACCAACACCCAGTAAAGATGACGTGTGTAAGGGCGACACACTAGGTCAACACTAGGTCGACCACTAAAAGTCTCTAGTGGCAAGCCTGCCTTCAAGAACATGTGCCTATACTGTATTTTCCCTTAAACGTAAACTTATATTTATTCATATTTATATTCTTCCATTTGTTTAATTCCCATGGTGATAAGTAGCTCATATCCACATCTTTTGCCTATGGTAATCTGCCTGTGCAGTGTTGCTGCATGAATGGAATTTGAACTCTCGATATGAACTAAAGATAAAATACAAAATAAACTAACTGAAAACTCAGTTCATCAAAGGCTTGCTCATTCCTAACAATGCCGGAGGTATTGGTGGTCAAACTGTACATGTAGAAAAGATAACAGAAATATGCAGCCTATGTACTGCATGTTGCCTACTGTGTGGCTGTGAATGTCTGTCCGTTCATGTAAAGTGTTCAGCCACGCCAACAATAAATATTCAACCAACCCTAAACCACTACCGTTTAACCTAACACAGAGCAGAACTCTACAAACACAGGCACTGGAGTGTGATGATTCGCCTGTTCATACACCTGTGAAGCTGCTCTTTGCATGAAAGCTTTTTCGGCTTTGCTCTTTCTCATTTGCCTCGTCGCTGTCCTCTCGCTAGGTCAAGGTCAAGTTTATAGCATGTCCCCAAACTGGGCAATTTATGCGTACAGCAGACAGTGTTGGTCAGTATTACTTAGGAAAGTAACTTCTTTACTTTACTCGTTGCCCCCTTAAAGTAATGTCATTACTTTACTTATTACTGGAATCAAAGAGTAATATAGGCCTATTACATATTATGTTATTACTTTCCCAAGTTCTCAGCTCCCACCTTTGAAAAAATAGAGATGAGCTCTGTTTAGAACTGAATCCAATTTATTGGAATAATAATAGTCTCCAATCCCACCAAACTGCACCTGAAAACAAAGCCAACAAAATCTGACATTGTAAATGTCTTTCTTAGATAAAGAGCAATGGGAACATTTTAACCTTGAATCACAAAACAGACCTGCAACTGACAAAACCAGATTTCAAAATTTGTCTCTTTGACTTTTTAAACATTTTCACAATTGTTTTCAAAGACAGTTGAGGTCTTGTATTTAAAAATAAAATACAAAATAAAGCAGCAAGCGATTTGTAGTGTGCATAACTGTGCGCAGGATGCAGCGTGTGTTGTGACAGTACCTGTCAATAGCTTGTAAATCTGTTCTATTTTTGCATGCAACAACAAGCTCATTTTAAACAAGTAACTTGGCGTTACTTGCAAAGTAAGGCATTACTTATTACCCATTTTTGTAGAGTAATCTCGATACTTTACTTCTTGGAGCAAAAGTAATAATATTACAGTAATATGTAATCTAAAATTCGTTACTGTGCAACACTGACAGCAGATAATAAAAACAAACAAGAACATACATGCACTGCACAGTATAACAAGATCAACAGTGTAAATATAAAGTGCAACCACAAACATCCATCCACCCCCCTGACACACCCTCTGGCCCTGACACTGCTTCCATCATTGATGGCATCAATGATAGTGGGCATAAATGAGAATTTATACCTAGGGCTCCATTTTCGTTACCATCTAAACCCTTATCCTAAACCCCTTATCTTTTTTTTTTTTTACTATTTTGAAAAACATTCTGGAATAGTTCAACGTGCCAATCTATTAACACATTGTGAGGTTGTAGAGTTGTAGACCATCACACATTTTGGTCATTAAAGAAAAAAAACATAAGTCCCATATTTCAGTATATACAGTATGGCATAGTGCAATATGGCACAGTACAGTATGATGCAGTACAACAGGGGTTTTCAACCTTTTTCATCCCAGGGCCCACCATTTATTCAGCATTTGAGCCACGGACCACCATTTGAGGACATTTTAGCCCCACAGACCCCCCAGACTAAAGATTTCCTAAAACCCTTATCCTAAACCCCTTATCTTTTTTTTTTTACTATTTTGAAAAACATTCTGGAATAGTTCAACGTGCCAATCTATTAACACATTGTGAGGTTGTAGAGTTGTAGACCATCACACATTGTGAGGTTGGAGACCATTTAAACTATTGAAAAATGTTATTTTTTAATAGTTTAAAAAGGCAAAGTTAAGGGATAAGGGGTTTAGCTGTGACGAAAATGGAGCCCCTAGTGTATTGTATTTTGCCACATGGGACTCTAACTGTTACGTTGACCAGAAGACAATAACTGATATTTCGGATTTAGGGGCTGAGGGAGGTCTCTGCTATTTAACAGATGACACTTTCATGAGCACCTGCACTTCAGATGAGCCAGAGGGGTTGAATTGTACCCCCACAGTCTTGCTAGTCCCCTTAACAACCCTGTTAAGGGCATTTTTCTGTTTAACGCCAAGGTATCCATGCCAACAACTGCCTATTATTGCATGCTTATTAGTTCCTTCTATTCACTTTTCTCGGTATTGATGCTTTTCCTGACTAATTTCTCCCACCTATTCTCTCTCTCTCTGTCTCTCTCTTTCAGAGGTCATGATGACGTTGGTAGGAGGCGAGGTTGTGGGGTTTCTCTCCCCAAATGCAGGGGTCCTCTGTATCCTCATCATAGTAATCCTTTCCATCTTCCTCTCCACTCTCTGCTTAGACTGTGGCAAGTGAGTAACACGCACACACGCACATGCGCACAGTCACACGCACGCACGCACGCACACACACACACACACACACACACACACACACACACACACACACACACACACACACACACACACACACACACACACACACACACACACACACACACACACACACACACACAGGCACAGGCACACGCACATGCACGCACCTGCATGCGCACAGTCACAGTCACACACACACACACACACACACACACACACACACACACACACACACACACACACACACACACACACACACACACACACACACACACACACACACACACAGGAAGTATTTGCAGTGGCAAATAGCCTATCACACTACCATCCTGGGGCCTATTTCACGAAAGGTAGATTAGGGAAAAAGCCAGGATTTAACTGATATCCCGGTTTATTATATCCTGGATTAGCGTTCATTCGGTTTCATGAAAACTGGTTAATCTTGCCAGATTAACTTGACCAGTTAACCTGGATATGTTGAGGCTTGATTTGGTTTCATGAAAGCAATGCCACATTAGTTCCCATGGAAACTAATGCTATGGACCTAGCCTGCTCCGGACCAGGCTAACAGTCATGTTTAACCTAATCCTGATGTCTTTACTGGGCATTAGACAGTCAATCTGATTACAAACCAATGAGTTTTAACACTTCTTCAATTATTATGGGTTTATGTTGCCTTATTTATCAGCCTGCAGTCATATTGCAGATCAATAAATAACACCATATTGGTCATTAAAGAAAAAAAACATAAGTCCCATATTTCAGTATATACAGTATGGCATAGTGCAATATGGCACAGTACAGTATGATGCAGTACAACAGGGGTTTTCAACCTTTTTCATCCCAGGGCCCACCATTTATTCAGCATTTGAGCCACGGACCACCATTTGAGGACATTTTAGCCCCACAGACCCCCCAGACTAAAGATTTCCTTTGCTTCGGTCCACGACCATTAATCTTCTAGTTGTGTAGATTAGGACTAATTCACATGATGAATATTTTAACTCTTAAAAGCATAAACATGAAACCAAATGGACCCGCAAGGGTCCATTTGGTTTCATTTTTACATTCTCAAGAGTTACATCTGGTTAACCAACTTAGCTGGGGACCACCTGGAACAATCTCAGGGACCACTGGTGGTCCCCGGACCACCTGTTGAAAACCCCTGCAGTACAATACAGTGAAGTACAGTACAGTACAGTACAGTACAGTACAGTACAGTACAGTACAGTACAGTACAGTACAGTACAGTACTGTATGATACAGTACAGAACCACCTTGTGCTTTCCTGTACTGCATCATACAGTACTATACCGCAATGCTCTGTACTGTACTCTATGCACTGTACTGTATCATACTGTATTGCACCACAATGCACTGTATCGTATTCTATGCTCTGTACTGTATCATACAGTACTGTACATACTGTACTTTGCGTACAGTACTGTGTCATACAATACTACATATAGTACTGTGTCATAAAGTTCATAAAGTTACTGGTATAAATAATTGCATTGAAAATAAATAAAAATGATTACTTTTAAGGATTCCATTTAAAAATATGAGGATTTTTATTCAGGATTTCAATTCAAATATAGCAAAAATAGACACTCTACAAGCTCTATTTTTTGGCAATGGCAGTAATATGCATTGTGGCCCCTCTTGAGTGAGTGTGGAAATACATGTATCTATTAGATTAAGTCCTTGTATCAATGTAGCAGTAAGTCTGTGGGATAGACGGAAGTTCTTCTACTAAGTAAGATATACAGAATAAGGAGGCGGTAATGCAACTATTAAGGATGGCAGCTTCCATAATACCCCACGAAGAAGAAGGATCAGTGATTCTGCCTTCTACCAAAGGGGTCTAGAAAGAAAAAGCCAAGCTGTTTTTTTACCCAGGCTTGACTATCCTGGCTTGCTAAATCCTCCCATTTTAAGCCTTGCTTGGCTTTAGTGGAACAGAATAAACCAGGCTCTACAGACCAGGCTTTAATAAGCCTGGTTTTGGCTTAAATCCCCGATTTGCTAATCCACCTTTCGTGAAATAGCCCCCTGATCTTTCTTCAAAACATAGTGTTGTTTATGTTATATTGTATTGCATTATGGTTATTTGCATTCGCCTATTTGAGCATAAACTTTGGGCTTTCCAACATTGTATTAAGAGTCCTTTTACACTATGCACACTTACATGTATTTACAAATTTTCTATAGTGTTGTGTTAGTTGTGTACAAGCCAGTGTATGATAAACATGATGCAGATACATTAATGTGCCTGAAGATGGCACTGCCCCTCAATAATGAGCTTTAGCCAGGGGCCTGCAGCCTGGAACTACTGTTATAAGTGGACCATGACTTGTTTTGACGGGCTGCTAACAAAATAACTAATACAGGCATATCATATAGGTCAAGCCAAGTCAAATGCAATTTCGGCTACCACAGCATTTTGGTCTCAAAGGGTTTTATATGTGAGTCATTCCACGGAAACGGTACCATTTGCAGTCCCTCTGACCGTTTTGGCTGTATTTTATTGATGGAGTCACTGAAAAATAAAATATATTGATTAAAATATTTTAATATTTTATTTTAATCAATTGAAATGTTCCCTTTAATATTGTGTAAACATTACATGGATTTCATCTTCATATCAGAAATTATCTTGCTTTCTTTTAGTAGACACCCACTATTTTGTCCATTTTTCCATGTCCCCAGTGGCCTTCGATGAAAGTGGACTTGACATGACTATTAACATCAACAAAAATCCAAAAATTATGACATGAGCATATATATCTATCTGTACTTTATTGCTGGACATGTTTAGTTTTTGAATAAATAGATGATTAAACATTTAAATGGCATTATATAGCTGACAGTGTCCCTCAGTTGTACTCAACTCCGTTACACAAGTCATTCTTCCCTCCATAACCATAACCATAACCAATCCATAAGGCATTTTGTACTCTCACATGTGGTCGTAAATCATAACAGCTCAACTCTGTTACATGAAATAATGATATAAAACAATTAGTTATAAAGATTCTGTTTGTTATTCCAACAATATATCTGATTCTAACCTCAGGCATGCCAAGTCTTCTCTTCTTACTCAACTCAGTTAGAGTATAGTGACTATCTTTAGTACAAAAATCACAACTTAATTGGCTCAACTCCGTTATCAATTAACATGTTAAAAGATATATAAAAAATATATATTGAATGCCTGAGATGGGAAATTATGTTTTGCTTATAGCTAAAGATGTCCTTAATAGTGTGGGCTATTCAGAAAAGTAAAACCTTTCGGTCAAAATTTCAGAAAAAAAAAGTCCAAATGGTACCGTTTTCGTGGAATGACTCATGTAGCCTGGCTTAGCCAGCTTCATGGCGGGGATTCATTTTAGAGTCATCTTCAGTGTATCCCCGTCCCGCTACGAGCCTGGCCAAGCTAGGCCACTTTACACCCTGTCTTTAAAAACGGGCAAACATGTTATCCCTAACCCATATGAAAGGAAAACGAATCATTGGGATTGATCATAAACAACACGATCCCTATCCATAAACACAAACAAAGCAAAGCTATGGTCTGAGACAGTGTACTGATTTTAACAAAAGAGTAGGCCTTTGGTGACTAGTCTTTGAATATATGTATATAAGTCTCATTTTTTGGTGATTGATGTGTTCCCAGAAATGAGTATCAGTCATTGCTTGGAAACATCTTACTTTCTTTCTGATGTCTCTTCCAGGCGTTCCTTTGAACTGCGAGATCGTGATGTGAAGAAGAACCCTTCCACACTGGTCAGAGTGGTGAGACTTACATGTATATGCTACTGTACATAGTCTGTTACCAATCAACCAAGCAGAAAACATATTTGTTACCATAGTTTGTAAAAAGAACACTAGAGGTTTAATAGGGTGTCATATTTTGTCATAACTGTCATAATGATTTCATAATTTGCTCATTTTTGGGCAGAATTAGGATGTTGATATTACTTTATACTCATCTTAGGGCCCCAAATCATACCTACAGTACAGATTCCACTAGTAAAATAACTTTTATATATTTTATAATATATAAAATATATAGGGACATACATTTTGACAGCAGAAACTGGCTGTCATCATCGATCTAATTATTGAACAGTATTAGGATGTTGATATTAATTTTGTGTTCATCCAGGGCCCCAAATCACACCTTGAAAACACAAGTGTCTATTTGAAACACATTTTTTTTCCTATTTGAACTACATAGGGTTAGTTTAAATCAAGAATTAAGTAAAGGAAACAGAGGGTCCATTAATGAGGCTAAATAGTGTATTATGAGTAAATCTAACACAACATCAAAGTGTCTTAACCACATTAGGCCATGCCGAGTGTTTGAGGGGGTATTGTATTGGTTGTTCAAAGCCGCCACCTGGTTTCTTGGTTGTTTGGGTTCAGCGTACTTCCAGCTCCTGGCTTTGCTATCACCCCTGCTGTTTTGATTAGAGCTGTAATGAGTTGCCATTTGGCTCTGTGGAGGAGGACATCACCAACCATACAGATCATGAGATGTTGTAGACACAGAGAGTGGCAGAGAGACACTGCAGCTCCCTCAGTGGGACATCACACAACACAAGCCAACACGCACATGGGTGCAATTATAAATGCTTGAGCTGGCGTACTTAGTGCCTTGGAATACTTAGACTTCTACATTTTTGTGTTGCCCCTGTAGTAGCAAAAAGTAATACATTGTGAATCTGCTATTTTCAGTGTTTGTCCGAACAAACAAATCGAACAAACAATGCTGCATGAGAATCGGATACTGTATATATGATTCCATTGGTGTAGCTATTATTGATGCTGATGTTGATTTGTAGGTGAAGCTGGAGGAAGCAATGGCAGCCGGCAGAGTGAACCCTATGATCAACGAGATTCAGAATGACGAGATGGGTCAGTCCTTCCTTTCAGTCTGTTCCAAGAGTTGCATGTTTCTCTTCTGATCGAGTTGTCAGTTAAAGAAAGTGGAATCAGTCAATTGGTGCGTTGTCATATTTAAAGGTAGGGGAAGTGATTTCACTTTTGTCAGATATCACCCAAAAATATTTTTTTTCTGTTAAAATGCTCTATTATAAGGTGTGGACACCACATATGGAGTTTCCCCCTCCCCCATGTTAGCAGAGGAGCTAATAAAAGTTCCCCAGGTCACCACAATTCTCCTCCAATCAGGAGAGAGCAGCAGGTTCACATAGTGTAGCTACTTTTGGGGGCCCCTAGTGCACCAGGCTGGTACTACACCATGAATTTCAAATCACTTCCCCTACCTTTAAGGACTGCCGTAATGGTTTTCCACCATATACAACATGATTGTATGTCATTGTTATTATAGTGTATAAGGTTTTTGTTTGATGTTCTTGTTTTAGTTTTTTTTTTTATTTTTTTTTTTTTTTTTTTTTAGTTTTTGACAATTTGGACAGTTTAACTGTTTCTTGATGGATCCCAATGTCTGGGTTTCAGATATGACGCCATATAGCAGTCAAATTCAGCATTCCCCTCCCTGTGACGTGATGTGGCAGCCAAACTTTTGACTTGTTTGTTTTAACCATACACCCCCAAGAAAACTAGAGTAAGAAGGTTTTCCTGGGCAGGTTGCCTACCTGGGCCTGCACAGCTACCAAGTCCGTTTGGGTCAACCTGACGTTAACAATGAGCTCATCAAGTTGGCAATCTAAAGCATTTATAAAGCGGTTACCGATTATACATCTTCATATGTTTTATCAAGCGGCTAATATTCAGCAATTTGTTTTATTAGGAAATTATTCATTGTGAATTTACAGCAAATTGCTTAAACATGCAAATCTTTGTCAAGACCCTCACTGGCAAGACCATCACCCTGGAGGTTGAGCCAAGTGATACCATAGAGAATGTGAAGGCCAAAATACAAGATAAGGAAGGCATCCCCCCCGACCAGCAGAGGCTGATATTTGCTGGCAAACAACTAGAAGATGGACGCACCCTTTCTGACTACAATATCCAGAAAGAATCCACGCTTCACCTTGTGCTGCGTCTCAGAGGAGGCATGCAGATCTTTGTCAAGACCCTCACTGGCAAGACCATCACCCTGGAGGTTGAGCCAAGCGATACCATTGACAATGTGAAGGCCAAAATACAGGACAAGGAAGGTATTCCACCTGACCAGCAGAGGCTGATATTTGCTGGCAAACAACTAGAAGATGGACGCACCCTTTCTGACTACAATATCCAGAAAGAATCGACCCTCCATCTTGTGCTGCGTTTGAGGGGAGGCATGCAGATCTTTGTCAAAACCCTCACTGGCAAGACTATTGCATTAGAAGTTGAGCCAAGTGACACCATTGACAATGTGAAGGCCAAAATACGGGACAAAGAAGAAATACCCCCTGACCAGCAGAGGCTGATCTTTGCTGGGAAACAACTGGAGGATGGACGCACCCTTTCTGACTACAATATCCAGAAAGAATCCACGCTTCACCTTGTGTTGCGTCTAAGGGGAGGCATGCAGATCTTTGTCAAAACCCTCACCGGCAAGACCATCACACTAGAAGTTGAGCCAAGCGATACCATTGACAATGTCAAGGCCAAAATACAGGACAAAGAAGGCATACCTCCTGACCAGCAGAGGCTGATATTTGCTGGCAAACAACTGGAGGATGGACGCACGCTTTCTGATTACAACATCCAAAAGGAATCTACCCTTCATCTTGTGCTCCGTCTCAGAGGAGGCATGTAGTTCCAAAATACAAGATAAGGAAGGCTTTCCACCTGACCAGGCCTAGAAGCGATACCTTTAATGTCTAAGCCACAATATCCAAAAAAGAAGAGTTCATTTAATGATTATTAGTACTTTTTTCAAACCCAATTTATGTTTTTATTTTTATTATTTCTTTTCTTTTTTTTTAAACCACAAGAAGCGTTAGTTACATATGTGAAGCTTAATTTAGATATTTTGTTTGTTTCTCAGAGAGCACTGCATCAGAGTCGGGGCCTGAGGACAACTCTTGGTACCAACCATGGAGGAGCCACCTACAGTCACCTTCAGGTTATCTGTATGGATGAGAGGATGATGGGTGGATGGATGGCTAATTGATTGTCTGACTTTTTTTTAGGGTTGCTAGCCACCCCCTCCAATGCATGGTGTTCCGAGATTAGGTCATGTGGCAGCAAGTCTATGGACCTGTAATGTTTGTTTAAAAAACACTCACATTTGCTCCCCCCCTCTATCGACTTCAATGTTTGTTTATTTAGAGTAGTTATGATTGTAATTAATTTTTTAGGGTAGTGAAATGTACTCCTACCCAGGACAACATAATTCATAGATTTAATCGTGATCACCATCCATGCATTTTTGAGGTTGCCTGCAGGGATAAAACATAGTCGCCACCATACTGGTGGTGACCCACCATACTGGTGAGTCACCAGTGACCGGTGTCTGTATTACGTCACCCTCACAGGTTGACGTGACCTGAGCTGGTGGAGATCTGTGCCAGATCTAGCTTTATTTATGTTTTTGTGGTATTGAGGTGACTGCTGCGTTTTCGGACCTGAATAACTTTTCAAGCGTAGTGGAAAAGAATGCAGCAGTGTGCAAACACCTCCACTACAAGTACTTCCTATTTGCTTTTTAGATTTGAATTATTATTACAAAACACACTAACCACTTCAGCGGCAGCCCTATATATGTCTATTTGAAAATGCCCAGCTTGCATCTTAGACAATACATTGCATTACAAAAGTGCTTTTTCCACCACTTTTTCCATACCGCCACTGGTACAGTGGTTGTATTTGGACATATAATAGTAATATTTCACCACTGACTGACCTTTCACATGATTTACACTATAAGTTTATCTGTCGATACAATTAGGACTCCCCTGAGGGAGAAGGACTGGGTTTCACTCTCCCTGTGTGTGTGTGTGTGTGTGTGTGTGTGTGTGTGTGTGTGTGTGTGTGTGTGTGTGTGTGTGTGTGTGTGTGTGTGTGTGTGTGTGCTCCCCTACAGTTGGGGAGCAGATTGGTAATGGGAGTCCTGGAGCTGTGAAAATGAGCGACTCCTCACTTGAAGCTGACATCAATATGGGTACACACACACACACACGCAATACACTTCGCACTGCTTGCAGTCAACTAGTGACAAGTTGCAATCGGCAGCCTATTAAAATAATGTTATCAACGGTGTTGGGCTATATTACTTATTAGAGTAATATCTTTACTTTACTTAGGAAAAGTAATAATATTACTTTACTTATTACTAGATTTGAAGAATAATATATTGCATATTACAATATTACTTTCCCAAGTCCCCCCTCCCACCCACAGAGGAATAGAGCTGTACAACATAGTGTTTAGTGACAACGTGTGACAATTGTGATAACTTGTGTAGGTCATGTGCAGAATGCTGGATCTACAAACTACTGCACATCTCTGTTATCTGTTACTAGCTTGTGAATCTGCTCTATTTTCGCAACCACCAACAAGCTCAAAAGTAATTGTAACTAAAAAGTAAAAAATAAACTAAGCATACATCCAAATGTGTGTGTTACATCTGCAGCGCTATAGCCTGCCTCTTGTGTGTGTCTAGTGTATCTCCTTAGAACAACATACTATACCTCATTATTTTCCATCCCTCCTTTCACCACAGCGGCCAGCTCAGAGCCTCACCTTTTTTCCTCCCTCCCACCATCCACCACCACCCTGGACACGGAGGGTTCCACTGTCACCGATGCTCTCACCAGCACCCTGAATGCGGAGGGCGCCCCAGGGGAGCTCCCGGCTTCTCTGGAAGTACGTCCCGAGCATATCTACGATGTCATTGGGGAAACGGAGAGTGTCGGAAAAGGAACTCCCCGGGCGGAAATGGAAATTTCATCTCATGAACTAGGGCCCTCCGACTTGACGGCCAATCATGAGCTGGTTCACTCGTCGGTAGAGGGAGCACAGGAGGTGTCGTGTGACAGGGAACAGAACCCACTGTATGCCCAGGTGAGCAAGAAGTCCAAATGCCCGTCCCCTATCCTTGCCCCGGACGTCAAGGAGAAAGTACAAGATGAGGAAGAGAAGGACGTTTCACCTCCACTACCCGATAAGAATTTTGTGAATTTGGAGAATTTGGTTTGAGTCTCGGCATGCTGTACAGCAAACTCCTGAGTGTTAATTTAACTAAACATGCAACTTGCTGTCACTGTGCATAGACTTGAATTAAATTGACATTAAGTATTTTGCAATGTACAATCATACTAAACTATAATAGTGGTTGTGAGACAATGACTCCTTGGTGAATTAGAGTCAAGAGTCCAGGGATTGGACTCCATTCTGGTGCTGGCGCATCCAGCTTATTAAATGATATGGGGCGGCACTAGCTCAGGGGTAGAGTGACGGATAGCAACCGCAAGGTTGCTAGTTCGACCCCAGGCCCCCCCAGAGTTAGTGTCGATGTGTCCCTGAGCAAGACACTGAACCCCTAATTGCTCCCAATGTGCTGTCAGTAGCTTGTATGGTTTCTGCCGCCATTGGTGTGTGAATGATCTACAGTCTATGCAAAGCGCCTTGGATAAAGGTGCTATATAAATGCACCATTTACTTACCAATGTGTTTAAGACGTGTGCCAAGGGCAACACCAAAGAGACAATCTCAATCTTTCATCACAAAGATATCTGAGCTCTCAACACAATCACGTTGTGAGCTTGGTTCTGTAATTGTTACATTTTTGTCACACAATGGAATACCTATAACAGGGATGCCATTAAAGAGTTTACAATATATTTGGGGTATAGTTTGTCTCTGTATTATTGGAATAGTACTGCTCAGTACATTTATGAAATGGAAATTGTAACCATTTTGGAATGAACTTCTAATACACCTGTTCCCAGGAGAATTTAAAAACATAATAGCAAGACCGGTACAAAATGTAATGAAGATAATGACAACAATTATTGCCACTTGCAGGGCTACGCACAATCTGACAGATTCTAAATCGTCTTCCATTGTGCAAGGAGATAAAGAGAACAACATGTTCTATCCATATTGTTCCAAGTGCTGATCCTGTGGTTCAAATTGAGCGACAGCAGGAGCAACGTATTCAACAAAGCCATAATCTTATTGTTATGATTTATTTGCACATCAATCAACATTTTTGTTTCCACATCAATGTAAACATGCCAGAGTTAATACGCTACAGTAGGGTGGAGTTTTGGTAAGCCTTGTCATCTGTAGCCCTGGTGGGAAGACTTCACAAATGTAATGAGGTCATGATGAAGTCATCACATTCGGGCACATTTGGGCAAGTGGTTATGGACGTTTTTAGCCCAAGGAGTGTTTTTTGTGCAGAAACCAGCATTCAGAATCATATAGCTTGACATGCCACTTATACCGGTACATTATACTGTACATATTTGTAATTGTTTCCAATCGGGCTCAGCCCTATTGGCGCGACTGGTTGTGCGTTGGACTGGCGAGTGGGAGTCCCGGGTTCGATCCCCCCTTCTGCGTAATACTACACATAGATAGGATGTATTTCCGCTGAAAAAAAACCCAAAATGTTCTGTTGATCGAAAACTAACCTCACATGATCTACCATGTGTGACTGTACGGGTTTGTTCCGTTGCATCCTGGAAACAACATCACTTCAAGAGAATGTTTGAGCATTGACACATACACATAGTCAGCAGTGCGCGCGCGCGCGTGTGTGTGTGTGTGTGTGTGTGTGTGTGTGTGTGTGTGTGTGACTGACTGTGTGTGTGACTGTGTGTGTGTGTGTGCATCGTGTTGACTCACAACCAGTCATGCTAAACTGCACGGATTCATTGAACGGAGTTGAAACACATGTGGAAATACAAAATAACTCTAAAGAATATAAAATAAATAATAAACAAATGAAACCAGTGCAACTATTTCAAACAATGCCCATCAGTGAGTATAGGGTACACACACACACACACACACACACACACACACACACACACACACACACTGAGCAACATATCCGGGCCACACCCTGGTAAGAGGTGAGATATAGATGCACATCATACCCACGTCAAACACTAGCGAATCTACTGGTACTTGGTCACTGAGCACATTTACATCAACACGAAGACCTGACTGACAGCAAATCTCTATCATCAAGACTTCTGTATGACTTGACTCCTTCAAAACGACTCTCAAAGGGCACCCACGGCCAGCTGAAATTCAAAACTGGCCTGTGTACAATTATGACCCCCACCACCCCCTTTCCCCCTCTTGTGTAGTTTTCTTTTCCCTTTTACTTCCACTATGATTTGTACTTCTGGCTTTAGAGAAGTAAAAAATCTGTACGTCTATAAATGTCTTGATGAAATAAAAATGGGGGCCGCTATTGTAAACAAGTGTAATGCTTAAGTGGTGCTGTCCACTCAGTTATCGGTATTGTACTGGAATTGTGAATTGAGTTATACTTGAATTGTACTGTAAGTCACTAAGCTGTTAATACAATTTGAATTCATTCATTCATGTGACTGTGTACTGCCCGCAATGACTCAATACACCGTGTCATCATCTAATCTTCAAATAACGTCAAATTGCAATGCCAGAAAATCACAAGGATATAGCTTGGAACACTTGCTCACACGCACTCACGCAAACAACAATAAACAACAGGGCCTTTTTTATCTGACAGAAAAAGCTTCTGATAATTTATTGAATAGTGAAAAGCAGCCTGTCTGGGTTGCACAGCATTAAATACATCCAAGCAAGCATTTTATTTGAGTAGGCCTACATAGTTTCAATTTAGTTTTTCATTTCATTGAAAACCTGTAGGAATGTGACAGTGTTGGGGACTGTATAAAATACAGCTACAATAGGCCTATATTCAAATGTTTTGCTTACTGAAAGTATACTGCAAAGTACAACGTAGTTGTAGCCTACTCTGTTACAAGTAAAGGTCTGAAATTCAAAATTTACTCGAGTAAAAGTACAATGATATTATCAAAGTTACTAGTATCAAAAGTAAAAGTAATCATTGAGCAGATACACACACACACACACACACACACACACACACACACACACACACACACACACACACACACACACACACACACAGAAAGATAAACAAGACAGATGGGCAAAAGCTATTCTTTCCTGCAGATCATTATAAACATATTCCATGGTTCATATGGAGTGACAGCAGGAGTAACATGAAATCATCCTTTACTAAAACCATAACAGCATATGGATTGGAGTATTAGTCTATATAGGCTATCGCAGGGTGAAAGTGGTTTGAAGTTCTTGCCGGTCTATAGGAAACAGCATCGTGTAATGTGTTCAGGCCGCGGCGCGAAGCGGCGCGGCCGAAAAAATTTTTGGAGGTTCAAACTCCACAGTGTCCCTAAAATGCATAGGAAAATGCTTTTTTGTGGCACTGTAAGCTAACCTAACCTAACCTGGAACATAATATAAAACACAGCAGGTCTGCCTTACACCTGCATTAGGCTCCCTATACTCCATTTCAGCATGATTAAACTGTTTTGTATTTGAGGCATTAGGCTACACAAGAAATAGGTTTCATTTAAGATTTTATTTAGTTACAAACTACTGCAAAACTGCATTATTTCGACCCCCATAATATGCCCTAAAATGAAACCATTTTACTGCTCTCAAGAGTCTCAAGAGTCAAACATCTGAATTATGTAATTTTCAAGAGTCCACACAATTAGAATCTTAAAGGGGAATTCCACTCATTTTTCAATATTTTACTGTCATTAATATACCTTAGAGGTCATGATAAAGTTCCCCCATTCTGTGTTTCCTAGAAATGGAGGTCTGAAAAACAGCACAGCATTTCTTTCTATGTCAGCTTCAGGACTTGTCCCTATTTGCTGTTGCTATTCTAAATAGAAGTCTATGTAGAAGAGCCTCCATTGGACTGACCCCATGAAGTGAACAGAGTTTGCATAACTCTATCTATACTGTATAGATGGCGTAACTGTCGATACTCTGTCTCTGTGGCTCTGGCTGTGCTGCGAACCGACAAGAGGAGACTTCTCTCTGTGCGGTGACAGGTTATTTAACCTAATATTTTATTAGACCCTGCGGGACCCTGCGTGAAATCTTTTCCCGGGTCCCAGACCCTGCGGGACCCCCTTCACTTTCACCCCTGGGCTATCGACTGTTCATGACAGCCTGTTAGGCTATTATTACATAACAGCCTTATCATTCGGATATGGCTGGGCCTGGGATGCTTTTTTTCTCCTTTACTACTAGGCTACTACTAGGCCAACTACTACTGCTACAACAGGTACTAGCCTACTACTACTGCTACTGTGACTGTATGAAATAGTATCTACACTATTGTCTGCTATAGTTCTGTTATTATTATTCTATTCTAATCATATTGTAGCCTAACAATCTAAGTAGTTCTACCTCTGTGGTAGAATTCAAGAGCTTGCTTTGTGGATACTTATGGGATGATCGTTGTGTTTTGATAAATTGCGGAAGACCTCCTTTGTGCCAGTGTCTAGTAGCTAGCAGTGTGGCGTGTCGTTTTGCGAGCACTGCGGTACGGCATATGGCTGTAAACTAAAGTACATTTTTATTTTTACACAACATAACATAGTGACGTGCGGGTAACGTGTGGGTATGCACGCGTCTGCCTTGAAGGGGGTGTCCGTCGACAGTCGAGGTACGTGCACGACCGCACGCCATGTTGCAGTGAGTGCAGACTCAGAGAAGTGAACAAGCAGTACATACAGTCAAAGATTTTTTGACCTGATTATGCAATCACTATGGGGAAGTACCCCCTCCCAACACACACAGACACGTCACACGCACCGCATAATAGTCTGCTCTGCAGCCCTGCACGGCGGTGAACCGACTCTTTGTTGTGATATGAGTGCGCAGCAAGACGCGTTATAAACTGTAGTCAATAACGTAATAAGAATTTTATGCAGTAATGTGCCTGCGTGCGTGTGTGCGTGCCCGTTTGTGCAGCTCACAACGACGCAGCCAGAGGGGTGCACGCATGTATGCATGCACAGTTGCACACACACACACACACACGCGCACGCACACACACACACACACACACACACACACACACACACACACACCCGCGGTGGGAGGGCTTTTTTGGGTACTTCCTCGCATCGTTTACACAGTCAAAACCTTTGACCCACTTTCTGGTTTCCATTTTATTGCACGTCGCTGAATTCGACTTTTTTTTTTTTTAGTCCATCCCGACCTCGTGTTATTACAGTGTGAGGATGGGAGTGAAATAAAGCCAGCGTGCTGATGTTGGACAACATAATAGTTGGGGTGCTTTTTTCCTTTTCCGTGGGCTCTCCCATTCTTTCTTTGCACAAACTCTGTAAACAAGTGAGATTTTCTAGGGGTGTGTGCCTCAGAACGCTGCTCCCAGCCAATCAGCGCTCAACTCCAACCCACGTGAGCACCTTGTTTACTACGAGGCAGTGCAAACCGCTGACCAGGCGGGCAGGAAAACCCGGAGAACCGGATCGCTTTCTTCTTTCTCCCCCCTTGAAGGGAAAAGAATATGAATGATATGAATAAAGCGGTTAAAATCGCACCGCAGAGTTGTGTTGTGGTCCCTCCCTTGGTTTATCTTATAGCACTATAATCCCACCAAAATATAATTCACACGTGCTTTCTCAGTTTCTCTTTCTTGTGTCTGTTTAGTGCGCAGAGAAGGAGCGCCCTTCCAGTTTTCAATGGTGGAAAAGTAAACTGAACTACGGTGGAAGGCTGTCTGTTGTGGGCCACATTCGTACGTTACTTGAGTATTTTCAATGAACAATACTTTTACTTATATGCTATCCAAATGAACAATACTTTTACTTATATGCTATCCAAATAGTGTACTTTTTTACTCCACTGCATTTATTGAGTTATTAATAAAGATAGGCCTACTTAAGAACAATGCAATTTGGGAACCTCATAATAGGCCTACCTGTCAACTGCATAACCCCCGTTTCTGTTCACTGTCCCACACTGCATATGGAGATGTCTGCTTTTGTCTGAAGAGTGCTGCAAACTGTGTAAGTGGAGTGGACTGATTATAGGCTAATCAATTGGTGTGTGGGGTTGCCATGGCAATCAATTGGCCGTTGCACAGGTGAGGGTTCTTTGGCTGATTAGGCCCACTGGCAGAGCCTTTTTGTGTTTCTGGACAACAGTGTGTCCCACAGACTCGAAGCTGGGCACTGCAGCCCCTGTGGGGGTGTGGAGCACTGGGTTTGGCAAATGGTTCTCAACTAGCCTAGTTGGGAATGGGAATATGAAAATAATAACACCTGTTGTCATCGCACCCATTTTAATTGTGTGAGTCTCACATGGAGTTCTCTCTATCTGCCTGTCTACATGTGTCTGAAGGAGACAGAGCGAGCTCAATTTTCGTTTTGGCAAACAGTTGATTGATGGCTAAAACAATGGCCAAAGCGGTTGTGACGTTTCACCGGTCAAGGCAAATTTATCACTGTGGTGACAGGTGGCACAACAGTCATGACCACTTGGGGCGGCTGTGGCTCAGGAGGTAGAGGAGGTCGTCCAATGATCCATGGGTTGCCGGTTCAAATCCCGGCTCCTCATGTCTAAATGTCCTGGGGAAAGACACTGAACCCTAAATTGCCTCCAATGAGTTGGTTGGTCAACGGAGTGAGCTTGCCACCATTGATGTGAGAACGCTGGCATCGACTGTTCGCAGCTTCACCTCCCATTGTAGTGTGCTATAAAAATGCAAAAATACATCATTATTATTTGTTGCAATCGCTTTGGGTTAAACTGTTTTGCAAAACTGACTGAACTGAAAAACTGATGTCACAGAAGTTGAAAAAATAACATTTGACGCAGCCGCTTTTGTTTTTGCCATTGGTCACGGCCATTGGTTAAATACATCTACCAAAGGAAATTAGATGTTGACAATAGAAGGCCAGACCAAGAGACGCTGTCAGAGAGTGGACTGCGTCAATGTTTCACTCTGAACCAGGGTAGCTGCAAACAGTCGTGTTGCCATGGCATGCACTCACGGTGGTTTGCCGGTGGTGCGGCAAACGGTTCTCGAGTTATGTGCATTACAACCACACACTCACATAAACACACACACACTCACATAAACACACACACTCACACACACACACACACACACACACACACACACACACACACACACACACACACACACACACACACACACACACACACACACACACACACACACACACACACAGACAGACACACACGTGCCTATATACACGCATGCACACATGAATGCAGACATGCATGCAGACAGAGATGTACTGCATTAAATAGCATGGGTATATGTTTTACTTTTGCACTTTTTAGAATCATAGACTTGATGCTTTTACTTACCGGAAAGTGACACAATTTGGATTTTTTCCCCCACTGCCCCACTCGATTCCAGTTTCATTTGGAAAAGTCCGGTCCGGGATTGCTCTCTCTCTCCCCCCACAGCTCAGACTGTAGAGGTTCAAGTCCCAGCCGGTCACAGCAAGCCTGAGATGGAAGGAAGGGGGTGTGTGTAGCTGTGTGTGTGTGTGTGTACTGTGTAAATGTACTTGACTGTGACTGACACACTGCAGGGCTGAGCCCATTGAAACTTTGCCTTGTTTTTCTGGACACCAAACAACAAATAAAGCCTTCTTTTGTGACGGAACCTTTTCTGCGGATCTATTATCCCACGTTGACCACGAATGACATCACACTGCGTTAATTCGATTCAGCAAGCAGCAGGTATTATTTAGAAATACGCATACAGTCATGGTTGTTGTTTTTTTGTTTTGTTATTTGCTTGCTTTTGATGCGTGCGGCCCGTTTCGTTTTGCATTGAATGATTCCGCATATTAATAGTATGATCGACCAGTCTCTACTAACACGTTGTGGAGATTGAAGCGATTTATATAATTTTATGTATTTGTTTTAGTCCAACTGTTGTTGGCCCGCCCCAATGTCCTCTTAACCTACTTCACATGAAAAAGTTCTGTATGTGCTGTGTATCAGCAGCTACTGTATGCTGCAGTAATGTCAGGCGGCGCCACCTTGGGGAATTGTTGGCAAACTTTGTAGGCAATGCAAAATGCTAGTTGCAAGTGAAATGCTATAGATATATCATGGTTCACTTTCATTTCCCGTCTAATGCACATTTAACCAAAGTATGTGCCTCGCAAGCATGCTTGCTGGCGGCTGCTGTACAACAACGAACGAACAATGTGTTTTTCTGCTGCTGCTGCTGCAGAGGGAGGGAGCCGTTAGAACGTGATCAGTACGTGCTGCCGAGTGAAAAACACAATGGACACAGTACAGTGCTGTTGCAGTACCGCCACGGTGCTCCTGGGGGTGCTGCTCGGCCCTGCTGGCTCCTGCTCCTGAGTTGTTTATGAAGCCAATGGTGTGTCATTATGATTGATGGGCTTTGCACTGCCACAGAGCCAACCCCTTGGTCCAGTGCTCTGCTCTGTTCACTGACTGATGTCAACAACATGTTGAAGATGATTTAATAATAATAATAATAATAATGATGATGATAATAATAATTAATATGCAGTAGTTAGTATATTGTTCATTGTGGATAATGTAGAACACTGCTTCCCAAACCGTGGGCACAGACCAATTTCCATGAGTCACGACTTGAGTAAAAATCCATACATTGAAAATAAATAAATACAAATATATCAAGAATATAATAATATATTACGACTTTTATGCATTTGTAAAACAAACACATTTAAGAAATTTGATGAATTAAATAAATCACAATATGTAGTGAACACTAGAAGATCTACAAGTGTGCTATGTTAGATTTGCTATTTTCACCAGTTTGAGTCCTGTGCAAACGTCTAATGTCTCATTTGGGTCTCGAACCAATAGTTTGGAAACCACTGATGTAGAAGATAGTCACATCTTGCATGCATTGGGTGATGATGATAGTGATTCATAGTGATTCAGTTCGTCACAGCTTGGTTCATATTCAGTAAGTCCAAGCCCTTCCTTCTCCTTCATGTTATTTATTTTATCATTATGTCTGATATCTCCACCCATCTCCATCTCCACATAGAAGATTAGTGATTTATTGCATCAAGGACAGCCAAATTGGTACTAATTAGCCCGCAGACCCCCATTTGAAAAGTCACCCTGCATGCAGGGTGCACACAATGGAACCAAATGGACATATTGTGCACTCTCAGAGTTACAGAGTACAGACCCATCAGGGCCCATTTGGTTCCAAACTATCTTTTAGCTGGGGACCTCTTGGATCCAGCACCAGAGTAGTCTAGTTAGAGACTGGAAACACTCCCGTTGACTCTAATGCTACAGCTGAAAAGAGACAGCTATTGGCTGAAAAGTGGACATGACACCGAAATTTACCCTAAGGAGGGCTTCAGGGTTCCAAACAAACCACTCTCGGCGTCCAGCTCCATTGGCAGCAGGAGGCACGTTTGCAGGCAAATTGGCGAAATGATGGCATTTTAGGACATTTTAATGCATTAACAGACCTCTCGTCACTTTAGTGAATAGTGATTTGTTATATAACTCACTTTAGTTAATGTATATTGTAAGAAAATAGGCTGTTGTTAGCTATGTATGTTTGGGCACCATCCAGGTGTGAGGCGCAAGCCGGCGAGATCAAAGCATGTCACTACCCTCCTGTGTGTTACAAGGACCCTGGAGGTCCCCGGACATCACTTTGGGAATCACTGATTTAGTGTTAAATCATGCCACTGTACTGTCTTTTTTGAGTGGTGCAATCACTCCTAGAGACAGCTAAGTGTACTCCGCCAAGTGTCACTGTTGCAAGGCAAAGACACACACACGAGCCAGTGAGGATTTTCAGTTCTGCTTAAAGTTACATTTGTAGAATTTATTCGACTATTTTTAATTTTAATTACATTTTTTTTTAGACATTTTGTCTAATTACTTTTTGAACGTATCAAGAATTAACATTCATATTTGAAAATAAAGACTGAATATTTACGTGCTCAGCTACAATTACAAATCAGTCAAGGTTCAAGGTTCTTTATTTGTCATTCCGGTGTATGTCAGGACATATACAGGGATGAAATAACGTTTCCAAATAACATTTCCGGTCCAGTCTGTGACCCACAATTGGGTCTGCACTGCTGCACTTGGACTGAGGTGCAAGCATAGTTGGTTGTGGGTGGGAATCCGTGTGGGGAGATCAATGTTTGTCGATGCATAAGAATCTCCTACCTACAGGGTGGTACCACACCTGACAGCAGTAGGTGTTGAACAGTACTAAAAAAAAGACTACCCAAAAAACTAAAGTCAAGCCAGGCTATGTCATCGGTCCCAATATTCCCTTTCCTAAACAACTGAATGCTTATAAATAATTCATAAGCTACATCATGCTTGTTGTCGGCAGAGCTTCAAATAACATCCATAAAGTGTATGGAACAGAAAGCTGAGGGTTTGCGTTCCCAAGATCCCGGGTTTGAGCATTCCTTTGCCCTTTAAATGCCTTTTGGCCGAAGACCTGCACATAATCTAATGTGCAGTCGAATCATTGACATTTACTCAACATGGCGAAACTTTACTGTGATAGAACGCTGGGCAATGGGCATTTCAAACGTTAAGATAGGTTGGCCGGAGACTAGTGAGTCATGTTTTGTGGCCTTTAGCACCAGTGGATTCTTTATTTACTGGATTAGACCATTATATTGCTGTGTGAAACCACATTGTCCTTAAATCCCTGCAGACATTGAACGAAAATAACACAAGGCCAATGTTTTTGCAATCACAGGGAAAGCTACTGTGATCAGTTACCAGTGGCCAGTGAGTCAGCAGCGCTTACGGTAACACTGGAGACAGGGGGGCCTTTTACCCACCACCAGATCTGTTGCAGGAAATTTTAGCGTTTTGTTGGGTGCTTGTTTTTCTTCACTATTTTTTTTCTCTAATCCTTTTGCATGTGTTCTTACATGCGCAATGTCTGCATGCTTTATTTCCCTCAAATATCTCCCTCCCTTTCTCGTTCTCTCTCTCTGCCTTAATCTCTACATCTCTCTTTATCTCTCTCTCTCTCTGTCTCTCTCCCTCCCTCTTACCTCATTTGGTGTCTTTGAGCTCCTAATGGGTAATGGGATATGGCCACTCAGTGGACCGGATCGGCCCCCCCAGGGGCCTAACTGTAAATTACAGCACTTTCTTTCTCTAAAATATGTGACTCATCATGGCCTGCCTTGTTTTGTTTTGTTTTTTTGTTCCACTTCCAAGTAACCTAGACTTACCGTACACCTGTCACTGGACCCAGACGCCCACTGAGTCCATAGTGTTGTTGGCCAACTGGTAACCAGTCACCGAAATTGGCTAAGCAAATAATACCAGCCATTAATGTTTTTTTAATGTTTTTAATGTGTGAAGTTCTGTAATTCACTGTGCTCTGTACTGGTGTTACACAAAAACGGTCAAGAAAAAATACAGGTTTACAGTGTAGGCGTCCTGGGGGGAGGTCCCTGAAACAACCAGACACCCAGGAACGTGCCCAACACGTTCAAGATATAACCCTCCATGTTGAAGATGGTATTTTACGCAGCAACAAGCCCAAATCTGCCCTCAAACGTCAATGCAAATAATTGGCTATAGCAGCAAACTGCCGTGGTCCAATCACAATTAACTTGGGGTAGATAAACCTCTCCACCAATAATATTGCACAAAACTTTGCATATGCATGTGGAACGGTCAAGTCTGTCAAATTGTTAAACCTAACAGATTCCTCATTTTTCAGTTTCAATCAAAACACTTCAGTTCACCCTGTTTTAATTGAGGACATCCCTGGGTAGCTCAGGTTTGTTGCTCGGTTGCGCATGCCTGAAGTAAAATGTTCTTCTGGATGCCTCAAAATGCCACTGATCAACTTCCACTCAAATGAATAGTGGGGGGCGGGGCTTTCGCTAAGGGTTCGTTCTCTATCATTTTATTACTTCATTAGGTTAGGTTCATTTCCTAACTCTCCCTCTCTCTCTCTTCCAGGTGTGGTACAGTTTGACTCAGTCCAGATCCTGTCCTGCCTGCCTGTTTGACGGAGAGAGGAGACAAACGGAGCAAAAGACAAACAGACAGAGACAAATAGAAAGCGAGACAGACAGACCGCCATGATACCCAAGGCACGCCTGGGGAAACGTTCCCCGCTGGGAGCCCTTGTTTGCTCCTCCTGCCCCGCCACCATGGATGCCTCCCTGGATCCTGAGAGCCTCGGAGACCAGGATGGTGGCATGGCTGGCACTGCCATGATACCGGGACCAGGACCGCAGGCCCACCACGGCAGGGTCAAACTTCACCCTGGACAGAAGGTGAGACGGGGAGAGGCATTTAACTTGGATCCTAGAATTCAGGCTTATAGCAATAAAAATAGGCATGGAAAAAACGTTTGTAATCAAATCAAATACAAATCAGTGACGGTAATCATGTTATGCATTATCCCACATTGGTGTCATGGTTTAGTGGTTTACTGTGCAGGATGTATACGTCATTACTCTATTGTTTGTGCCATTAGTACTCTTCCTCATTACTGTATGTATGGTTTTGAAATGATTCATGTTTCCACAGAATTTTAATTCATCCAACAACTCATTCTCACAGTGGCTCCCAAATACTCGTCATTTTTTCAAGTTTGTATGCATCACTTTTTTTTAGTTCGATGGTCCTCTAAGATTGTATTGGTTTTGTACATTTTTTAAAAAATGTTTACAGAAAAAAAAATCAATAGGGAATTATTTCCTGGGCCTGGCATCATCAGGAAAGGGGGCAGGACCGCAATGCTCTGTTGCCTAACATGTGATCTTGGGTACTACTCTCCCTCCGCCCTGGGGAGACCCCCTGAAACTGAGCTCATACACTTCCTTCTATGCATGAGGAGTGGGCTGGCTCATATCGATGATGTGTCTATCTATTAAACCATGTGCTCTCTGCCCCTCCTCCTCCAGGTGTATTTACAGTGCGGAGGTCGTGAGTGCTCAGGCTTGGTGGAGCAGCACAACCACGTGGACAACCAGGTGTCCGTGTTCCTACACACGCTCGGACGTCACGTCTTGAGGAAGACCGAGGATGTGTGGACCTCCCCCTCCGCTCCACCACTGTCTCCTTCCTCCCCCACCACCCCCTCCTCCTCCTCCTCGGTCATACACACTCCTGGAAAGAGTCACTCCATCTCCTCCTGCATCGACGTGCCTGGGAGGTGAGAGGGAAAAAACAAACTCGTGTTATGTTATTAATATATGTAACCTTATTTCCAGTACATTACACTGTTCATCTTGTGTCATTCATCTCTGTGCCCCATGATACATTACATTTGACATGACGTAAGAGCCAAAAGACGTCTCTTCCTGTAGGCCGGTCGGCTAGTTTTTATGGTACAGCTTGTCCTCGTAACGTAACACTGTAACAGAATGTACAGTATTTCCCCCTCCCCGTCCGCATGTATTAAAGCGCAACCACCACCACCTTTTTAATCAGTGACTCTGCTCCCGTATTACTGATTGACTGGTTTGAGGTAGGATGTCCCAATACTGTATCCCCATTCCCCATCGGAAAAAAGTATCGGATTGGCCCTTTTTGTCAGTATCGGCAAACGATATCAGTATCTAACCACAAATCCACCACAGGGGTTGAAACTATGGCAGTTAAATGAAATGTTGGGCCATGTGGAATTTGCTTTGAAGTCTGCTCTTCCTGGGTGGTTGACCTCATGGCAGATCTTTTTTTCTATTTTGTATTATTACAGTATATTATTTTCTGGCATCAGTATTTGGTATCGGTATCGACTAACTCAAAATTGAAATCGTGGTATCTGGATCGGCTCGGAAATGGAAAAAAGATCGGAACATCCCTAGTTTGAGGCAACATCTGGCGTGAGTGTGTGTGTGTCTGTGTGTGTGTGCATGCTATATAATAGAAACATATCCTTTTCTTGCATACCTATTTGTTTTAAAATGGTGTGATGTGAGCCCCCCTCGTCTTTAAAGTCCCTGTCCCTCTCCCCCCTTCCTCCCCTAGTCAAAAGAGTCCAGAGGCAGTAGAAATGGATGAGATGATGGCTGCCATGGTCCTCACCAGCCTGTCCTGCAGCCCTCTGGTCCAAAGTCCCCCCCACAGAGATGCCCCTGCAGGTGAGACACGGACGGACACGGTACCACTTACAGGAGGTAGATGAACATTTGAAGTACAGTATGTGACACCAGAGTTAGTAACTGTGGGCACTGGCATCAGTACACAATAGCACTTCATTTCTTAATATATTTTGATCATGCACCACATGTGCACCCCTAGTGATAATGGTCAGTCAGTGGTTTCAATTAATTAAAATATCACTTATCACTCTTTTTTTTTTCTTCTTTTTTTGTGATAATCCTCCTTACTATAGAATGTGCTGATCACATTCTATAGTAAGGAGGGATTCTATCCCTGTCCCCATTCTATCCCTGTCCCCAGTAAACGTGAGTCAAAAAAGTTTAATAGTTTAATTTTGGACTTTGGGAGACAAAGCCTTGTTGCACATGCTTTTGACCTGTTGCGTATTTACCCACTGTAGGGCCTGTGCTTGTGCATATGTTGTTACCGGGTTGGACCCCCCGCCCCAAATCACTTATTAGTAATACTGTAAAATTGTGCGTGTGTGCATTTGCTTACTGGCATGCCAGCTCCAGGCATGGAGTGTGCAGGAGGTGAGCTGTCGGACAGTGGGAGCAGCGGCTACTGGAGTGTCGGGGGTGGAAACGGAAGCCCGGTCCCATCTCCGCCAATCACAGAGCCCGACGGCAGCGTGGCCACACCCTCTGACGAGGGATTGGACATGGAGTTGGAGCAGGTGCTGTTTGATGAGCCCGCGCCACGGAAACGCAGGGTAAGTGTAGTGTGTATCTGTACGTAAATAATGTTACTTCAGATTGATACTTAACACTGTTACGTAAAAACACTGATATAAGGGTATTATGATATTATTTTTAACATAATTGCATCATTCATCCAAATGTGTTTCAATAGAATAAAATGATACATTCATGTTTTTTGTTTTGTTTTGTTTTTTCATTTTATGACCTCAATTACACCAAGAAAGCCTTAACTTAAAGCATTCTGTGGCCTGGAGTTTTCTGTGGATTGTCGTATTATTTTGAGCTGCAATGAAAACAGACAAAAGAGTGGAAACCGTGACATCTGGCGGCAAATCTATTTATCTATACTGTATGCAGGGGTTGACACTAAGGTCTCGGAGGCACTTGCCCATCGGGCAAGTGCAAGTCAGGTTCTACTTGCCCTCAGCTCATGGTCACTTGCCCCCCAAAAATATATTGTAAATTTTGCAGATGTAACTCTTGAGAACGTAAAATTTTTTACACTCTCAAGAGTTAAAATTCATCATCTTAATTAGCCCAGGTCTACACAACTAGAGAATGTAGAATTTGCCTGTTTTGTTTCCCAAATCCAGCCTGGAATTGTGGATATCTAGAAAGCAGGGAAAGACACAGAGGCAGAGTGCAATGACTGCCTTCAAGACAAATGTATCTTTTTTTGTTATAGTGCACGAAGTCACACACTTGCCCGATCGGGCAACCAGGCAGCAGTCTTCACTTGCCCAACCATTTTTTTTACTTACCCTGGGCAAGCGGGCAAGTGTTAGTGTCAAGCCCTGCTGTATGGGATTTGTAGAATGTGACCTCACATTCAGCAGAATAACCAGAGCACTTGTTTGAGCCAGAAAAGCCAGACCACAGAAAATCTACTGAACGTGAAAGGTTCATGTTTGTTGGGCGCAATTGAGCACCCAACAAACCTGATAAATAAAATAAATAATGTGATTGTTCTTCTCTCCCCTAATCCTTTCTTTCTCTAACATTCTCACTCAATCGCTCAACATCTCCCCATTTATCTTTCTCTGCCTTTCTCTCTGCCTGCCCTCTCTATCTTTAATTGATCTACTCTTTGTGATTTCATGAAATCCTTGGCCTCCTCCCCGTCAGAACTCGGTGAAGGTTGCCTACCGCTGCCTGTGGCCGAGTTGTGGGAAAGTCCTCACGTCGGTGGTGGGGATAAAGCGTCACATCCGCACACTACATCTCGGGTGAGTTTTGCAGCTGGGTACCCGTACCCTGTTCTATATACAGTAGTAGTAGTACCTACTGTAGAACACACTGCTGCACACTACTGTGGGCAGGGTAATAATCAGGGGTGCAGTGGAGGGGGGGCGCGGGGGGACAGCATCCCCCCACTTCTCACATCTAAGATATTTTTTGGGGCAAAAGTAGGCCTATGTTTTTGTCTTGTCATTTACTTTTATGGGTACAATTAGGCGTTGTAAACAATCTTTCTCAATATGCTATACTTGTTTTATATATGCTATACTTGTTTGTGCAGGTGCACGCAAATGCAAACGCAAATGCAAGAGTGCATGCACGTGTCTTAAAGGGGAATTCCACTCATTTTCAATATTTTACTATGTCATTAATATACCTTAGAGATGTTGTGTGGACAATACATGATAAAATGTTCCCCCATTCTGTGTTTCCTAGAAATGGAGGTCTGAAAAAAATCATTAGCATGGTGAAATACATCTTGATGACATCATCAAGATGTGTTTCACCATGTTAATGAGTTTCCTTTTTTCTGAGAGTGTACAAATGTGAACCAAACCATTTGTACACTCTCAGAAGTGGTGTCCCCCCACTTCTAAAAGTCCCACTACAACACTGGTAATAATGATAACTTTTCAGACATACTGTACTGTTTATTCTGTTTATAGAATATCAACAAATGCATACAGCTAAGTGCAGGTTTATTGCAGCTTACATGACTTATTGCTCTATGACTTATTACTATCAGCACTATTCCGTGCAGTTCGTTTTTTCTACATTAGCATTTGCTTCGCACTCAAATTTAATACTGGTGATTTTACTGTGTAAGATTGAATTTCTCCTCTTGCACCTTTAGTATTCTTGTGTTATCGAACTTATCGTCCTGGCAAAGGTTGTTCTATTGCCTCCAGTCATTGCGTTTGGGACCCATTTCTGGTTTCGTGACCCATTTCTGGCAGTGTTGCTCTGTGTAATTGCATGTACACAGTATGTGCTGTTAAATGCCATTCAGTCATATTGTTTTCTGGTTAATTTTAGCTTTGGTTATGTTTCCTATTTCAGTTCCTGTTGTAGCAGCACAAGTCAGGTTGTTGTACCATTGGTATTGTGTTTTATGTTTTTGAGTTCTACTTATCTACTGTACTTGGACACAAGTCAGACAAAAACATGAAGTTAAAACACAGACTTGCATCTGTAACCATTGTCAATCTGATAACGTTGTCATATATAATGCACTCTGAATTTATGGAAGGAAGAGGCAAACTGGTTGTGGTCAGCTAGCCGACGGTAGATGTTATCACCAAGCGTGGTGATAGTTGTTCTAGCTGTTTTATTTATCTCAACTGAAACCTTAAGTTCTTTGTCATTATGCACTCATTGCATAATGCACTTTTGATCATGCCCTTTTGCAGACCAATGTGTTGAACCCATTCCCGCATCTCCTAAACTGCTTCCTACATTGTCTCTCCATTTCAGCTTTCCAACCGTTGGTTTCTCCTGTCATCCCTAATGATTGTCCCTCATATGGAGGGGCTTGCCCCTCATATGGAGGGACAGCGAAATCAATTCGCAACTGTGACGGGTGGCCAATGGTTGCGACGTCTGCCACGATCGTTATAAATTACATAACCTCAGTAAAACCTATGCGTAAAACTAACCTTAACCCCCGAATGTTATGCCAACGGTCACAACCGTTATGTGACCATTGGTGCCAAACGTCGTGGTATGGAAGTTGCAAAATAACATAAATTAGCAGCAACCATTCCGCCACCTGTTGCGACCGTTTGGCCACCCGTTGCAATGTATGCTGTGGTTTCAGATTGGTTTTGCACCTCCCACTCATATATCCAGCTTTTGGTGTACACAAACTCTGCCCTAGTCAAACATTAAATGCCTTTGAACACTTTTGAAGGCTTGTGCAAACACAGCCTTTGCATAACACAAATGTTGATGGCGCAAGTGAGGACGCAAATTGTGCCCGGGATGAGATGGTGAATGATGACGTACATTACAATGATATGATGATCACCTGGTTGTGATGTGCCTTTTTAAGAAATAAATAACCAATGAACATGTCATTCCATTTCTGCACCTCTCCCTCCATTTGCCCATCTCTCTCCCTCTCTCTCTCTCTCTCTCCATCCCCCTCCCATCTGACAGTCAAAATGGTGAACACGAGCGCTGCTCCCGCAGCGAGGAGGACTTCTACTACACAGAGATCCACCAGCGAGACCAGCAGGCTCTCACCCCACCTCCCACACCTCTCCTGCCTGCCTTCAGCCCCTGGCCGGCAGGAGGCTCTGCCTCCTCCCCTGCCAGCCCCCTCACCCCTGCTGCCTGCGCCCCCCCGGGAGCCACAGAGAGCTCCAACATGGACGGGGTAGGACCGGGCGAGTCCAGCCGTCCCACAGACACTGAGTCCCTCCATTCCAGCTTGCTGAGCCAGTCAGCCCCCTCCGGCAGCTTCTGGCAGGTTCAGTCTGAACACTCCTATCAGGTACAGAACTAAAGGACCAATAATATCAATAATGGCAATAGCAATGATGCTGGGTTCTTTTTATTTACCTTGTTGAATTGTAGTATAAAAAGTACAAAAAAAAAAAAAACGTCCACATACTGTACATAGGTAAGAAATACGCATATACTTTTTTAACAATTTTATTGTTGTTTTGGTGTGTGTGTGTGTGTGTTGTGTGTGTGGATGGAACTCCTCTCTAGGCACTGCCTGTGTCCCCCGTGTCCTCTGTCCTTGTGGCGTCTCCTGCAGTCTCCAGCGCCCCGCCCCCTACCTGGACCACCACTCCCTCCACCTCTCACAGCAAACAGGTGAGTCCTGCAATCATTCACATGATCCATCCGCCACCCTGGTAGCTATGCCATCCTGATGGCTATGCCATCCTGCGTCACATTTTATGCCACTGACATCATGCTGCTGTCCATCCTCTCCTTCCACTGGTCACCCTTTCACATACCTTTTACAGCAACCTTTACAGTTGATTTTTACGATCCACTCAAATTTTTGACCCATTTTTCGCCCCTGTGTCAATAACCTAATGTAATCCCGGGCTCTACACTCCCTCTGCCAACCTGGGGAGGCAGCGAACTGACCTCATGCTTCCTACAGTGCTGCCTTCTTTATGCCTGACAGAGGGGGTTGAACGTAACGTTTGGAAGGAACACGTTATTCCAACCAGTTCCTTTCTCCTCCATCAGATGTCTCACCTGGACGGGGGGGGGGGGGCAGTCATGGACATTTCATGGGATCTGTCCCATATTACATTTACAGTGGTAGTCGAGACATTATTATTTGTCTTGACATGCAGTTTTACTGAGCCACACAATATTGCACTCAAGCATGTCATCAAAAAACTGTCACAACACTGTCAATCCTCCTCTCCTGTCCTTTCAAGAAGCTGTCATTTTCCATACCTGTCAAACCCTCCCATTTTTTATGGATGCTCCTCTATTTGACCCTTCTCGGCTGCTGTCTTATTTTTCATGTAGCTAACAGACGTTCATGGGTGTGTAAGAGCTACCACGGAGGAACAAATGACAATCCTAAGCAAGCCGTTAGAGATAAAATGTTGTTGGTTGGTGCCTGTCTGCAGCCCCTTCTTAAATTAACACCTAACCTCTCTCCATAGAATATTTTGGAGAACTTCCCTTTAATCTCTTAATTCCCCTTAAGATGCGACTTCCTTGCACGAGTCAGAGCTCCATCTTTAACATCCACACTTCCTCTGACTCCACACAGAAGCCTTTGTGCTTCTACCAATTAGATTTTCCATACTAAATTCACAGAGTAGCTGACCACGAAGCATGTCGAAATATCTCCTGTGCTGGAGCATGCACACACACACACACGCACACACACACACACACACACACACACACACACACACACGCACGCACGCGGGCGCGCACACTCAGAATCCATCGGGTGTACAATATGCTGTTGTTGTACAGAGACAGATTTACAGTGGTCCACCTCGGTGGGGCGTCCCCGGGGTCCTCCTGGGTATTTACCAGGCGGTCCCCCTGCTGACTCCATCACATTTTCCATCACTGGGCTGCCTTTGTCTCTCTGCCTCCCTCCTGTTCTGCTGGCCCCCACCTCCCTCTCTCTCTCTCTCTGATAGAGCACTGCCACCCGCAGGCATGCAGGTGTAACTGCAGAGTGTTTTGGCGTCATGTAAACAACACATGGACAAAGGCAGGCGGGCAGGAGGAGAGGCTAGCAGAAGGCCAGTGGAGAAGGAGAGGGAGGAGGAGGAGGGAAGGAGAGAGGGGGCGTTGTCTCACACAAAGAACATTAACCGTTGATGATGCTGGCTGGCTTTAGTGTCAGTGGTTTTCAATCCTTTTTTAATATCAAGACCCTTTGCTTATTGGGAATTTGAACCACAGATGACCGCCATTTGATTAAATTTAGCCTCTCAGACCATGAACATTTGAATATTTAATTGGAAATTAACACAAGCAGGACTGGGAATGCTACTCCTATTAAGACTGTAACTAGAGGTCTCTGAGACCTGTAACAACCTCACCCATTCTCTCCCCTTAAGCAACAAAGATTTAACAATAGTGTAACTCTTTGAGAGTGTAAAACAAAACCGAAGGGACCCCTTCACGGATCAAGTCAATCTCACAGTTGGACTAGTCATTGGTTAGACCAGCTCAGTATTTGACAGACATTCTTCGGACTTTTATTATTTCCACACAACATCTTGAAATGGCTGTAATGCTGCTCTAAATTGCATTCTGTCCTTCATCCAGCAGGGGGCGCCATTCCGTGTGCGCTCTGTCAGCGTAGGAGAACAGTGGCTGCAGCAGCACAGTGCCCCCATGAGGCCTCATCCCGCCAGCGCTTCTCCTCCACGAGGCCACTGGACAGCGAGGTCAGTCAGTCAGTCTCCGTGTCATTACATTATGTGATCACATTTATTTAACTTAATCCAGACAAATCCAATATGTTACTCATGCAGGGCGGCTTCTGTTCTGCAGCCAATGTGGTTTTCCCCCTTGTAGGAGTGTTTATATTTGTCAACTGAAACTATGGTTGAAAAGGTTTCATCAACTCTTTTTCAACAAGAGAAAAAAGGAAATAAAATCTACATAAAAACTAAGCCATGATGACTAAAACTCGGACTAGGCTACAAATTAAAACTAAAACTAAAAGAAGAAGAGATCCAGTAGAACTAAAAGACAAGTAATTTCATGCTTGTTCGCATGCTCGAAATTTCAAATCTACAAGCTTATAATACATTGCGACCAGGGCTTTACCCTTGAAGCTGTCTACTATCATCGTCAAATCGCAACATAAGTTCCAAGAACTTGGGTGGCCAAAGCTTAACGAGACATGGCCAAAAGCATTTCCAGGGTACCCAGACAAAAACGTTGAGATTCCTTGATTCCTGCTGTGGGTGCTGGCGGCGTGTCTCCTCCTCCACGTCATCATTGCCCATACCCGAGGCGGGGTTGGTGAAAGGGCCTTTCTGTGTTGAGTCTGCATGTTCTGGTCTGGATTAATGTCCCCTAGGGTAGATACCCTCACAAAAACATGCAGTAAACCTGAGCTCTAAACTGCCTCCCCCTGGCCAGCCGGGGCGCCTAATGGAGGGGGACTAGAACTGGTTGGAACAACGTCTTCCTTCTACGCGCTACATCCAACCAGGGACCCTCCTCATGCCTTGAAGGAAGCATGCGCCCAGTCTGCTGCCTCCCTGTTAGGAATTGGCACTGGGTGAAAAATGGGTTGCAAAATCTTGGGATAAAAATATAAAAAAAAAATAACACATCAGTCCATAGATAGCAAGAGTAAAGAAGTAGGTCACACAAATAGAACCACTTCAAACACACATGGTGCACAAACATTAGGTGTTACTTCAGGTGTGGTTTCCTACAAAGCAAACAAACACTGCAGCCCACATGCCTTGCAGTATGCAACAGAGGGATTGCCGTCGGCCAAAACGAGTCATACGTGATCGGACAGGTAGTCAGGGCGGCTAACTTCGGGAACATTTCAAATTACTGTCTGACGATGTCGTGTTAACCTCCCTCGTTGTCAGGCGGGTGCGCGGCGAGGCCAAGAAGTGCCGCAAAGTGTACGGCATCGAGCACAGAGACCAGTGGTGCACCGCCTGCCGCTGGAAGAAAGCCTGCCAGCGCTTCCTCGACTGAAACGAGCGCAAGCAAAGAGAGCAAGGGAGAGCAGACGACAGACAGCGGAAGAGAGGATAGGATGTAGAGACGCAAATTGCAAAGAGGAACTTTGGAGAGCCGAGTTGTCTCCTCCTAAAGAAAGACTATGGGAGAATTAAGGACCTTTTATATGTAACAAGAAAAATATCATTTTTTGTACTCGTTCTTTTCCTACGGTGCTTTTTTTTTCTTCTCATGTGCGTATCTTGCTGACGTCATCGTCCAAACGAGCTGTATTGGTGCTTAGTGTGAACAGCAGCGAGCGGGGCAGCTATGTTGTGATCTTTTTAACCTTCTTAAACTGTTGACACATGAGCAGCTGACATGGTCCTTGTACCACTTCCTGTCCTAGATTCTCACAGACCATGCTGGGTGGGGTTTACATGTGTGAGGGCTCTCTTCCAGCCTCGTTATTATCAACCACTGAAACCCTCTATTCTTATTCAAACAGACCTGAGTTAATATCTACACGTTTGTCCCTCTCTTCCAGTTGGTTCTCAACCTTTTCAGGCCGTGCCCCCCCAATAAAAGAATCTTGGGGTCCCCCCACCCCTACCCTGACAAACAAGCACTTAGAACTGTACCAGTTGAGGCATTGCTTTTAGTGTGACTCAGGGTTCCACAGTTAAATGTTGTGAAATTACTTTGAAATGATTAATCACAACACCTTACAAGGCGTTGTAAGCTTGTAGAACAGCTAAATTATTTTCTTATGTTACTTGACAATTTGGCCAATGTTTGACCAGTTCTTATAGTATAGTTTGTTGATTACCTTTGATGCAGTAATAATCAGCCATTTTTTAAAAAAAGAGAGAATTTGGGGGACCCACAGGTTGAGATCCAATGTTCTACACTACATTACATTTCAAAGTGGCCAATCTTTAATTGAGCTTGTGGATTGCCTATTCTTGGCCTGTTCGATGTTCCTCCCAGAATACGAATGCTGGGATTCAAAGTTGTTATAACAGCGTGTAACTTGTAATGTCTCTTTATAAGTGGAGATTATTACCACACACACACACACACACACACACACACACACACACACACACACACACACACACACACACACACACACACACACACACACACACACACACACACACACACACACACACACACACACACACACACACATTTCTATGATTAGAATGGGGATGGGGCTTGGCGGTCTGTGCAAGTTTGTACCTTGTTTGTGTATTTCCCCATTCTCTTTGTGTGTATCTATATGTACAGTAGTGTTGTACAGCTCTGTTGGTTGGCTCAAATTGTTTTGTCAACTGTCGCTCATCTGATCTGTTAGATTCTCTACTAAGCAACAAAGAAGGGATGCAAGAAAAATCCTGCATTCGTTTTTTTTGGAGACGCAGCCACGTTTATTCCTTTTTCTTTTTTTATGGTGCTCATGGGAGAACAAAATGGCAGTAATTTTGAATGGTACTTTTGATAAAACATGCACTAAGCCAGGTAGCTCTTATATAAGGCTTGTTTCATTTGATACACACAAACATTGGAAAAAAAAAAAAAAACTTTTGTCTTTTCAAGATTGATGATCTAGTCCTAAGATGTTTTTCCCTTCAGGATCTCAGAGCATACATTAAATGATGACATACATACTGTACATTTTATGTGAGTCACCTACATAGGACATGAGCCAATATAGCAGTGATATGATCTACGGTATGTACAAATGCTATCAACGCTATTCTCTTGACAGGACCAGAAACTTGAACTGTCAAAATCTGTCTGTCTGGCATTGAATTAATCCGTCACTGGTGCTGATTTGAGATGAAAGCCCTCCCAGTGACGTGTGTTTTATAGGATTATCATTCTAATACTATTATCATCCTTGTCAGACAGATGTTCTTGCACTAAAGCAGCTTATGTTCATCAAGATATATCCCAGTCCACTGTTTCCCATAACACTCGGTCGGGACCCATTTTGGGGTCGCAGCCACATTTTAATAGGTCCCTTATTATTTATTGGTTTTCCACATTTGGTTTAAAAAAAAAACATTCTTAAAAACATTCCCAAAAAGCTATCACAAATCAGGAAAATCAGGAATATCTAGTCAGAAAATATATAGTCTATTTTAAGAGGTAGTGGGCACAACCAGGGGCTTAGAGCCCCTGGTTAAGCTAAAATATTTGGGAACCACTTCTCTAGTCTATTATGCATTTGTACGGCTCAACTGGGGTTATGCTACATTTAAGTTTGATATTGTAAAAAATTTGATTGTGATTTCCATATGCACAGCCCTATATGTAACAGAAAAAAGTGAAGTGAATGGCCTTGTGCATTCAGTTGAACTGGCATGGTATAAGGGCTTCATAGAACTTCACTCTATATATTTTTAGTGAAAAACAAATACCTGATGTTTGTATTTTTTGTTTTGTTGTAAACTTCAGAGTTAACCCGTATTTAATGTGGTGTCTAATGGGCATGTCATTATAGGCCAAAATATTCTTCAAAATGTACAGGCTCACAATTTGTCACAGACCAGTGTGACGTGGATTTGCTGTAAACGGTATTATGTTAAGTTCAACAAACGGTCATAGTTTTTCAGTGTAGACCAAATTTTGTTCACAAGCTTTTCAGGCCTGTTCAACATTATTCAATTGTCCTAAATCAACCCATTTGGGTGAAAGTCTTTGTATCTCCATCCACATAGTGGTCAGACTGACAGTAAAATGATTAGTAATAGGACTATAGTAATGAGATTAATGTGCAGTTCGGCCACTTCTTCGCCCGACCTCCTGTTAAAGAGAAAGAGGTCTTTCGGAAATTACTTTGTCCCACATGTATCTTTTTTTTTTAATTGGTCTTTTTATGGGATCAAAAGTGTCTCCTGTTGTAATTTCTGTTGTGGGTTTTATGTGTGAGATCATGACAGGTCTTGTGCCGTGCCATTAACATGATGTAGGCTACAAGCTCATTTAAATAGATAATTACTTACACAGCAGCTTCTGAAATCGTGTTTATATATATAAAAGAAGAAGCAAACTTTGAGTAATGTACTTGTACTTCATTGCTCCTTGTTGTCCTCCATTTAACATATATGCACTCCACATGCGCCTGGTAAGCCTACCTTCACCAAATTGTAGATTACAGTATAATGCTGTCATTGTACTTGCTTTATTTTCTTGTTTTGTTTCTTGCATGTTCTGTGTTGTCCGTTATGAATCATCATATATCAATATCTTTTCTTGGTGGAGCCAATGGAAACAAGCCATTTTTCTGGAAGTTATTTTGTCTACAGATTTATCAAAGGCAGTATTCCTTAGGAGTGGCGATGTCGAGTCATGTTTTCTCCTCAAAATATTAGGATTGGCAGAGCCGGAAAAGCTGTTCAGTGATCCAAGATCCACATACCTATAGACTGCTCATTCTCAATAATAGGCTATAACTAACTGTGGCCTCAGATCTTAAGAGGCTTTCACCTAATGCATGCTTAGACGATAAAGTCACAGTTTTGCATAATATCATGCTGCATAACACTCTCAAGCACACTTAAGGCTAGATACAGATACAGTACACTTTATGGCTATATCTACAGTCTTCCTGGAAGAAGACAAATTGTATGGACGTTTTACTCTGCTTAAAGAAAACACGACTTATGTAGTATTTCTAAGAAAAAACTAAAAACTATTAGATATTTGAATGTGAGGTTCATCTCCAATATGACTTTAATGTAAATATGTTTAGTTGCTTCACGTGCTGGAAAATAGGACTTTTGGTCATGAACAAATTATACAGTTGAGTTTAAAATGTTTAGGTAAAAGACTAATCTGTCATTACTTGTTTATTGTCTGGAACATTGGGAACCTTGCAATGACTTCTCTCAACTGTTTGTGGCAAAGTGTTTTTATTGATTGTTTAGTTTGTCTCAGAAACACAGATGTTCCTTTGTGGTAAACCAATGAGCCTGCCCATTTGTATAAATATGGTCCTATGTTGGTCCCTTTTGTTTACGGACCAAAAAGAAATCAAACAAACAAACAAAGAAAAACAAAAGTTGAATATATAACAATTTTAAGATGCACTCTTTTATATGCCATCTGAAATGTTGTTGTTGAATTATACTTTATACGAACATAAAATGTCTCTTTTTGTCTATAGTTTGTCTCTTATGTCCGTTTTTTTTGCTTGAGAATTCTAAACTCAATAGGAGTTTGGCAGATGCTCTTATTCCAGAGAGATCTACAGCAACAGTTGCTATGTTCAGGGGGATCAGACCAAGTAGAGTGAAAGGTCGTACTAAGTAAGATGTTTACTAAGACTTAGTAAACTGGACGAAATAAGACTAAAAGAAATGCGAACAAAACTCATGACACGGAATCATTGTTGCATGACAAGCCACAGGGGAAATATTAAACTATCTTTATTACATGTTCAAATTCAGCCTATTTACAATTTATTTTTATACTGACCAACAAATCAATTCACACGGTTAATCATCATTATTATTATTTTTTCTCTTAGGTTTCTGTTTCTTTTAAGATAATGAACAAACAAATCAACAAACAAACAAAGCTGCTTTGTACAGAGGCTTTTCTCTACACTGTGTGTATGTATGCTGTTGGCATCTGTGCTCCAGAGCCATGCATGAACCATGAACAGGTCACTTATTTAGATACAACAGTACAGATCTGCATAATTATACAAGCTTGAGTACTAGATTATTTTACTTTGGACCATATTTAAGAAGAGATGTTATTTATTATTAAAACTGACTCTTAGGCTGCAATTCAACAAGTTACTAAACATGTTACTGAAAAGGCAGAAATTTTAAATAATGATAAGGGCTGACGTTGTGTTACTATCCTTACCCACACGAGGGCAGTATAATAAAGAGTGTGGCACTGGGATGGAAACATTTATTGTACCCATTTTGGAGTTCTCCATTGAGAAGAGTGCGAAGCCCTCAGAATAACTTGCATGAGACACGTAGCAACACACAACAGAGCATTTTTTTTTCTTTTTCTTTCTTTTTTTTTTTTTTTTTTTTTTTTTTTTTTTTTTTTTTTTTTTTTTTTTTTTTTTACATATTCTTCTCTTGGTGTAAATTCCGCAAGTGAGATGACCAAGTTGAAACGAAAAGTTTTATTTTTCTGGGGACCAAAAAGTCATGGCTGGACCCCAACCAACATGGACCCTGGAGGCACGCCATTCCCTGCCCCCGCCCCGGATGTCATTTTGAAAACCACTGCACCGATCTGACGTGATCCCCTCAGGGTCCATTGGGTCCAATAATGGATTATCTATCCTATTCTAATAGAATCAAAAGGCTTGCAGATGATCCTTAACCAAAAAATAAGGAATCTGGTCATGATTTTAGGGACCCCAAGGTTGGACACTATACTTTCTAGTTACATTTAGTTGTAGTTACTTGTGAGTGGAGCTGTGCATCTGTTTATAGAAAGCCAATCAAAGTGCAAACTAAGGGAATTCAACGAATTTGCAGGGGGGGCATAGTTTGGGGGGGCTGAAGCGAAGGGGGGGGGGCGCTAAACCTCATTCTGCTGGGTGAGATCCTGCTCTGACATGCTGCTGAACTCGGTGGCGCGGGTGCTCATTCCCAGGTATTGCTTCAGGAACTCGCTGAATCGCTTCTGGTTATTCCACTTGCGGGCCGACTTCCTCACCCCAATGAAGCCGCCGTAGCGCTTCTGGAAGGGGCGGCCCGGCGGGGAGGAGACCAGCTTCTTGTAGCCGTGTCTCCCTTTCAGGAACCCGCCGAAGCGCTTGGACATGTTCAGGCTGGTCGCTGCCGCTTCGTCGTCCGGCTGGTCCCCGTCCGTCTCGGCGCCCTCTTCGTCCTCCTCCTCCTCCTCCTCTTCCTGGTGAGTAATGGGGTAGGCGGAGTCCAGCTGGACTCTTCGGCTCCCCAAGCCCCTCTCGTCCAATCCCAGAGCCCGGCTGATATGGTCAAATCTCTGCAGGGTGAAGGGGTTAAGCAGCTCGGCGTTCTCTTCCCCTTCCGGCAGAATGGCGTCCACTTCCTCCTGGGCTCTCTTCTTCTGCACGGAGGAGGGGCGAGGCAGCTCGGAGCTCCCGCGACAAACGTCCCACGTGAAGGCCGGGGAGACGTTGCTCTCGCACTCGATGAGACACACCTTAACACGGGAGGAGACAAGGGACACGTTATCGTTTTCAGTTTTCACAGGTCCTTGATGATGCAGTTTGGTGCCACATCTGGCTCTGAAGATGCCCCAATACTAATGGTTTTGGATCATAATTCACCTGGTAAATTATGCAGCAAATTCACATAATTCCGCTCTGTGAGTGGGAGTTTGTCTAGGCTGCATCCAATAGCAAATAATGTGTGGTTGACTCAAATTGGCCCTCATTGTCTGTAGTTGTCTTTCTTAGGTTTAGATGTTAGGCTACTACGACAGACATGAGTTAAATTTCATAGTTTTTGGTGAGAGAGGAAACCCCTGCAGATGGGAATCATGCGTACACACACACACACACACACACACACACACACACACACACACACACACACACACACACACACACACACACACACACTTGCATGCACGCACACTATTTATCCTGGGGATTCAATTAGCCAATGCAAATTAAAAGTCCAAATGCCGAGAGGGCACAAGGGTGAGTCACACAGGGCTGAGTAGTTGAGGAGGAGAGGGTGTGTCTGTGTGTGCGCATGTGCCCATGTGTGTGTTTGTGTTTGGGGGGGGGGGGCAATAGCATGGGAAGAGGAAAGCAGGCTATTGGTTGTGGTGAAGAAGTCATTAATGGAGAGGAGCCCAGATGTAGTGGTCACTTGAAGTAGAAGAGAGAAAGAGAGGAGAAAGCATAAAGAGAGACCAGGGAGAAGGGAGAGAGAGAGGATGAGAGAGACAAAGAGAGAGAGAGAGAGACTGAGTAACTGAGTGGCAGTAAATCGAGAGAGAGATTGAGAGAGTTAGCGTGCGGCAGGGAGCATGTGTGTGTTTGCCGGCTTCATTACATTAAGTTCTAATGAAATCAGAGATACCACATCACATCAAGCCAAACTAACTATGTCCCATTGTCCCTTGGCCCATTAGATCTCTATATTGACCAGTAATTGCTTCCCTTTTAAAAGGGGCAGTACATCGTAAGAAACATGCACTGTCACTGCCTGTCATTATTCAACAAAAAAGGGTTAAATGTGAGAAGACTTGGTAGTCATTGCATATATTACATGATAATTATGATCATATTATATCAAATCAGGCTGAAAATTGACGATTTGGTTGTCACAGCTGTGTCAGAGTTTGTATATGTGTGTGTGGTGCAGTGCTCAGCAAAATATAGACCATCCAGGTACTGTATCTATTTTTTGACTGCCCGACCTTTCTCGTCTGTGTTATTAGATACAAACGGGCAATAATGACAAAACTTGAGCCCAATCTGTTCACTTCAAAGTTTGTTGGAAGGTTGACCTTTGAGGACATTCTGAATCCAAGGGCCCCCATGGCTTGTTTAAACACTCAAAACAAAATGAGTGCTGACTGTGTTGTGTGTGATACCATGCTGTGCTGTGCGGCATGTTGAAAAGCAGTGATTAGAAAACAACCTGTTATGTACAACCTTTGATATTCCTGAACTGATTGCAGGACAAAGGTCATGTAATCAGTTCATAGCATTTTAAATAGCATTTTTCTTCATGAGGTGATCCAGATCCAGCTCATTCGACCCCCCGTATTCATGGATACGGTTCGGTTTAGGGGTTTGCCTTCCATGAAAGCATCCATGATAGTTTCAAGGCCATTTCAATAAGGTGAAGTAGGTTTGTGTGCTTCTGTTGCGTTCGCACAGGCAGACAGACGTGAAGACGAATGCAAATATTAGAGCATTGCGTATTTACGCCAACATGTCGCTGCGGCTTTCACTGACAATGAATGGTAAACAAACCCTGTCTTTGCCAGGGCCGTATCTAGGCATAGGGGCCCTGACTGCCCCACCAATAACCCAAATTTCAAAGATATTTCAAAATAAAGTGCTTATATTGCGGTGATTGAGTCGCCCTCATACCATTTTTGCCTGTCCCCCCAATTGGGAAATGTCACATCCGGGCCTGGTCTTTGCATCTGCCCATGTGAACGCATCATTCGAGCCTAGAACTGACATGGCAGCTGAACACCCACCATGGTGTTGAAGTTGAGTTGCTTGGGCAGTCTCCTGCTGCAGGAGAGGCAGTCGGCTTGGCAGTCGCCACAGTGTCCCGCAGGCACACACAGCCACAGCAGGAACGCAGACAGCAGAGGGCTCTTCATGGTCCCACAGTCTGCAACACAGGAATATGTTGGAACAAGAGCCAGTTGATTATATGACTTGATAAAGACCTGGTCATAGCCGATGCAGTGACCACAGTGTTAGTTAGTAAACACCGAGGGAGATGTGTATGGGTGAACACCCAAGACGGTAAGCCTTGGTTGGGGAAACTCTACTAAGACTTGTCGAACATTCATGGTCTCACCTCATCACCTCAAACTTAATTGAAGGAGATCAACGGCAATGGTATTTCTTGGGTAAATAAAATTTGAATTAATTTAGACTGGATTGTGATTTAATTGCAATTGCTCACAGTCACTTAACCAGCTAAAACACTTTCCTCCTTGGAATAGGCCTTAAGGCTTCGTCTTCTGTTTTAGTAAGCGATTTCAGGATAAGAGGGGTCTTTCTCCAATCACGATCGAGTGGAGAGGGTGTGCCTTTGTGTATGTGTTGTTGGCCTGTTGCACTTCCTCCCACTGTGTGTGCATGTGCACATCTTGCTACCAGAGGGGCGGAGGGTTTTCCAAACCATCCAAATCACTGAATGCTCCTTTAAGCCAGGTGTACTGCTGGTAGGTTAGGTACATCCAGTGCAGTGCTTTGCTGATGGTGCTGGACAATAGATAACTGTTCATCACCTGACGGCCAACAATGGCCCAAACGTTGTGAACCTGTAAAATGTCAGTGTGAAGAGGAGAGAGACCCCTCACTTCATTTAAATGTACTTTTACTGTATAATTTAAAACACTGTCGTTTTGTCAACCAACACTGTTTAGAGTAGGGAGATGGAGAAAGTCATGAAGAAAAGTTAGAGTGAGGAGGGAGGAATCGTTTGACCTTGGAGCGTAGAATGGAGGTCTTGGGAATACAACGTCATATTGACGTCAAAAACACAAGCAATATGTTCGTCTCATTAAACAACCCCATTTGTTCTCTTAATTGGTGCCTGAATTAATGCCTCCGGCATGAAACAGGCACACTGAGAGAGTCATTGTGTGTCAATGAACGCATAGTAGACACATAAACACTTATTCTCGCTCACACACAATCATTCACGCATAGGCATACACACACACACACACACACACGCACGAACACACACACACGCACACACGCACACACGATTAATCCATTCCTCCACAGGCTCACACACAACGTTACATACATTCTTGTTATACATATTGTACACTTCAAACACAATCATAGCATTGTGCTACGTCAGGGCTCTCAACCTTTGAAGTTTGTTGGGAGTGTGAGATTGGATGGGTCGGGGGCGCCGGGGGGGCCGGGGGGGCACCACCGAACCGGCCCATCGGCTGGTTATCACAACAACAATAACAGAGTAGCACTAATAGGCCTAGTTAAGACATTTGTTCCATCTAGTAAAGAAAACGAAAATATGTCGACTATTTTGTGTGTGTTAGGGGTAATAATAATAATAATAATAATAATTTTATATATTGCCTTTCAAAACAACCAAGTTAGCTTGAGAAACCCAAAGGCCCATGCAAAAGATGGGTGCTGGCACTGACATTTCTTCATTAATTATTATATTTCCAGTGAAATACTGCACGACATACAGATATATGAACACATGGACAAAGAAGTGAATTCTTTCTTTTTTAATAAACTAAATGCACACATTTTGAATGGGTGTAAATTCTATAAATTATTACTGTTTATGGTTTTAAAGTGTGTTTGTGAATGTTTAATAATGTACTGTGGGGATATTATTTTGAACAGTTTATGATTGCGATGTTGGGGTGGATGGGTTTATTTATATTTTAAAGAGTTGTCACCATTGTTATGAAAGGGCGCACAACACCTCTAGGTTAATGCATTCAACTTAGATTTTAAACGTGTCTTGCACGCCAGGGCCTGCAGGGGTCTACCTACACCCTTAGCAAACTCTAGAAAGCTGCCAGGGGCAAAAAATGACTTTTAGTGCAGCGGTTAAGCTCATTAAATGGAAGGTATTGTGCATTTTATGACTAAAGCATGAAACTTTCTATAGTGTTTCTATACACCATGAAGTTTATTTTCAGGTGTGGAAACACTTCTCAGTTGAAGTGCTTTCATGTGTTAGAGGCTGTACAAATGTAAGGTGGTCAAAAACATGGATTTTTCACTTTTTGCAGGCATACAGACAGTATATCAATAAGAAGAGTCCTGGAACACAGTACCTTTGGTTGGTTGTTCTTGGTATCGGTGTCAGTGTCCAGCTAATCTCATCCTCTGTACTGCTATCTTCTACGTGCAGTAATGCCCCGATGCTGGGTGATACAGGGTTCCCCAGGGTGTCTTGTATGAAGAGCACCTGTTAATTATGTTTTTTCTATATTGTATTGCTGTTGTGATTCCTTAGAACAAAACCTCCATTTAATGGAGACTGGCACATGTCAGAAAGCAATTCTGAAGTCAATGACTCTCGGTGACTCAAGGTCTCCAGATGTCAGTCTGACAGTGTTAACAGTTCCGGGCATGCCGTTCTGAACATGCACAGTGCAGTTCTGCTGTAGGTTATAGCACATACCTATGGTATTTAAAAATTAATAAATACATACTATATTAGTATGTATTTATTCATTTTCAAAAATCATGAAACACTGAGGTATAGGTTTCCAAAATCTCATACCGTGTCATCCCTACTCAGGAGACTGTTAGGCCTCACTAACAGTGTCATTGCATTATAGACACTCTTTATTGCAACTAGGAGACACTTTACTCTAACTAGGAAATGTCTAGAAGAGATGTGAAATGCTCAATCCAATTTAACACAAATTGTTGAAAATCCGTTTTTTGTCTTTGGTCATGTGAGGTAAGTTTGTGTGACCTAATGGACCCTGAAACACAAATGACACATCTTATACTGGTGATATAACCCATTGAAGAAATTTGATGATAATTAGTGGGTTCCAGAACTCTTGTTGTTGATATCTTATCAATGTGTCTGCAGAAAAGTAAAAAATACATGTTTTTGACAACCCGGTATTTGTACAGCCTCTGGCATATAGAAACATTCATGCTCAGAAGTGTTTCCACATCTCAAAACAAACTTCATGGTGTGTAGAAACACTGTGGAAAGTTTCATGCTTTAGTCATAAAGTGCACAATTGGTTTGCTTAACCGCTGCACTATTTGGCGAGTTATTTTGACGTGCGTGTGAAGACGCATGTGTGGCGTGTGTGCGTGTGAATACACTCTGAAGAGTGTGTCACACGCTCAGTGCGTGAGACACAATGATAGCATTGTGCTACGTTGTATTTTTGGTGAGATAGGTTGTCATTGTGGTACCTTTTGCTAACCTGATAAATATCTAAAACTAATTGATTGAGACATTTTACGTTACATTTAACAACTATATTACGCCCGCCTGCATTCATTGATGCATTGCAAATTCACACCAGCATTTTGACTGGTCAACTCGTATTTTGAATTTCCAGACAGGATGCCATCATCTTTGGTTGACATGTATGGTCATTTCCAGCTCACATTTTAGACTCATCAAAGTATACTGTAAGCCACTATAGCTTCTGCTGTGGGCTGTGGAATATACATGGTTTTGCCCAAAGATATGTCATCTGGGACATCGTATAAGAGATAAGAGTTTGAATGGCTGTTTATGGCCATGATGATAATGATGATGTGATTGTGTGTTATTGAGACCACAAGCTAGCAACCTTAGCATTGCCACAGTGAATAGCATTATGACTCGATCAATCAAAAGTACTATAAAGGAGCAACAGTAATGGTGTTGAGCGGAACATTGCGTTTAATTGACAGGGATCCCGGGCAATGGCGTTTCTTGGGTTAATAATGTCCCTGAAATTTGGATCAATTTGGACTAGAATGCAATTCCTTCTTTATCCCTTATTTAGAACCCATTTGTACAATATTGTCTTCTGTTTTTGTTTAGTTTCATCACTTCCAACTTGACTGGTTTATATTTTATCACTTATGAGTTATCACTCCTCCTGAAGCCACGGGCGCTGCTTCTTCTAGCTGTCATGTCCGGACGTGGCCGTACACAGATACGGCATGATTTCAACAGCTCACAAGATGGTTGACAGGAGAGCCTACCCGACTTCAATCATGGCCTGCATATTATATGTAAGAAATTAAACCAGTGTTGATTTCGCTAAAATGAAACTATGATGAAATGGAGAAAACTAAATGAAAAACTAAGCTATGTGACACTAACAGTCTGGTACTGTATTTCAAAAGACTTAAATGCATTTGAAAACGTGTGAAATGGGACTACATAATGAATAGTACTACCATTAGTACTCTGAGTACATTTTGATAACATAATTTTACCTGTAACCTGTGTTCATCTATCCACTGAACCCATTTAGACTTGAGGCCATTTTATTTTTTACAAATGTCCTCTGAATCAAAAACGGCTCAAACTTCTTTCCCCCAAAGGGCCTCCAACACTGTACTTGGCCGACGCCAGCCCCCATCTCCAAACACTCTGCCAGGTACCCCCAGAAGCAAAGATTTTAAATTGGAAAGAGTTTAAATTGTTTTTTTTATATATAAAAAAACGAACAGTCGAGAGATCTACAGGCATGAACCAAATGCGCACATAACATTTCTCTGAGTTAAATGAATATTGTAGATTTCTCTGTGCGTGTGTCCTCTGCATCGAAACCATGTATCCTTTTATAGATATGAGAGAGAGAAGGCACATTCGTCAGCATAATGTACTTACAGTTTGTGCATCATCAGATTAAGGTAAATGGATCATCTACCTCACTGTTTCTCAGCAGATGTTGTGTTTTTTTTGTTTGTGTGTTTCCATTGTAGTATGGCAGTGGTTCTCAACCAGTGGTTCGGGAACCGACGGGGTTCCAGGTGGTCCTCAGCTAAATGATGAAGACAGTTTATGGACCCAATCTTTAACTTTGAGAGCAAATCTTACTGTATGCTCTCCATTGTTGTAAACATTGCCTTACTGAATTTGCAAAATGTCCACACAATATTAAACAATGTAGAAGAATTGCTACATGTATTTTGGCCAACAATCCTAATGGTACCACATCATCAATACAGCAAAAAACTGAAGAAAATCGTATCCAACTATAACAACATATATTAGGTCTTTAGTCTGAGGATAAATCTCATAAAATGTTGGTCTGTGTCTCAAATGCTGAATAAATAATTGACCTTGAAATCATGCCCATGAATACATTTTCCCATGGGATGATATTTAGGCTGACTACTGTTAGAACTGTCCCTCTGGTATATTGCACACACAATGAAAAGAAAAGCATGCAACTAGTTGTTTTACTTTCTTGCCTCAATTGATATATTTCTCATTTTACTTTGGCAGCAGTGTTTGGTATACTGAGCATAGCATACTGAGCTTTGCAATTACAGTTTTTAATGCATGAGGTTGAATCAAAATGCATTTTTTGCTGCGTGCCCGATACATCCTGGAAAAACCACCGGTGCCCATGTGTTGAAACTTGAAACATAGTGGAAACGTATGTGGCCGCAGTGGATGCGGCCCTACTTGTACTAATTTTTCTATTTTGGCCCGCTGTGTATTTGAGATGGACATCCCTGATAGCGCCTTAATCCAACACACTTTACAAAGATTGTGCATCACATTCACCCATTCACAAACACATTCATGCACCAATGGCAGAAGCAAGCAAGCATGCACCGACCTGCACATCGGAAGCAATTAGAGGTTCAGTGTCTTGCTCAAGGACACGTCAACACCAGGCCCGGATGTAACATTTCCCAATTAGGGGGCAGGTGAAAATGGTATGGGGGCGGCTTCAACGCCACGGGCGATGAAGCCCACCCTTACCATTTTTGGTTACAGGACTAATATTAGGCAAGTAAGCATCAATAATAACATCAGTTGTTGTTGAAGTTGCAACAGGCACGCAGCATGTATAAAGCTAAACGTCTGACTCGGGGAGAACTGTATTCACAGTACTTAGTAGCAGTAGTAGTGTTTTAAATCTTAAATATGAGCACTTTAATTTGAAATTTGGATTTGTTTACATGCCATCATGTTTGGTGGGGCAGTCAGGGCTTTCATGAGGACATTGCATCCCCATGCCCATGCCTAGATATGGCCCTCGTCAACACTGGGGGAGCCCAGGTTCGAACTGGCAGCCCTGGCGGCTACCATCCAGCCATTCTACTTCTGAGCCACCACCACCCCTTATACCTAATAAGAAATACTTGTATGGCTTTTCTGTGAATATAGCACTGATGACAAGCTCTCATACATAAGCATGCTTTCACGCACAGCATATTTTAATGTCCTTTTGATTGTTAAAACCACAAGCCATAAATGCACTTTTATATCTGTGGCCACACAGACCTCCGGTCACTGAACAAAAGACCAGCAGCCACATAATAATCACTAGCAGCCTGAGTGATTTTCTTATTTAATGCTGTGGTTCTGTAATAGCATGGGAAGCAGTTCTAATACTAATAAAAGCTGGAGCCACGTGTTTCTGTAGCAGGGCGCGGGTGGAGTGGCGGGAAGCTGTGGGAGCAGCATTGTTGCGGTCTGAGTGCTTTTATAAAAGCAGCTTTATTAAGTTAAGAGAGATCGTGGCAAGAGATAATGCAGCTCATTAGAGACTTAACAGACACGGACAGAGAAATCTGATTTAGCTGTGAAGTACATGAAATACTTTCTTCTTAACTCTCGCATGCAGGCTCCAAGACCTGTTTAGATGGGCTCTTTTAGCATTTCTTTTGCCCTTTTTAACATTTCTTTTCAATGGTCTGGATCTCCATAGGCAGCACAAAAAATAGATCCTTCAGTTCCCTTATTCCATTTGGTCTGTTGATTGTAAATAAACTTACTTTATTATTTTGGGATATTTATTCATAAACTATTTTCTCAGATAATGGCATATTATATTGTCCCCTGTTGAATGTAGCATACTGTATGCACTGATGTGTGAGGAGGAAATGGAATTCCCTCAGCAGTCGACACCATGCAGTTCTGTTCAGGCACCAGCTCTGCTTATTCAATAAACGGATCTTGACTCATGGTGGAAAAAATACTCAATTGTATCAGTCTGATGGCAGACACAGACTAGACAACAGCTCTGCTCAGCTTAGCTCTTGCTAGCCTTTTGTTTTCAGTTCTCTTTAGCTTGTTGTTTCTGTTTGGCCTGGAGATGGCCAGCAGCTTTGGTTTTCGTTATATCTTTTAGTTTTCAGTTTAGGATTGTTTTGTTAGGTTAGGGGAGGGGTGGGCACAGCTTCGACGTCCCTATAGGGGGTGGCCTGGGCCCCCCCTCCTTCTGTTCCTTTGCCGGCAATCCCTTACTAGTAATCTGATTACTTATTATATGCTCATACCAGTTTGACTAGTATTGATTTAATTGCTACAAATAATGTAATCCAGTACTTTTTCTTTCTTGTCAAGAAAAGTGTACAAACACCTTAAAATTATACAGTAACAGTTAAGGCTTGTGACACCATCACTCATATATCGCTGTTGAGCCGTCACGTCTGTCAGCCTCTCTCCAAGATGACCCAATTACTTTGCTTAATTAAGTGATTAACCACTAAATAAACCGGTTAATTAAGTCATTAAGCACGGCTGATGTGCTGAGGCAGCTCAGATGAAGGCGCGAGACAGAGTCCAGTTAGACGTACAGTATAATCAAAGACCTCTTTGCGATAAGGGAAAAGGAATGGTCCTTTTGCTGAAAAGTGAGTTCAACTCCTGTTAAAAAATGTTTTTTGAGAGCAACTGCTTCAGGAATATAGCTCCCTGCTAAAACCTTAGAGGAACCAGGCTTTTCCCCGCAGTATGGTTTTCTCCGTTGTCAGTGTGTGGAAGCTACTGAACAACCAATTAAGCTGCAGCCAGAAACTGAAACCCACATTGCAAACATAAACATCAAATATTCACTATTCATAACTGACAAGCTTGCTGTGGTCCACGATATTTGTACTTAAACATCTTCTTTACATACATATAAACAACTCTGGTTAACAAACTGCCCTCCGAAATCTGTAGGGAGGAAGGAATACTCCACCTCCCTTATGGGTAATGAGTCCTTATACCAGGTATCGCTTATATGGTTTGTAATCATTGCTTTATAAAGGGTATATTAAGACTATAGGTGACCTATAGGACTATAGGGCTTTTGCACAGATTCAATCTCGCTTTGAAATATCACTTCTTACCTTTTTTCCAAGCACGTTTCACTTCATACCATCCAGAATGAAGTTCCCCCCAGATGAGCCAGTTCAAAGCCCAACAGATAAATGTCTCTCCCAATTTACAAAGTCAAGAGGTCTTATCTCATTTCTATCAGTTTGCGGATAATTGGAGCAAGCATAGCATAGATAAAGTAATATCAACCTGGGAACGGGACCTTAGAACTCACTATTAAATGGTGGACTGGAAAACAAGCATTCTCTGCTGCAGCAGTACATTCTGCTGTAACGGACCCAGTATAAAACACTACATGGTCAAAATAGAACGCCATATATGCTGAATATGTTTGACCCCTTAAGAGCTCCATTATGCACTAAACAGAAGCCTGCTTGACCACTTTAATACCATCGGTTTTCTCAGCGCATTGTAGAAGGCATATATGGATGATGTAATCGATGCAACAAACCATGTGCAACCCAGATTCGGCAAAAACAAGGAACTAAATGTCACCAAAACGTGGAACGCCCTACCAACAGGCCATTAAGACATGCAAATCCTTTGACTTCTTTCTCTCACTCAGACGGCACCTACGTACACAAATTGAAACTACAGTAAATAGTAGAGTCCCACCCACCTACCCCATTTTTAATTGATTTCTTTTTTATTTTAACTTTGTTTCAACAACAAGGTGTATATTTATGCGTCTTTAAATGTTCTGATGAATTGAAAATTGTGGACCCTGTATTTAGGGTAATGCGTATTCATGGTGTTGTCCACAGTATCAGTTTTTGTATTGACTTTCATTTCATTTGAAATCAATCAATCAGTCAATCGAAACTCACTCCAAGCAATTCTCAGCAACTTTTACACTATCTATCTATTATTCTCTTTTGCAGCTTATTTCCTCCACACTGTTTTCTTTTTCCTTTATTTTATTTATTTTTTAATTCATCGAGGGCTGGGAATGCCAGATAAATTGTTCCAAAGCTAAAGCGTGACTTCTAGCCGGATTATTCACGCATGATTGGTCAGAGCAGTGTTCTGCATTCGATTGTAGCTTTTTTCCCCCTTTATTTTATGAAAGCTCATGTTTAATTCAAAATATGTTATCAACAATATTGGCTATTTTAGACAACCTGCAGAGAGAGAGAGAGAGAGAGAGAGAGAGAGAGAGAGAGAGAGACTCTCTCTCTCTCTCACAAGGAACTTGAAAGTCGCTGACTCTCTCTCTCTCTGAGAGAGAGAGAGAGTCAGCGACTTTCAAGTTCCTTGTGTTCACGTCACAACCTCTTCTGAGATGAATGTGTCAGTCACAGTGAAAAGGACGGGTGGAAATTACTCCTTAGAACATTTTTGAGACATTTCATTACTTCACCAGCTAGGCTACTGAGACAAATACTTTTTACTGCACTACAATTATTTGATCATTTTAATTACTAGTTATGTAGGTACAGTAGATTTTGATTATTGCAAAAAATATGCATTACCCACTTCAGTCCTTACATACATGCTATTAGATCCAGTCCATAAATTGACTCCAGTGTTGGCAATTAACGGGAATATTGAATGGGAACCCGGAACCTCCATGCATCACGCACACATGTCAAATATGGCACGATTTAATAGAATCATGTCTGATGAGAGAGACTCACAAAAAAGATCTTTAACTGGGATCTATAAGGGTTAGGGTTACCGCTGGACGAATTATCTGAGAAACATCAAACTCATCGTAACGCACACTAGTAGGCCAAATGATATCTACATGCAAAAGGAAGACCAGTCGTCCTCATGCAAATATTTTGTACCCAGTTAGTCCTTGTCGAGTCGTTCCTGTCACATCATGTTACCGTGTTGTTTGTGACTGTGACATATTCTCTGTTCATTTGTAAAATAAAATCACACAATGTTGGGTTTTGAAGTCTGCCTGACCTGGTTGTCAATGCATTTGGGTTGTTGCCTGAATCAAGCTTGTGATGGTACATTTAAAAACAAAGTTCACTTTCTTCACAAGTTAGTGACTTGAGCAGCACTGACACCAGGCCTTAATCGCTAGGCGTGCGAAAGAAAAATAAATCTTCTGGTGATTGAGGTTGGTGGCTATGGCCATGAAGTCCTGTTCAAAACTCTGATCGCAGATGGTCAACAGTGCGGTCACTCGATGACGTCAAACAACAAACATGGCTGTCCACTGTGATAACTTGCCATCGTACTGATCTAGCTATTAAATCAATCTATGATGAATAACAATCACAGTTTTTAGAAACATCATCTGACATATTTTACCGTGTTTGTTTACTTGCTAATAGCACTTGTTGACTGTATCTGTAATTCTGTATGTTTAGCAAAGTTCTGGCTTAGCCATAGCCGCAATCATGATTTGATTAGTTGGAGTGAACCAATTGCTGAACACTAAGGCCCACTAAGGCCCATTCCAGAAAGTTCTGCCGTGGGAAAATGAACATTCAGAAGTATCAGGCGATCACTTCAGGGCTCTGTAAGCTATGAACTCTTCCAATCCTCAAATGTAAATGTGGAAATGAAAACAAATACCAGTTACCTTTCAAGGCGAGTAAGGAATTTACACACTATAGGCATCAGCCAATATCTGACCTATCACGAATTGCACAGCATGCCGTATGTTCAGTGAAATCCGAACATAAGTCATCGTCTAATGTCATTCGGTGTAATCTAAACCTCCCATAAAAATAATGGAGGGGTGGGGGAAAGAGGCCATTTCTCCAATTTATTTTTCTTCTTTCGCTCCATTTCTCCCGTTAGATGCACAGACGTTCTCGAGTCACGCGGTTGTAATCTCTCTCTGTCGCCAAGGGAGTCCCCTGGGCAGCCTCAAATACTGCAGTTAAATTGAGCTTGAGCAACCATTGGTGGAACATGGCTCATTGACTCAATCACGGCTGTTCCTCTGGCCATGTGCTGGACTGAGCACACACACACACAGACACATACACACACACACCGCAAAATGTCCCTAGTACTTCGCTCGTGAATTCGAAAGAATTGCAACCCATTATTACAATTCATGTAAGGATCGATGGTGTCAGTTCGCGGTTTGACGTCTGATGAAAACAGGCAGTAGTAGCCTACTGGTAGCCTATTGTATTCAACCCAGCTGTGTTCTTTTTTAATCCTAATTGCATTAATACCCCCCTATGTTGGATTAACGCCCGCCTCGTATTCTTTCCTTTCAGAAAGGAAAGAAACCCTTGTCACCCCAGGGAACATTGACCTGTTAACCCCCGATGTGCACAGGTGAGAATGTTGACTGCTGACCTGGACTCCATTCAGAATGTTACCATGGAAATAACCTCCAATCATGTACATGATAAATGGTGCATTTATATACCGCCTTTATCCAGGGTCACTTTACATAGTTCGTGCATCACATTCACCCATTACCACACACATTCATGCACCAATCGAGACCCTGCAAAGCATGCAACCACCACATCGGGAGCAATTACAGGTTCAGTGTATTGCTTTAGGACACTGACTTTGAGCGGTAACCGGGTTCAAATAGGCAACCTTGCGGTTAGCAGCCACTCTGCCCCTGAGACCAGATGAAGCAAACAAATAAACAACCTCTGGTGGTTAAATATTTTTCAGCCTCGCTTAAAAGCCTTGATGCTGCATATGAATCAGACTAGTTTCTTCAAGCACATCTTGGAATATACAGTATATCTAATTCTAACTCGTAGCGACTAGGTTTAAGGTTTAATTCTGGCAATTCTGGCTTTGATTCTGGCCTAATGACCATACACACCGGTAAATATACAACATAACGTATGTTATCAATTATTATCTGTTTCCACCTGGATCAGAAACCTGAAAATGGTACACTGTAATATTTCAGTAGATTTTATTGGTACCTACAGCACATGGTGAAGTATTGTAGTGCAGTTCGTTGCAACAACCAGTGCAAGATTTTCCAAACTGACAGAAAGAGAGAGAGAGTTGTTCAGCAGCAACATAACAACTAGAAAAGGGCGCACCTCACTCGGAGCACAGATCCCCGCCAGGCCAAGCTGCCTACCCAAGGCCTGCAAAATCTGGACAGCAGATGGAAAACCAGCACAGAAAGGGCACATTGCATGTTGCAGATGCGAACTATGCTTCATAATATTTTGTGCATCTGAGGTACTGAGAGGCTGAGCAACTTGGACGGACACCCTACTGTTCTTCATTCTTGCCCCCCCCCCTTTTTACAGTAATAACTAAAGATACATAACTGTAAAGCCATAAGCCATCACAGATAAGCCATACAGTCAACATGTACAGTAAAGACCACACGCTGGGCTTTTTATGGGGAATCCAGGTCAGTGCATTGATGATTCATTGATGTCACCTGCAGCTAAATCAATTTCCGTCACAAAGGGGAACAGACACGCAGACAGCAGTACGTTTAGAATGAATACAATCTGCCCATCGCCTCCAGATTCAGGTCCTGCCACCCTCACAATAGTGTTATAGTTTTGTCCCTGAGAAACTGCATACACACGTATGGCTGGCGGCATCCTGGCAGTCGGATTGGCCTCCACCTATATATTACCCCATTTGGGACCTAAAAGACGTTGTTGAGGGAAAGGACTTATAACGGCAATGAGCCCTTCTGACTTAACCACATGGGTATATACAGTATATATACTGGGATTGAAGAAGAAGTCTGGCCTGGCAGACACCTATACGCAGTGTGCGCCGTGGGGGGCTTAGGCAGACTATCAACCACATGGTCAATACTTAGATGTCCTCTGAGGCTTTATAGAGTATTAGACCACCTTCAAAACCTCTGTATAGGCACCCCTGTAGGTCCCTTCTACAGACTTGCGGTATTTCAACGGTCAACGCACTCCTTAGAAGAAAAGCAACCCAGTCAATATATTGACTGGGTTGTTGTCAGGGTTAGGCTCATTTCTAGGTAAATATATTCCGCAGTTGAGAAGAGACCTATAATGGAGAATCTGATTAACTGACCTGCACTCACCCAAATTACCTCCAGCATGATAAAATACTTACACTATACACTCAGAGACACGCGTGACGCACATACGCATGTACGCATGAAGCGTCTCAACATTATTTCATTCACAAAAAGGTTACTGGACTTCAGGACCTAAGCGCATGAATATTTTGCTCACAATGATTTAGTGGCACATCCACATTAGGATAGGTTCAGCTCCAGCTAAATAAATGATAAATTAATAATAATAATAATAATAATAATTATTATTATTATTATTATTATTATAATAAGCTATTGATTAACATTTTGACTAAAAACTATTCTTCAGAATCATTCCAAAGAATATTTTAGATTTGTTTGTCAACGTTAAAAAAGAAATTTTAAAAAGCGTAAAAGCTTCAGGGTTTTTATTAAAGCGTTAAATACCACAGCTGCTTAATGTGCAACTTAATTGTTTCTTCTCTTCCAAATGCTTTTAACATAGCTTTGACAAACCTATTAACCTTGGGGCAAGGTATTTATAGAAAAGAATAGCCTTCATTGATTGTGTTTTTGATGGAACACAAAATCAATGTGCCAGGAGGGGCGCAATCAATTTGTGGCTGCGACATACGTCGTGTCGGGCGGCCAACTTCCGTGACGTCATTTTGCGACCATTTATGTTAATTTTTCTACTTTCCGTGACGTCATTTTGCGACCATTTTGCATAACCTTAACTCCAGACCATTATGCCAATGGTCATGACTGTTATGAAACGGTTGCGACCATTGGCGTAACTGTCTGGAGTTGAGATTAGGTTTAGGCATATGTTTTACTGAGGTTATGTTTAGGGTTAGGGCCAAAACAGTTGCGGCGGTTCACCGGTTGAGACAAATGTATAACGGTCACGACCATTTTACCAACCGTTACGACGGGTGGCCAACAGTCGAGACGTACGTTGCGGTCGCAAATGGAACTCACTGTCTCTCCAATGGGCTTCTAATTAGAATGATCAGAGACTAATGTGTGTTCTGGGTGAGCTACTACTCTGGCCACTGCTTCTATGACTATGGCGCTATGGGAAAAATCTGCATTATCTCCCAACACACGACCCAACCAGCCACTCTGTTGTGGATACAGGGTATGTCACCAAGGGTTTACCTACTCACCAATAGAAAGCCCTATCCTTACTGGACACACTCTCAGCCCCTCACAAACACATATAAAATACACTTTTGAGGTAGAAAGCGGTTGTTTTTCACATGAAAAACAAGGATCTGCACCCTCTACTGATATTTCCAAGTGAAAACCTTCAAAGAGAATGTTTTTCCTCTGGTGAAAAACAATCCTGTTCTGGCCAAAACGTGCATTTTATACTTGTGGTGTCTTCTCCTCTGATCTGAGGTCACTGTAGTCAGATTATGTTTCATGTGGTCATTTTAAATCTTTTCAATTTTGCTAGGTTCTAATGCCAAACCTTCACAATACATTTTGGCTATAGACAAACAGTTAGGGAATCTGTCCAGGAAAATTCACTCTGTATTTTATGGGGGCCAATGTGAGTTTCAGAACCTTTTATTTCAGTTCCATACAGAAGCTCTGCATTATATGACTGAGGAATGTAGAGTCTGTGATATTTTGCAGACACTTCGAGCGATTTTACTGTAAGCAATTACAATACATAAATCAAATAGAGTATATTTATGAAGGATCATAAGTAAGCTACTGTAAGAACCTGTCTTACAGTCTATTAGAGTGAGTAGAGTGCTGAAAATCCCCACAGGTCCTTTCCATTTAACTAGTTAATTAAGATTGCTTTCCCCTTTTCTCTTTTGTTTCCTTATGCCTTCTTGCTCATTGTTTTTTCTTTAAGTTGACAACTTCAATGTCATTAAAATAAATAATATTGTTATTTATTTAAATTACATTGAAGTTGGCAACCTAAAAAAAAAACAATGCAAATATAGCCAACCTGAAAGCAAAAAAAATGTCTTCAGTGATATATTTGCCTTTTACTCCTATTAATTTTTAATAACATTTCCAGTTTTCCACATACCTAACAGCAGGATTATAAACTCTGACTCACGCTCTCCGGTCACAGTTCAACCATTTCAATTAAGCTTCCAATATATTTTAATTGAAATTAAATGAAATTAATTTAATTTATCCTTAATGTGCTTCTCTCTCTCTACCCTCTCTCTGCCTGGCGATTCCACTTCCAAGTTCCAAGATGATCAGTTTGAACAAATAAATCAGAAATCACTCATGGATCATACTGATCTAAACTACCACTAGAACTAGAACAACGACGAACAAGGCAAAACCACTGCCTTCCATTCACACATGTCAAACTGGTATGGCAGTTTGTCAGTGTTCCAGGGACCACCAGTGGTCCTAGAGATGGTTCCAGCTAAATGATGGAATGGGTTGCTTATTGCCTGTCCTAAATGTTACCACATCATCAATCAATACAGAATGGACTTGCACACAACAATTAAATGATGGACCTTGATATGAAACAGGTTGAGAAGTCTCTCTGCATTGCATTCACACATGTCAGGGGTCAAACTGGTATAGCATGCAATCAAACCCCATACGTCCACTCATCAGTTTGGCCTTACCTGTGTCGGTGAAAAGGTGCTTTCCAGGAGTACAGGATCCCTGTAGGGAGTAGAGAGAGGGTGTGCAGTCCTTGCCTCTCTCTTTGTGTGCCTTTTGTGTGTATGTACGCGTTTATGCGCGTGTTTGTGTGTGCGCAGTATGCGTGTGCGTGTGTGTGTGTATGCGCAAGCGCTGGTTTCTGAGCCTATGAGCAAGTATACGTGTCCTTGCCTCCCTCCCTCTTTCTCTCTCTTGCTCTCTCTCCCTACCTCTCTCTCTCTCTGTCTTACGTGGTGTCTTGTTGATCTACGTGGAAGTCCAGACCCTGCTCCTACTTATAAGGGGGACAACCCACCTCCCACTGCACCCCCCCCCCCCACACACACACACACAGACACACACACGCACGCACACACACACACACACACACACACACACACACACACACACACACACACACACGCATACACTCCTCTCTGCTCTACTTCATTCAGAACTCTCTCTTTCATCGCAGAGGGAGGAGGGAGAGTGATGATGAGGCAGAGAGAGAGAGAGAAGGATAGCAATCAGAATGAGGGAGAGATAATACAGAGCTGTGGTGGGATGGAGGGAGAGAGAGAGAGAGAGAGAGAGAGAGAGAGAGAGAGAGAGAGAGAGAGAGAGAGAGAGAGAGAGAGAGAGAGACGGGGAGTGATGGCAGGATGCGTGAGAGAAAATAGAGGCAGCGTTGTTTTTTGTCTAAAACTATGATGGCACATGTTTGCTGACTACCTTTTTTCACTGAAATTAAAACGGTCTAATATACTTAAAAATCAAACTTAAAGCCTAAGTTTGATTTACTGGAACTAACCCTTTGCCTAAATCAAAATAAAAGCTTTTTTGCCTTTATTGATAGTTTCAAGTCAAGATAGAGGTAAAAGGGAGAGAAGGAGAAAGCCACGCAGCAAAGGTCGTCATTATGAACGGGACTCGAACACGCCAACATGCTGCAGGCCAAAGCCTATATGTGGCATGAGCTTCATGGACCACTAGGCCAGCAGGCGCCCTCCAGAAAAGTCATTTGTGTTGTGAGCTTATAGATCACCAGCCATCGCTACACAAAAACTTAACTGACTAAAACTAAAATCAAAACATTCTATAGATGTCCAAAGTATGATTAAAACTAAATCAGAGAACCAAACAAAATGAAGGATGTTGAGAGACAAGACAAAAGTGATGGCCGGATGGAGAGAGGTGCATGGATGGGAGGGGGGAGGAGGCGGGGAGAGGGGTGAGGGAGGGGTGTAAGAGGGGAGAGAGGGGAGGGAGGGGAGGAAAGTGGAAAGATGTGGGGAGGGGGACAGGGGAGGGGGACAGAGAACCAATCAGAAGCGGAGGAGGAGGCGGCGATCGTGTCGTCACGTCCTACGTAGTTGGACAGACTGTGCGGTACACTTAGTTATGTCTGTGTGTACGTCATCATGTCGTATATGACCTGCATGGGCAAAGCTAAAAATACAGAGCCAAAGTTTCCCTGCACTGCCTTGTCTCATCAAACCACCCCTCTGTCATTCTACCATTGGTGGAAAGTAACTTATTTACTTGCGTAAGCAGAGCGTGTGTAAGTACTGTAATCGGTTGTGGTCGGTGTAACGGGGTAATAGGTGGAAGCTTTTATTGGCTGGATTAGTTTATGATCTAATGTGGGGATGTACGTTAGGATACCACTTGGTGCTGGGTGGAAAGTGGGTAATGTGTATAGTAGCCTATGTACTACAGTATGTGGTATGTATGATGACGAAAGCAAGTTTAGGGGTTAGAATATGGTAGGCTTAGGTACCGATTTCTGAGCTTTCAGACCCTTTCCTCCTAATTTCATGAACAATGCATTGCCTTTGATAACTTTATGCATTATTTATTTATTTACTTTTTCGTTCAACTTTTGCTTTATTCAGACAATTGCTGATATACTAGGATGCGCTGATGTCAGGCACAACAGAAATTGTGTCAAATGTACATACAGTATGGTTCTAAAAAGAATATTAATTTACTGTATGTACGAGTAGTTAATTTAGGTACAAGTATATATTGTTTTATCCTAGTGAAAGAAATCCTATAGTATTTCTTTGACCATGGTAAATCTGTAGTACAGACAGAGCTCTCTATTTCTCCTCTGACCATATCAAAACTTTGACATTGATATCCTTCTGTTTATTGTTGAGTCCAAATCCAAAATGAATTAGCTATTTTTCGAAAAACAAAACAATAGAACATCAGATATCAACACAGATAAGATATCAGCTTGGATCAGATAATAATTTAAGTTACTGGATCTGTGACTTTTGATTCAAAGCAGATCTGTTGGCAGTGATGTTGCCTGGTGTAGCCTCTATATACTGATCATGATGTCACATTAAGTCCCAGTCTCTCAATGCAGTAAAAGCTACAGTACAATATGTAAACAGTGAATTGGGTAGAAATGGATATTGTTTGTCAAGCTCAGGTTTATTTCTTGTATCAATGCAGAGTGTAAATGCGCAGAGCACTCTCCAGTCTTAACAGATACACCAGTGTATACAGGACAAAAATAAAGAACAGACTGTGACAACTGACACCCCTATGCCAGGGTCATGCTAGTGACTGCACATTTCAGCACCATGGACAGCTCAAAACAGAAGTAGTCTTAAAATCAAGATTGAGATTGTGAGGTCGAGGTTCGATTTCCAGCCGGGTCATACCAAAGACTAGCACGCAATTCCTCCCTGTTTGGCCCTCAACACCAAAGGGTTTGTATTGGGGGGAAGTCCCTGCGACATATGAGCGTGTACATGTCCACGGAGGTGTACTTGTACATCATATCCAGGGTGTCCAGTATACTTGTACTGTACATCAAAGTGCCTCATGAATGCCACTGTCAGGAGCCAAGAAGCTCCAGTAATATAAAATTCTATCCAAAAATGTACAATACTTGAGTAAATGTACAAAGGCAAGGGAGCAACCAGGTAGATGCAGACTATTAAGAAATATTAAAAACATGCCCCTGGATCAAACAGGATAAAACCGGGCACTCAAAATATTGCAAAGAAAGAAACTTTAAAAAGCAGCACTGATGAAGACTTGTATATGTCGAAACATGTCGGTTTCATAAAGTTTCTTCCTTCTTAATATTTTGCGCCCATGTTCTCCACTTCTTCTCTACTTGAGTAAATGTACTTAGTTACTTTCTATGCAACACTGCTTGGCACTACACGGTTCTTACTCCTCTCCACCTCAGCGGCTGTGCCCACTCTCTCCCCTCCATGCCGGAGCTGCCTGCTGTGGGCACACAGCACAATAATCACTCAGCTCCCCCCATAGCGTGCGCCGTGCCATCCTCCCCCAGGCGGGCAGGCCCCCCCTGGAAAAACGCTCAGAGGCTCAGAGCCAGTGGCAACAGACTGATAAAAATGTTGCTTTCCCCATACAATCCTGCACATGAACGAGGTGCAGACTACGGTAGGTTCCAGAGTCAGTGCCAGTCCTAAAGGACACATGTTGGTGAATTTGATTATATTCCTTCTTCTGCATGTGCACCGCTCATCCATCAGCGTTTGATGGATGGCTACCAGTTAGTATTTCCACCGCTGTTACAGCAGAGGATAAATAATGTACTTAAGTACTGTTTTGACACATTTGTACTTTACCTGACTTTTTACAATGTGGAAATGTCCAATACGTTTAGATTTGTATTATTATTACAAAATATCCCACTTCAGTCGTATATATGTACATCAGAAAAAGCTAATCAACTTGTAAATTGTTTTTTCAAACATTTTTTTTATACTTTTGAAAACTTTAATGGTTCATAAAGAGTACTTTTTACTTCTGACACTTTAAGGGCCAATAATAACAATAACCTTTGTACTTCTACCCATGTGCTGTCTTGAATGTAAACTGTGTTTGTGCCTTTAGAGAAGTTCCTTTAAGACAGAATTAGTTAATTAGTTGAGTTGATGGCATTCAGGTGTGTAGAGAAATCTGCAGCCTGCTGTGCTAATCAGTCATCGGTCAGTTCTCAATCAGTTTGATAGCAGCAATCACAGTGCTTAGTGGTTGACTTGTTTTCAGTTTAGCCTTTTGGAAGCACCTCTGCTATGTTGTTTTTAGTTCATTCTTATTCCAGAGTGTATCGTTTGTTTATATGTGCTAATGCCTTGTTTATTGTACCAAAGAACATTATTGGCTTATTGTATGTTCTTTGCAGTGTTTACCCTACCCTTGATGTCACATTAAACAAAGTTAAGTCTACACAGTGTGATTGTTGAAGGAGTTAACTGCCTGTCAGTCTGTGCAGGGCGCATAGGTGGTGGCAGAACAACTCAAGTAGACTTTTACTTGTGACAGACTATTTCTCCATTGCAGAATTGATACTTTTACTTAAGTAAAATGTTTTTTCCACCATGTACTGACCCGTTGATTTATCTATTTCTATACACGTGACTTTGTCCTGTGTGCATCAGGGTGACTCAGAGTGTGCTGCTTCATAATTGTCTCACACAACAGCTTTAGAACTGGGAAAAGTGATCTTCTGTGCACAGGTCTGCACCAAGAGGATAGAAGAAGTGTGTGTGATTTTATATCATGCAGACCAATTTGTACTGTATATCGACGTGAGTGATGTTATGTATAGATAAAATATGTAAGTGTAATGTACAGAAATTGTACAGAAATAATGTCATGGAAATCGCACAATGTTAATGATTTTTAGAAGCATTTCGTGGTGGAATATGGGGACGTGGACATGTCTATATTAATCACGTGACTTAAGAGATGGTATACTGTATAGCAATTTGCGTGGTGTATGGATAAAATCTCTATGAATAATAATTGTGGGGCATAGGTTTCTTCGTGACCTCCAGAGAATGTCTGTAAAGTTTGGCATCGACCTGGTTAACATTGTTCGAGATAAACTGAACACAGAGGGGCGAGCGGGCGGGGGGAGTGTAGGGACGGACAGACAGATGGACAGATGAACAGAGTGCAAAACAGACTCTCTCCCCATGGAGAGATAGAGACCATAGCCTATTTAAGATTGGTCCAACGTGCAACCTACGACGTCAGTAATGAATGACTCTGTGCTCGATATACTGTATAAGCCATCCGACCCTCTCCTCCAACGACAAAACACAGCTTTTGGCGTCTTGTTAACAACATGGACGAGAGGTACGCTGTAGAGGAGCGTCACCATGGAAACCAGAGACGCCAGTGGAAGGGGTGGACTCCGTCTGCATCGCCTGCTTTCTTAACTATGTTGGGCTTCTGTTGCGACTGCGGCGGAGATCGTTCACGTCGTTCACGACTACTATGGGGGACACGATGGCACAGTGGATAGTGTTGTCGTCTCGCTGCAAAGTCCTGGGTTCTATTCCCAACCGGGGAAACTCTCCCCTGTCTGATGAAAAGAAGCAGCTTGGACTCTTCATGCATAGAAGGAAGCATGAGGTCATTCCCCCCCAGGTTGGCAGAGGAAGGATGAGGGTGAGAAATGGGTTGCATCCATGGGCAAAAAAGAAGAAAAAGAAAAAAGACTAATATAATATAAATGGAGGCCTGCATGTGTATGTGTATAGTCAGATTAAAAAACAAAACATGTAGGCGTCTGCGTGGGGGAGGAGGGGGGTTGACAAACTGACCGAAGGTCAAGCAGACAGCCATTCAGACAGACACGCAGGGAAGTAGGAGGAAACGGAGGCAGTGATGGGCAGAGATAGACCTCCAGAGGTCAATAGTCCATTACTTCTCTTGTTTGCGCCATGGCCTCCCCTCTCTGCCTGACAGTGGCTCATTAGGAGATAGCCATCAGCTGAAGAACACAAACAGTCTTTATGTAGGGATTGTTTTATGAGGGCAACAGGGGTCCACATGACAGCAGTGGCGGCTGCTGTTCTAGAATCTAGACTGGGTACAAGTTGTGACCTGAGAATCAGGACGAAGGGAGTGACCCCCATTGTTCCAGGAATAGAAGACGAGTGTAGAGGACGGCTTCCCGTCTTCTAACGTGCACCTTCTTAAAGGGCAGTGCAGGATGGGAAATACAAAACATTCCTAGTAGGGCTGCAACTAGCGATTCCTCGGGCCGTTTAATCAGATCGCGGCACTTCTTTAACTATCACCTTAAGATATATATTTTAGACATATTCTAACCCAGAGGAAAGCAGAATCCAAGTTTGAGATCTCCTGTACAGCTCCATCTGAGACATACCAATTCTATTTCTCAGGAGAAAACAATGAGAAACATAGCTTTGAGATACAACAATTGAGGAATATTTAAGCCATAGAGCCAAAAAGGAGATATAATCTTATGGCTCCTGTTTCTCATTGTTTTCTCCTGAGAAATAGACTTGGTATGTCTCAGATGGATCCTCTGATGAGATATACAAGAGCTCTCAAAAATGGATTAAATATCGCTCAACTGTTGTATCTCAAAGCTATGTTTCTCATTGTTCTCTCCTGAGAAATAGACTTGGTATGTCTCAGATAGAGCTGTACAGGAGATCTGAAAGTTGGATTCTGTTTTCTCTGGGAACTAACAAAAATACATTTGATTAGCTGCTGATTAGGCTGCTATTCAAACAAACACATGATTAAATAAATTAAAGCAACTCATGGTGTGCATACATTTGATTAATGAATAGCCTACACGTATCATTCTAAAAGGAACAGTTCTCTTCTGAACTCAAATAGTTAATTCAAAAAATAAATTCAAGCCTTATGTTTTGTTGATACTATAATCATTAAGGGATCAAGCAGTCCACGAAGTGGACCTTGATCCCTTCTTGTTTTTGTCTCTTTTTTCCTCCTTCCACCAGAAATAGCTGTTCTGGCTGAACCGTGCAGTCGGTTTTCGCGAAAATTGGTAATCTGGTAGAGGGTGATGCCAAACGGTGATGATGCGAAGCCTGTGACCACTGGTCAAATGGTGGCGCTATAGCACTCAACTGAAATTGCAAACTTTAAACACTCATAACTCATGAACTGCTCGACTCTCAGAAATGTAACTTATATTCACTTATGCGTCTGCTTATGCCGAACAACTTTTGTATTCTTACTTTTGACCTCTGACCTTTAGATGAACCGCCATCTTGAATTATATGTAAAACAGTTAAAATGTCTCTTCTCCTACAATCTTTGATCAAAATGCATAACAATGACCTACACATGAACTTTGAAGCCATACAAACATGAAATGGGTGTGAATTTTGTTTTCAGTGAAAAAAATGATGTTTTTACGAGCCAATGAAAATTGCTTGTTTGTGAAAATTCTTCTATTATCCCTAATCTACACATGCAAAGTAATCTGTTTATGAGATTTTACAGTTTGGTAGAGGGGGATGCCAAATAGCAGCAAAACCAGTCTTACTCCAATTGCTCAAATGGGGGCGCTATAACAATTCTTTGAAACTGAAACATTTGAAAAACCATAACTCGGGCCTCGTTTGGCCAAAAATCATGGGACTTGTTTCTACATGTTCCTTGATTCATGTGGAACACATCTGTAACATTGACCGGTAAGCTCCACCCCCAGAGTGTCTGCCATTTTAAGCAGTTTGAAAAATGCTCATGCCTGATTTTCTGGCTGGATTTTTGATTTGCACAACAAATGTTTGTTGTACAAGCCGGTTTGCATTTTTTGTACACACCATCACTGTGTTTGTGTGTGGACGTAAAGTACTTCTGTGGCCTGCCGCACCGAGGACAGCCATCGTCAGTGTGTTAATCTCGCGTTAATTTTTTTGACGCCATTAACGCACGGCTGTGTTAACACGAGATTAATGCATTAATGCGTTAACGCATTAACGTGTTAACGCCAACACCTTTAATATATATAAATATATGTGGTTTTTTTTTTCAGGCTAGCTAGATTGCATTGCATTGTGGGTCCTTTGGGCCGTGGTTTCAAAAAGGTTGGAAACCACTGCTATAAAGCACAAAGCACTGCATCGTTCTAATCTTTTCTGACTGAAATTCGAACAATTTAGCTGTATCATTCCAATTTCAAACTGTATCGTTCCATTTTTAGTCTGAGATTAGTAAACTGTATTGTTCTAATTTCACACTGTATCATTCCAATTTTACTCAGAGAGTAGTAAACTACATCGTTCCAATTTCAAGCTGTATTGTTCCAATATTAGTGAGAGATTATTAAACTATCATTTCAATTTTAAGATGTATCGTTCCAATTGTAGTCAGAGAATAGTACACTATATTGTTTCAATTACAAACTGTATCGTTCCATTTTTAGATTAGTAAACTGTATTGCGACAATTTCAAACTGTATCATTCCAATATTAGTCAGAGATTATTAAACTGTATCGTTCCAATTTTAAGCTGTATCGTTCCACTTTTAATTAGAGATTATTAAACTATCATTTCAATTCCAAGCTCTATTTTAATTATATTCCTCTGGTTGTACAACAATGGGAACTGATGTAGACACACACACACACCAGAGATGGAGCACTCATTAGAGCTGCATGGTGCTTGCTATACAAGCAGGTGTGCAAACCGTTTTGTACAACGCTATGTACCATGGTGTAGTTGCCAACGGGGTCGGGAGTTGGCTGAAGCCCATACTGCATCGCAGTGTGCAGTGTGGGGGGGCCATACTGCATCGCAGTGTGCAGTGTGGGGGGGCCATACTGCACCGCAGTGTGCAGTGTGGGGGGGCCATACTGCACCGCAGTGTGCAGTGTGGGGGGGCCATACTGCACCGCAGTGTGCAGTGTGGGGGGGCCATACTGCACCGCAGTGTGCGGTGCAGTATGGGGGGGGGGGCATACTGCACTGCAGTGTGCAGTATGGGGGGGGGCTGCGGGGGGCAAGTGACAATATGGGGGGGAGCTGCGGGGGGCAAGCGACAACGGCAACCACACTTTGCAATTTTTAAATTGCGAATATTCTAGTTTCCATTTGTCACTTTGACCACTAAGCTCCACCCTCTGACTGCTGAATTGTGCATATTGTTCATATTGCTTACTGCTTGGTGGCGTGTTGTTGGGTTGTTTCATTGATGACAACAACTAAGCAAATCATTGTGCCAGGATAGCTCAGTCGGTAGGGTGCCTGACTTCGGAACACAAGATTGAGGGTTCAAGTCCCACTGCTGACAATACAAAGTCTGAGTCTCCAAAAACCCTGCTGTGTTTCCACAATCACATGATGTATTTCTTCCATGTTTCTATGGCTTATTTGTGCATATTTAAGGAGCGGTAGTGGCTCAGAGGTAGAGTAACCGGATGGTAACCACAAGGTTGCCGGTTCGATCCCGGGCTCCTGCAGAGTTAGTGTCGATGTGTCCCTGTCCCACTGCCATCAGTGTATGAATGTGTGTGTGAATGGGTGAATGTGATGCATAATCTATGTAAAGCGCCTTGGATAAAGGCGCTATATAAATGCACCATTTACCATTTACCAAGCAGTCCACTGAATGTGTGTGTTGTTTCCAGTACGTCTTGTGTCTGTTGGGTAGCCTCATTGGTAGAGCGCATGACTTGGAAATGAGAGTTCCTGGGTTCAAATCCCGGCACGGACACCTAGTAATATGAGTCAATCATGCACAATCTCATGTGGTCTTCTACATCTAAGTTCATGGTTCTATGTGTAACCCAGGGTAAAACTCAATGTAATGGTGGTTGTCACCATTCGGCCATGTTGTGTTTTGTCACTATTCGGCCATGTTGTCACTAATGACAGTTCACAGCTCAGTTCACCACTCACTCACAGCTCACCAATCATTTACTCATTCACCAAATCAGTGGCCTTGTGGTTAGAGTGTCCGCCCTGAGACTGGGAGGCCGGGGTTCGATTCCCGGCCGGTCATACCAAAGGCTCTAAAAACGGGATCCAATGCCTCCCTGCTTGGCACTCAGCATCAAGGGATGGATTGGGGGTAAGACCCTGTGTCATACTAGCGTCATGTCCAGAGGGTGTACTTGTACATCAAGCTGCCTCATGCTACAGAAACAGGAGATAGGCACCTGCCCTATGGGCCTCATGGCTGGGCAAGGCTGTTTGACTGTCACTATTCGGCCATGTTGTCACTAATGACAGTTCATAGCTCAGTTCACCACTCACTCACAGCTCACCAATCATTCACTCAGTCACACCAGATTACAATGTGAGTCAGTCTCACACATAATTACCTGATGTATTTCTGAAGTTCAGGCTCCCATGTTTCTATGGCTTATTTGTTCTTACTCCTTATTGCTGCTTGCTTGATCCCGTTTTATTGCTTGTTGATACTATAATCATTGTTATTTGTTGTCATATTTTGCTTTGCAGTTACTACTGTGCATGTGCAACTATCAGCAGAAAGATGGCTCACTGCTCTTCAGTTTTCGCTTAACCCTGGCAAAGCTTGGCTAAGTGGGAAAACACCCATGATAAATTACAAAAACTCCAGTGATGTTGATGATCTGATTAATCCATTACTAAATTAGTTGATAACTAATTCAATTATGAATTCAATTATCAATTGCCATCTCTATTATTGAGAGTTGACAACAATTATCAATTGAATTAGTTAGTCAAATAATTCGATAAATTTATTATTTGATTACGATTCAGCCCTATAATTTCTAACAAGACTTCCATTGTTTGTATAAAGTAGGTAAAAAAAAAACCTGTGACCCTGCAGATTGGTTTGAGTCCACAGATTGCACCTGGTGAAAGGAGTGGTCTTTGAGTTTAGGCTCTGATGACTTGAGCTAATTATTGAGAGCTTAATGTTTGCTGAATGAATAGGGTAGTTAGCTTGGTAATTATGGATGGTGCGTGTCCCTTCATGGGATTTAACTGCAGACCTCTTCCGAGAGCTAGGGAAGGTCGCCTCCCATTATGCACTCTGCTGACTACACCGCCCACTGTAGGTTTTTCGCTTCGAAGACAGTTCTGACAGTTCTGTACAGTTTCTGACCCGCTCCATTGCATTGCACAGGGGCGGATCTAGGCATTTGTGCAGCAAACTGGCACAACGCCTGCACTTCCTCCGCAGGCTAAGGTTGTTCGGAGTCAGTATGGGGATAATGTCCACTTTTTATGATGCAGTGTTGGGCAGTGTAATCAGATATGGTATGGCAGCCTGGTTTGGAACACTGTCTGTTCAACTTAAATCTAGAATATCAAAAATGGAGTTTACAGCCATGAAGGTAATTGGCAGGAAGGACTCTCCTTCACTACAGTCTATCTTTGAGAAAGCAGTGATCAGTTTAGCAAACAGGGTGCTGTCTGATCCTACACATATCCTGTTCACAGAATACGAGCTGCTACCTTCCGGCAGGCGATATAGAGCATATCGATGCAAAGGAAATCGCCTCAAACTTTCTTTTATTCCTACTTCGATTGTCCTATTGAACAGTCATCATGCTCTCACATGATGAGTGTTGGATAGGGCTCTGTGGGGTGGGTTTTAGTCCAGGACTTGAGGCCGGGGTTGTTGTTTCTTTTTTGTACTTCTTATATATTGCTTCTTTTAAAAGTGAACTGTCAATTGCACTTTAAATCTTTTGTACAATGCTGCTAGTGTGTTTTATGTATTAATGTATGTCCTACGTACAGTATGTTTTAATGCTGCTATGTATTTGCTACACTTTTGCCCAAGGCAAATTTCCCTCAGGGGACAATAAAGTATATCTCATCATCTCATCTCATCATGGGCATGGGGCTGGGGGGGGGGGGCATGCCCCCCTAAATGTCCTGACTGCCCCACCAAACACGATTGCATGCAAACCAACCCAAGATACGCAAGAAATTAAAGTGCTTATATTTAAAATGATGTGGAACACTACTACTGCTACTAACTAACTACAGCTGTGTCACCACTAAACCAACAGCATTTCATCATTGAAAACAGAAAACTCTCTGAGTCAGACCTTTAGCTTTAAGCATGCTGCGTGTCTGTTGCAACTTCAACAACAACTGATGTTATTATTGATGTTTTAAAAGTCCTGTAACTGAAAATGGTATGGGTGCGACTTCATGAAGCCGCACCCATACCATTTTCTCTTGCCCCTCCAACATGTTCTCTTGCCCCCCCCCCCCCCCCCCCCCCAAATGGGAGATGTTACATCCGCCCTTGGCATCGCATGTCCCACAGCCTCCCAATCAGATCCTTTGTCTTGTCGACATTGAGAGCATGGTTTTTTCTCCCAGGTCCGTCCGATGTCTTGTTATTCTGACATTACTATATAAACCTACCCCTAACAATTACTGCATGTGCAAGCCTGGGTTTAGACATACCACATACAGTCATGACATACTACACAGGGCGGGTCATTCTTTTTTATTTTTGAAAATCAAAGTGCTTGGGTGTCTATTTTATGTCTTTGGTGATGGAGAATTCAAATATGATATTCTTTTTTTGGATTAGACATTAAACCCTACCTACATCTATTTGCATTTTTATATATCAGTATCAGTATATCAGTATTGTATCAATCAAGAAGGGTTTAATATTCATTTATTGAATATAAAATAAGCAATATATTTATCATGGTTTGGCGGTTGAATTGGATCTGCTTTTTGGGTACTCAGATCAAGCGCAACAGTCCTGACCGTAAGGACTCCGAATCCCCCGTACCCAAACGGCAGATCCAAATCTACAGGTGGTAGCTGGGGTGGAGGAGGGTAAGCAGCAAAATGATTACGCAAAAGCAGAGCAGCAGTATTAGAGTGAGCAGCAGCAGCAAGCAAGCAGGAAGAGCCATAGAGTTATATATAAATATAGAGAGCGGACTGGAGCGATAGCCCCGCCCCCTTGCCGTTCATTCAGAAGTGCACCTATAGAGGCCTTATATATCCCATACTCTGAGGGGATGGCGGCCATCTTGATGGTAAGCCATAAGTTATATTCAATGGAATGTGGATGCAATGACAGGCGGAGAGAAGATACTACTACTACTACTAGCACTACTTCTACTACTAGCCATACCACTAGGCCTACTACTACTACTACTAGCACTACTACTACTACTACTACTACTAGTACTACTAGTACTAATAGCAGTAACTACACATGCCAGCAATGGATGTGATGACAGGCAGAGAGGAGATACTACTACTACTACTACTACTACTACTACTACCAATACTACTACCACTCCTACTACTACTAGCAGTAATACTTCTAGTACTAATGCTAGTACTAATAGCAATAACCTACACACACCAGCAATGGATGTGATGACAGGTGGAGAGGAGCTACTACTAGCACCACTCCTACTACTACAATGACAACAACTACTACTACTACTACTAGCAGTACTAGTACCACTACTAATAGCAATACCACTACTACTACTACTACTACTAGCAGACCTAGTACTACTAGCAGTACTACTATACTACTAGCACTACTACTACAGCTACCAATGCTAATGCTAGCAACATGCTAACATGCTAATGCTAACATTCTAACCCGAACATGCTAATGCTAACATGCTAACATGCTAATGCTAAAATATTAATGCTAACATGCTAATGCTAAAATACTAATGCTAACATGCTAATGCTAACATGCTAACATGCTAATGCTAACATGTCAATGCTAACATGCCAACATGCTAATGCCAACATGTCAATGCTAACATGCCAACATGCTAATGCTAACATGCTAATGCTAACATGCTAATGCTAGCATTAGCATGTTGACATTAGCATGCTATCATTAGCATATTAGCATTATCATGCTATTGTTAGCATGTAGTAGTAGTAGTACTGCTAGTAGTAGTAGTAGTAGTAGTAGTAGTAGTAGTAGTAGTAGTAGTGCTAGTAGTAGTCGTACTGCTAGTAGTAGTAGTAGTAGTAGTAGTGCTAGTAGTAGTAGTACTGCTAGTAGTAGTAGTAGTAGTGCTAGTAGTAGTCGTACTGCTAGTAGTAGTAGTAGTACTGCCAGTAGTAGTACTGCTAGTAGTAGTAGTAGTACTGCCAGTAGTCATACTGCTAGTAGTAGTGGTAGTACTGCCAGTAGTAGTGGGGCTTGTAGTAGTAGTACTGCCACTAGTAGTACTGCCAGTAGTAGTAGTACTAGTAGTAGTAGTAGTAATAGTGGTAGTACTGTCAGCAGTAGTAGTAGTAGGAGGAGTGGTGCTAGTCGTAGTACTGCTAGTAGTAGTAGTAGTAGTGCTAGTAGTAGTAGTTGTACTGATAGTAGTAGTAGTAGTAGTAGTAGTACTGCCAGTAGTAGTAGTAGTAGTAGGAGTGGTGCTAGTCGTAGTACTGCTAGTAGTAGTAGTTTTAGTAGAATGCATTCCATTGAACACTTCACACTTGTTTACCAACAAGATGGCCGCTCCTTTCTGAGTATGGGACTGAGAAAGGCCTCTATTTCTGCATTTGGGCACCAAAATTTGGTGCCCAAATGCGGAAGTATTTCCTCATGAACGCGGCTGAAGCAAGGGATTATGGGAACGGAAAGGATTCATGAACGAGCGCCGGCGAGAACGAGCAAAGGAAAAAAAAACTAAACAGCATCAAAAAACAAGCTTTTGGATTTGTGGTGAGCTTATTATCTGTCATATATTACATCCGTTATGTTTTGAGAGGTAGTATATGACGTGAGGACCGCTGGTTCATCCAGAAAACAACTTAAATACAAACTGCCCTGTCCGCGTGCACAAGGCAAACCAGCATGCGTGCTCTCGGGGCGCTCGTACATGAATTCCACCCACCTGCAGTACCAAACTTGGCCACCAGTGCCGGGAGCTTCAAGCCTGGAGGCGCTGTCGGCTGATGTGGGAAGAGCAATGCAAACTTACAGTTTAAATAGCCTGTGATTGGATGAAGTCAGTCATGTGAATGTGATGCTGAGGTAGCCCTTTAAAGGGCCGGCAGCGACTGCACTGAGGTTTTCAGACTGAACTTGCTATATGCGCATGTCTGTGACAAGCGCACCGCTCAAACTATCTGACCTTCAATGTGACCCAAAAGGGAGACTATTAAATAATGTATATCTATATTAAATAATGATGTATTCAACAATGCACTTCAGATTTGTCAGATGTAAGCATTGAGAGGGTGGTCAAGTGACCACCCTCTCAATGCTTTGAAGCGTGGCGAAGATAATGAAGCCATCCTTCAAACACTGCTGTGCTCAAAGGATAAGAATGAAATGATTGTGTCAGAGTATCTCACCTGCGCACTAAAAACATCAAAGATTAAGACTTCAAAGATTAAGACCTTCATCCAAAACCCCTATGGAGTTGCCCAACTGGCCCTGCCACACTCAAAGCATCAGGAAAAGAGTGATGGAGGAATCAGGGCTCAGAAGACAGGCTCACATATATGGCTGAGTCAAAGCAGGACGTCAGAGTCAGACAGTGAACGTAGTTGAACATCAATTTTATTCAGATATACCTGCACTTGAAATGTTAATAAACATGTTGATTTGATTTGACTTTGTCGATATGAATTATTTCCTTTATGTAATTAAAAATCCTAAAAAGACCTAAACGGGCAAAATGTGCAATTTTTAAAGTACAGAAAAATGTTGATTGGACTTATTCTATCCAAAAAACAATATTTCTCTGTCAAAAAACACATAATTAAGACACCCCACATGTTAGAATTTCCTTTGGATTTTAAATCTCAGAATTGAGGTAACATGGATACAATTACTGATATAAAAATGCAAATAGATGTAGGTAGCGTTGGTCCAATCCAAAAAAGAATATCATATTTGAATTCTCCATCACCAAAGACGCCCTGTCATGAAAGCGACAACACTGGCGCTCCTGATGATGGTGTTGCCCAGGGGTGGATGTAACTTTTCCCAATGGGGGGGGGGGGGGGGGGGGTATGGGGGCAGCCTCATTGATGAAGCCATACCATTTTCGGTACAGGACTTTTATTAGGCAACTAAAGCATCAATAATAACATCAGTTGTTGTTGAAGTTGCGACAGATACGCAGGATGCATAAAGCTAAAGATCTGACTCAGAGAGTTTTTTGTTTTCAATGATGGAATGCTGTTGGTTTAGTCATAGTGGTGCCACAAGTGAAAATAGTTGGAAGTAGTATTGTTTCAAATCATTTTAAATATAAGCAGTTAATTTGAAATATTGTGGTTTGTTTTGCATGCCATCATGTTTGGTGGAGCAGTCTGGGCATTTAGGGGGCATTGCACCCCCATGCACATGCCTAAATCCGCCCTGGTGTTGTCACTTACAAATCACACGTGGCGATAGTTAACCACCACATGTGGCGGACTCATTGTTGACCATCCGATCTGTGAGATGAGGTTGGAGTCGCGTGTGGCTTTGTAGTCGTGTGTGTGTGTGTAAGGAGTATACTGGAGGAGAGGGCTCAGCATGGATCCCTGGTGTGCTCCAGTGTTGAGGGGTCAGAAGGTCAGATATGATCCTGCCCATTCTACTCACCTGAGGATTTGTTTGGCCACTTTTGTGTAATGCTGTAATATTGTACTGTATGCCTGTGCCTGTGTGTAAGGATAGGTTCTGTGCTACAGGAATTGTGTTCTTACGTCTTAAGTATGTAAACATGTGTGGAAAAACTACAGTAGCAGTGCCTGCTGTTATTTGACAAAACATCAGATCTATGGATGTGCCGCCCTCCTGTTTGTGCTGTAGTGCAGACTTTAAATTTCGCTTAGGGTTGAAGACAGACAACATTTTTCAATGGGTCTGGTGCACAAGTTTTAATACACTACCAAAATACCCATGTGCTGTACCTCTCCAAATACTTCCTTCAACAATGTTCATTCCCACAACACTAGAGAGTGTTCAACAAACCATATGCAACCTTGATATGGCACAAACAATGGACTTGTTGTGGAATGCCCTACCAACAGTCATTAAGTCATCCCTTGACTCCTGCGGTTCGTAACTGGCCACTGTAAAAGATGATTCCCCTCTACCCACCCTCTTTCCCCTCTGCTGTTTTGCTGCTTCTGCCTTTACAGAAGAGAATAGTTGTATGTCTTTCTTTAATTGTTGGATGAAATGTACAAAATGGCTGCTATTGTAAACAAGTGTATTCTTAACTGTTGTGTTCATTCACATTTATTAGCTCTGTTGTAGTTGTACTGTAAATCTGCTAAGCTGTATAATACAAAATATCATTCATTCATCCACATTTGCGCGTATTGCCAAACTAAATAATGCTTAGTTTGGCACACAGATCTATGCAAGATTATGGCTTCCGCTAACCAACTCTATAATCACCAAATGCTTTCACAAACGTCCAATGCAACAATAATAGAGCTGCTCTTTCAGGGCCCATATGGCACCCTCTAGAATTGGCAACCTCTCCACACTGATTGTGATTGGATATTCTGGCATTTTTTTGGCAATCCATGCAATTAGAGGAAAATCAAAAAGAGCAATTATTTCACACTGTGAGATGGAGGCTATTTACTATGTATTCTAGCTAGCTAAATCACGTGCACGCGCACACACGCACACGCACACACACACACACACACACACACACACACACACACACACACACACACACACACACACACACACACACACACACACAAAGACTGAAGGGAGACAGAATGTCTAAATGTGAAGAGAACATCTAAGATGTAGAAAGAAGTCAAAAGTGCATGGAGGAAATTTAGAGAATATAAAACTATAAAAGTAACTGAGGCGCTGATAGGAAGCTTTAGTACCCAGTGTTTGTTTCTGTCTGATCGTTGAAGTAGATTTTCCCCCTCTAAATGAATCAGTCATTCATTTAAGACTCGTTAAGATTTGTTTTCCTGAGGGAAATGGCTGATAGCTAAACAGTCATTTACAGGAAACCACGATGGCAGCTAAATTTAGCCTCCTTTCTCTCTACTTGGATAACAACCGGAGGAGGAATTGAGTATAAATGAGAACATGAAAGTGATTTTGCTTTGCTCAACTGATCCAAAAGCTCATAGATAAGATCACAGCCTTGTTGTTAAACTTTCTGATTGTTTCCTTGCAACAAACAGCTGCTCATTTCTGTTTTGCCAGATAATTACACACACACAAAAAAAAATCGAAATCTTTCGTCCACACAACATCAAATCAAGTTCTTCTCATTTGATAAGCACTTGTCAAATAAATATGCAAACATTTTGAAAGAATATAGTAAATGTAATTCGTTGACACAGTGGGGGGTTAAGGTTAATTCATCTAAGTAAGTAGCCTCTTACTTGTGCGGAGGAAGCGGATGCAGATCGTCCAAAACTGGAGTGGGTGACTGTATATGGAGTGTGTGATTCACGTGTGTGACATACGTGTGTGTGTGTGTGTGTGTGATGCGCTCACTCACAGACATTTCTGCCTGGCTCACTGTGTTCACAATTATTTGGGGGGATTCTAAGATACATTTTGTTTATTGTGGTAGGTGGGTTCCCAGTTCAAATATTATGATTATTTTGGAGGGGTCGCCGGACTTGTGGCCTATACAATTTGGAGAGTGATTCAGAGTGTAGGGAGAGATAGCACCACATAGCCTGTGTGGCCCTTGACTTTCCTTTGCAATAAGATAAAGGCTCTCCTTATCTCCTCTCGGCCAGGTGCTCAGAATGGTGATGCAATCAAGACCAGCTTAAAAGAATGCATTGACTTGTGAACCCGTAGCTCAATAGTATGAATGTTTAAAACAGAGAGACACAACACTGTGTGTGTGTGTGTGTGTGTGTGTGTGTGTGTGTGTGTGTGTGTGTGTGTGTGTGTGTGCGTGTGTGCGTGTGTGTGTGCGTGTGTGCGTGTGTGCGTGCGTGCGTGCGTGCGTGCGTGCGTGCGTGTGTGTGTGTGTGTGCATGCATGTTTCACTTAAAGAAAGTCCATAAAGACTGATTGTCAATGTCTGGACTATTAATCCTCAAGCATACATGGCCATCAGTTGACGTCAACAACATTTTGTGGTACATGTACTTCTAAGTTCGAATTCATTCATGTGCTGATATTGATTACTGACAGCCGTTGTGTTGTTGATGCTAATACTTGCATGGGGAAAATAATGCATGGGTAAAATATTGAATGAAGTAGTTTACCATCAGAAATTGTTAAAATAGCATCATTAGCAACATTAAACCTTAAAGGTTTTACCCTTGTTCTCTTTATAAAAGTTTCAAAGTAGACTCAAAGTATAAAATGTTACCTGAAATTAGAATGGACAGGATAAAGTAAAAATAGCTGCTGTGGATATATATTTGTTCACTGATAGTATTTAGTGATGACCGACAAAAAACAGACATATACAGTAGTAAAGGTCGTCACGAACAGGACTCGAACACGCAACCCACTGCCAGACCAGGCCAGGCAGGCCAGGCCAAGTTTTAATTCCCCTTTGTGGTCCGGTTAGGACCGTCACAGAGATCTCGGTACAATGCCCAGCGTATATCCAAGTGATATCTCATCTAATAGGATGAATTCCTGGCCTACATTCGGGTGACATTTTGAAGAGATAAGAGATGGCTGACAGTCGTTCCACTTGTGACTGGAGTCTTCTGGGTGTCATCGTGACGTTTCAGGATTTGGCCTTGGGTGTGTTGTCTCCAGCTGCCGGACTGGCAAACGACAGGTGACGGTGTGACCCTGGCCTTTATGTTATCAAAGATCTGTAGACACACAAAAATCACAACTATCAGTGAGTGTGTGTGCAAGGTTTGACAGCTGATAACAGATGGACGGAGTGCAAAACATACTCTCTCCCCCATATGCCATCAGCCTGGTGGAGACAATGAAAAATAGCTTCCTCACTCTGCATAGCATGGCAATTGCATTACGCAAGTTGACTAAACCCACAGAGAAGGAAAAAACAGGTGAGGACGGACGGATGGACTGGCATGCTTGTGTTCATTTTATAGTGCGATAGTCGGATGACTATGGAGTTGATTGTCCCCTAACCCCTCCCATTCGCAAGGCCCTTATCACAGCTTTAATACAAGCAGCTGAACGTGGTGGTGAGCAACGAAGCGAGGAATTGACGGGCCTCACAGCACACGTGTTTCACTATTATTGATGATTGCATAATCTGCCACTTGCAGCCATTGCAGAAAGACAGAAATGAAGTCGGTGGACAGATTTGGACACAACCTTTTTTTGTAGTTATTTCAAACAAATTTGTAATTTTATTGACAAGAAAGCCATGGAGGACACATAGCTTCGCTCCCCAGGCTTACTCATCTGCGAGGAGGACATAGGGCAGTGGGGCTTTAACATAATAAACCAGGTTTTAAATCCAGTACCTCATTATGGGGAGGGAGGGAGAGAGACAGAGAGAGAGAGAGAGCTGAGGAAATTAGACAGTGCCTTTAAGCACCGCACATTATGTCTGAGAGGGGGGAGGGGCGAGTTATCTACAGGAGGTATGTCCAGTAGGTAATGCTTACAATAAAACATTTGGTACACACAATTACTCATTTGCTACCTTAATACTCCTCTTCATCTCTCATGGGACATAAACTTCTGTACCTGCTTTTTGGCCTCCCAGGTTTGTGTCAGTAATCTCATTGGTTGTGCTCTGGTTCCCTATTTGTTTGTACAGTTCATTATTGGAGATTTCATTAGGCCACAAGATCTGGAATATTCGACTTTACTTACAGTATATAGTCAAGTGGGAAGCATGCATGTTGCACGTCTCAAAAACCGAAACCCTACATCCCAGTTCCATCCATGTGACATATTTTTGTTTATATTTCTGTATTTCTATTTAATAGCAATAAACGGGTATATTCCGGTGACCACAGGAGAGACGGGTGACAGCCAAAATGTGGACGACACCCAGGTGAGCAGCATGGGTTATGTTAATATAAATTTTTGATTAAATCTGGTGAGATTAGAAATCGGCCAAAGCAGTGCTGTGATATTGAAAGGGTGCTGACTGAAGTTTCAGTCACAGGTCTACTGCTGTGCTGTGGATGTGGGTGGAGATCTACCTGCCATCTACCCACCTCCCTCATCAACTGCATCCTATCATCATCAGCGGGTGTCCTGGAGAAGCTCTATTTAAGCACACCTGGCACAGTTGGCTTTGTGTCTGAGTCTGTCATACTGTGCACACCTGGTTCTTTTTTTTTGGAACTTAGTTTTTATTTGCAGTTTTTAAATGGTACAAAACGGAACATAAAAACCACCAAAAATAAAAAGAATGAAATGAAAATATAACTTAAATAAAATCAGTAAAATAAAAATGACAGACTAACATTAGGGCATTTACAGGTTCGTCTCAAATTTAGTAGCAGGGAAGGGGGGCATGACATCAGGCTATACTATAATTTGTCACAGGCCCGGCCTGCACCCGACCACAGGGCCCGCACCCACAGGGACCAGACGCCAGAGAAAATCCCGGACATCATAGCCCCCAAGCCCACGACCGGCCACAGACCGGGCACTTGCGACCGATCTCTACATTCTAATCCATCTCCTACAATACTCATACAAAACAACCTCTAAACATACAGCGATTCACCTAAGTACAATATCACACTTGACCATCTAAGCAAGAATATGTCCATTTTCAGTTGAAGCTTTGCAGTCATTTCTTCCATTATGTAAACTTGCTTTAGTCTCTGCTTCCATTGAATTATTGTAGGTGGTTTTATCTCCATCCAATTGACAGTTATCATTTTCTTAGCGATCAATAAAAGTATTCTTAAAATGTAACTCCAAGCTTTGAGATCTTCTGGTATAATTCCTAGTAGGAATAATTCAGGCACGAAAGGAATATTCAGTCCCAAACACTTTTCAATTTCTTTTTTGACATTTTCCCAGAACCTTATGATTATTGGACAATCCCAAAAGATGTGTGTGTGATCTCCAACTTTCCCACATTTTCTCCAACAGAGTTCTATAGATGGTGTTTTCACATATGATGAAACCACCAATGGAGTATTAAAGTATCTGGTTTTGAGCTTCCAATCGAATTCCTTCCACATCTGACTATTAATTCCTTTATGACAGCCCTCACACATGTCTTCCCAGGTTTTGTCTTCAATTATCGTGTTTAGTTCTAATTCCCATTTGTCTTTAATGTACCATGTATTGTGAGAGATATCATCAAGGGCTTTGTATAGATTAGATACATGTTTTTGTGCACACCTGGTTCAGGGCTCTTGGTGTTATCCAGGTCTAAAACTGTACACAACTAAAGGACTCTAAATGTTTGGACTACCCTGAGTTGCTTGTAAACCTCCAGTCCAGTCCCGGTCCAGTAAGGTTCCTTAAAATTATACCTATGTTAATGTGGTGATTAAGTAAGTTATCATTTTTGTTTCAGAGTAGGGAGCTTGCATTTTGCACACAATATCATGTGGGTAGGCTATAGTGAGAGTAGAGTGTATATATAATTTTTATTGATTTGTAACCTTTTCCTTTTTTGTCTAGCCTATGTTAGGTAGGAGACTTATTTATTTGGGTTCAAGTTAGGGTTCAGTTCATTTCGCTTATTTCCCTGATTTCCCCCTCATAGCCATTTTCTTTTATCGTATAACAATTTACATGTATTGTACTGTATACTGTATTTAACTAGCTGGGCTCGAGCAGTGCTCGCCATTTTAGTTCAGTTAATTTACTCATTACTTTAAGTTGGATGAAAACCCTGAACTACTGCTAAAACCTGTAAACCCCTCATGGTTGCCCATGAAGAAGAACATACTTTCACCACCAATAGGCAGTTCACACACTGGTTTGTAACTGCCTCCAGCATAAAGCACTTTTCAGGCTACAATATTTGGACCTGTTTGGGTCTTCGTACCTTCATATACCTGACCCACATGGGTCGAAACAAACTTCTGACCATAAGTGTCTCTGGGAGCTACAGAGCAGTCAGCAAACTGCCTTTCTACATATTCAACTTGAATCCCATACATGTAGTGTGATGTCCGGGTGGATCTCATTTCCCAATTGGGGAGAAAGAGAAAATGGTATGGGGCAGGTTCATCGCCCGTGTCGCTTCGAGCCACGGGCGATGAAGCCGCAGCCATACCATTTTCAGTTAGAGGACTTTTATTAGACAAGTAACGCATCAATAATAACATCAGTTTTTGTTGAAGTTGCAACAGACACGCAGCATGCACAAAGCAAAAGGTCGCAGAGATTTCTGTTTTCAATGATGAAATGGTGTTGGTTTAGTGGTGACAAAATAAGTAGTTTGTTAGTAGCAGTAGTAGTGTCTCAAATCATTTTAATTATACTGTAAGCACTTTAATTTGAAATTTGGGTTGTTTGCATGACATCATATTTGGTGGGGCAGTCAGGGCATTTAGGGGGGCATCCCTCCCCCATGCCCTTGCCTAGATCCGCCCCTGGTTGTTGTTGTTGGAGGGGAGGCTGTGTTGTGGGAGGTGCATGGTGAAAGGAAGGGTGGAAAAGGCCACTCATACATTTCTGAGTGTCAAATGTCATGAGGGTGATTAATGTTAAAAGCCATCCTCTGTCATTTTCCCCCTAGAAGCAAAAAAGGTTAGAGGGCCAGCCCACTTCTTGTCTGCAGTTGTCCTTTTAACAATCTGAGTTGATGTCTATTAGAGTTAATAGGTGTCCTCCGATTGTCGCCAGCATGATGATGATGATGCTACTGTTGCTGTTGTACGCTCCACTCCTACAATACCAAGAGTCTTGAGCTCGAGTGGCCACGTCCCATCAAAGTTGATTGGTTAAATTAGGTCCACACACTGGCAGAAAGTTCTGTGAATCGTTTGCATTGGTTTTGTTAATATGCCCAAGAGCCTGCAATTAGCCCTTCATAAAAAAATCTGTCTGTTTTGCTATGCTGGTCAAGCTTTCCTGGTCAAGCTTTCCTCTACTAATGTGCCTATTGGACAAGGACAGATTGGGGAGGGACTTAGTGAAGGGCTGGTTACCATATTAATCCTGCAAGGGATTTAGTGAAGGCCTTTAAGTACTGCCCCCAAGATGACATCAAGGTACTTATGTGATAAATGTCACAGCTGAGATCCCAATCTTTGATTGATTCCCTATACTTTTAAATGTTTTTTTTTTTCCATTAATTCAAAATCATGTGGCACTGGTGGTGAGTTGGCGCCACCATCAACAGTGGCATATGACACCCCGTTGTATATGGCAATGCTTCTGTTCTGTTTTTTGAATGCCATACATTTTGCTTCAGTGTTAGCCTACTTTCTGCATGGCACTATTGATATTTGACTGAATTGTGAACTGCACATGATGTTAATACGTACAGCACTATAGGTCCTTATACCAATGTCAATGGGACAAACTGACAGACACACACCGGTGTACACACTGCACTGCTTCTGACACAGGGGCGGATGTAACATTTCCCAATTGGGGGGGGGGGGGGGGGGGGGGGCAAGAGAAAACGGTAGGGGGGGGGGGGGTGGCTTCATGAAATGCTGTTGGTTTAGTGGTGGCACAGCTGTAGTTAGTTAGTAGCAGTATCATTTTAAATATAATTAAGCACTTTAATTTGAGATATCTTGGGTTGTTTTGCATGCCATCATGTTTGGTGGGGCAGACTGGACATTTGGGGGGGCATTGCCCCTCCATGCCTATGCCTAGATCCGCCCCTGTTCTGACGGGACTCGAGGGAGACGTGGGCGAGAGGACAGAGTGCGACGGTGAGAAATCATCAGCGGAGCTGTCACTCAACAAGTTGCACATAATGGACCTAATCATCGTCTCTCCCCTGCATCAAGGTCACTCCATATTGAAATGATGTGAAGTGAGGGACACATGAACCGTTTCTTCCCAGTTCAGCATTATATTGGCTCATTTATAAAGTTGACAGTAACAGAAACACACTATTTATTTATTTTATTTTGCATTCATGCAGCCAGGATCCAGAAAACCTTTTTTCTCCTCTCTCACTGATTGAGATATTGTTTGGCCCCTGTCTGCCCTGTGCCTTTTTATACTATCAGGACTCAGTCCCCAGTAGTTGGGATTGGCTTCCAAAGTTTGCAGGATTTGTCAGTTTCTAACGAAATGCCTCAAATTATTAATACATTTTGCAATTAAAACATTGTGACATACACACCCATTCTCATTAGGCAGAGGAAGAATTGCCTAATGTGCCACAATGAGGCCAGTTTTGGTAAAAAAAAAAAAGAAAAAGAAAAAAAGAAAAAAACAAAAAACAAAAAAAAAACAAAAAAAAAAAACAATAACAAAAAAAAACATACATTTATGTACATTACACATATTTTATATCACGTAAATTGATACCCTGAATGATATACCCCTGAATGATACACCCAGAATGGAGATTACCATGGGGTAATCTCCATTCTTATAGTGCCACAGACAGATGTTACAGTGCAACAGACGGATTTCTGAACAAAATACCTAAAATCAGCCAATTAAAAGACAAATCTTTATATTTCTCCATGAACATTTGTCAAACATCATGCACACACACCGATGTCTCTCTCCTAATGGAGAGAGCCATGTGCCCACTTTTTTTCTAGTTCTCAATTCAGTTCAATTCAATTCAAAGGAGCTTTAGTTTAGTTAGATTTAGTTGAAAACGGGGACAAATATGTACAGTTGGAGAGGGCTACAGAGTTGTTACATTCTCTGTTCTCTGTGCCTGTTTCCTTTAAGGACCCCTCCACCCCATGACTTTGATGACTCAGCTATTTTGTAGGCAATAATAACTGGCCTTGACTGTTCCGTCATGAGCCTCCCAACTTCACTCATCATTGCTGTTTTTTTCCAGAGCTGCTGCTAACATAGCTCATTTAATTTTTCTGTTCAGATTAAGCTTGCTGTGACGTAACAGTGTATACAGTGATATATTGTACTAACTACAGTAACCAAGTAGGCCCTATACCTTCACTCAAGTACTCTACCGAAGTTGCAATTTTGAGGTAATTTTACTTTGTATGAGTTATGAATCATTAGTAGCATTAAAAGATGACTCATGTCTGGTAGTGGGCATATATGTCACACTGCAGAAAATAGCTGATCTTCAAGTTTAGGGATTCTGTTCAAAAGACTGACTTATTGTGGAGAACATATGGCAAAAAATCATACTTCGTGGTGTTCTGGTGTTTTGCTTTTTGTTTATGTTAGGTTTTCATGATAGGCTATATTGTCTTGCTGTCTTAGACCTGTATGTTAATTAACCTGTGATGTCATGCTAAAAGCCATGTTTTCTCTTCAGTCTTGTCAACCGGATCCAGGCAGTTGTGCCACAAAATTTACGTGCATTGTAATGTTGCAAATTGCAACGCATTAGCCAATTTTTTATTCCCGACTTACATTGTTCCTGACTTGTATGGCCGCTGAGCAGACAGGGCCCTGAAGGAGAGAAGGGCCTGATTCATCATAATTCACTAAATCCACTCCTGAAACACACAGCCTTGTGTGTGGTGTCTGTATGAAACACACAGCCTTGTGTGTGGTGTCTGTATGAAACACACAGCCTTGTGTGTGGTGTCTGTATGAAACACACAGCCTTGTGTGTGGTGTCTGTATGAAACACACAGCCTTGTGTGTGGTGTCTGTATGAAACACACAGCCTTGTGTGTGGTGTCTGTATGAAACACACAGCCTTGTGTGTGGTGTCTGTATGCGTCATTCAATGGAGCAATTCACTATGGTTAGGCTACTTGCGTGAGCAGAGCGGGCGCAAGTTAAGCGATCGGTGTGCGGTCGTCGGTGGGTGCGTGCAGGAATGTGTCTATACTCTATATCAGTGGTTTTCAACCTTTTTGACTCCAGGGACCACCATTTATTCAGCATTTGAGCCACGGACCACCATTTGATGTCATTTTAGCCCCAAAGACCTAGAACTAAAGAATTCTTTTGGTTTTGTTCACAATTTCAGGCTGGATTTGGCAAACAAAACAGTGTAAACTTCTTAATTAAATAGTGCTAATTCAGATGATGAATATTTTAGATGATGAATATTTTAGAGTGTGAAAATGAAACCAATATTTTAGAGTGTGAAAATGAAACCAAATGGACCCACAAGGGTCCATTTGGTTTCATTTTTACGCCCTCAAGAGTTACACCCGGTTAACCAACTTTCCATCATTTAGCCTGGGGACCATCTGGAACCCTCTCAAGGACCACTGGTGGTCCCCGGACCACCTGTTGAAAACCCCTGCTCTATATCCACCCAAAAGGGGGGGGAAACATGTTTTTAGCATGGATATTTACTGAATAAATATTTGTAAATTGACAATGAATTTTGAATTAACAGAGCATTGAGACATGTCTCATTTCACCATCAATCAGAACAGCAAACAGTAACATTTTCTGTTCAACTTGTTTTCTATGTCACTTTTTTGGATTATCTTTATGTACATTATCTTCCTCTGTAATGCGTGCCTGGGTCTTTTCTCTGTCTCTCTCCTCTCCCCCTCAACAACACCTCCTCTCATTCTCCCACATCTCTTTCCCCCCGACATCTATAGAATAAGGATATTGACACTCCCATTATCGACCGGCCAATGCCGTCCTGTAATGAACTATGGGCATTGAATTGAATTTACAGCCTCCTATGTACGCCCCGCTGTCTCTCTCTGTCATCGTTTACTTGCGTCTACTAAAGGGTACGGATGGGCCGCCGCGAGACAGAAACGGAGGAATAATATTCATCCAATCATTGAGCCGTGATTTGAGCTGATGTGTTGGTCACGCTGTGGGTTTAAGAAGCCCCATAAATCAGCCGCACAGAGGAGGATGGCCATAAGGATGGGCAGGAAACAATATTGGCCATTGTGGCTTCGTTTCTTCTGTTCAACGAAGCGAGCAATAAGGCAGTGGAAAAAGTACTCACATTTTCAGGTTTTCTCAAGTTAAAGCACCAATTACTGCACTGTAGAAATACTCAAAAAAATGAAGTGCTTATTGGAAATTGGAAATGCTCAAGTGTTGGATATTTTGGGGGATTTTGAGGTTATTGTGAATGATTTTACATATGCCATCATTCATGTCTCCATGATGTTACACTGGATGCCATCATGTCTCCTGGTATAGTATCTATGCATTGTTTGTTTGTTTTGTTTTCACAAGGAAATCTTGGTTGGTACTTCATTCATTATGTTTGCCTCCTACAGTAGCTGTTTGTGAGAAGTGGATAATCATTTTCAGAACATGTTGTAGAAGACCAGTATCCTACGGTAGGTCACGCTGACCATGACCTTCCAGGCCCTCTTGTAGTATCCAGTTCCATCCAGAATTTATTACATCATCTTTGGTATAGGCATTTTTGTAAACTCTTCTTGTCACAGGTAGGCTTTGGCTGGAATTCTTTCTTTGCATGGTCTGTCTAATGTTTTTTTCTCCTTCAAAGGTTTATTTTTAGGTAACATTTTCATCTATACAGTTAAAGTTAATTCTTAACTTTACAGCTACATGTTTTTTATTTGAATTTAAAGTGAATTTAATAGTAGTATGGCTTTAAGCCCAAGGGTTGATTAAGAACAAGCAGTAACAACCTCGTCCTCCTTCATATCCTGAGCTATCGAAATAGAGAAAATGTATACAATCTTATTCATAAAAAATAGATTGGTTATACTAATTTCTGTAACATCAAGTAAAGTACAAATATATCTCAAAATTGCACTTAAGTACAGTACTTACAGGCAGTAATTTCACTTAATCGTTTTTTTCTGTAAATAATCCTCTTTACTATAGTGTTCAAAGAGTTCCTCCGTGTCCCCAATTTACCCCTCAGATTTTTATTTTTTATCACCAACTCACTGAATGCTCCTTTAAATAAATATAGTTTCCAGCACTGAAGGCCACCAGGGACAGCCGAACCAGCTGACAATGTAGTCTCCTGCATGCCTTTGATTTTTGTTCCTCTTTTTCCCTTGTCTTCCATCTTATCTGTCCCTAATGTTTTACCTCGGCCGTCGGCATACATCCTCATCATCCTAAGCTGGTATTGCAGGTAATCAGGGACTGTGGGACCTGAAGGCTGCTGCCATGCAGAAGTTGCATCAGTTCCAGTGATTGCCTTCTCTGCTTGCCAAACGGTATAGGAAGGGCTGATTGTGATGAAGATACAATGGCGATTGTATAGTAGAGTCTGTGTTGCTTCATTTCTTTCCGATTGTTCTTTTTGAATGTGAGTGAGAATGTGAAGGATGAAAACCTATATAGCGTGGACATGACTGTAAGATAAAGACTTCCAGTGGATATGGTTCAGTTGTGTGTGGTAGGACCATATGGGCCCTGGCCCATTTCAAACATATTCAGTTGTCTGATCTAGTTGGCGTAATTATTATTATGTTCTCAACCAGGGGTTGAGGTTATTATTGGTGCTTACTTGCCTAATAAGTAAGTCTGGTACAAGAAATATACAGTATATTGTCGATTACAGAACGAAAGAATTTAAATGAAAATGGTATAGTGCGGCTTCGCGACTCCACGTGAGTTTCGGACAGAAAGTACAGATTCCATGCACAGCTGTAGTATAGTCCTATAAACCTCCGAGCGTGATGCTCCAGTCTCCTTTTTAGGGGAAAAACAGAGTCAATAGTGTTGTGGCTATGGTGTGTAGAATACTCCAAAGATTGCGTCTGTCGGCCATGCTCAGTTGACTGACTCTGCCCTTTATCTACTGAGGACATGGGTGGGTGGTGCTTTTCTGCTCCTCAGTCCCAAATCAAAACTCTCTCCGCCTGAGCACCTCACGCACTGTGCTGTTTTTTTCCAGGGCGGATCTAGGAATGGGCATGGGGGGGGCAATGCCCCCCTAAATGCCCTGACTGCCCAATTAAACACAATGGCATGCAAAACAGCCCAAGATCAAATTAAAGCGCCTATATTTTAAATGATTTGAAACACTACTACTGCTACTACTAACTACATGTGGTACCACTAAAACAACAGCATTTCATCATTGAAAACAGAAAACCTTTAGCTTTATGCATGCCGCTTGTTTGTTGCAACTTCAACAACAACTGATGTTATTAACTTATTATTGATGTTTTACTTGCCTAATAAAAGTCTCTTTAACCGAAAATAGTATGGGTGCGACGTCATGAAGCTGCCCCATACCATTTTCTCTTGCCCCCCCCCCCCCCCCCCCATTAGGAAATGTTACATCCGCCCCTGGTTTTATCCATGCTTCCTGACGAGGATGAACCTTTATGGACTTGGTGAGGACTGGCTAAACTCTGTTTACTAACTGACATGGGTTTATCCACATATTTGTCTGGATTTGTCGAGACAGCTCCATAGAATTCGATTTTATTTTTCAGATCGGGCAAAACACTGTCATAACAATGAGTGCTGACAGTTTGAGCTTCTGGAATAAAGGGAGGAATAAAGACGCATGATCAGATTTTCCCTTTCCTTTCTCCCGGTTTCCAGTTAGGCATTGTATACTCAAGACTCTGGAGTATAAAATGTCTAAATTGTAAATTCAGAGCGATGTGCAGTAAACATGGTATCTAAATGACATTTTAGCATTTTAAAAATAATATGCACTTAAAAGATTGTGGCACCGGGCAAATAAATTATTATTTATTCTGGCATTGAATGAGTTAAAATTAATGGTCCCTGGAGAATGAACCATAACTATTTGAGTGACCCTGTTATCTTTCATCAATTCATCTCGCCTCGCTCTCAATTAAGCCTCAAGCTTTTGCATGCAAGGGGTCCCATAATCTAACAGGCAGATTGCAAAATGAATCATCCTGATTTTGGTCATCCCATGATGGCCTTTCTAGCACCTCCCTTAGGCCAAGACTTCACTTGTCTTCTGTTTCAACATCACTTTTAACTCATGAATTGTGGTATTTAACTTAATTGTGGGCTTGAGTAGCATGTCCTTATAGTACGTTGCATGGGCGGGGAGTTGAGTCAGGGACAGATATAACATTCATCCCCCGTGTCGAAGTCATGAAGTCACACCCATACCATCTTTGGTTACAGGACTTATATTAGGCAAGTATAAGCATCAATAACAGCATCAGTTGTTGTTGAAGTTGCAACAGGCAAAGCATGTGTGGTAGATTTCCACCGGTACAACTTACGTATGTACCAGCGTCAATATACCAAAAACATACTACTGTACTGGGAGAGAAAAGCATAGTTGATGAAATGCTGTTGGTTTAGTGTTGCGACATTTGTAGTTAGTTAGTAGCAGTAGGAGTGTTTCAAATGATTTTAAACATAAGCACTTTGATTTGAAATATCTTGGGTTGTTTTGCATGCCATCATGTTTGGTGGGGCAGTCATGGCATTTAGCCTAGATCCCAGACCCATGCCTAGATCCGCCCCTGGGTTGAGGACTGTAACGCCTTATTTGTTAAGCAATAGGAAGACAGAGGGAGGGGGTCTGTGACGTCATGTGGGCAGACGGCAGAGAGATACTCGAGTTAAATGAACACTCGGGATTTTACTGTGTCGAGGACACAGGGAGAGGTGATGAAGGAGAGAGGCATTGCCATTAATAGAGGTCAAAAGCATTAGTTCTGAGATCTGGGTTAGGGCACTTGGGCCAAGGCGCCGTGTGACAGAGGGGGTCCCACATCAGCGGTGTCCACACTCCATGCCCGTTGGAATCCTGATGAGAAAATGGTCTCAAGGACCGCTGCTTCAGCAAAACCACTCAAGGAGCATCATTTATTACTAGATTTTCTATTTCTATTTATTTTAGTGGTATGTTGTTGGAAGTCATTGTCACACAGACATGTGCACTATGACACACACACACACACACACACACACACACACACACACACACACACACACACACACACACACACACACACACACACACACACACACACACACACACACAAACTATTATTACACTCCTCCATTCCTTATCAGTGAGGAAGTTATTGGTGTTCAGCAGAGTGAAGAACGGAAGAACTTTCTTATCTTCAAATGGTTCCTGAAGAGCTCCACTTCTGTCACAGTGTCTGCTTCTCTCTCACACACACACACACACACACACACACACACACACACACACACACACACACACACACACACACACACACACACACACACACACACACACACACACACACACACACACACACACACACTGTATACTACCAATACCATATGCAATGATGCTATGAGCAACTCTGTAGGCTATTTAAGCATACATGAACATCTATCGCTGCCACAACGGCATCTCATCAACACCCACCCCTGCTTCATCCTGTCGTATAGGTCTTCACTGCCAGCATGCCTTTCAGTGGTTCATATTCAACAGATAATAATGAATGGCTAGGAGGTCATTCATCATTGATAAATATATCACAGGGTGATTAACCACTAACACCGAGTGGAGGTGGGATAATCACACTGTACAACGTAAAATGGTAATTTATTTAACAAACATGCAGCTATTTACGTATTCTGCTCACACAGCTACCTATTACATAAATTCATAAATTGACCCCAAACGTAACAACAAGTATTTCTTTGCTTAATGAAAGTATTCCATCTTGTTGGCCTACAAGTCGGTTGCTCAAATTACATTTGGTGCAGCCTTCATGTAACAACTACTGCAGTGCAGTCTATTTCTCACTTCAACTCTTTTTAAAAAATATCCTAGAGGCAAAGCCTTCAAAACTAAAGTTTGTTTGTGTTTTTTTACTCTTGCCGTTCACTGAGGGATAAGGAGGAATTAATTACGGTATGTAGTCAACACACTGTATACTAGAGAATAACAAAATAGGAAAATAAGTTATCTGAATTTAGTGAAATGACACAGCATTCCTTGCGGGAATCGAACCCAGGACCTGCTAGCAGTGAGGTGACAGCACTACCACCGTTCCACCGTGCCCCTCGGATTCTCGACCAGACCGAAGGCATGGGGAGAGTCTGTTTTGAACTCCATCCAGGCAACAGCACTACCACTGTGCTACCGTGCCACGGCTGAATATATATCTTTAATATCTAAATATCTTCCATTTGTGTCCCATGAAGGGTTCATACGGTCTCTTATCATGTCCATCTATGTGTATATGTCTTCAGGCACTGCTTCGGGGTTGGTTGTGATCTCAGAGCCTGTCACGCTTCGGAGATTGTTCCGGTGCATTGCGGGAGTGGAGCCAGAGCCACACCACCAAATACATCGCACTATCACTGCAATAAATCATTTTCCTCTCTATACAAGAAGTGAATTTATGTATAGGCCTACAGTGAAATGGGTTTATGTGAGTTTACAGTATGCGCAGTGCATAACGCTTTTATTTGCTAGTTTTGAGGTTATTCAAGTGACCTTTAATTGTGCTGACATAGTCCAGGGGTAAGTGAAATTCAATTTCTCTTCTTTTTGAAGATTTGTTTGGGGTTTTTCTGTTTTTATCGATAGTATCAAGTGTAGACACGACAGAACGCCGGAGAGAGAGACAGGGGAGAGACATGAGAAAAGGATGTCCTGAACGGGCGCCCATGAAATTCAATTTCTAATGTTCTAGTTTTTATACATTAGTTGACAAAACTAAAAACACTAACAATATAATTTAAAAGAGTTCCTGTGGCATGGCTCAAGTTCATTTTGCAGAGTTCATGTGAAACACACAAAAAAACAAAAAGTAGTGCAAAGGTCAAAGTTCAAGGAGTAGAGTTCATGATTCTTTAGGAAATAAGCTATTCTTCATCCTGGTGGTGCTAGCCTTAACAAAGAGGTTTTATATAGAGGCGACACTATGCAATTATTGGAATCACCACTAGATGGCGCAGTGGCGCATCACTCCAATATGGCGGCAATGATTTGCCATATGGAACACGTCACACACGCACATACACGCACGGTTGTGTGTGTACGTGCATAAATGTATGACCACACATGCATCCTGAGTTCCTGACATTCACATTGAATATGATACTAATTTCTAGCCTCGTAAACCGCCCCTCGTCCCGCCAACATTCCCATGCTGAGCGGCATGGAATGCATGTTGTCCAGCAGGGGGAGTCGGTTTACCCAGGCTAACTAATTTCTGCTTTGATCCCTTCATTAATATGATCATTTACTCATTAAATAAATGAGTAACTCAATATATAAGAATAGAATATGGCAATTTTTTGTTTTGTTTTGTACAACAATACCAGCAAACTTTTTAATGTTCTTGAACAGGAAGTAACATCATCAATCCAATATGGCAGAGGCACTGGGAGGAAAGTGCGGCTATGGGACTTAACGGCAGTGTCGCCTCTTTATATAGCTACCACGCTGCCTCCTGCCGCAGGTGGTGGGTGGCATCCTTCATGATGCTGGCAGCCTTATTCCTCCATCGGCAGAGATCTGTAGAGATCTGGTAGATGGGGACCAACATAATTGAAAAGTGGTCAGAAAGGCCCTGCTTGGGGAGGGAGACAGCTTTGGCTTTCAGCTTAGCTTTAGCAAACAGACTGGCTCGCTTCCCCCGCTTCTGCCTCCAAGCGCACCACTTTCCCTTCCCTCTGAGCCGCTGGAGTCGCCATCGCCAGCCCTTTGTATTGAAGAGCTGCGGCCTGCCAAGCGTAGCTCCCATTGTCTGTGAAAGAGTTGACTTTTGAGATTTGCTGATACTCAAAAGCTCTGCTGAACTACACTGCACACATTTGCTGTTCTTGTCATGCCCTGATACTCTAGATCACTTATGTCAAACTCAAGGCCCGGGGGCCAAATCAGGCCCGTGAATGGATTATCTTTGGCCCGCGGGATGATATTGAATTAGTATTAGAACTGGCCCTCTGGTATATTGCACACACCGTGATAAGAAATGAATTCGACTAATTGTTTTACTTCCTCAACTCAGTCTCATTTACTTTCTCAATTAACTAAGCACTTGGTGAGGATCATAGAAGAAAAAGATTTTCCCTGAAAAATAGCAGGTGTTCACGTCTCATAGCGCGCCACAGAGTGGCGCGCTATGAGACGTGAACACCTGCTATTTTTCATTAAAACTTAAAACAGTTTTTTTTTTAATGCAGGCAGTTTCATCTTTACAATTATCTTTGATAGGGACGTCATCGTAAACCGGTGTCGAAACACAGACCGGTATCTCCGGCCCTCGACTTGTACCAATTTTTCTATTTTGGCCCACTCTGTATTTGGGTTTGTCACGCCCTGATACTCTAGATACACTGACGTGGCCAAGAGTCCCAGGAGTTAGAGAAGCCGCTGTGCTGCTGCGCGCCACCATCTCGTCATAGACAGCCATTTCTCTCTGATCTCCACTACTGCCCTTCCACCCCTCTGCTCTCAGCTCACCAATAAGCTCTATAACTAACTACTGAGCTGTGTGAAAAAAATATTTATAGCTTGGGCTAAAACTACGACTGTCATTACCACTCTGCCTCTGGGCAAGCTCTCCCACATCAGCGACGACGTTTCGATGTATCAGTCACATCTTCGTCTGACGAAGATGCGACTGATACATACACCCTGCATATAAATGAAAGGCTTGAACCTTCTGAGCTGCTCCAGTGCCTCCCTTTTCTACTGCTACATGTCCTGCTTCCGAGATGCACCAGACCGGCCTGCCGCCTGCCATAGGCTTGAGGCACGGTAGGAACTCGTCAACTTGTCAATAGATTATTCACCTGCTCTTTATTATCAGGCCCTACCAGTTATAAGTTGGCATGCTCCCTCTCCTGTGATATGCTACACGTAGGCATGAGCAATCAATGGGATGTCAATGTCCCTTATCACTATCTGTCTGCCTAACCATCCAGTGCGTTTGTCTGTCTGTCTGTTTGTCTTGCACTAATGCTTGTCAAACTGATCACTCTTGTGGATTGCAAAAGCTTGCATGCGCATGCTTAGTGCATCTAGTGATGCTGCGGCTGCACCAGCACTGTATGAATCATGACATGATTGCCATAGTAGAGAACTATACGTTGTCAACATCATTTGATGTTTAATGGAAGTCTGGACAGAATGTTTTTTGTGTGAGAGACGCAATCACAAACAGACTCATACACTTACAGTACATCAATTCACAACGTGATACCTGGATTTCAATGTGTTTAAATTTATGTCTGTGACATGTTTAGTTACAGTACGTAAACTAAAAGACCTCCTATAAAGCATCCGTAGATGAGAGAAGGAGCTACAGATGGTGGATGGAGAGACATGTCACAATGACAACCCTTAAAATGGTTGTCTTTGTTTCACTTGTTATCTAAGCTTCTAAAAGAAGCTTAGATAACAAGTGCAGATTTATCAGATAATAAATAATATTAAATCACAGAATTTTGATTTTGATGCTGATACTGAACAAAATAATTATTATATTAATGATGACTACAATAGTGTAGTAACTGGTAACAACAAAGATGTGCCTGCAATTCTTGTGCCAGCAACAACAATCAACCTGCATCTTACATCTTGCTTGTGTAGCCTATACTTGTGCCAAGTCATGAGCTCATCGTGCATTAACACACATTAATGTGCATTAACGTGCCGATGTGATGTGTCAGCAGGCTCTGGTTTAATGGTTGACCGTTCAGATTCAGTAATCCTACTGTCCTTTGAGACATCATTATTGCTTTTTCCTACAAGAATGATACAGTATAATCACTTTTCACTGGCACATATAAGCACTGGCAATTTGGCATACAGCATCTATGGTTTCAGCTATAGTTTCACCAACACCACCAGCCGCAAATAAAGGTGTCAACACAACAAATAGTGGTGGAGGGAAGACATAATGTGATGAAAATAACGATAAGGGGAGTAGAGACCTTCATTTTCACGTGACTTGCAGGCCGTGTACATGCGCCAAAAATCGAGATCATATAGTCTTCTAGCTTGCCACCAGAAAGTCGTATCCTTTTAGTGTTGATTGCTTAATTGTACTTGCTGTACCGCTTGTAAATTTAAATCATGTAGTATTATTATGCAGTATTATAAAAATAGAGAGATCGCTCTGACGTATAATGCCACTCGCCATGTCGAAGTCGCATGGGGAGGGCCATCTTAAACTCCACTCTCAACCTCCATCATTATAAAGGAGCCCATTCTAATGTGTTGATAGCTTCGTGACTAGCTGTGAACGTAGCGTCCATCAGGACACCCAGTAGCCCAGTCTGGCCCTCAGGGGGAAAGGAAAACCCCTGGGGTCTGTTTTTTTTAACCCACAATCCAGTTTGCTGTGATGGTAGTCAGTGGTATGGGACTGTAATTAGATTTTGCTGGCTAAGTAATGGCCCTGCAGCCATAGAGCTGCTAAAGTCATTAGCCTAATAGAGGCAGGCCATAATGGAGGGCCGTATTCGGCCATTGGCCCATGCAGGCCAATATGCACACCATATAATGTCTCTAGATACCTGTAGACCTCATGCCAATGGAGCCTTTAGTCTCCAAGTTAATGCAAAACTCTACCACGCATGTCTTAGACGCAGAGGCGAACTTAGTGCAGTGCTATTTAAAGCATAATCGCTGAGTCACAAGAGAAAGGAAACTTACATTGAAAGAGAGATGTAGGCCTACGATATGGCTGGTCATCATAACCACTGTAGTGTTTGTCTACTTGTGTGACTGTCTCAACACATCTTAGTCTTTTGGCAAACTAACAAATTCACATTCTCAGTTGCCTATTATTAAAGCTCCTTTCTATCTTGTTAAGTGGACAACCATTATGTCACACGTGTCCTCGTGCTGCGTCCAGTTAGTTTCATGTTGTGTATGTGTTATGTATTGGCCCTATGCCCAGATGTATTTTTGCCCAGTTGTCTGGTGTGCCCCCTTGGTTTTTGTGCCCACCTGACCGGTTACCGATATGAATGTATTGTATCATTTTCATTTGTGATATACATTATGCTACATGTTTTGCTATTTTGTCATAATTGTATTGTTTTTTGTGATAGGCTATAATGAATAAAAACAACTATTGCTTTCATTCTAATTCTAAACAGAAACTATAAACCTAAAAAAGCCTGTTGAAAAGTCAAGACCAGTGAAGAACGCACACCAAGGCAATAAAGGCAATTGAATTAGGTAACCATAAAGATGCTTGATTTGCATTTAGTGCCCAGCTGGAAATGAGAGGGGAGGAGAGTTGCTTTTAGCTGCAGAGGTTTGTGAGGTGATTTGGTCACTGATTTGATTGATTGTATGTGTGGTACAGTCAGACGTTAAGGCTGAAAAGGAGAATACAAAAGTGTCTCATTTCCATTGTGGTTATGTATTCCATTCATCAACATATTCAGCTTTATTCTGAGAAAAACATAAAATAACCAGTGATGGACAAGTTACTGGGGAAATGTAGTAAAATCCCCAGAAAATTGTAGTAAGCTGCACTACAAGCTACACAACAAAACTAGCTTGCTACATCAACACTACAAATATATAACTCAAATTAATGTGCAACATAATATTATGTTGTTTGTTTTGTCCTGCTTTTTTCCCTTCTTTTTTATCCTCTTGTCTGTAAAGCACTTTGAGCTGCATTTTGTCATGACAGGTGGAATACAAATAAATTCTACCCATTCATTTCGTGATCAGATCTAACCCTGGGAGTATAGGCCTGTTGGTTTCTCAGAAAAAAAAAACACACTAGAGGAAATATGTAAAAGCAACACATGGATACAGATGCACACACACACATGAGCACGCCTGCACGCGCACTCACACACACACACACACACACACACACACACACACACACACACACACACACACACACACACACACACACACACACACACACACACACACACGCACACACACACACACTGCATCCTGCCATGCTTCCGGCTGATAGTAGCCGGAACAGTGGATCTTATCGCGTCATCTTAACGAAGCACCAGATAAGAGGAGCTACATCCCCAATAATCCCACAGACCTCTGCCCACGCCCCAAATCAACCCTTATCACCGTACATGCTACGATAAATACATCACACACAGATCCCCACATGCACAGACACACACACACTGACTGACACACGGGGGGATGCGAACAGACAACAACATGCATATGTAGAAAACAGAACGAGAAGCAAACAACGCAGAACAATGCTAAGCTCAATTGTCTCTGGAACCTCATTCTCAGAAAAACCCAAATATCACAGACCTTAAATGGTGTGTATTCCACACAATTTATTGCGGAAGAAACCATGCAAGGCACAAACATCACATTGGGAGGAATTGGGGGCTGATCTAAGATCTGAAATCCGATAGATCAGAAGTCCCATTAGTCCGAAAACGTGGTATTTTGTGTCTTGCCGAAGGACCCTTCGACATGCTGACCGGAGGAACTCAGATTCAAACCACCAACCCAGAGATCATTGGATGACCTGCTCTACCTTCTGAGCCACAGCCGCCCTTCTGGAAAGCAGTCATATGTCAGGCTAAAACAACATTTCAGATCAGCCACTACACCATGTGCCTACTTGTGATCTATATGCTCACACTCACGCATCAAATGACTTGGAAAAACTATAAAATGGGCTTTAGAGACAAAGCGCTAGACCACTCTCTAGCACCGCACAAAGCAGGCTTTACCTGCTTCATTAGTTCTTCGATCTCCTAATCACATTATACTAATGCGTTTTTTAAATATACGAAAAAGGAAACCGGCTTGTCGTCAGCTTCAAAGTTCCGTGGCCTTTGCATGGGGAGGCCCCTCAGGGCCCCCCAGGAGTCCCTCTGTGAGCGTCTCATCAGGGGGTCACTGTCAATACATACTGAACACCTGAGCTTACATTCACATTAAATTAGCCAGTAGCTGCAAGGGAGCCTTGCAAGAGCTATGATACTTGAATGAATATCTGACATTTAAATGATGTATCTGCAGCGTTAATAATTTAACACTGAAATTATGAAAATTGACCTTTTCCTTGTTTAGTTACTTAGCTCCACATGTATGTTTGTACATGTGGAGTGATCTACTTAGAATAGCAACAAATAGACCCGGTGTCTGTGCGCCTCGAGGGTGTTAAGGGGATATTCCACTTTCAAAACAACTTTTGGTCATATTATGGTCTACTCAGTCTCATGTGAACACACCAGACAGTTTATAAGTTACTCCATTCTGTATTTAGATATTTGATGTTCATTTTAGCGTATCCACCTTCTTCCTATACAAACCCATTTTAACCATGACAGATTATTCAAAAACAACCCATCTTTTTTCTGGTGACTGATATTGTCCTCCTATTACGTGAGAGAGCCGTGGAATTTCATTTACAGTTTTCATTTATTTTTAAAATATTCTTTTATTCATTTGGGTGGCCAAATATGGAGGCGGCTACATTTTCCAAAACAATATTTTAAAAATAAATTAAAACTGTAAAATGAAATTCCACAGCCCTCTCACGTAGGTGGACAATATTAGTCAGCAGAAAAAAGATTGGTTGTTTTTGGATAATCTGTCATGTCTCGCTCTCTCTCTCCCCCATTTACTATCAAGAGAAGCAGGACAAGCCCCGATATATAATTACATGGTGTGTTATGGCTAGGTAAAGAAGGGAGCATGGACAAGATCACTAGTATTTACATAAAAGTTGCATGTTGCTTCAATTCGCCAGGCTCAAAAGAGTCAAAATGGATGTAAAAGTCCGTAAAGTGACCTAAACAATTATGTTCATCATTATACTGCTGTCACTGCAACCACTTCCAGTTGATGAAATAAAGCCCCAATGTATCCTATTTATGACGATAACATATACTGCGTAGATCAATTAATAATTAAATTAATGTGACTAATGGAGCTGTCAAGCCCTTTTCACACCAAAGGGTCACCTTGCAACTCCTTGGGTCCAAATGGACACAAGGAGTTAACACTAAAACGGTCTTGTCTTGTGATATGGGCATATGGCCATTGACCTCCTTGACAGCGCGTCAACCTGGGACAACACACATCAATGTGGGAAAACGCTTGTCAATGTGGGACAACGCATGTCAACGTGGGACAACGCGTGTCAATGTGGGACAACACATGTCAACGTGGGACAACGCGTGTCAACGTGGGACAACGCGGGACAATGCGCGCCAATGCGGGACAGTGCATGTCACTGTGGGACAACATTCCCACAGTCCCACAGGAACGTCAAGACATATCTGACCTTGTGACCGTTTGGAACTCAGGAGTTGCAAGGTGACCCTTTGGTGTGAAAAAGGACATTAATCTTACTTACTTAGTCCTCTTGCACATCAGGGCGCGTAGAGCCAACCATAGCCACCAGGTCTCTCCATCTGGGTCTGACGTGGGCAATATGTTGAGCTTGCGCCAGCGTCACACCACAGGATTTAAGGTCCTGGGATATTACATCCAGCCAGCGGGTACGGGGGGCACCTCTAGGACGTCTCCAGCCGGCTGACTGGGGATTGAAGTCCAGGATGATGCGCGTCGGGTGTTCCTCCGGCAGGCGGATGACGTGGCCGTACCATCGTACTCGTCGCATTGCTGCAAGACGAGATGCTGGGGGTTGTTGGGTGAGGTCTCTTAGTGTCTGATTTGAGACATGCTGGCTCCACGAGATGCCTTCAATTCTCCTGAGGGCTCTGGAATCAAAGCCATCGAGCCTGGCTGCCAGTGTGTTATTCAGTGGCCAAGTTTCTGAGCCGTACAGGAGAACCGATAGGACTGAGGCATTGTAGACTCTCAGCTTTGTGTCCCTAGAAATGTGCCGGTGTCGCCACAACGGCCTCCACAAGGACTGCATCACAGAGGCTGCAAGGGCACGACGTCTGTTGACCTCTGTTTTGAGGTCCCCAGTGTTGGATACCGTCGAGCCAAGGTATTTAAAGGTGGGGACAAAGTGGACTGGGGTGCCATCGAACATGAAGGGTGGTGGGTCAGGTCCATCGCCAACATGCATAAGCTCGGTCTTGGACCAGCTTATTTTCAGGCCGAGCTTTTTGGTCTCCTCGTCAAATACGCTGAGGGCTTCACTGAGTTGCTCGGCAGTCTCGCTGAAGAGGGTGGTATCATCAGCGTATTCGAGGTCCTTTAGGGTGTAGTTTCCTAGTGGCACCCCAGGGATCCGCTCACAGACTCTTGCCATCAGATGGTCTATGATGCAGTTGAAGAGTTCTGGAGCGGCGACACAGCCCTGCCTGACCCCGCTGTTAATGGAGAACCACTCAGAGTTTTGGCCATTCACGCGAACACAACTTTCCGCACCCTGATATAGCTGCTTAAAGAGTGTGAGGATCTTGGCTGGGGCTCCGAGTGACTTCAGGATGTTCCAGAGGGACCCGTGGTCCACGGTGTCAAAGGCAGCCTTTAAGTCGATGAAGGCAATGAAGAGGTGCCGATCCTTCCTGAACTCCCTGGCCTTTTCCATTAGGAGCCGGAGAGCAGAAATGTGGTCGGTGGTGGAGCGGTTGGGCATGAAACCAGCTTGTTCTTGGCGGCGTCTGCTTCTGGTCGCAGGTAGAGCTCGGGTGAGAAGTATGCGAGTGAATAGTTTACCGGGGATGGACATTAATCATCCAGTTCAATTCCTGGTCCTATTATTTTCTCCCAGTACATAACCTCCCTGTTGTCCAAATTATATGTATTATATTCTTATTTTCTTTTACACGTTAAATAACTATTGAATAATAACAACTTTAACTTAAAAACCCAAGGACTGGCGTCTAAAAGCCAGCCAATGTGTATAACTTAGAGGCTACTGGATGACATTCTCCAGTTTAACCCTGAAAAAGAGAGAGAGAAAATATATTAAATGAATCAATTAAATAATGAATATAAGTAAATGTATGTATTTATTGGAACCATAGGGATCAGATCACTAAGAAAACCTGCAAAACTTGTCAGTCTGTCTGACTCTGACATTTAAAACAACAAATTAAAGGGGAACTCCACCCATTTTCAACATTCTAATATGTCATTAGTATACCCTAGAGGTGCTGGGTGGACATGATAAAAAAAATTCCCACATTCTGTGTTTCCTAGAAATGGAGGTCTGAAGAAAACCACTAACATGGTGAAACATCTTGATGACATCATCAAGATGTATTTTCACCATGTTAATGGATTTCTTTAGACGCTACTTTTTTTCTGAGAGCGTACAAATGGAACCAAATGAACCCGTTAGGGTTCATTTGGTTGCATTTACGCTCTGAGAAAAATGTTGGAGTTCCCCAATTCTTTTCTGAGAGAGTTGTACGCTCTCAGAAAAATGGATGGAGTTCCCCTTTAAGTTAAACAAGCATTAATGTTATAACCAAGGACTGTCTTACTCATTCTCAGTGAGTCACCTACCTTTAGACATGCCAGGAAAACTGGACACAAGGGTAATTATCTAGCACTTAGAGGGGAGGTCAGTGTGTGTGTGTGTGTGTGTGTGTGTGTGTGTGTGTGTGTGTGTGTGTGTGTGTGTGTGTGTGTGTGTGTGTGTGTGTGTGTGTGTGTGTGTGTGTGTGTGTGTGTGTGTGTGTGTGTGTGTGTGTAACAGACAGAGAGAGAGATTCTTCAGCCATAAACCATGTGCCACGCCCCAAGCTTTTGAGACAGCTGGATCACTGCTGAACCAAAAGTGAAAGTGAAAGTGTGAGTGTTAACTCACTACGGACATAGTGGAGACACAATATACCGGTATAGCAAAAAATTGCATTTTGGAGCAATGTATATAGATGAACTTGCAAAACACCCATTGGCCCCATTATAAGCGTATTTTGGGGTAGGGGAAACAGCCATAAAGGGGTATTTTCACAAAATAACACCTGGACCACTTTTTTCAAAAAAAATTAACTGCAAAAAATGATGAAAAAAAAAAATAAACTTTTGGGCCGGCATTTATACTTTGTCTATTTGAAAAATGTTGTGAGCTGGGAAAAGGTGAGGGGATAAAACAGGAAATACTGACCCACTGATCATTTTGATGTAGGCCTAATTTTTCTTCTTCTTTACTTGTGATTAAATGGTGATCAATTGTGAAATTAAGGTCAAGGTCAAGGTAAACTTTATTGTCACCAGGGGAAATTTGTCTTGGGCTTTCACCCCCCCAACAGCCATACATAGAACAAGAATGACAAACAAAATACAAAACAGAGGGAGACAACATTACACAGTGCATACAGTGTAAAAATGTGGCCTCTTACATTCGCTGATGTTTCAAAGCTTCGTTCAACATTTTCATTTGACCCAGGTACAAACATTTTTTGAACAAAGTTGTAATACTTACTAAGGTTAATTTTAGACCCAAAAGGACCTGCACTCAGTTTTTCCCTGTGACATATCATTATCAGAGACATGTGTGGGACTGTGGATGTTGCTGTTGAACACAATGACACTTACCAGACACTTCTGAGTGTTTTGTCCACTAACACATTGTGTACATGCTGATTTCATGTTGTTAACTGCATTCCTGGGCATATGGGGGCAGAATAAACTGTTGGATACAAACCAGAATAACCTATTTGATGTCACTAAATCTTGTGGCACAGTGCCCTCCAGTGGGATGTATGTATATTGCAAAGAGTGTTGTTAGGGTATGGTTAGAGCTGAGGCCATCTGTACCTCTAACAGATATATACCTTGTATTATACTTTGCTCCAAGTAAAGTACAAACTTTAAGTACTTTTTTCCACTACTGCACTCATGTTCCAGCAGTGTGTGTTAATAAACAGGACAGAATGGGTTATGGTTAATACGAATGATAATTAAAGTGTCGGGTCCTGCATATGCACTTATCAAGCAAACATGTTCTGTTCAGTTGTTTCATGGCTACCTCACTGCTTTTCCAGGGGGAAGTCACAATGATTTGACCAAACACTAGATAACTTTTAGATAGATAACCTTTCTGAGGCAATCAAACAAGGGTGCTTGGTTAAACCATGTGACTTCTACTGGAGAAGCATTGAGATGAAAAATCTAATGTGCATGCCGGCTCACTGGAAACATTTAGCTACAATTTACAATTTTTAGGCATTTAGCAGATGCTCTTAATCCAGAGCGATTTACAACAGTAAACGTTTACAGTTTACAGTACACCAATCACATTTGGTCTCAAATTGACTGGGTTCCAATTGGCCCTGTATGGGTCAAGGATGATGGCTTTTGCACACGCGGAAAAGGGCCATGGGCTAGGCTGACCATACGTCCGTATTTCCCAGGACATGTCCGTATTTCACGTCCTGTCCTGGGTGTCCTGGTTTATTTTTAGAAAATGAGGAAATGTCCTGGTTTTTGTAAAATTACTTTCATTCGGTTCTTTGCTTACATCGGACCAGTAAATCGACAGGCACTAGGACACTGCGCACGATGACCTCAGCCCTGAGCAGAGTCAGTGCAGGCAGCCTTCGTCAATCAGTTAGTAGACACTAGACAGCGTGGTTGTCAGTCTCCACCACCATGCCCAAGCGCAAGTGCACGTTTACAGACGAGTTACAGAAAAAAATCCCTGTATTCAGACCGGGGCGAGACAAAAGTGAAGCACTGTACACAGAAAAACACAAAAAAAGCTGTTCGAGGCGATAGTAGCGCCTGTTCGATATCTGAATATTTCGTGAAACCAGGGAAAGATGATGCAGTGAATTAGATATATTAGAAATAATTTGTAATTGAAGTTATTTTTGTGTGTGACTTTTACTTAGGGGAAAAAAGGTCGCCGCCCCCCCCCCCCCCCCCCCCCCCCCCCCCCCCCCCCCCGCTAAGGTGTCCTGGTTTTCTCCTTTGAGAATATGGTCACCCTACCATGGGCTAATGGGGCCCTTGGATTCAGAATGTCCTCAAAACAAGGTCACCCTTCCAAATAGCTTTGAACTGAACAAACTTGACTTTAGTTTTGTCATTATCCCCCATTTTTATTTAATAACATAGGAAGGTCGGACAGACAGTCACAAAATAGTATAGGGCCTACCTAAAGTAAGGTTCAAACTTCAACTTGAGCCTCATCCAACACATCCGCTTCTTTTTCTGCCAGCCTTACCGCTAGGCTGCTACAGTTAAAAACCTGTGCTGAACACATTAGGATAAATAAAATAATAATAATCAGCTCCTTTGGGGGATGATGAAATCAACACTGGCATAATCATTCATTAAGGGGTAGGGGTGGTGGTGACTTAGGGCTGGAGTCACCAAATGACAACAGCAAGGTTGCCGGTTTGAACAGAGTCAGTGTCAATGTGTCCCTGAGCAAGACACTTATTGCTCCCAATGTGCTGGTCAGTAGGCCTACCTTGCACGGTCTCTGCTGCCATTGGTGTGTGAATGGGATCCCCTGTAAAATCTATCTCCCACATCCACCCCTTCCCCCTCACTATGTTTTTTCCCTATGATCCTGCTTTTGGCTATAACCTATATGTGTATATTTGTAGTAGGCTACATCTCTAAATGTTTTGATTTATTGGAAATGGTGTGACCTATTATAAACAAGTAGGAATGCTTTCATTCAGTTGTCTTGTATTGAGATTGCAAAAGTTACATATTTTAATCAATCAAAAATCAAGATTATAGTGGAGGTAACAGGGAACTGTAGGCTACAAGGAAGGGGGAAAGGGGGAGAGTGGGAAATCATATTTTTACGGAGGCCAGTATAGGGGCCTTTAACAGAGATTTTAGAAGTTTAGAAGTTTTGCATGACTAGGATGACTGTTGGTAGGCTAGCCTCTACACAGGCTTTCATTTTCGTCCGCGTTGGGCGAAAACTATTGTGCATTCCACAGGTGGCATTTAAGTCTCTTGTTTGTGCCAATATCTGTGTTGCGTTACACATGGTTTATTGAACTCCACCTGCATGTGCTGTACAAGTGGAGTGGACTTTCCACACATTTTTCACAAACAGTAACCATGGGTGACATATTATTAGCCATGTTCTTAAAAGCCATCAAGCCTCAACGGCTCAACCATGTCAATGAGAGCTGGACAGAGTCTGCACTGTTGTCTATTTTCCAATAGATGGCGAACTATCACAGGCAATGGTGTTCTTTGTGGTCCTAGCCTTCTGAATTTTGTTATTTTGTAAAGCGAACACATTGTAATAATGGCTATTTAGATGTTTTATTTAGCCTAGATGTATACATAGCCTTACATCTCCATATTTTCTGATTCGCAGGCGGTGAACAACTTCAATAAGCTCCAGACTCTAAGAGCGTACCAGAGAACCTCATGAATTAGCCTACCACAAAATTAAAAAGTATTAATAAATTAATAAATAAACAAGCAAACAAACAAATACATATCCCAGTCCATATCCAATGTGCAATTGATGATTAGGCTAATTGAAAGCAGCTGGCTTGGGCTAAAACATTGTTGAACGAATTGACTATAAGCCTATTATGATCACAATTTTCGTCACTAATGAGCTGGTTGCTGTCACTGTCAATATGTTTCACCTTCACCCATAGATATATTAAACTAATATATCTATGCCTTCACCTGACCACTGAGCACCTGACGTCACGTGCATTCCAACCACCAGCTAGCCTGACCACCAAGAGAATGAGTAGGCAGTAGGCACTGGCAGCTACTACTGCTTAAAGGGGAACTCTACCCATTTTCAACATTTTAATATGTCATTAATATACCTTAGAGATGTTGTGTGGACTGGACATGATTAAAGTTCCCCCAATTCTGTATTTCTTAAAAATGGCGGTCTGAAAAAACGTTAACATGGTGAAATAAATCTGATCATCAAGATGTATTTCACCATGTTAATGATTTTTCTTTCAGACCCCTTTTTGGTACAAATGGAACCAAATGGGCCCGCTAGGGTCCATTTGGTTCACATGTGTACCCTCTCAGTAAAAAAAATGAAAATGGGTGGAATTCCCCTTTAAATGTTAACTCCACTACATTTATTTCATAACTTTATAGTTAGGCTACTTTAGAGATCTAGACAAGTATTACAAAACAAAACATACAATAAGTGTGTGTGTGTGTGTGTGTGTGTGTGTGTGTGTGTGTGTGTGTGTGTGTGTGTGTGTGTGTGTGTGTGTGTGTGTGTGTGTGTGTGTGTGTGTGAAGGATAATCAATGTAACAATCTGGGGTTACCCTCAAACCCACAAACAAACCACGCACATTAGTCTACAGGCGATAGACTTCCATATGGGTGTAGCCCTAAAAGGGCTACAGTTTGCCTAAATTGGGCTAAATAAAAATTAAATTGGCCTATATAACTCTTTACCATTTAGTGCCACCGTGTCACTTACAGATCAATACCTACTATAGACTACTCTCATAGGTCGGACCCATCCATCACAATGATGTCATCATCATGTCAAGCCATAAGTAATGGAAGAACACCCCAGCAGACCGGTGGGCGTTAGCTGCCACATTAGCTCAGCCGATTATCATTTAAGAAGTTTGGGAAAGACTCGAATTCCCAGGCTATCATTCCGACTAGTTAACTGCATTAAGTAAAATGTTGACACAAGTTTTAAGGCGGCTTTATCCCAGCCTTTCCTTAGTTTCCGCGGAAAAATGTCTGAAAACATTTGCAAGCAGCTGGAATCTGAACTGTCTGACCAGTGAAAACCACTGACCACACCTGCTCGGCGTATGCCTATGTGGAAGCCCCCTCCCTCCCTGTAATCAAATCCCTGCCCTGAATTAATTACATGTAACGTTAGAGGCCGATCTGGGCGGATGACTGGCCAGACCAAGACAGACCGTTAACTTTTATTTGCAAGAAAACCGTTAGGTTAGCTCATATACAGCATAATATATAAGTTTATCCATGTATATTACACCGGGTTCACACTGCAGTGGCCCAGTTTATCTGTTTCTGTGCGCGATATACAGTGGTTAAGGCATGTAAAACAATATGATTTAGTTGTGCATTTGTGTTGCTTTACTGTCATAGGGTTCTTAGCTATAGCAGGCAAAGAGGACACTGCTAAGTACAAGTGCGCCCTGACTTCCGTTATTATAAATAAAGTTATATGGTGATAAGAAATAATAATGGAATAAAAGTATTAGTAAAAGTATTGTGAATATGGCCATCACATACTATGTTCACTTGACTGTTATACAACATTAGTGGGTAGATCAATAGATCATACATCAACATCATCATACGAATTAAATAATCCTACTTGGCTTTACTTTGAAAGTGAACTGTGCTCATAGGAAGTGGTAGTGTGTTGACGCGGGGCTACCAGAGGACGGCTCGGTTCAAATGGCATTCGGAAGTTCCATCGTGGAGCACTGCCTGTACGGGGGATTCATGTCAGCTGTGGTGCTGTGTAGTCCAGCGGTGGTGAACTGATACCACACCACAGGCAGGAGGGGGGAAGCCTTGGATGACGAGATAAATAGTGTCACCCCTGAGATGAAATCACTGAGGTATGTAGGTTAAAGTTTGACTAGTAGTGTGCCCATATAGAAAGAACTTATATAAAAAATATAGGTTAGACATGTATGTCTAACATATAAGCCACATATATGTCGGCCATATATGATCAACATATATGTACATATATGAAATTGGGGCATTTCTCATATATGTACATATATGTTTTATATATGTGAGACATATATGTCACTTATATGAAAAAAATTGAAATTTCATATATGACATATATGTCGATCATATATGAAACATATATGGCCGACATATGAAATTAGGGCATTTCATATATGAACTTATGCATATATGTACATAGATGAAAAATATATGTAACATGTATGTGCATATATGTAACATGTATGTGCATATATGAAACATATATATAAACATAAATGGTAAAGGTTATCCTATAGTATGTCGACAATACTTACCATTTTACCTTTCTGAATCAAATATATGCAGATATGTCAGAAAAGAATTAAGACCTCAGCAATGTTTTTGGGGTTATTAACTTTTATTAGACCACAAACTCCTTCCCTATGGAAAAAATATAAGAAAAAAAGAAAAGAGTGTGTGCGCGGCCCATCTTGCCCCAGTGTAGTTTAGTTCCGCTCCAGGTCCTCCCTGAATCTGTTTGGATAAAAGATAAGAGGCAGTTCAGAAACAAGCTACAATCGCATCATAACATAAAATCATCAATTTATTGTCAAGGGGAGTTCCATGCTTGTTTAGTGGACATTAAGCCTGAGTCGGTGTGGTTATACCAGGGGTCAGCAACCTGCGGCTCCAGAACACAGCCCTAGTGGCTCAGTGGCTGTAGCATTATTACACACACACACACACACACACACACACACACACACACACACACACACACACACACACACACACACACACACACACACACACACACACACACACACAGTGGTGATCCGCAGCAAAATAATATAAACATTTCAGTCACCCAAAACGCATTGCGCTGTCTGACAGTTGCAAGTTAAAGTAGCACTTGGCCATGTCAAAAAGCCCAGCAGTTATCAGAGGTGGAGCTTTCAATCTGAACCACCCATTTTCAAAGGTTTACTCAGTTTACTATGTCATTAATATACCATAGAGATGTTGTGTGGACTAGAAATGGAGTTCTGTAAAACTCCTTTATTATTATTATTTTTTTAGAAACCCCATTTCTGAAGAAAGGTTGTGTTTCACCATGTTAATGATTTTTCTTTGAGGAACTTTTTTTTCTGAGAGTGTGCAAATGGAACCAAATGGATCTGCCAGGGTCCATTTGCACACTCTCAGGAAAAAAATAATAAAATGCGGCTCCAGACAGATTTTGAATTTAATTTTGGGTCGAAAATGGCTCTTTCAACATCTTGGGTTGCCGACCCCTGGGTTATACCAAGTTTGGCCATTATGTGGCGCACTCAAGGCCACCCAATGAAATGTATCAACTAGTGTTGTAGTTGAGACCACTTAAATCGAGACCAAGACAAGACCAAGACAACCACGGACTTGATAGAGACGAGATCGAGACGAGCACCTAGAGGGTCGAGATCAAGACAAGACCAAGACCTAGCGGAGCCAAGCACAAGACAAGACCAAGACCTAGAGGGGCCGAGAACAAGACAAGACCAAGACTGGTCAAGACTGAGGCCAAGACCTAGTCTTGCCATGCCCATTTTAACATAACGTTCTTAATGATTTTCAATCTTCTATTATTAGTAACACTGAATTTGATTGTTTTGCTCCCGTTCACCATTACATTATTAAACAAAACTACTATTAATATAATAGGGCTGGGGTGATATGGTTGATATTAATATAAAAAAAAAAACTAATCAGAAACATACCAGTGTCTGTCTTGTTTCTTTTCAATATTTACAGAAGAAAAAAGTATATTTGTGCCTGCAGCTGTCTTAATTAATGGGTCCTCGCTCCGCACAATGAATAGAACTTTTCCTTTGCATTTTCTTGTCTCGAGAGGTCTTGTTGGCGATCAAGACCCGAGACAATGGCTCCGAGGTCGAGACAAGACCAAGACAAAATTATGCAAGAACAAGACGAGACCACAAGACAAATGAAGTGGAGAGCCGCAAGGTCGAGACAAGACCAAGACAAAACAAAGTGAGACAAAAACAAGACAGAGACAATGAAAAATTGTCTTGAGACTGGTCTCGAGACGAGATTCAAGACGAGACAATGTCTCAAGAACTACAACACTAGTATCAACAGCCTGTGACTAAACATTATTTCATTTTAATTATGCCAATATTATTACCGTATTTTCCGCACTATAAGGCGCACCGGATTATAAGGCGCACCGGATTATAAGGCGCACCCTTTAAAACTGATTTCATATATAAGGCGCACTGGATTATAAGGCGCAGTGAATAGAAGCTACTACAGTTAACATAGAATAGAAGCTACTGCAGTCAACCAATCCATATATAAGGCGCACTGGATTATAAGGCTCACTGTGGATTTTTGAGAAAATTAAAGGATTTTAAGTGCGCCTTATAGTCCGGAAAATACGGTACTTGTTGTGGGACCGCCTCAGCTCCGTCAGCTTACCATTGATGACTGATCCTAGCTGCCCCCTGGACGACTGCGGGAATTTCTTCATTGTGACTTCTACATATAACCAAATAAAAGGACGAGAATAAGAAGTCAGTTGACCCAATTTACAATTTATGCATTTAGCAGTCCCTCTTAATCCAGAGTGACTTACATTTAACCAAGATAGACACAAAAAATAGATGCTCAAAAGACAGCTAAACAAGAAACAAGACAAAAGTATTGAATAAGAATATTACTGCCCTTAGGTTTCACACGGTCAGCGTGAAACTTAAGGGCAGCAATATTCAAGTGGTCAGAGAGTTTGATTATGCAGAGGTCTGTTAGCAGAGATAACTGACCAATCAGAATAAAGCATTAAACCAAGCCATGTAATAATTAGTCATAAGACATGCATTTAACTAAAAGCATATGGTGAAATTACATGACTGATGATGAACCCATTTAGACCTGAAATACTTCAGTGCAATTGAAGTATTTAACTATATGATGTTTCACTTAAGCAATATATCAGATTTATGTTTGGAGGTGCAACCAGAAATACACTATCCCAAGCAGGTCCAACTCTTAATTCTGCAATAATAATGGATTGAAGAGACATAAATAAATATATTACCACTGAGGTTGCTCTCCACTAGCTCCTCAATGGAGAAGACTTCTGTCAGGAGTTGTCGGACCATTTGTGTGCAGGTTTTACTGCTACTGGCGGCCATCCAAGTTGCCCTGTTGCAAAGCACGCCTGATCCCTTCAGGATTTCGACCTGGAAAATATGAACGTTTTAACACATTTAGAAAGCCAGTTGGATTTGGGGACCATCAGCAGATTCAAATGGAACCTTCCCATTGTCAATAGTGAAACCCCAAATGGGTTATTTATGGCAACAGGATGTCTGGCAGTCCCCAGTAGAATCAATGTACACCGAAAAATCCACCTTGAAAATTACGGTTGTGTATACATATTTTACCAGTTAGTGTCCATTTAGTGTCCATTTGCTGACTAATTTAGTTTACATGTATCTGGCACTGCATAATAATTATACAGGTATTCCAATGAACACAAGGGGGCTCTGCTATAATGCAACCGTTTTATTTTAACCAAAAAAAGATACGATTGTCACTGATAGCTATTTCATGTGCACTGACATAATGTGCTTACTTTTGGAGGGGCTTCAATTTCAGGAAGCTCGGGACCTGAAGGTCTGGAGCTCTCTGGACACATAACACGCCCCGGATAAGGGGTAGAAGTTGGCACTGACTTTATCTTTAAAAGAATAGTGACATGACAAAACTTTTCAGATTAATATTAACAAGAATTGTATCACTATATATTAACCTCGGTTAATTTGCTGCCATTTTTATAAACAGACTTTCTGAACAACCACAGTATAGAGATGCGCAGTGATGTCACCGCCCCTGTTCCACTAGTGGATTCCCGATTCATTTTTCAAAAATAATTGATATCAAGATGATTACGTCGGGGACAAAGCCAACTCGAGTCATGACGAATCATGAGGACACACACAAACTTTTGGGACAATAAAATAATTTCTAAGAAACAAAGAGTCTTGCCGTTTTCTATTTCTTCCTAATTATATATTATATGACGATAGTGTTTGTTGTCATGATTTGTCACGACCCGAGTTGGCTTTGGCCGCGGCGCAATCGTGTTTTTATAAACCATTTTCGAAAAGTCTATGAGGAAAATGAATGAGGAATCCACTAGTGGAACAGGGTCGGTGACGTCACTGCGCATCTCTATATCGAGGCTTAAAAAACTAGAAAAATGCATTAACATTGAATATAACTGAACTGCTTATGCATTATATAGATTCATTTTTGCATTCAGATCAAAACCTGCTGTAGCACTTTTACTGCAGCAGTATTACTTTGCTGCCATGACCTGAGAAAGCAACAAGGGTCAAGGTATTGTCAACAGAGAACACATTATTCCAGGAGGTCTAAAAGCAGAGCAGCAAAGTTGAGGATAATACGAAATTCTAATGATCAAAATTCAAGTTTAAAATGTAGCTCAAGAGGAAGAGCAGGTCGTACAATGATCTGTGGATTGGCGTTTCAAATGCTAGCTCCTCATGTCTAAGTGTCCATGGGCAAGACATTGAACCCCAAGATGCTCCTAAGGTGCTGGCTCGTAGGAGGTTATAGCCATTAATACATGAGGTTTTCCTTCCTCGTCTGCTGGTCCCTGTTAAACCCCATTAATTTAATCAATGTGAGCAGCCGCAGTTTAGACCTTAACATGGAAGTGACCGGAATGTCAGAACTCTGTCTTCAGATAGCTCTGGGCTGCACCTCTTGGTGACTGGTCAATGATGACTGGTCAATAACGGAGAGTAGAGCACCTTGCATTTGGTATAATCCACAAGATTTAATAAACTACCAAAATACCCATGTACCTGTCCTTCAGTGAAACACATTACTCACCTGCAAAGATTGTGCAGAGGTGTCTCCTTCGTGCGAAGACCCTGCAGGCAATTCTGTACTCCCTCTGTTCACCACAGTGGCTTCAGTAGAGCGACTCACACATTTGCCATTTCTGGATGACAACACAAAAAAAAATCACATACATACATTGCACACATTCAAACGTGCGCGCGCACACACACACACACACACACACACACACACACACACACACACACACACACACACACACGTTTACAAAATTGCCATTTGAGTAAACAAGAAAATAACTTTTGCACCTTAAGTGGTACTTACAGGTCTTTGGTCATTTCATTGTAGTGAATGGTATTCTTGTCATTGTTCAGGGACAGATCAAGGAGAGAAGCGGAAATGTTGCCAATCATTTCCGCTGTGAAATCTGCAAATGCTCCAGCCAGCACCCAGCGGCCATAGGTCTGAGGGGTCACGTTCAATACATTTTATTGGTGGTTCAGAGGCTGCAGACATCAGACTTAATTCACTCAAATGACTCAAATGACATAGAGTGAACTAACAAAACACAGGTATTATTCAGAACAGACCTCAGATACTGTAGCCTACAGTGTAATCGTGGAATGACTGACTGGTAGCCTAATGCAGCATGTATGATGTATGCAGTGATATACTGCTCTCATTCCATTATAACAAGAATATAACATTAAATTATTTTTAAGATTTATTTTTGCAGCTAGCTATGGCTACTGAATTTTTAGTAGTGTTTGAAATTTGTGGGGATATTCTGGTTACTACTGCTGTTAATCTTCTGGCTGCATGTCCACAGCAGCAGTGGATGAGCAGGTCTTCTGGACAAAGTTCCAATCATCCCTCCCTCCCCCAGAGTGTCCAGAAACATTCATTAATAGAGAGCACAGCACACATTAGAAGGCTGTATGTATGGGCCTAATATCCCTCTGACTGATGCATGCTGTCTTCTAATGTCTGTCTGTCTGTTTTGCTTTTTTCCTTCTTCTTCTACCATTTTTGAGGCACTAGTGAATTAGACTAGGGGTGGCAGTGGCTCCTTGAGCAAGACATTGAACCCCTAATTGCTCCTCATGTGCTGGCTGTGCCTTGCATGGTTATGCCGCCATCAGTGTATGAATGTGTGGTAAATGGTGCATTTATATAGCGCCTTTATATAAAAATGCACCATTTACCATTTAGATTAATGATAAACTAGTGATTAGATTACAGTAGATATGAGACTAACCTTGTACTTCTCAGAGGCTGGCAGAGTCTTGGTCAGCGGGTCACATTGTTCTGGGGTGAACTCTGCTCTGCAGCTAGTAGTTACTTTTCAAAAAGAAAAGAAAAAAAGAAATGAATGAATGATTTTTTTATTGACAGAGATGAGAGTTACAGTACAAGTCAAGTACACACTGCAACAAAACTGATAACAGCTTGGAGAATTGCAGTACAATTCAAGTACGACTACATCAAATCTGACAGAGCTGATTGGACACACTAGTTAAGCATACACTTGTTTACAATAGTGGCCAACTTGTTCATTTCATTAAGGCATCCAAATACATACAAAACAACTACTTCAGTGAAGTCAGAAGCAGCAGATCATGGAGGTAAACTCATAGTGGAGGTAAAAAGGGAAAAGAGAAATGTACAAAGAGGGGAGGGGGGGGGGGGGTTTATATACAATTTTGTTTTACAGAGGCCAGTTTCGAATTGCAGCCATCTGTAGGTGGCCCTTGAGAGCGGTTTTGAAGGAGTCAAGGGATTCACAACTCTTAATGACTGTTGGTAGGGCGTTCCACATTTTGGTTGCATATGAGCGGGAGGAATTAAGTCCCTTGTTTGTGCCAAATCTGGGTTGAACATGGTTAGTGGCACTCCCTCTGGTGTTGTGGGAGTGAACCTCATTGACATTTAGGAAGTATTTGGAGAGGTACAAGGGTATTTTGGTAGAGTATCGAATCTTGTGGACCAGACCCATTGCGAGATGTTGGACTCTGTCGTCAACCCTAAGCCAACCTAGACTGTCAAAAAAAAAACAAGTGTGTGTTCTGTTGTAGTTATTATTCGTCATATAGTACACATACGATTGGTTAAATATTTAGGAAAATCACCTACAAACAAAAGTAAACACTTTCAACATGTCATCCATATTTTGGAAATGTGTCATGGTTTCTACAGTTCAAGAGTTATAGGCCAAAACATTAAAGACCCTGTTTTACTGCCATCATTAGGCTGATGTGAAAATTTCGGGGCCTCAACAATGAGCCACCATATCCTTGGCCCATGGATGGGAGTGTATGGGTGGGCAAAGTACTGCTCAGATTATAACAATAAAAACATACCAGGCTTCCCACCATACATGTAGTTAGACTCTGGTAAGAATTTAAGGCATTCTGCTTGTTTCCTCATGGATTCTTCATAAGCGGTCAACTTCTCAAGCTCCAAATGTTTTCCTTCTCTTCCTATAATCACGCGCACACGCACCTGCACACGCAGTTGATGTTGTGACCTTATTGAAAATAAACAAAAAACGCATTCTGCAGACAGACACACTTACTGTAGAAGAAGAGAACTCGTGCCTCTTGTCCAGAGTAGGTTGCTTTGTAGATTCTGACCAAACAGTTAGGACAGGTCTGTTAGAATACCACTTCTGCATGTGCAGTATACTTAGACTGTACACCATCCTCTTCTTTCACTAGAACACAAACACACACTTTAATGTCAATAACTGTATCTCAAGTTCTGTTTTAAGATATTCTACACAGTATTTGACAGGAGTAAAGTCACACCATTAAACTCAATAAATGGTTAATTTCATTTATTCATTCATCTTATGTTGGAGGAATGAATTCAGTAAGACCTTTCATTAGACCTACTCTACAGTATATAATTATATGACATGTTACACAAAAAGAAAACAGCTGACAACAATCCTTCCTGATGGTATGACATCCGGCCTTATACTGTACATACCACATAGATACTGTACACATGAATACTATATGCAGTATAATATATCTTATATGTTTATATAGGCTCACCAAATTCCCCAACACGCAGAGTGAGAGCTGTACTCTTTCCATCCACAACAGTGGCACCACTAGAGCGACTCACACATTTACCATTTCTGCATGAACACACACACACACACACACACACACACACACACACACACACACACACACACACACACACACACACACAATGAACTAAAACGTATCATGTCTTGATGTGTGTAGAATTGTCATTTAAGAAAGCACTGGAAAGTGGATAAAAGTACTTACAGGTATGTGTTCATTTCATGGTACTGAACGGTATTCTTGTCATCCTTCAGAGACAGATGAAGGTAAGATGTGGAAATCTTGCCAATCATTTCGAAACCCGCCTGGAAATCTGCATACGCTCCAGTCAGCACCCACTGGCCGTAGATCTGAAGAGTCACATTGTGCCTTTTATTTAGTAGTACTTAGTAGTGGTAGTAGTAGTACTTCATTAGGTTGTTCAAAGACAACAGACCTCACATACAGACAGAGCACTGACATAGTAACACACAGGGACCAGAGATAACAAGACCTCAAATACAGTTTAATAATGGAATGGTATCTAGTATCAATGCATATGGTTTCACCTGTCCCTGTGCTCTGCCCTCTGGAGCTACAACTCCTGAATGCTAGAGGGTCTGGAATTACACCCTGAAAGCAAAACAAATAACCTGCAATCTGCTTGACAATTCCATTCACAAGGACATTTTTTTAAACATATTTCTTAAAAGGTAGGGGAAGTGATTTCACTTTTGTCAGATACCACCCTATTTTTTTCTGTTAAAATGCTCTGTTATAAGGTGTGCAGACCATATATGGATTTTCCCCTCCCCCACGTTAGCAGAGGAGCTAATAAAAGTTCCCCAGGTGGAGGGTGAATTCTCCTCCAATCAGGATCGAGCAGCTGGTTCAGATAGTGTAGCTACTCTTGGGCGCACCAGGCTGGTACTACACGATGGATTTCAAATTACTTACCCTACCTTTAACTGCCATTGCTGTAAAGCAGCAGCTATGCTTTACCGCATACGAGGCATCAGACAGAATACAGTATTACACATTGGAAATTAGATAGCAAACACTAAACTAACCCTGTTCTTCTCAGAAGCTGGCAGAGTCTTGGTCAGAGGTGCACATTGTTCTGGGATGAGCTGTGCTCTGCAGCTTGGAGTTTCTATTCAGGAAATAAAAAATAATGTTTGTTCCGATGGATCCAATGTAGTTATTATCACAAGCATATAGATATTACTTTTAATTATAATCAATAACAATTATAATCAAAATGTGACTTAAAGCGTAAGGAATGCTGGAAAATGTAAAACTAAAAACTAACGAACAAATCTGAAAACTGCAGTACCGGCAAGACCACCAGTTAAAGTTACCTAGTACACCTTGAAATATTTATAAAACCCACAGACAGACTGTAACGACCTTTTACATCACCATTATAGGGACATAATGATAACAGTAATTTCCCCCCTTTTACTCAATGAAAGAAATCTCAATTTGTGTGTATATCTCTATGACACACTAGGACAGACAGTGGTGAAAGCATAAGCTCTTGCCTTTGGCCCGAGTATGTTATTGATACATACCAGCCTTCCCATCATACAGGCAGTGAGGATCTACACTGAACTTCAGACATTTGGCCCATTTCTTCATGTGTTCTTCAGAAGCTAACAGCTTCTCAACTTCCAGGTGTTGTCCTTCTCTTCCTGCACACGTGCACGCACACGCACGCGCACACGCGCGTTACTCAAGGCAAGAGTCAGGACTAGCAGTCTCTGTACCAGGCAACAAACATGTGCATGTGTAGGTCTGTCACTTACTGTGGAAGAAGAGAACTCGTGCCTCTTGTCCAGAGTAGGTTGCTTTGTAGATTCTGACCAGACAGTTAGGACAGGTCTTGTAGAAGACCACATCTGCATCTGTAGTATACTTAGACTGTGCACCATCCTCTTCTTTTACTGGATTGCATGCAAACACACACACAAACATACACAGTGACATGCACACACACACACACACACACACACACACACACACACACACACACACACACACACACACACACACACACACACACACACACACACACATTTCAATGTGTCAATGATTCTTCTCTATCTTATGATATCTGGGGGATTTGTGATATCAGATGCTGGTTTTAAGATAATCTATCTATCTCTATGTAATCTAGAGAATATGACAGGAGTAGAACCACACCACCAAATATTGAATGCAATTTACAACATTGCAACATGCTTAATGGTTAATTCAGAACTGATTTGTCTGTATAAAATGTAATTTCATTTCACCTCATTTAATCGCTATATTATCTTATATTGATTTAATCAATCATTCAATCAATTGATGAATCGCTTAATCATTCAATCAATTAAATCAATTACATTTTTATATCTGTGTCATGTCACCATTTCCTTCAATCCCACCTGGGATTACATGACAAATTACACCAAAATTAAAAAAAACTGACTAACAATCCTTCCTAGATAAAGTGCAATTATGCATAGACTATATATCCTATATCTTATCTTATTTTTTATAGTCTGGAACTCACCAAATTCACCAACACGCAGAGTGAGAGCTGCACTCTGTTCACCACAGTGGCTTCACTAGAGCGTCTCACACATTTGCCATTTCTGGATGACAACACACAAAAACAAACACATGCATGCACATTGTACACATGCACGTGCGCGCGTTCACACGCACACACACACACACACGCAAACACACACAGCTGTGAACCTACGTAGTGATATCTATAAGATTGTCATTTGAGTAAGCAAAATGAAACTTTTACTCCTCAAGTGGATACAAGTACTTACAGGTCTTTAGTCATTTCATTGTAGTGAATGGTATTCTTGTCATTGTTCAGGGACAGATCAAGGAGAGAAGCGGAAATTTTGCCAATCATTTCAAGACCATTAGCGAAATCTGCAAACGCTCCAGCCAGCACCCAGCAGCCGTAGATCTGAGGGGTCACGTTCAATACATTTTAGGTGGTTCACAGACTGCAGACATCAGAGACAACAGACCTCACATAAACACATAGGGATCAGAACAGACCTAAGATACAGTGTAATCGTGACAGACCTAAGATACAGTGTAATCGTGGAATGACTGGTAGTAATGCATGTATATGTATGTATGCAGTGATACTGCTCTCATTACGATATAACAAGAATATGTAAAATATTTTAATATCTCTTTTGGTACTCCCATTTACAGCCATGCTATGGCTACATGATGCCCAGTAGTGTTTGAAAATTCTGGGAGGTAACAGGCTGGTTACTACTGTTAATCTTCTTCTTCTTCTACAATTTTGGGGGGTTGGTACTAGTGAATTGTGTGTGTGACATAAGCCTGCCTGTATGTGAGCTTAGCATTATCACAGTAATCCTTAATTAATCAAATTTCATCATCTTCAAGGGCTTTTGATAGAAATGATTGCTTTAGAATACTGTAAACTAACCTTGTACTTCTCAGAGGTTGGCAGAGTCTTGGTCAGGGCTTCACATTGTTCTGGGCTGAACTCTGCTCTGCAGCTAGTAGGTACTTTTCAGGGAATAGAAAAACAAGTGTGTGTACTGTTGTAGTTATTATTCATCATAAGCAGGGGTCTCAAACTCAAGTTTTAGCCCGGGGGGGGGGGGGGGGGGGGGGGCATCAATAACAACATCAGTTGTTGTTGAATTTGCAACAGACACGTCACGCAGCATGCATAAAGCTAAAGGTCTGACTCAGCATTTCATCATTGAAAACAGAAAACTCTGTTGGTTTAGTGGTGACACAGCTGTAGTTAGTTAGTAGCAGTCGTAGTGTTATAACATCATTTTAATTATAAGCACTTTGATTTGAAATATCTTGGGGTGGTTTTGCATGCCATCGTGTTTGGTGGGGCAGTCTGGGCATTTAGGGGGGCATTTCCCCCATGCCCTAGTTCCCTAGCCCTGCTCTAGGCTACTTACAAATAAATCCTCCCTGTGCTGTTTCTTCAGTTTATGGTGAGCTAGACTAGAGCTATAGGCCGAGTAGGCCATCAGTCCTTGAAGTAACAGTGTCCGTTCCGACGACGCCAGCTCTGTGTGTGTGTGTGTGGGGGGGGGGGGGGGGGGGGATTGGTTCGCACGCACTGTGGAACTTGGGTTACGACAACTCCGTCCAATCCATAGGGCCAGCTCAATGGCGTCTCTTCTACTTAGACTTGAATAGAGAATGAGGACAAGTCCGGAACCTGAAGTAGGCAGAAATGCATCAGAAATGCATTAATGAAATTAAATCTGTACAATACCGTTTACATGTTGAGAACATGCATAAAATAGCACGTATTTACGCCGCCGTCGTTGAAAACGCATTTACAACACCAGTTTGTCCCTGTTCTGGCTGCATGAACAGCGCTCGAGCGCCCAGTTCCTGGCCCCTCAATGTCGCAACTCTTCTACTAGATGGCTCTGATCTAGTGAAGAAGGGAGACTTCGAGACTGCTTCATTGCTTTGATTCAGTTGCAACAAGCGATGACGGTGTGCGTAGTGCGGTTTTGAAACCTTTTCGTCAATCCACTACATTGTCGTCTCGTCACGTCAACCATGAGCCACAAACGTCTCGTCGTATTTTAGTCATCATAGATAGCCGTTTTATCTCGTCACAGTCAGTGCAGTCTGCATTATTTTTGCTTCGTTCGTCATCGTCAGACCTTTCAAACAGGGGGTATGCCCGTGTCAGTTACATGCACTGCCACATATAGATTATTTTAACGGGATACATTGCAATCTTTAGACTACTTGATTGAGATTAAATGAATCAAAATCGTGAAAACAGTAGCCTGGTAGATCATATAAGCCTAATAAACTAGTAGGGAAAGACGTTGCGCAAGCTTTGTTATCAATGTTAAAAAGTTGAACCACGGCTGTGATTCTGTTCACGCTGTCATTCATGCCATGGTTCATAACACCGACTATGTAACAGCAATGAGAGAAATGTCCACTTACATGCAACACTTTGAACATTTGCAGAGTATATTGACCAAGGCGCCTCCTTGTTTCTCTTGCGACCTTCACGCCATTCCACCAGTATTGGTCCAACTAGTTCCCCTTCAGCAAGAAATTCGTTTTCAATGGCTCGTTTTCAAACACAATTAACGCAAACATTTTAAAAACAATACATTTCTCCACTGTTTTGACGATCCTGTCTTCTCGGTCTTCTCCCTGGCCGGCGCTCATTCAAATAAAAATCTCGCGTTGACTCGCTCATATGTTTCATCTGTAGAACACGCGAGACTATAAAAAAAAGCGGGACTCGCGCGCTGGTCCCAGACTTGCTCCTCAGAGTAAATAAATATTATATTTATTTAACCGGATGTGACGTAACGTAGCCCAACGGTTATAAAAAAGAATAAAAAGAAAAAGGAAATTGCAAAGCAAGGTAATTACTGTTGTAAACATTATTGCACTTCACAGTGTATAACAATGGGCAAAGCAATTTATTTTTTGCATTGCTACGTCACGCCTGATAGAGCTGACCGGATGTTGCGTCTACAAGAGGAAGAAGAGAAGACCGTTCTGAGCTGCCGCTTCACAGACCACAGATCACTTGAGATTTTGTCTTAAAGGTAGGGGAAGTGATTTCACTTTTGTCAGATATCACCCAAAAAATATTTTTTTTCTGTTAAAATGCTCTATTATAAGGTGTGGAAACCACATATGGAGTTTCCCCCTCCCCCACGTTAGCAGAGGAGCTAATAAAAAGTTAGCAGAGGAGCTAATAAAAAGTAAAATGAAACCAAATGGACCCTTGCGGGTCCATTTGGTTTCATTTTAACACTCTCGGATTCATTTTTACATTCTCAAGAGTTACATCTGGTTAAACAACTTTCCATCATTTAGCCTGGGGACCACCTGGAACCCTCTCAAGGACCACTGGTGGTCCCCGGACCACCTGTTGAAAACCCCTGGCTTAGAGTATAGACAAAGTTACGACAGCCAGCATCATTGATCTTAAATCCATTTTAGTTCGTTTTGTTGTATTAGTGCAACATAAACCCATACAGATAATTCCGTCTGTACTGTACAATACTTTAAAACAGTTGACGTGTTGCACAAAAGCCCCCCCCCCCCCCCCGCACATACACACACACACACACACACACCCCCACACACCCCCACACACACACACACACACAGGCCAAATCGCAAATGAGCGGTGCGCTGGTCATAGACAAGCGCATAGCAAGTTCATTCAGGAAACCTCAGTGCAGTCGCTGCCGGCCCTTTAAAGGGCCGCCTCAGCATCACATTCACATGATTGACTTCATCCAATCACAGGCTCTCACAGGCTATTTAAACTGTAAGTTTGTATTGCTCTTCCTGCTTGCTTGCTGCTGCTGCTGCTGCTGCTGCTCACCCTGATACTGCTGTTCTGCTTATGCTTAATCATTTTGCTGCTAACCCTCCTCCACCCCAGCTACCACCTGTAGATTTGGATCTGCCCTTTGGGTACGGGGCATTCGGAGTCCTTAAGGTCAGGACTGTTGCGCTTGATCTGAGTACCCAAAAAGCAGATCCAATTCATCCGCCAAACCATGATAAATATATTGCTTATTTTATATTCAATAAATGAATATTAAACCCCTCTTGAGTTGTCTTGACTGAACTGTATATTTCTTGCCTGCTTGCCAATGCACAGCCTGACTGGTGGTTGGACAGTACAGGAATTACATTTGTTTTGATCCAGTACTAAAGTAACTTAATGCATTGTGTGCAATTCAGTGCATTCTGTTAATCAGGCTAATCGAATGTTTGAAATTCACAGATTATTCGCAGGGTGACTGTCCACAAGTCCACAGACGGAGCTTGGCTGTCCTTCTTCAGCCCCCGTAAGTTTGGCGACTTTTTTCACTAATTTCTGACTTTGTCTTAATGTATTGAATAACAATTTATAATCTTAGTCTAGTTTTACTGAAATATTTTTTTGTGTAGTCTTCGAAGAACAAAGGGTCTTATGCAGGACAGTCGTGTTGGGAAAATGTAACTAAATAAGTTGAAGGTAATGCCTGATGAAGTCTGATGTAGGACCAAAATGTTGCAAATAAAGTTTGTATTCTATTTGTGAAGTGTAGTCGACAGTGACCTTACCGAGTAAAGACTTTTATCTCATCATTAGACTTCCTGCCCCCGTAGATCCCACCAAGGCACATTTAGTTCATATTTCAGGAATTAGATTTGTTTTGATTCAGTACTAAAGTAACTTAATGCAATATGTGTGACTCAGTGCAATCTGTCAGACTCAGTGCAATCTGTCAATCAGGCTAATCAAGTGTTTGAAATTCACTGACCCATCAAGTCCACAGACGGAGCTTGGATGTCCTTCTACAGCCCCTGTAAGTTACAGTAGAAGAGTGTGTAGATTTGACCCAGACATCCATATAGGATTTTAATACCACTGAAAAGACTATACCCTGTATGTCACATTTTTATATAACAAGGCTGATCTCTCATGAGACTGGGCGTTCAAATTATTTCATGTTAGTCAATCAATGCCTGGCACGGTTTAGCGACTTTTTTCACTAATTTCTGACTTTGTCTTAATGTATTGAATAACAATTTATAATCTTAGTCTAGTTTTAGTGAAATATTTTTTGTAGTCTCCAACAAAGGTTCTTATGCACACCTACAGAGGAAAGTCGTGTTGGGAAAATGTAACTAGATAAGTTGAAGGTAATGCCTGATGAAGTCTGATGTAGGACCGAAATGTTGCAAATAAAGGTTGTATTCTATTTGTGAAGGGACTTCCTGCCCCCGTAGATCCCACCAAGGCGCATTTAGTTCATATTTCAGGAATTACATTTGTTTTGATCCAGTACTAAAGTAACTTAATGCAATGTGTGCGACTCAGTGCAATCTGTCAATCAGGCTAATCAAGTGTTTGAAATTCACAGGTCATTCACATGGCAACTGACACACCAAGTTCACAGACGGAGCTTGGATGTCTTTCTACAGACCTCGTAAGTTACAGTAGGAGAGTGTGTAGATTTGACCCAGACATCCATATAGGATTTTAGTACCACTGAAAAGACTGTTATATTTTTATATAACAAGGCTGATCCCTCATGAGACTGGGCGTTCAAATTATTTCATATTAGTCAATATGACACGTACAGAGGACAGTCGTCTGGGGAAAATGTAACTAGATAAGTTGAAGGTAATGCCTGATGAAGTCTGATGTAGGACCGAAATGTTGCAAATAAAGGTTGTATTCTATTTGTGAAGGGACTTCCTGCCCCCGTAGATCCCACCAAGGCGCATTTAGTTCATAATTCAGGAATTACATTTGTTTTGATCCAGTACTAAAGTAACCTAATGCAATGTGTGCGACTCAGTCAATCAGGCTAATCAAGTGTTTAAAATTCACAGGTCATTCACATGGCGACTGACACACCAAGTTCACAGACGGATGGAGGTCTTTCTACAGACCCCGTAAGTTACAGTAGAAGAGTGTGTAGATTTGACCCAGACATCCATATAGGATTTTAGTACCACTGAAAAGACTATTTGTTACATTTTTATATAGCTGATCTGCTTAGTCAATATGACACCTACAGAGGACAGTCGTGTGGGGAAAATGTAACTAGATAAGTTGAAGGTAATGCCTGATGAAGTCTGACCGACTTCATCAAGTAGGGCCGAAATGTTGCAAATACATTTTGTATTCTATTTGTGCGTAGTAGATTCAACCCAAGCATCCATATAGGATTTAATTACCACTTCACAATCACAATCATATTTTAATTAATTCCAAATTGTCTTTAAAATGTACAGATGGACCAACACCTATTCACTCGAGCAGAGGATCCACAGATGGACCAACAACTACACACCCCACCAGAGGAACCATCACTAGACCAATCTTCCATTCCACCCGAGGAGCCAGATGACAATATCGGTCCAGCTGAGAAAACGGCAACAAAAGAACAAGTAGAACTACTCCTGCTTGCGTTAAAACTAAAACATGGGTTAACAAACAAAGCTTTAGAGGATATCATGAAACTGATGAATGTGAGTGGTGGTCCAACTGTGAGTGGGTCTAAGTCCCTCTTTTACAAATCATTCGACACAGTTAAAGATGTTTTAGAAATACACTACGTATGCAAAATGTGCAATGTCAACATGGAGGAATTTCCTCACACTGTGAAGTGCCATGTTTGCGACCAGGTAATTGCTAAAGTGGACGCACAGAAAGACCAGTGTTTCTTATATCTGCCCATAAAAAGTCAAATTAAAACACTGTTGGAGGACCATGATCTGGGAAAACATAAAAAAGACACCGATTTGAGGACAGGGATCCTGCTGTAATCAGAGATGTTTATGATGGACGCAAAGTAGACTTTGTCTGCACATTCATTAACCACAATGAAATGCTCAAATAGGACCAACAGCATCAATCATTCCATCATCTAAGAAATTTGACAATTTGAAATTAATTCCACCTGCTACTTCTGACCTGTTTTTTCTTCCATCATGCAAGTGTTAAGTCAAGATTTTCACATTTCAGCATTTAGTAGAGCCAGAATTCTTTGTGTTCAAAGCTGGAAATCTCTTAACACTTGTATGACAGGTCATTTTGTTTTTTTTTCCTTTGATCTTGAAATTGAATATATTTGCCCATGATGCTTTCAGAGCATTCTCCTTCCACGACCAACATCATCCATCATTCCATCATCTCAGAACGATTTGACGTCTTAGTAGAGCCAGAATTCTTTGTTGTAATCAAAGCTGGAAATCTCTCAACACTAGCATGACGGTCATTTTGGCTTAGATTTTACAGTTGATGATCATCTTGAATCTTTTAGAACGTTCTCCTTCCATGGCTTCAGTATTTCATTCAAATGTTTAATTGACGATGCCGACAACGGCAAGAGGAGTATAGCATTTTTAAAACACTTATATGTACTTATTTGTCGGTATTTCATTCAAATCTTGACATCTTAAAGATTTTCTAAAATACATCTATGCATGTTAATTCTATCCTTTTTCAGTCATGCATATAGAAGTCTAATGTGTATCATTTAATAGACAGAATTCTGTGTCTAGTGTCAGAAATTTCCATCTCTGAACTGTAATTTCTGCTTTATTTCCTGTCTAGGAGGTCATGTTACAAAGTAAACTGCTATAGGTTTGATGCTGCTAAAATTCGATTTGCCTGACTCAACAATAGCATTTTTCCCCCAGATGTTCTGAAATGATGGATGATGTTGGTCATTGTAATGTTTCTCTCAAGCAATGAAGAAACTTGGGTTCTTGATATGTCACTTTATTTGGAACTGGTAGGGCTGGCAGCATACAGGTCATACATCCTACTCTAAGATCTGCAAATGTTTGTAGGTGTGGCCCATATACTGTATGTCTAGGTTTGCATGGCTAGCATCATGCCATCTAGTGGGGAAAAATCATAGCAACCTAACATCAGATATCACAACATCCCCTTTTCTTTAAATGTAAACATTCCTAGCATTCTAAACATTCCTGTTAATTCTATATATGTCTTATGTTGTAGTCTTTTTATTCCTAACTGTAATTTCTACATTATTTCCTGTCTAAAGTCTGTCAGATTTAATTCAATCTGTGACTGAATTAACTTGCAAGCAAAAGTAATGTAAAATATAAAGCTTTTTTTTTTAACACAATCTATTCATGTAATTATTGCTACCTATTTACCTAACACTTATTATGAGCTTTACATGGTGTATTATGTGCTAGGCCTTTCACAGTGCTAGAATTTCTCCACCGTTCCTCTCAACACCAGTGACTGGGGTGGGACGATTCACTCATCTCACGATACAATATTGATATTTATTTTTTCCAAATTTATTAATATTGCAATCTGATTCATCAACATATTGCATTTTTTCCCACAAATTACTCTTAGCTCAAGCTTTTATTAATCAGTACACCTATAGCTTTTATTTTATCAATATAGCTACCGGTGTATGACACATAAGTATGCAATGTATCTACACATATGGACCTGAATATAGCATGTACTGTATTATACGCACATACTGTATATGGACCTGAATGTGGGATCTACTGTATGTTCTCCTTGTCTACATATATGCATATGCTGTTTAAAAAACTGAATAAAGCCCAAAATCCTTATAGTGGTTTTAATTCCATGCATTGGGAACACTGCACATCATATTTTATCATCATCATATTTTAAATCAAAACATGAAGAAAAAAGCAGAAATTATTGAATTACTTTACAGAAAATGAAGAAAAATGAACATTGGGCTGTTAAAAAAAATAGTGTCTGCACTTTACTTTACAAACTCAAATATTTACTGTATTAGCTGAAAAATATCCAGGATTCAGCATTCCTGTGAATCACTAAACTAATATTTAGTTGTATAGCCACTGTTTTTGAGAACCGCTTCACATCTGTGTTGCATGGAGTGATGGAGTCGACCAACTTCTGGCATCTGTGAACAGGTATTCCAGCCCAGGATGATTTGACAACGTTCCATAATTCCTCTGCATTTCTTGGCTTTGCCTCAGAAACAGCATTTTTAATGTCACCCCACAAGTCTTCTATCGGATTAAGGTGTGGGGATTGGGCTGGCCACTCCATGACTTTAATTTTGTTGGTCTGGAACCAAGAAGCTGCTTGCTGCATGGTGTGTTTGGGGTCGTTGTCTTGTTCAAATACCCATTTCAAGAGCATCTCCTCTTCAGCATAAGGCAACATGACCTCTTCAAGTATTTTGATGTATCCAAACTGATCCATGATCCCTGAAGCGGTTCTCAAAAACAGTGGCTATACAACTAAATATTAGTTTAGTGATTCACATGAATGCTTAAAGGTATGGGAAGTGATTTGAAATTCATTGTGTAGTACCAGCCTGGTGCACTAGGGGCCCCCAACAGTAGCTACACTATGTGAACCTGCTGCTCGCTCCTGATTGGAGGAGAATTGGTGGCAACCTGGGGAACTTTTATTAGCTCCTCTGCTAACGTGGGGGAGGGGGAAACTCCATATGTGGTTTCCACACCTTATAATAGAGCATTTTAACAGAAAAAATTTTTTTTTGGGTGATATCTGACAAAAGTGAAATCACTTCCCCTACCTTTAATCTTGGATATTTTTCAGTTAATACAGTAAATATTTGAGTTTGTAAAGTAAAATGCAGACACTGCTATTTTCTTTTTTGAACAGCCCAATGTTCATTTTTCTTCATTTTCTGTAAAGTAATTAAATAATTTCTGCTTTTTTCTTCATGTTTTGATTTAGAATATAATGTGCAGTGTTCCCAATGCATGGAAATAAAAACCACTATAAGGATTTTGGACTTTATTCATTTTTTAAACAGACTGCTATTATTTTGAACACAACTGTATGATCTACTTATCTGCACATATGGACTTAATGTGGGATGTATGTGCTATATAAGGGCCGTATATGTCCTCCTTACCTACAGATATACACATATTTGGACCTGAAGGCGGCATATATGCAACCATATATGTCCACCTTATATACATATATGACCTGAATGTGACATATATGTCTCAGATATGTCCACCTTATATACATATATGTACCGGAATGTGACATATATGTCCACCGTATATACATATATGTACCTGAATGTGACATATATGTCTCATATATGCCAAATATATGTACATATATGAACATACATATTCTTTATAAGTTCTTTCAATGTGGTGTGGGGTGGGCGACAGAGACAGCGATCAGGGGGGTGTTAATGGTTGAAAACATCATGGTCCATTCCTGCCTTCCTTTTCTCCCAGCAGGCAGACCCTCTCTTGGATTGCTTCACCACAGCAGCAGCGAGCCTGTCTGCTGTGAATTAGCCTACAGGCCAGTTTTTGCGCTGCTGCTGCTCGCCCAGGAGGAGGACTGTCAAAATATCCGGCGTTCTCTTCACTACACGCCCAGTTGAAGCATTTTTCGCTTCTTTTGTGCTTTTGGATCCTCCACGAGCTCCCTGTGCTCGTCCTAGCCGCGGCCCCCGAGGAGGACTACTGCACGTTGAAGCCCGAATGCGGCGTGGGAGAAGCGGATAAAGAAGCAGCGGCTGCTTTCCTCCAGTGTTTTCCCCAGCCAGAGCCAAGGAGGGATCGAGGCAGCAGCCTATTGTTTTGTGATGGAAAATGCAGGCTGGTCGCTTACTAGCTGGCTGACTGTCTGACTGTGCAGCCCAGCCTGCCCAGGCAGCACAGCAGCGACATTTCATCGGGTTTTGGATGATTCTTCGACAAGGGAGTTGATTTTTTTTTAAGGATAACCACACTACCTCCTTTTTCTTGTTAGCGGACCACTGGTCCGTTTGACAGCGGGTGGACACAATGGGGGAGACGAGCCTAGACGACTCTAATGTTAAGGTGGCAGTTCGGGTCCGTCCCATGAACAGGAGAGGTAAGTCTGTCTGTAACACTTGTGTGTTCTACCGTGTATGAGCCATCATGATGACGTTTTTTAATATATTTGATTTCCTGTCCCTATTTCCTTATCGCACTGTATGGTAACTTAACGCTGAGAGTGTACCGTACACATATGAACCCAGGGAACCCCTAAGGTTCATTTATACAGTACACTGGAAGTGTAGGTCCATAAATGGTTCCATTTGTAATTTCCCAAGAGCTGCATGCATGGACACTCATCATGTCTCATGATGTAGGTTCTCATGTTACATGGACAATTGGACACTCATGTCTCATGATGTAGATTCTCACAGTTATGGACACTCAAGTCTCATGATGTAGGCCTAGTTTACAGTTACATGGACACTCATGTCTCATGAATCATGATGTAGTTTTCAGTTACATGACAACTTATATCTCATGATGTAGTTTCTCACAGTTACATGCACACTCATAATCCCCCTGTAATTTTACAAGCCCAGTTATCAATGAGAGTTTACTTTACACCAAGGATGCACAGACACCTGCCACTGCCACATATGGCCACATTGGCCCTTTTTGCTGCTGTTGGAGGGGTGGGAAGTCTAGGGATTAAAACCTGTGGTCATTGGGTAATGGGCCCACTTAGGACGGCCTAACCACCCTTAGATGTATTAACCACATGATAACTTTGTGATGTCAAAAAACAAAGTCTGTTTATAGTTATCTTTGGCTTTGGGTCGTGTCAGAAAACCCCATGCTGATGTTTGCTGTCTAGCTGTGAGTCATAAAGGCGAATCAGCATTTTAAGATAAAGCTCTCATTCACTGTGGGATTTAATACGATGACATGTAGGTAGGAACTTGTCTTTCAGCTAGTGATGATGAGGAGGAAGGATGCATGACATACTCATTAGTGGCTGAAACAATGGATCCCTTCAATATGTAGTCTACATTGGAACAGACTGGTTGAGTGGAGACAAAAGCACCCTTAGAATAACATTCACCTATTTTTTTTTCTATATCCAGCTTGTGGAGTGTGTCCCCAGACTTTGTCCTACACACAAACACCTGTGATCTGCATGGCTGGATTTCGTAAGCTATGGGAGATATGGGGGCTTTAAGGCCACCAGAAAAACAAAACTTTAAAGCCACCACTTCTAATCTGCCCTGACAAATTGCATATAGTATATTGAACACACTAATCTTCCTGAGTTCCTGTTGTCTCCCATTACCAACATAAGCCCTGGTAATGTAGTAAATGTACACACAGCAACATGCCTTCCACAGTTTAACAAATCCACATGTACTCCTCAGAAGGACAAGTTTGAAGGGCACGCCACACACCAGTGGATGAACGGTTGGTGTGTGTAGAATATTGTCTGTCTCCGGTTTAATACCAGATGGAGAGCCCATGTGTTGCATATCTTTCCCGTCTCCCTTCCTTAGCATCTTGTCTCTCTCCACACACACACACACACACACACCACTCTTTATAACATAAAATTAAGATGCAGAAAAGACAAATGACATTCAGTCACAACAACGCACCGAGTTTGATGAAGCACAATTGTTGACATTTTGTGAGGGAGTGCAGTATAGTGACATTTCTGTGGACTGCATGGACTGCCATGGGAGAGCGTGTATTGCGCAAAGCGGTAGTGTCGCTCAAGCGGAATATGTGACCTACGGTGCATTAGTGATGAATGGATCACGTGACTTCCATCTCTCTATCTCTCTCTCTCTCTCTGTCTGTCTCCTCCATCGGGACTCTTAATCTATGTTTTTGTCTATTTCTCAGTCTACTGTCATATCCTCACCCTTTTCCGCCTGCCTCCCTCCTCCTCTCCATCTCTCTTCCTTCCTCTTCCCACTGTGAGTCAGAGAAGTCGGTCACAAGACCAAGGCAGTCGACCCATGATGTGGCCTCTAGTCTATGCAGAGAGATTTTCCCACGTGGTGGTGGTGTTCACAGAGAAACATTGGGTGCACACACTCAGTGCCGACATTTTAGCTGTTTCTGTTTTGGCAGCATTTTGCCCTTTTTGTGTGGAGCAGGCAAAAATGCATTTGTAAAAGGAGACGTTTGCCTACTAGTTTGTACAGTAGCTGTTGTCCTCCTGTGGACTTTTATCCCATTGATCCAACTCAAAAGCACATGATGTTGGTGCTTTCCTCTTATTATCCTGTTGACACTGACTCTAGCATGCAATGCACACATGCACCAGCCTCACATCTCTCAAGTAATAATCAACACGTGCAATAGAACTTACTGTAAACACACACCACATCAGTGGCACTAATTCCACAGCCGGAGCGCTCGTTTTCTGTCCCTGTTCACCTCAGGTTTTCCAGCAGAGGCAATCCGCTCAGTGCAAGACAAAGGCAGGAAGGGAGTGAGTCCGAATGAATGGCTATTTGCTAATGTTACATAATGCACTGTGTTCCCATGGCTGTGGCCTAGGTGGTCAGGAGGCCTTTCGAAGAACAGAGAGCAGGCTTCAACGACAAGCACACCGTTTTTTCCATTTCCTGGCTGATGTCACGGCCATTGTGCCAAACCCTGCGGACGTTAGCCAACAGGCCCGCTGACAGCTCGCATGGAAGAAGTGGAAGGTGCCAGTGGAAAGTGGGAAGCTGTTTATGGAGAAAGGCATAGCCACAGATAACAATGGGTACATTTATCCATGTAACCAACACTATATAGACATAAACTTCCCCTGATGCCTACTGCAAGAACTAGTTCTGGTCTTGTAACCCACTAGCCGTGAAACTGGATTAATTGACTTAATCTAGTTCTAAGCGGATCACTTAATTTACAGTCAAACCGTGGACATAAACATTACAATTTCAAATATAAAGTACTGCATATATAAAGTAATGCAAAGCATTCCATATGTGTTTATAAAATTGCTGGTATAATGATTAGCATTGATGCGCACCGTGTTGTTTAATAATGCTCACAATATGCACACTGGGCGCACACTCGCCTACTGTATTAGTTTGCATTGGCACTGCAGTGCGGTCAGCGTGCCTATAACGAACACACCCAGTGTTTCATAGTGCTACACTCCTCCTGACCGATAGGGGCGCATAATTGAAAGCGAAAGGCAAAAAAACAGCTTGGATACAAATGCTTTTTAATAACGCACAGAGAGATCTGAAAGAAATTTGTCATTCATTCTTTCAATTTCACAGAGTATATCATGAATACAGTGTATAGGAAACAACAAAAACACGTACAGCTGTCACACAATAAGTACAACGTAATTGTTGAACACCAGCATATGCCAATTTCTAGCCTACCGTGCTGTGTGGCGGTTCTGGCTAACCCCTAATTAGACAAGTTTAAATACTTCATGGGTAAATGTGTGCCCTCCTCAATCATAGATTCAGGATCCAGTGACACCCGTGACCCCACCTGTTACTGTAACAGGTGGGACACCTACAGTAGTCTAGGCTGTAACAACATGTCAGTAGGCTGAACAGAGATGACCTGCAGGAGTTGGAAGAAGTATAAACTAGAATTGGCAGTATACTTAATTGATTTAATATCATAATAGAAAGAGGAATCTCTGTATTTTTTGGACAGTAATGAAAATAATAACTAGTCTTTCTTCACTAGTTTGGGATAGACTCTATTTACTTTCATGCCATCTATATAAAAACATGTAAAATCCTGAATTCCACACACACTTGTGTGGTCTTCTTGTCACTGAAAAGGTTGAACCACAGTGGTAGATAGAAACCAACCTACTCTACCCCAGCTCACCAAACCACACCACACATAAGCAGATTTAATTGCATATTAATCGCTTTGATTTAAAAGAGCTAGCTCTTGGGTTTCTTTCACAGCACAACAAGTAGAAATGTTGAATAACGTATCCTATCTGTACCTTCCAAAGACCTGATTTTCATTAAAATTGCAAGCATTTATGTTGTGTGGTACTCAGGCTTAGACTCTGCCTTGTTGGTGTTGTTGTTGGTGTAAATGTCTCCATGGACAGTCTAACTGCACAGACTTGTGCAATGTGCATATGTGATGAAAGAGTGCACTGTGCAGTTGGAAGGTTAAAATTCTAGTGAGCTCCCATTAGATTAATCATTCGGTAACACTTTATAATACGGTTCATGAACTAATGATGAACTAATGCTTAACTAATGTGTAACTAATGCATTTGTTAAACATTAGTCAACCATTGGTTAATCATAATTCATCATTAACTTATCATGACTCATGATGATGATGATTCATCATGAATAAGCATTAGTTAACCATGAGTTTGTAGATGATTTATAGATCAACTTTTTTCACCCAAATCTATGCCCACAATGAGTCCTCATTGGCGGGTATGTTTAGTGAGCGAGTCGGTCTTTGTGGAGGTCCTTGCTGGTTGTACTCGTGGGTCATTTTACTCATTCTATCCCCAGGATGAGTGCTCAAAAGGTGGGTAGGGGTCTCTCCAGAGCCCTCCCTGGTGCTTTATGGATCATTTTCAACTCTTTTCAGTTTTCCCAATCTATAGGTCCTCTGGAGGTTATTTCCCCCCCTCATATCTATGGCCATTATGAGTGCTCGAACGTGGGTAGGGTTCTCTCCGGAGCCCTCCCTGGTTGTTTATGGATCATTTTCAACTCTTTTCAGTTTTCCCAATCTATAGGTCCTCTGGAGGTTATTTTCCCCCCTCATATGGAGTCTATGGGGTCTCTTGGAAGGTCTCCCTGATATTCAATGGGTAATTTCTGGTATTTTTGGACAGTATCATCATTATAAACTACCATTACTTACTAGAGAGTTCATAGGTAGTTAATGGATATTTGCACCCCAAACTAAAGTCATGAACTTTTAGCATTTATAACCCTTCAGGTACGTGTAGTTCATAGGTAGTTAATGGATATTTGCACCCCAAACTAAAGTCATGAACTTTTAGCATTTATAACCCTTCAGGTACGTGTAGTTCATAGGTAGTTAATGGATATTTGCACCCCAAACTAAAGTCATGAACATTTAGCATTTATAACCCATTTGCTACGTGTAGTTCATAGTTAGTTAATGGATATTTGCACCCCAAATTAAAGTCATGAACTTTTAGCATTTATAACCCATCTGCCACATGTAGTTCATAGTTAGTTCATCATTTACAACTCATTAACTAACCAGGAAGTCATCATGAACTGGATATTGTACACAAATCACAATATAACAAAATTATTTTTATTGAGCCAGCAGATACATTAAACAATCAAACAAACAAACAAAAAAAATAGCCAATCAAGCCAGCACCGGGGTGAGCAAGATCCAGCCCTTGGTGGAAACAGTGGCAACACTTTAAAAAGACAAGGCGGGATCTACTACCAACCAACAATCAGGCAGACAGCTGATCAAGCCAGCAGCAGGGTCCATCCAGGCCATGGTGTAGACACCATGGACTGGCACCCACACATCTGGCCCACCCGGTGTAGCCGGTCTTGGGCGTACTCTCTAACTGCGTTGCGTTTACGGAGCGGACACAGGGATTCGGGGATACCATTTAGCCGTCACTGGCATATTTATTTCTGCATGGAAATAAATGGGACACACACAGATACAGCAGGCATTAGCGTAACACCTCTGCATCACAGCTTTTTCTCAGCTGAGCTGGCTACCGGCAAGAGCGTGTGTTAACAATAATATACAAAGTACACAATACATTACATTACATTCACATTACATTACTACTAGAAATACAAATACATTCACTAATAAATACACCAACGGCTAAACAGTCATTTTATATATAGTAAATAAAACAATAAAGTGCAAAATGAAAATACAGTAAATCTATGGGAGCAACCAAAACATACCTGCATGGAAATAAATGGGACACACACAGATACAGCAGGCGTTAGCGTAACACACCTCTGCATCACAGCTGTAATGGAGGACAAAATACAATCAGACATGCTGCAACGCTAGTGTGTACGTGCAAAGCCCTAACGTGTGTGTGTGTGTGTGTGTGTGTGTGTGTGTGTGTGTGTGTGTGTGTGTGTGTGTGTGTGTGTGTGTGTGTGTTAGAGTGCAGAGTCCTCACTAATACTGTTAAAAAGAACACTGAAAAACGTCATCAAAAACTATCTCAAAAGTACTTAAACTTAGGCTTTACAATCACACAGTAACATAAAGAAGTGCTTTAGAACACTTTTGCACCATTTTCGCTGGTTAAATATGCTTAAAACAACTTTAAACCAAAAATCTGTACAGAGCAGCAAAACAACCCACCTTTTTCCTCAGCAGGCTACCGGCAAGAGGAAGAAGGGAAGTAAACACGGGCAAAATGACGTTACAGAACAGGAAGTGAGGACGTGAAAGAACTTCAAAATAAAAGTACAACACAAAAGTGCTCCCATAGCGAACTAATAGAGGTAGTACAAAATAAAAGTGACAATACATAATACAGTGTGAGCAGGTATATAAGATGTACAGTAAATGCATTCCACCAAAGATCCCACTTAAACTCGGATTGAATGTCGAGTGCCGGCCAGGCCCCTTCGTCTTCATATAAGTTGTCAAAAACACTAACAACACCAAATTTGTGTTTTGAAACACCCTGCCTCTTCAATTAAAACTACGTTTTTGATTCGCCTCCTCGTACAACTGCGATGCATGTTCGTGCGTACACATCTCCTTGGGGGGTAGTGTGTTGCCAACTCTTGTGACAGAAATATGTTGGGTGCATGCGTTCTGTCCGACATCTCAGGGATCCGATGGGGCGGGGGTCCGATTGGGCGGGGGTCCGATGGTACGGATCGGGCGGGGGTCCGATGGGGCGGGGGTCCGATGGTACAGATGGGGTGGGGGTCCGACGATCGGCCCGCGCTCCTCCAGAACGGGATTTTCTACAAGTTCACAAACTGCCTTGGACACGGCCTGCGCGGGTCCCCCTCTCCCCCTCTCACTATACGGCTTTTAGAGAAAGAAAGGAGGGAGACGAGAGTAGTGTAAAATAAAGCGAATTGCCCCGCACCCCCCCCCCCCTCTACCTGACAGCTCGTGATCATGCAAATTTCGTATGTATAACTACAGCACTCTACCCGCCTTTGTTTTTAAATGCCCCCCAATTACCATGTCGGCAAAACCATTCACACCTTGGCCAAAGATGCGCTGGACCCCCGCCCGCTCCCACTGCAATCCTTAACTCAAAATAAAACGATGCACTGGGTGCAAAAATCACCGCCGGAATGACATGCATTTCATTAATAAGCAGCTTCTAATAATTAAGGCTTTGAACATAGGCCTACTTGGATTTTCCGCCACTCTTCCTCCTCCAATCTCCTGTTTTATAGTCCCAGTGTGAGATGTGTGTGAGTTTTTAAATCGTAGCCTATAGCGCCCACGCATGATGCAGAAGTCCGTTTGGTATGGAAGTACCTTAGGGTCATAAGAAGAGATCTATCCAAAGAGATGACCTGCATCACCCTTCATTAGGCTACTGAAATTGCCATAATTCCATCATTTTCTCCTTACCATAACAACAGTGTAAAACATACATGCAAACATGCAAACTAATTAAAAGTTCTGTTGAACGCTTGGGAGTAGCATATCCTGTGTAGGCCTACATATTTTGTGGGTGTAGGATGCAAGCATTTGGGGTGAGGGGCAGCTCAAAAGTGTTATGTGAGCCTGACATATTTGAATATATGAAAAATGTGCTTTTATTCTTATTTAATACACTTGCTTTTCCCTCTTTTGGGGTGTCTGATGGGGATGAATATATTGTTATTGTCTTTGAAGAGGTGATAATAGCTAGCTTAGATTTTCGAGGCAATTCACCCATTAACCAAACAATAGACCTTTCAATTAATAGGCTACTAATGAAGTGTGCTATAAGCACACTATTTTGATTAGTTGGCCATTCACACAATGTTATGGCTTGCATTGAAAAGACCTGCTTGATGGACTTGTGACGTTAACTCTGTTTATTCACATTTCCTAAATGTCTGAAAAGTCATCAAATTACGATGTCTTTCGTAAAATAAAATATAGCAATATTTGAACTTGGTATTTGAAAAAATCCTGGCTACAACACTGTCTCTAGGGTAGCTGGAAAGATGTGACAGGTTATTCCTTTGCCAGGAATATCAGAACACATTAAGGGTGGGTATGGTGAAGGTCTATTTAATCCCATCAAACGACAACGTTGGAGATTCAAATTAAAAGTATATTTAACTTTCAAAAAACATTTGGTTATTTCATCTAATCAGTCTCACATGAGCACCCCAGACAGTTTTTGCATTACTTGATTCAGTATTTAGATATTTGTGTCCCAGCACCACCCAGGTTGAGTCTTTGAGGAAATTCTCATTTTTCTTTTATCATAACTACAATTTGACATATTGTTTGTGAAGTTTGACCCACCAGTTCTTGAGATATGGTTTATAGAGTAATGTCTTGCAGAGAAACAGGAATTTAAGAATTTCGCTTTTAAAGATGTAGTTCTTGGTCTGGGCATTGAGGGGTGCACTGTTTCCTCTTCTTTGCTGAGCAGTTGGGGCATGAGAATACCTCCTCAATACTGTGGGGGTAGTGTTGGTGTCAGGGTGTTTGAATAGTAGCCTAATAATAGTAGCTAAAATGAATGTGTACCTTACAGGCCCTAAAAGAAAAATCATTAACATGGTGAAACACAACTCGATGTTGTCGTGAAGTTGTGTTTCACCTTTTTTCCCAGACCTCCATTTCTAGGAAACTTCAAGGTATATTGACAGTAACATGTTAAAAATGGGTAGAATTCCCCTTTAATAGTGTGTCCATTCATACAGTGGTTAATGCATATTAAATTAAGTGTTCGCTTTTGTTGTATTGATCTAGTGGTTCACAATGTGTTAATGTCCCACTTTCAAGAATCAAATCAAATCAACTTTATTTATATAGCACATTTAAAAACGATTTTCATCGTACCAAAGTGCTTGACAATACAACTCAACACACAACACAGTACATGAGGAACCAATAAATTAAAATGATCAGCACACAACAGTGGTGCAGCATAAAACAAAGAAGGGGACAAAACAACAAAAAAAAAAAAAGGTCTAGGAACAGAGTAGAAATTAAAGTGCATGGGCGTTAAGGGCCCTGGAAAGCTTCGGAGTAAAAATACGTTTTCAATCTTTTCTTAAAAGACTGAAAACATTGACAATGGCTAGGGCCTTTCCTAGATGTTCACAACAACAAAGCTTCTCTTGTTCCAAATTGTTTTTAAACGTAAAACAAAATAACGTGGTTAATGTTCATATATACTGCACTTTGGTTCTTATTAAGTCTTCAAATAACACAACTCTTATTTTTATTATTTACCGTGGGTATGCTGTATATTGTATTGAGAATAAGCTAATAACGCCAAAAAGCCCAATAATATCGAAGTGATTCTCAACTTCTGTACTGCTGATGTGGTGTCATAGAGCTCATGCAAAACATTTTTAGAAACACAAGCACTTCATTAATAGTCTATTAATTGGTAGGTCTATTGTTTAGTTAATGGGTGAATTGCCTCGAAACTCTAAGCTAGCTATTGCCACCTCTTCAAAGACAATAACAATATATTGATTCACACCAGACATTCCAAGAGGGAAAAGCAAGTATTTTTATTCTTATATTATTTTACAATAACACCCACAAAATAAATAGGCCTACACAGGATGTGCTACTCCCAAGCCTTCATCAGACCATGACCAGAGAAATGTAGGCCTACAGTTTAACACCAACATTGTTATATCTCTAAACAATGGAGTCTCGCCTGGTACAATAGTGGTTCATTTGGGGGGCAATTTCAGTAGCCTAATGAGGGGTGATGCAGGTCATCTCTTCTTATGACCCTAAGGTACTTCCATGCCAAACGGACCTCTTCTTCGTGCGTGCGCTACGATTTAAAAACTCACACACATCTCACACGGTGACTATAAAGATTGGAGGGGGAAGAGTGGCGGAAAATCCAAGTAGGCCTAATGTTCAAAGCCGTTTGTTTCCATTCCAGTATTGTAGTAGCCTATTGTAGGCTACTAAGGAGCCTTATTAGAAGCTGCTTATTAATGAAATTCCGCACCCAGTGCATCATTTTATTTTGAGTTAAGGATTGCAGTGGGAGCGGGCGGGGGTCCAGCGCACCTTTGGCCACGGTGTGAATGGTTTTGCCGACATTTAAATGCCGACATGGGGGGCATTTAAAAACAAAGGCGGGTAGAGTGCTGTAGTTATACATACGAAATTTGCATGATCACGAGCTGTCAGGTAGAGGGGGGGGGGGTGCGGGGCAATTCGCTTTATTTTACACTACTCTCGTCTCCCTCCTTTCTTTCTCTAAAAGCCGTATAGTGAGAGGGGGAGAGGGGGACCCGCGCAGGCCGTGTCCAAGGCAGTTTGTGAACTTGTAGAAAATCCCGTTCTGGAGGAGCGCGGGCCGATCGTCGGACCCCCACCCCATCTGTACCATCGGACCCCCGCCCCATCGGACCCCCGCCCGATCCGTACCATCGGACCCCCGCCCAATCGGACCCCCGCCCCATCGGATCCCTGAGATGTCGGACACAAGTATGCCTCCCAGAGAAATAAGCCAAATCTCGCATCGAAATACTTGTATTTTATCATTTAATATAAAAATATAGTCTTTTGCTCATTTTTATACTATTACAGTACATACATATGTAACCCCTTTATACTTTGTATATAAAGAGAAGCTTTTATTTTGAAAACTGTTTTGTTAATGTTAACTGAAAGAAACATAAGGTAAAGTGGTATTGTTTGTGCCTGGCACATTATGGTCACTTTATGGTAAAAAGAAGAAATGGTTTATTGCACTACATGCTCAAGCTTACTTAAAAGAAGAGTTAAAAACGCTTAGAGTGTTATTTTGACGTCTGAGTTCGTTTTCTATAGTAATGTGTTTTATTTTGAAGTGCCTCTGTGAAGGTCTCTTGTTTACCACGGTAATTTCACAGTAGAAGAAGAGTATAGCCAATCAGAGTGTGAGAAAATGGTCATGTGACCAGTAGTAGAGAAAGGAATGCTGGGATGATGGAATGACTTTGCAAAAAAGAAAATCGGTGACGGGAGGTATGCGAGGAATGTGAAGTGTCATCATGGTGTAATGTAATAGAAAATAGAAAAGAAACGAAACAAGCGTTTTTGTTAAAGTGAACATTCCTGCGGATTGTCAGCGTGGGACACACGGCTGAGATGTCTGTGAGAGTGGCCTGTGGACTGTGAAAAGGTCGGAGAGATCGTTTAAGACAGTTTACAGCAAAAGAGAGTGCGGTTAGTCGGCTAGGCTAAGCACCGTGTTTCCAACAGAGACAGGCCTGCAGCCTCGTTTTCGTTGGCCAGTTAGCACAACAAGCTACGTAGTGGATGCAGCATAGCTAAACCAGCCGACGCTGTTCAGAAGAGGAGAGGATAAGGGGTTCTCAGCACTGGCTGGGAATTTCAGAGACTTATTCAATCCTTTAGAAGAAGACGCGAGGTCTGGAGACCTGACTCGACATCGGAGCACCATGGAGACCTGACTCGACATCGGAGCACCGATGAGAAACATTTGTTTTCTCATTCTAAGGCAGTGGTTTTCCACCTTTTTCATCCCAGGGACCCCCATTTATTCAGGATTTGAGCCACAGACCACCATTTGAGGATATTTTAGCCCCACAGACCCCAAATCTAAAGATTTATTTTGCTTTTGTCCACAATTCCAGGCTGGATTTGGGAAACAAAACAAGCAAAACATACATTCCAAAATGGCTAATTCAGATGATGAATATTTTAACTCTTGAGAGTGTAAAAATGAAACCAAATGGACCCGCCAGGGTCCATTTGGTTTCATTTTTACGTTCTCAAGAGTTACATCTGGTTAACCAACTTAGCTGGGGACCACCTGGAACCCTCTTAGGGACCACTGGTTGAAAACCACTGTTCTACTGGTTTGGTTTTTTGGTTGGTTGGATCACAGTGGAGATGAGCTGAGGTTTTGCTGGCTGTTGGTGGTGTAATTCAGGGGTTTTCAACCTTTTTTGACTCCAGGGACCACGCATTCATTCAGCATTTGAGTCACGGACCACAAATTGATTACATTTTCACACCAACGACCTAGAATTAAAGAATTCTTTTGGTTTTGTCCACCTTCTTAATTAAATTTTGTCCATCTCTTAATTAAATAGTGCTAATTCAGGTGATGAATATTTTAACTTGTGATAGTGTAAAAATGAAACCAAATGGACCCGCACGGGTCCATTTGGTTTCATTTTTACATTCTCAAGAGTTACATCTGGTTAACCAACTTTCCATCATTTAGTCTGGGGACCACCTGGAACCCTCTCAAGTACCACTGGTGGTCCCCAGACCACCTGTTGAAAACCCTGTTCTAAGGGAACCAGTGGGGGTGGTTTCATGTGGGGTTGTCCTTTAGAGTAAAAAATAACAGTCAAACCATATTTGCTCTAACAACATGATGTTGCACTGCAGGTCGTGCGGGGACCGGGTGGGCCAGATGTGTGGGTGCCAGTCCACCATGGGCTGGATCTTTCTCACCCCGGGGCTTACTTTATTAGCTGTTGTCTTGTTTCTTTATGTATTGTTCTTTATGTATCTGTTGTGTGGCTGGCTGGCTGGCTGGCTGGCTCAATAAAAGTCATTCTTGAAGATAGCTTGTAATTGTATTTTGCTTTATGTTATGTTTGTGATTTGTGTACAAATATCCAGTTCATGATGACTTCCTGGTTAGTTAATGAGTTGTAAATGATGAACTAACTATGAACTACACGTGGCAGATGGGTTATAAATGCTAAAAGTTCATGACTTTAGTTTGGGGTGCAAATATCCATTAACTACCTATGAACTACACGTACCTGAAGGGTTATAAATGCTAAAAGTTCATGACTTTAGTTTGGGGTGCAAATATCCATTAACTACCTATGAACTCTCTAGTAAGTAATGGTAGTTCATAATGATGATACTGTCCAAAAATACCAGAAATTACCCATTGAATATCAGGGAGACCTTCCAAGAGACCCCATAGACTCCATATGAGGGGGGAAAATAACCTCCAGAGGACCTATAGATTGGGAAAACTGAAAAGAGTTGAAAATGATCCATAAACCACCAGGGAGGGCTCCGGAGAGAACCCTACCCACGTTCGAGCACTCATAATGGCCATAGATATGAGGGGGGGAAATAACCTCCAGAGGACCTATAGATTGGGAAAACTGAAAAGAGTTGAAAATGATCCATAAAGCACCAGGGAGGGCTCTGGAGAGACCCCTACCCACCTTTTGAGCACTCATCCTGGGGATAGAATGAGTAAAATGACCCACGAGTACAACCAGCAAGGACCTCCACAAAGACCGACTCGCTCACTAAACATACCCGCCAATGAGGACTCATTGTGGGCATAGATTTGGGTGAAAAAAGTTGATCTATAAATCATCTACAAACTCATGGTTAACTAATGCTTATTCATGATGAATCATCATCATCATGAGTCATGATAAGTTAATGATGAATTATGATTAACCAATGGTTGACTAATGTTTACCTAATGTTTAACAAATGCATTAGTTAAGCATTAGTTCATCATTAGTTCATGAACCGTATTATAAAGTGCTCCCATTAGATTAATCATTCTGTACAAGTAATGGTCCAGTGCACTCACTGTGCATATTTATTTGATTAAATCTGAAGATTGGACCCTCAGTCCCTCACAGTATATTAACTTGAAACTTGGCACATTGGTTTTCTATGTTTATTTCCGCAGCAAAAATATTCAGCCATTATTATTTCATTTAGAAAAGGAAACCGAATCTACCTTGCACAGTGGCCATGCTTAACTCCGGATGGACATTTACTTGTTTCTGTAAAACCTGTTCGGACCTAGTTGTTGCTTCATAACATTCCGTAAAACACATGGCTTCTCCATCTGTACACTCCCAGTGCCAGGTTGCCCTTGTCTTAGACACGTAACCTCCAGTTTGCCCCTTAGGGAGCTGCACTGCGGCCAGAAAATACAGTGATTATACTGGACAGCTACTAGTGGCCACCAGTATAACACTGTGATTGTGCTGGGCAGCTTCCACCTAGAGGCTACCGGTAGAAAAGATGTGGTTGTGCTGGTCTGGACAGTAGAGAACGAAATGGTCACCATTCTAGCAATCAGAAACAAACTGCCTTTAGCACTTAAGCTCATTCCTTTGGCTTTAGTTACTGATTGAGAGACAGCTGATTTGGCCAAGCTGACATTGAGGATATGCACCAGAGTCTATTCTTAGTCTGGCTGTAGCTGTACGACTGGCCAGCCCAATAATTAATGCCTTTTGTTATCAGGTCTCCACGTGGCAGGGACTTACTGCAACACCACTCAGTCCATCACTACTGTCACTGCTACCAGTCACTGTAGTGATAGAGTGGGCAGACCACTCCTCGGTCTCTCTCTCTCTCTCTCTCTCTCTCTCTCTCTCTCTCTCTCTCTCTCTCTCTCTCTCTCTCTCAGGGGGAGATGGTACAGGGGTAGGACTGTAGGGGAGCACTAAATTGAATAGCTCCATCTCAGGACAACTTGGGGGTTTGTCTCAGATCTGAGTGGACCACTTTTTTTTTTTTTTTTATAATAGCAAACAGTTAAACAGAAACTGCAAAAAAGGAAACTATCCAATTCAATCCACTTTATTTATGTAGTATTACCAAATGCTATAGAGAAAATATAAAAAGCTAAATACATGTCATGCCCATACATGCACTCACATAAACACTTAAACAACAAACACATGGCATCACTATACAGAAGGGGTTTTCAACCTTTTTCATCCCAGGGCCCACCATTTCTTCAGCATTTGAGCCACGGACCACCATTTGAGGATATTTTAGCCCCACAGACCCCCCAAACTAAAGATTTCATTTGCTTCTGTCCATGACCATTAATCTTTTATGTGTGGATAAGGACTAATTCACATGATGAATATTTTAACTTTTGAGAGTGTAAAAATGAAACCAAATGGACCCACCAGTATTACAAGGTGCAGCAGCAGCATCTGATATAAATCACACCGCATAGACCAAAGAACTATTAAACTATTAAAACTATTAAAAAGCCAAGGTCTAAAATTGACTTCAGGCTCATCTTGTTTAGTTGGGCATTTTTTTTAAAGTAGATCTCAAGCCAAAAAAGTGTGGCAGTATCATGGGCCTTATGGATGGTATCACCCTGACAAACATTAATACTGTATGTCAAGGCTTCCCACTGACAGTGACATGCAGTATTTACGTTTGAGAGGATGATGCTGTGTCAAGAGCAGTTATAGCTCTTTCTCAAGCATACAGTGAGGTACCTGCATCTGAACCACTCTCCATTCCTTGACCTGCCATGCATATTGGCTACTTATTGTTGTAAAGACGCAGCGTTGCACCATGGTAGTGTGCAAGTAGGTCACGGCCAGCATGCAGGTGGTCATCAATCTCTTTTGTGTGTGTGTGTGTGTGTGTGTGTGTGTGTGTGTGTGTGTGTGTGTGTGTGTGTGTGTGTGTGTGTGTGTGTGTGTGTGTGTGTGTGTGTGTGTGTGTGTGTGTGTGTGTGTGTGTGTGTGTGTGTGTGTGTGTGTGTGTGTGTGTGTGTGTTACCGCAGTTGTGCTGTGTACGTGCATAGGTTTTTGTGCGAGTTCTTTCATATGTGTATTTGTGGACTAGTAACACGTGACTAGTGCGGGTGTACTGTTATTAATGCTGAACCGAAAGGTGAGGAAGATCATTTGCATTTTTCACTGAGGTCTTCGTCTTCCAACATCGTAACAATTCCATTGACTGATTGTTGTACCTGGGCCTGAGCCAATGCTCATTAGACTAGTTGGAATTGTGGAGCATTCGGTCAGCAGCATTTGAGTTATTTTCCCCTGCATGCTAGGGTTGCGAAGCATCGAAGGCACTCAGCAGGAGGAATGTACAATGTATATAATCATGACATCGGCTAATCCATATCAGAAGAGAAATGCATGATGGACCCAGAAGTGGAGGAAAACACAAAATCTGCAGCACTTGCAGTGCTGTAGAAAAACAACATTATTATTTGTTAATCCATGCATTTCAGGATTAGGGTTATTATGAGTTCAATCAGTGTCATCAAGAGAACACAAGGTAATAAATAACACACACAAAACATCCAATCAAATGTAGTACTAGTGGTCAGTGAGGTACAGTTGAGTAACCTACTCATGACAAATGGAATTTAACTTAAATTTTTAGAAAAAAAAACCCTCCACGTTGCTTCTACTGTTTCCCTGCAAACAGACACTTGCTTCGTCCTGCAGATGGGTCCTGCAGACTGTCAACAAATCATGAAAACAAAATATTCGTCAGGCTCAGGAAAGGCGGTGCTAATTTGCGAGGGGTGGGGGTGGGGAGGTTATCACAGCACAGTCGTCTCCAGAGGTTCATAATGAGCCAATAGAGTGGAGGTGATTCGTTTTCTAAACAAATCTGTTTACAAACTCAGTGTTTGTACTAAAGTTGCCTCTATTACCTTTAATTATTATGCCGACAAAGTGGGAGGTGTTGTTGTGTATACAGTACTGCATTAACAAATCTGCCCAAGTAGTCAAGTTAATGGTTTCATTTCCCTCTTGGGCAACTTGTGTAAACTGCACACACGTATCAGAGTCTTTAAGATTCAAGAGTATGATTGTACCTGCAGCACCAGTGTGAGACCAATATCAAGTCTTGTTATGAAATGTGAGAGCTAACAAGTTGCAATGTTTGGGTGAGCCTCGCACAATGCAATGGTTTGCTTTATAGTACAACTTTGTCATTGTTGACTCTGTCGTACAGTCACAGTATGTCTGTCAAAGTAGCAAAAAGCATCATGATGTACATACATCATGTTTTTTTTTGCTGGTTTGATTTACTGAGCTTACAGAGCTTTGCCTCTGTGACTAACATGGTTTTGAAGCCACTAGCAGGTGATGTTTCTGTGTCTACATGTGTCTTGTCAAAGGTCATGGCTTATTGGTTTCATGATAAGTAAGGTGTATAGGTGTCATTTGTCATTCATTAAATGGTGATGTGGTTCTAATATTATTCTACAGTTCTGTCATGTCTATGTGAGACACGTTTTCTGAGTCATACACAATCTTTTAATGGCATGCTCACACACATGTACAAACACGCGCACATGTGCGCACACACAGCCCACTGAGCAAGACACCGAACCCACACTGAATTAGAAGCCCCTTTTTAAAGTTGCTGTTACAAAAGGGATGTTCACGGTCACACTTCATCTCATTTACAGTAGTACTATTATTAAATTGGGCCGTGTATGCAGACTGTGACATTGGAGTGCACTTACACTTGGTGTAATGACATGGGTGATGATGGGACTGTGTGTTTACTAGAATCCCAGATTGTGTTAAGAAGATGTGCTGCTTTAGGCTTATTCACCTTCATTGTGAATCCACTCACCACCCTTTAGGCGATTACATCACAAGGAAAACAATGCTTTCAGAAATGTTAGCTATGAAGTCAGACAGGAAAAAACTAACCATTCAGGCCTTTTGCATTCAGTTAGGAAATTAAGTATCCAACATGGAAAAGTTGGATAACTATCACCCAGGACACAGGGAAGATGCAGAGGAAGACAACGGTCTGTTAAATGACCAATAAAATCCTTTGACTGAATTCACACTGAAGCAACAACATGACTCCTGTTTGCTCAGCGTACCTGGCCACGACCAGGATAATTCCCAGGTCAGATGGGTTCCAGCTGCATCACTAGTATGTTGTAGAGGAAAATTGATTCTATCGCCTTTTTTGTAACTGGTTTTGATTACACGCGTGACGCGTGCCAGTATTGGCATACTTATAAGTATTGAGTATTGGCATACTCAAACTTATAAGGACCACCGTTTTACACTCTGAGGTACAGACCTCTTGGGGTTGTTTTGGAAACCCTAGAAATTGTTAAAGGGAATTGTTAAGGAATTGGTGTGTTAGCTGGATTTGTTTAAAACCCCTAAAGGATCCCAATCTTATAACCACTATAGTATACATCCGTGTTTGGTTCATTTGTTGATATATAGCTTGCCATATAAATCAAAATGTGGTGGCTGCATTGCAGCCTTTAATTATGAGTTTCAAAGCATGGAACCACAAATCAAGATTTCAAAGTTTATAAAATGTATTGCACAGCCATGCTGTCCCCGACATATTAAAATATTCACATGTTGTATAAACTACAAGACGGAGCAGTTAGCAAAGGTTTTTGCTGATTCAACTTGAGCATCCTGCAAGTCTTAACTCGGCAAACTAATTACACTTTATTATTATGGCAGAGGAAATGATGAGCCTCATTCCACTACCCTGTTCCATGCCTCTAGAGATGTTAGCACCAGCCGCTGGAAATGTTTGAAAATGTAAATGTGCCGCCATCAGTCTCTGCAAGCAATGCCTGCAAGCATAGTGTTGCACTAAAAATAAGGGTGTTAAGAGCTAAATACATGTGGACTGACCATGTAACCGTTAGTGTGAGTTAAATCAACACTGTGCATTGTGTTGGCGCAGTGTGTCACACTGGTGAGTCTGACGGAGAGTCCTAGACTTGACACCTGGATGGCCTGATGGGTGCATGGATTATTTGCTTCAGTTGCTGCATCTCAAAAAGCTATCCTTTAAATAAATGTTTTAAATAAATGCTTCATGCGACTCACACACATCCACTCCTCACAAACATACTGTCTGCGGCTTTGTCTGTGGAAAATGTATGACTCTTAGGACTTCACTAAGAAAGGGGTTCTAAAACCTTTTTATTTGTTATGGATCCCCATCTTGAGAGTGTACAAATGGAGCCAAATGGACCTTCACTTGCTTGCTCACGTTGCTCTTGTGCTTGTCTACTCATTTTGACAAAATCAATAACCCTCACCCCAACCTCAACACTCTCTCAACACTGTATCCTGTCATATATTGTGTGTGTCTTCTACAGAAAAGGAGTTGGACACTAAATATCTTGTGGAACTGAAGAAGAACTTGGTGCTCGCTCTTTTGTTGCTGTTGTGCTTGTCTACTCATCCAAAAATATGACCCCTGCACTTGCCTGTCTCTCAACACTATTCTGTCAATAACGTGTGTATGCGTTTGTCTTCTACAGAAAAGGAGTTGAACACTAAATGTGTTGTGGACATGGAGAAGAACCAAACCATCCTCCACCCTGCAGGAGTAAACCTGGGCAAGACTGACTCCAGGTACGTTTGTCTGAATCCGATTGCCTGTCTCCTAACTCACCCCGTATCAGTCCGTGTGTCTGTATCTCTCTCTCAATACATAAGCCAACTCAAGTGAGTTAAAGTTTGTTCGCTGCGGCAGTTTGTTTAAGCTCTCCTGTCACATGGTAGGAATCATAATAGCAGAGATGATGAGGTGTGTGCACGAGTCTGTTTGTGTGTGTGAGAGAGACTCGATCACGTGTGTGTTTTTTCAGGGCATAAAGCAGAGTGATTGTATCTGCAAGCCTTTGCGTCGAGAGTGGATCTTTAATCATTCTAGAGACCTGAGAGTGAGCGAGAGCGAGGGGAGTTGGACGCTGTAGAACGGGGAGGTCTCAGTCTGCTGCGCCTCCTCCTCTTTCTCCTCCTCCTCCTCTTCCTGCTATCCGTGTGTTTGGTCATAACTCTGTGCAGCCTGACTTCCTCCCTTTTTCTCAGCCCTTCCGTTTCCCCAGCAACACAGGGGGAGGTTAACCCCAGGTCAGTGGCGGCGACCGCAACCCCCCCCACCCCTTCCATGTAACGTAGGGGAACACAGAGAGGAGCGAAGGAAGACGGGACAGAAGAGGAGAGAGGGGAGGGATAACATTGCGCACGTTCGGGCGGCAGCATCTGTCGCTCATAAAAATCATGCCCACACCGCCCCGAAAAGGCTGACTTTTATGACCGCCGAACAAGAGACGTGCCATCATTTCTCCCCCTTTGTTTGTCTCGCGACTCCCATCTTTTTCTTTGCCTTCTTTTCTGCCTGTGTCTGTGTCTCTCTCTCTCTATGTCGTTCCCCCTGCTGCACGTTGCCTCCTCGGACAATAGGGCTGAGGCAGCAGCAGGGTTTACACTTGGAGGAGGATGAATGGACGGAGCGACCTGCCCGCTGCTCTGCAGCCTGTAGACACTTTAATGGTGGGAGGGAGTTGATGACAGCAGCGTAGCAAAAAAAAAAAAAAACTAATCGTCCACACTGACACTTTAAGTACAGATGCTATGTCGTCATACTGCTCTACGCAGCAGAACACACCGTGTTCATTTAGATGAGCACTCGCTGTTCTCCGGGGTACTACTAGTACTCCTGTAGCTGCAACTTAAGTTAGAGAGAGACAGGGAAATCCACTAGCGACCAACGGTTTCTGATCGCGAGTACATTACCGGTCACGGTCGTAGCTATAGGTGCTTGTGGTTGTGACCAGATCGCTTCTGGTCGCGACATGGAATTGGGGGCAATGGAAGTGTGCGGATTAGAATCAAATCAAACATGGACAGAGGGAGAGAGGAAGTCTGCTGAAAAACAATGGATTTTAAAACTTAATACAACATTTCCACAGGGTTTAAACCCTAGATAATTAAGATTTTTTAGCTCAGACCTACCGTAGATATACTCCTTCAACAAAGATGGTGAATGCAAACATTCTCTATATTGTACTCGTACATAATGTTGTATGATACAAAACATTGAAGTCTTATACCACAAACCTAAACATAACCGCAAGCACGGAGCAGTGCATGTTCACCAACCTGGTGAACATGGAGCCTAGGAGGTCATGTAAGCAAGTTGTGTGCGCCTCGCGACCGTCTTAGTGGATCCCCAACCGTGCCCAGGTCAGGGCTTGACACTAACACTTGCCTGCTTGCCCGGGGCAAGTAAAAAAAAAATGGTCGGGCAAGTGAAGACTGCTACCTGGTTGCCCGATCGGGCAAGTGTGCAACTTGGTGCACTATAACACAACACAAGATAAATGTGTCTTGAAGGCAGTCATTAAACTCTGCCTCTGTGTCTTTCCCTGCTTTGTAACTATCCACAATTCCAGGCAAATTAACATACACATCAAAATGACCTAATCTTCTACATTCTCTAGTTGTGTAGACCTGGGCTAATTAAGATGATGAATTTTAACTCTTGAGAGTGTAAAATTGAAACCAAATGGACCCGCAAGGGTCCATTTGGTTTCATTTTTACCTTCTCAAGAGTTACATCTGCAAAATTTACAATATATTTTTGGGGGGCAAGTGAACATGACCTGAGGGCAAGTAGAACCTGACTTGCACTTGTCCGATGGGCAAGCGCCTGGGAGACCTTAGTGTCAACCCCTGCCAGGTGTCCTGGTAGATCAACTAGCGGGGTCGTGAGTCACAACGTGTGGTCACAACGTGGTTGCGACCTGGACGTTGGTCACTATCTCTGGCCCTTCCTGTTTTGTTGACCATTTGGTCCCCAGCATTCCTATGCTGGCTGTCCGGGGCATCATTTGGAGAAACAACAGATCTATAAGCTCTTGTGAACATAAATTGGAACAATGTTTTGGCACAGATCTATAGTATAGGGGAGGCCCCTCTGGCCCCTCCTGTGTCCAGCTTTGAGGGTACGTGTAAAAAGTTAACATTGTCTGAATATTTATTTCATGGTGTTTAAGTGTTTTCATCGCTGAGGTGTGTTATTGCAATCTGAGTGCTTGACTGGAATTACCCTTTGTAAGCTGTTGTAGAAGGGCCTCAAGTGACAAGCTTTATGCTGCCATATAGACTCTCATAATGCTGACTGACATTATCCTGCCATACTATATCTACACACTACTCCTGTATTCTCACACAGACCCCTGAGTCATGTACACTACAGTACGCCTACAAACATTACTGTCTATTATTACTTTGGTAACACTGACAACCCATACTGAGGCCTTCAATTCATAGCCTTATTGATAGACAACACATATATGACCCTACTCTAGGCTATATCTTTGATCCTGCTTTTTCAGTACAGTTCCCTCCATAGACATTATTATAGGCTTGTCATCATTGGTACGTAACCATCTAATGACAATTATTTGAGGAAAAAAACTCCTACCATAGTCGTTTCCATGTTGAAAAATGTTAATACTTTTTAATGGCAGCTCTACAAGCTTATAGTTTGGCTACGTCTGAAAAAATATATAAAATGTTTAAATACCTCAAACATTTTGTATATTTCAGTCTACTTTCAGTTATTTAACACGTCTGCACAATTCCTGAAAGACAAACCAAAAAAATCTCATAATACACAGACCTCTTATAGACATAATTCTATAGACATTAGACGTTTAGACGATAATCCCTGCAGGCTGATCTGGTGCCTATAATAAACATTTGCTGCCTTACATACTGTACCATTGAGCAACGGTTGTTTAATATTTCCTCTGAAAATGAGCAAAAACCTGATGATGTCAATTGTGTTTGTGCTTTGTGCCTACAGTACATATCCGTGCTGCTCTGCATTTGTGTAGCATGACTAGTGTAACGTCCTGTTAACAACCTTGATGTTCAGTTGAACCAATTTTCTCTTCTCAGCTGACATTCTTCCCCCCCGGCTATTTGGTGTGTAAACCGTTAGGTGCTAGTACAGTAGGTGTGTTCAGTTTAATCCACCATGTGCACTGCTCGCCTGTGCATGTCCTGTACGGTGCAGTCAGATCAGGTTTGGCATAGCAGTAGTAGTCTAGTAGAACTGGGTGGATCAAAAACAAGCAGTAGTGCTCACTGCATCCAGTAGAACTGGGTGAATCAACAACAACAACAAAACCCTTCCAACAGATACAGCTGGCATGCATATGAACAGCACTTGTGAAGCAAAATGCATAGTGAAGCGGGTCATTGTCGTCTGTCATTCATCTTTTCCTCAAGGAACATTAACCTCAGTGGCCTTGTATTTGAGATTGGTTTTAATCCCATGACTAGAAAAGGCTTGCTTACTTACTTTTCAGTGAATAATGGGTCACTGGATTGTTGTAATTATTAGAAGACCGCTAGACAAAGCTATGTATGTCAGAGAGAGTGCTGGATTGATGTATGGCTGACTATTTTAGAGTGCTCTGATGAAGATCTTAATGAGAACAGTTGGCGGCATAGAAAATTACTACTTGCACAGTCTGAAGTGTATTTACAAATTAGTCATTGGCAGCGCTGGGAAGTAGTAAATTACATTACATACTATTGTAATATTATTACCTTTTCCAGCAAAACGATTGTAACAATATTACTCTGCCAACGGGGGTAATGTGTGGTGTGTTACTCTGCCAAAACACGCCTCGTTACTTGTTACAAATAGAACAGATTTACAAGCTGTCAACAGATAACAACAAAGATGTGCAATAGTTTATAGATCCTAATCCACCACAGCATTCTGCACACATGACATGCATGCACTTTAAGTTGTTGCAGTTGTTGCAAGTTGTTGCTAAACAGAATGTGTTGTACATCTCTATTCTTTTAGGTTCTACAAACTACTGCACATATCTGTTGAGATAATAATAAGTAATGTTGCATGTTTTGGCGGAGTAACATTCTACATATTACCCATTTGGACTACTTTTGCTAGAAAATGGGATAATATGTAATTTCTTACTGCCCAACACTGGTTGTGATGGACATTTTTGTTTTTGCCACAGACATACATAATGTGCGGACGCTAATATTACCAGAAACACGCAAAGGCTTGACTGACCATAACAAGCCTGTAATAACTGTACAAAACGGAACCAAATGGACCCTGAAGTTCAATTTTTTTCCATTGTGTACACACTCAGAGTTAGGGTTACCAGTGGACTTCTATGTGCCATACAGTGTATATTCAAAATACGTCCTGGAGATCTCAGTAATTATAATGGAAATAAGAACATTATAGATATAATGGTGGCTAAAAAAAAGGAAAATACATTTGCCCCAGACTAGGACAAGTCTAGCTATAGATCGATTCCTCCGTGTATGGACACTGTATTTATGACAGCTGCTTCTGTGGAGGTGACTAGCTGGCGACCCCCAGGTTGAGAGACCCCAGGTTATGGCAGCGTGTCCTCAAGTGTTTGACAAGCCCAGTGCCTTTTGTCCTGTAGCCAACCAACCCAGCAGTCAGTCTGTGAAGGGACTCTTATCCCTGCTGGAGTTTGCATAGTGATGTAAGGCTTTTATTTGCATTTTGAGTGGTGAAATTGAATGTTGACTCACTCCCAAACTGCTCACTCTGCCTGGTCGCTTGTGGTCTTTGTCGGCATAGTGAACCGAGGCTAGTCGTTTGCAAGGCAAACATGGCTGGTCCAGTCTCCCAGCAGAGAGAACATGCAGAATGCCTCTGTAGTGTGCGCTCCTCTGTATGTGTGGATCCAGATGTGTTGAAGTTGTTTTGGATGACCTCATGCCAGACCGTTAATCATCTCAGTTTATCAGTTTCTCTGTTGCTATGCTAACACTGCACGCTCGACATTTGAAATTCTTGTTCTGGCCTTTGCCCTCCTGAAGCAAACAAAAGCCTTTTCAGGGGCGCCGCGTTGGAGGTACTGTACTCTAGGGAGCCTCATCATTTTGGCAAAAAGTATATTGTGACCATTTCTGGCTGTGATATGTCTGCATCACCTGCTGCCAGCGTCTTGCATTTTATTTCTGTCAGTATTGCAATTTCATATTAGAGTTCTCAACGGGCCTGAAAATGAAGGCCTGGCCCTAACTGATGAGACCCAGCCTGACTATTTATCATAGATTTTAGGCCTGACCCCGGCCCTAAAATGCGGGTCGGGCCTGGCCAGGTTTGGGCAGCCCTTGGCTTGTGCATATGGATTATGGATCTCTTCCATTGGCTGTGCTTGGTGGGGACTTGTTATTTAGCGGAATCCACTGCACCCGAGACCCGACAAATCCCAATCAACTTTTAGTGGGTCTCTTAATGTGCACAAGTGGGTTTTTAACATGGGACATGTGTGCACAATTCTATCCATTTGCAGTTAATTAACTTGTATGCCGTTGTCAGATGTTGGCAATACATTATTTTGCACACCAAAGCAAATCTGTCACATTCAGCAAATAAAGTGATTTCTTTCCGGTAAGTGCTGCATTTCATTTCCATCCCTCATAATCTTACTTCCACCATCTCACTCCCACATGCACTGCATGTAAAGAATCTCCTTCATTGCCATATCCTATTTCATTTCCCAGCATTTAGATTCTATGGGGAGAAACAGTTGCTAAGTAATTTGTTTCTCTTTAAGATCACTGTGGGCAATATGATGATTGGACCATGCAGAAAATGCACGTGGTGAAGAGTCTGTCTTTAAAATTCTGTCTGTTGTGTTTTACAATTTGAACCCATGTTGTATTAACTAGTAACTACCATAAACATCACATTTAAACATAGGTGGCGGCAATTCTTCTCAGATTGTGAATACTCAATGTCATTGTCATTTGGCAGAGCTCCATGAAGGTCACTGTGCAGCTACATCAAGTCTCCCTCAGAGAGTACTGTCAGCTCAGTGACTGATGGGTAAAAATGTGTCAACAACAAAATATTGTGCTTCAGCTATACTCACTCCAATCCCCCAACTTCCAGCTTTTCTTTAATGTCATCTTTTTTCACCAGATATGAATAGTCAGAGGGAAAAGAGAGTTGGAGAAAAGAGTGGTGTGTGTGCGTGTGTGTGTGTGTGCGCGTGCGTGCGTGCGTGCGACTGGGGGGGAGGGGAAAGCATCCATGCGAGCAGTTATTTTTTAAATTACAATCAGAGAAGGAGGAGGAGGGATGAGAGTGAAGGATACAGGAGACTTGGCTTTTGCAGGGTTGGGGGCTCTCACGCCTGCCTTGTTCGGTCTTCTCATTGGCCGACTGGTCATGTCTAGCCGTAATGGAGGGTGGGGGGTACAACCCGGTCACTGTCGGCCTTTTGAACTCGCCATGACAGCTGACAGTACAGCTCACGTCAAAAAGCCAATGTACAGTAACATACTGTATAGAATACTGTACTTTTACTGTACTGTACGTTTGCAGCCTCATTTGTTGCCATGGCAACAGAAGAGGGTGGGTGGTATAAGGACAACCTAATCCAGTGAATGATAATTGCCAAATGAAAAAAATAAAGTGGAACATTTTGGGGGGTATGACAAAAAAGCAAGCCCAGAGGTTTGTTGTCTGAACAGCCATGTTCTCCTCTGACTGAACAAAAAAAAAGAAAAGAAGCAGAGGCCTAGAACATAAATCAGGCTCTCATCTCCAGATAAGCCCACCCTCGTGACGGGTCCCGTCTTAAAAAACGCATTCCGAAAACAGGGAAGCCGGTTTCACATGTCCCCTGGAATGAATTAAAATGGCGGCGCGCATAGAAGTAATTCAATGCCTTTGTTTTTGTATTGTGGAATCGTTGTGAAATGCCAGCGAGAGAAATGTTGTGGTACATAACAGCCAGCCTGGCCGCCTGATAAGGAATGTGCATGGGTAAAGAGTAACAGGTGTGTGTGTGTGTGCCTGTGAATGTGGTTGAGTGCTTGTGTGTCTTTGTGCGTGTGTTGTTTTTTTGTGACGTCGGTGTGCATGTTAGTGTGTCTGCATATATACAGTAGTCTTTGAGAAATGGCCGGTCCGCATCCATTTGTGATGTCCTCACTCTATATTAATAACTTTGTCCTGTATGTCTCGACGTGCATGCCTGCCTGCATGGCTTGTTTACGTGTGTGCGTGCAAACCTGCTGCTACCTTTCTGCCCGCCGGCCTTGTCTTTTCCATGTGACTGGAACCAGCAGTACCAGCTCTCTGATTGACTGCTGCCTTCATCCAGTGGGCGGAGCCTCACTGCCACTAGGAAGAGGGAGGGAATGAGGAGGCTGAGGAGAAAGACTGCTGGAGAGATGTGTGATAGAGGAATAGGGGAAATGTGTGATAGGAGCAGTTCTGCTCCAGGTCTGCTCAAGAGGCACCCGATAACGTGAGCGTTAAAAAAAAAAAAAACGATCCAAAATCCAGGTCTGCTGAATTGCGGGTGCATGCATGGAATGTGCGTGCACGCGCCAGACTCGTGTTATATGAAAATTAACTAAAGCCGCATTTCATTGCTCCTCATGTGAAAGGCTTTATAGAGGAGGAGAGTCAGGACCCATTTGCGAGTTGCAGGCATTATGACTCCCCTTTTTTCCTACTTATTGTTTTTATTATCTCAACATTTTTTAAATGAAAAATGTTTTTTTCAGTAAAAAAAAAATCCTATAGATTAAGAAACAAGTTGTAGATCTGCGGTTTCCACTAGTTTTGGTTGCATGCAAACGAACCACATGGTTGATAGCCATTTAGATTTCTATGTTACCTGCAAATGAATGTGCTTTTGTCTTTGTCTTTTAAAAAAAGAAGACAAAAAAGAAGGTTTTATGCTGCCCCCACATCTAGAGTTCAGGCCGCATACCCATACACAGACCTCACACCTATGTCGCACTGCATCCAATCAATATGTGTCCTTGAGCAAGACACTGAACCGCTAACTGCTCCTATTGAGCAAGTTGATGCTTTCCCTGCATGGTTTCCTCTGCTGTCAGCGAGTGTGTGTGGAATACAGTACTTGAATGCAATGCATATTGTAAAGTCCTTTGGATGAGGAAATCTGATATAGATCTACAAAAGGGGGCCATAATAGAAAACATTAAATCACCTAAGGGCCAACTACATCTCCTGGCATAATGTACCATCGGAAGAACAAAGTCACATACAGTACATATGCATCACATTTCAATGGTCTTTTGTCAGATGTTTGCTGTGAACAAAGTGTAACTTGGCCTTTTTTCCAAATGTAACTAGATGAGCAAGATGAACGAAAAAATAGAAATACAAGAAGAACAAGGAACACAGACAGATAATACTCTGGAAAATACCCAGGTTAAAAATCTTTAATGAGAAGTGTCCCATACTGTTGGGCGGGCTGTTCAGAGGTTATGTGGGTGACTTCAGCATTGCACCCAGAAGTTATGCGGGAATGCCTACAAAGTGGCAAAAGAAACCCAACTTCCTGGTGTTGACAGCCCATATATTCCAAACAGGAACAGAAGAACTCACTTTACCACTAGTTTTGCCACTCACCTTATCCATGTGCATACCCTCTATTCAGTTATAAAGCTGTGGGCTGTATAACATTTGTCCCAGGGCCTCGTTTGGCGGGATGCACTTTGGACAACCTGTTCTATATGCATGCACCACATACTGTATCCTTTTTTTTTACCATGTTAGTAGTGGTAGCAAAACAAGAGTAATGCACAAACCTCTTCATAATGGGAGGAACCCGTTTTACTTTTTGGTGTTCTTCTAGTTCTAGTCTAGTATAGCAGCATTTAAATAAATGATTAAATGAAGGATTTAGAAGGTGTTTTTAAGAATCAGCCTTCAGCCTCAGTCCTGGGTATGTTGGGGACAGGGTATAGTGCCGATTGTTTCTTTTGTGTTCATTTGTACCAGTTTTTAGTACTGCTTGTAAAACACTTTAAGATGCATCTAAATGCTTTACCTATTCTGTAGGTTATCAGTATTATTATTGGCACAACTCGCCACCAGGTTAACATTAATTGACCTTTTGGTTGTTGTTGTTGTTTATCAGCAAATCTCTGGAGAGAATTTCCATAATCAAATGTATTGATTCTGCTTTTGTGAAGAGACAGTGTGCTGCTGTTAATGCTCTGCAATGAAAAGATTCTGAACCAGGAGAAGAAAAGGCAACAGACTTTTATTTTATACAACATAACCTCTCTGCAGTTGCTTGAAGGTGTGCTCATTAATGCACTAGCCAAGTGTAGGCTGTGACTGACTGTTGCCAGGATACCAATCTGTCGTTTAGTGAAGGATTGGAACATTCCTAGGATGCTTTTAGAGGAAGATAGGAAATGACATCAGTCACGCCGGAGAGGAAATGACATCAGGCACTTGGGACAAGGGGCTCAGCTGTACCCTTAAGGCATTCTGGTTATAATGATGAGGCAATGCCTTATTACATATGAGTTTATGTTTGTGTGCCTCTAATGACTGCCTCTGATGACTTGTGTTTGTGTGAGTAAATGGGCCTTAGAGCTAAATGTTTGACACGGTCGAGTGATCTGACAGAAAGTTTAATTCAAAACAAAACGTTTTTTTTTTTTGTACGGGTCGGGAAGTAATAGTAATTTTAAGCTATTGTCAATATTTGTCTGAACTTGAGGAATCGGGGGGGGAAAACATTGTTATACTATTCACAATGGAAAGCAAAGCTGTGCTTGGAGATGCATTGAAATGTGAACTGAATACATCCCTCATATCCATGACCCTTTCCCTCCTTAAGAAACGCCTAAAAACTATTTGCCCTTTTTGGACAGAAACCCACATCCCTCCCATACTATAGGTATGCCACACACTACAGTGTGCACTACTTTGCATCCCAAATGCCTCCTTGCCATCCTCGCCATCTTATTGTGCTTGTGGATCCTCCTTTGTGTTCATCGGACAAGTCGCAGGCCTAATCCTAACAGTCACTGATGCTGTGACCTCAGTGGAAAAATCTATTCAAGTGACCAAGGAGTTGATGTCTTTCTTTTTTGTGAGCGAGCACATGTTTTATGGTATAACAGTGCCTTCACAGCTTGGCTGATGCAACTGTGTGTGCGTGGTCGTGTGTGTGTGCATGTGCACGTGCGCGTGCAGTGCACAAATTTGTCACCGAGCCTGTCAGTTCAGGCAGACCCCTCAGTCAAAGTGACAACATGATGTGTGATGGCATATTACCCATAAGCAGCTTTAGCTGTGCAAATAATTTGCCCCGAGCGCAATGAGCGTGCCATTTTTAGTTTGGTGCATTGATTTGCATAATGAAAAGGAGCAGTGATGAACTGATAAAAATTCAACATGCCAACCCTAATGCAGGTCAAGACTGTCTCTCCACCTTCCATCCAGCTGGTGTTTTGAGTAGAGACAACGCTAGTGCTTACACTAGGGCCATCACTCACCATTACAAATTTTTGTATATTCAGGGACTTCTTAGATTTGGTTTATTTTTTACGCTTTTGTCGTGACCTAAATTAGTTGGTCCGTAGCCCACAAATGGGTCCCGACCCACTGTTTGGGGAAACGGTGCTTTAAATTCACATTCACCTGGCGTGCGTCCTACAGTAGATATAACATTTATTTATTTTTAATGAGTCCCCGTGTGTGGACCCCCTGGGCGCCCCGAGACTCGATGACCAACGTCTCTCTCTAGAATGATGATGGATGCAGACAACGTATCAACACCTCCCTAGCATTCAGGCTGGCATAAATTCTTCCTGGGGTTATTATTACAGAGCACAGTGGAACAGATTGTCCGGGCGTTGTGTTGGGTGGGGTGGGTTGGGTGGTGTACACAAGCCGACAGATCTTGAGCTCGAGCTGCCGTCTGTCCATATATCAGCTCGGATGCCCCTCATGCTTTATGGGCCCAGTTGCCAGAGCCATGACGGTTCTGCCAAGCAAACAGATGTCCACTTGGGAGCTTACCAGCCGCGGTACCTCGACACACGGGAGGAGAGCGGATGAATTTAGACTAGGGGTCTGTGCAACAGTTAAATGACACCTTCGCCTATTTTCACTGTGAAGAAGCATGCCTTTCAGGACTATAAAGAATATTATTGTTTTGATATCATTTTAATAATACTCATTATGACATGTTTTTTGCCCTAGTTGGGCTGGTGACTCATGGTAAAGCTGCGTGGGCACTAGTTTGGAAACCCGCCTACCAATGACATCAATGATGGGGAATCCAAGGAAATATTAACAGCAGGCTTTCTATTTCTGGAAAGTTAGCATGTGTTAATCATGAAAGCCCCTGGAAAAAAATAACGCACAGCTAATGCAGTCATGAGTGCAATTAATGCAGACCAATGTCATGGTGATATTTTCATATTAATAACTTGCACTAACTTGCATTGTCATAAGTCATCATTTATCACTGGCAAACAATATACTGTAATGTATACCTACCCCACATACTGTATAATGTTAATGTTTACCTACCTATTTTAAAAAATAGAGGAAATAACTTATCTACAAGCTTGCAATATTATGTCACAACTCAGAAAGTGATGCGCTGTAAGCTCCTCACTAAATAAAGAATCTCTATATTATTTATTATTAGTTATTATTTCACATCTGCCCCATACAAATTTTAAAAGAAAAACAATGAAATAGCTAATCATCAATACTTGCGATCATCAGTTTTTAAATGCACTACCATTTGGTTCTGGCACTGCGTCATCCTGTTGACTCAGGTCAGGTGACTGAACTGAACTCTTGTTGAAGCGGTTCACTGGGTTATCTTCATCCTGTGCCAGGGAGGAGGCAGGGAGCTTTAACAGGACTGCTGGTGATCATGTGGACCGGTGGTGTTGCTCTGCTGCCACGTTAGCAATCACACACTGCTTTGTAATAGCAACACGCCGGGAGTGTTATCAAACCTGTTATCTTAATGTGTAAATGATGTGTAAAACATGCCGTGTAGATTGATGGAAGCAGATTCAACAGAGGGGATGATATGCAAAACCAGTCGTGTGCTGCCTTCTGTGTGAATGGCGTGTCTGTGACTCTGTGTGACTGTGAGATAAACAGAGCGCAATGTGACCTGAAATTAAATGGCGATGGGTCCACAAACATCATGGTCAATGTGACCCTGGCCTGGGTATGCTTCACTTCTTAGGAGAACGGAGTCGGATAAATCCAGTCCAGCATGTTATTTTGGACATGGTTAGGTTAGGTTATCACTGCTCCAGGTGCTCAAAAGAAAATCATTGTTTGTAAGCAGATAAGAAATTCTTGGTAATAAAGTCATAAAGTCTGTATGATTCAGACTACTCTCCAATTTACTACGGTATTTAGAAATTCAGAAGATGCTCTCAATCTGGAGCAGTTGCAGTAAGCAAGAGCAACGTATCACTGGGTAATGCATCAAATCCATAGAAACGGTAATCTAGGATCATAGTTTAATCAATAACCTGTCATGAGTCTAACAATGGAATATCCACACAATACTCTGTTTAATAGAAACTATAGGTCACCAATGAACTGGCATCTGTACATAACAGGCTATCTAAATTACATTGTAGCCTTCGCATTTGCCTACAAGGTCGTCAGGACTACGCAAGTGCTACGACAAGTGCTGTGTAATCTACACTGTAGCAGCAAGAGGTCACGGCCACTGTGGACTATTAAATTGCCCAGAGAGTTTGTTGACAGCTCACAGGAAACCAGTTAGTATGAATCTGAAATTGTTAACAGCCAACACTGTAAGTTTTACTATGTTATATCACCGGAGAACTAAGTTAGTTAATCTCACAGCAGCAGTATTGTGATGGCTTTGTATTTTATTGGACTTGCCTATATCATGCTTTTATGGACAATGTGTACCATGTGTACATGTTTTCTTTTTGTGAATAGCTACAATATAAAGGTATATTTATGTGAATATAAGAATTATTATAATAACTTGAGCACCTTTCAAAATTGCATCACAAAGTGCTTTGCACATTCAAAAATGAGCAGCGAAAGCATTTCAATAAATACAAAAATATTCCAAATATAATCAACAGCAGCAACAAATCAGAAAAATAAAAATGCATTTATTTTGGAGATTTAAAAGGGGGTACTGATTCAGTGTGCTGTATCTCCAGGGATCTCCTTTGGTCTACAGCTTACAAACTTGGGGATCTAGAAGCTCTAGTTGATCTCAGACTAGACCTAGCCTTGTACTGTATATGGTGAGAAGGAGTTTGAAGTCTATTCTGAAGGAGTTGGGAGGGAGCCATTGTAGCCATCTAAAAGTCGAGCAGCAGCATTCTGCTCAGATTGACTGATCTACCTAATTGGTGTGTTTGTGCCTTACTGGGCTCATGCTGATGTAGCACTTGTTTCCAGGGGTCAAGCAGCTTTGCTTCTGAGTCTTCTACCTAACCAGGGAAACAACAGGAAGGTAGGCCAGCCGTTGCTGGATGCATGGTGCACCCTGTCTGGAGGTCCCATGTACCATTCCAGCTGTCAGCAATGTGTCCCTGAGCAAGACACTTAACCCCCTTCCCTTCCACGTTCCTTTGTAGACAGCCAATAGCTAGGTGAAGCTTCACTGTGGGCAGCACTCCGCTGGATGAAGCTGTAAAACAAAGTTACCCCGCGGGATGTGATGGGTATAAAAAATAAACACAACTTGGCACATATAGGCCCAGTACTATGCCAAACACCCCCAATTGGCATTGTTGGCCAGCAAGGCAAGTTAATTTGCATCGTACATTTCAAAACGAGGCAGTTCAAAGTGCTCTACACAAAACATTATGTGTTAAGACATCAAGACAGCACAATTAAGTCAAAGCCAAATAAACGTCATTAACATTTTGGGACATTGGAATATATAAACAAGTAATACTATTACAGTGCAGGGACTTTTATTTTCTTCTTTTTTAGCTTTGATTTGAATCAAAGACCTACAACTTTGTGGCAGACATACAGTTTTTTGTAAGTTTGTTATAGATATGTGGCACGCAAAAAATGAACACTGCTCAGTGCTTACATGTAGTTCTGGGGACAGAAAGCAGACCATTCCTAGATGACCTGAGGAGTCTGGATGATTCATGATATAGTAGCACACAATGGTCTCAAAATTTTGAAATGTATTTTGGCCCTAAACCAACAGTAGTATTTTGAGAGTTTATTTTACAGACAGGAAGCCAGTGTGTAAAGATTTAAGAACTGAAATTATATGAACTCCTATCTTGGCAACAGTAAGGACTGGAGCAGCAGCAAAAACAGTAGATGAACATTGTATTTGAACAAATGATGTGTTTTTCTTTTTAAAATGTATCAAATTCTCAATATAATGCACAAATTGGTAACTATTCGATACTGATTCTTTCCATTAAAATTACAATCGATTTTTCAATTCAGTTACTATATCGCTATTAGATAGTAAAACAGATCTGATTTGCACTGTACTGTACCAATCTACACAAAATAGGAAAATCTAAATCTCACAATGCTTGTAGATCTGCTATTTTTGGCTATTGTTCCATCCAGATTAGGGATAGTGGGTTCAAGTGGAACAATATTGTCTTCCATGCTCAAAGTTTTAAACTGTAAACATTCAGAACAGATCAGTCATGTGTACTATCACTAATATGCAGCAGGGTCAAGTGAGCAAAGTTGAGGAGAGTGTGTGGAATTTGTTGTTTTGTGATGCCCATTACTCATTTTCTCAAATCTAAAACGTATCTCCTCCCACATTTTTCTGATGACAAACTGCCTACACAGCGTCTTTGTCGAGAACTATCATTTTTTTGTAATGATAAACAATAAACATGCCTGTCTAGAATGAAAGACACTTGTGTCTGCAAAGCGTTTTAGAGTACTACAGAGTTCTCTACATGAAATGAATATGATGACAGATCGGTCGACCGACCAGCCTCTTGGTATATTTACTTTTTGCGTGTGTGTGTGTGTGTGTGTGTGAGTGTGTGTGTGTGTGTGTGTGTGTGTGTGTGTGTGTGACTGTGCGTGCGTGTGCGCATGCATGTCTGTGTGTTCACGCTTTCCTAAGTGTTTTCTTCCATTTCTCCTGAGTCCTGACACACCCTTCTGATGAGTCAGCATTCAGTTGAAGTGGTGAATACTGGGATTCCTTCCTACCCTCATCCTGCTCACTCTCTTCCTCTCACTCTCACCCCTCACTGTCTCACGCCTCTCACTAACTCTTGTCTGTCTGTCTGTCTGTCTGTCTGTCTGTCTGTCTGTCTGTCTGTCTGTCTGTCTGTCTGTCTGTCTGTCTGTCTGTCTGTCTGTCTGTCCGACCGTGCACTCGCACATGGATGGTGAGGGTGGCTCAGACAGTCACTCTGCAATGTAGTCGTGCCTCTGGCCTAAATTCATACCACTATACATCACAGAGTTCTGTGTGTGTTTGTGTGTGTGATGGGTAGGCGTGTATAGTATACTGTAGAAAGACAAGGCTCTTCACTGTGCTTTGCGTACATTATCTCCCTACGGCGGTTGGGCAGCCTATGGTTGCTCTCATTATCTGGACGTAACTTTCAGTCTTCTCTCTCTCTGTCTTTTTTGCTGTCGTTAACCCAGTTCCTTACTCACTCTCTGTGCCCTACTCTCATTGTTTGCCCTTCTGCTTCTCCCTCTCTCTCTTAAAGTAGTGATTTTGCTTCAAGTATATATAAGCAGTAAACCCTAGAATTTTAATGGCATTGGTTTTCTTTATTTTTCTTTATGTTATACCATATCATTATTAGATCACTTCCTGAAAATATCTAGTAGCTATGACAACCATAGGAGCCACAGTGGGTCTTTTAAAAATCATAGTCTTCCACTATCTTCACATTTGACTCCACCTGTCCTCCCTTTTCCTTAATCAGAGGCAGTTCAACGAGGCTCTTCCTGATTGGCTAACAAATAGTCCCGCCGGGAGTATTTGTTAGCCAATGACAAAGCTTATAGGAATTTCTTTGGAGGCCTCCTGCAGTTCCTGGAGGCCTCAAAAAGACAATCAATTATTAATTGTTTTTCAAGAGATTATTAAATTCAGTGTTTTTGTTTGTTTTTTGGATCGCTTGCTCTGTTCACACAAAAGTAGGCCGTGGCCTACATGGCACTACGCAAGTTGGCACTCTACTGAGTGCAGATCTAGCTAAAATATTGTTATTTTCTTCTATTTTGGTTAATCCTCCCTACTATAGAGTGTGGCGATCATATACAGTAAGGAGTTCCTTCCTGTTCCCAGTGGATCAACATTCACCACACTCTCCGTAGTGGTGTGGAACGTTTGTGTATCAAATTTGAATTCAGTGGCGTAAATAGTTTTGGAGTTGCGTGGACTTCAGACCTACACACACACACACACACACACACACACACACACACACACACACACACACACACACACACACACACACACACACACACACACACACACACACACACACACACACACACTACGTACAGAGCCATGGAGCATTTATTGTAAGATGTAGCTTGGTGTAATTTCCTCTGTGCATGGTTAAATCAGCGTATATAATAAATGAAATGGACCAGAAGGCTTATACACTTTAGACTTACTGTACTCTTTAACAAGTCTAAGCTGTGGTTTGAGCCATGTTCTAAATCGTTTTTCTTTCTCTGTCTCTTTCCATGATCCCCATGAACTGTGACCTCTCCTGCAACATTGTCAGGAGTCAATCCAAGGTAACAACACACACACACACACACACACACACACACACACACACACACACACACACACACACACACACACACACACACACACACACACACACACACACACACACAGTGTTTGAAAACAACTAATTTGAATGCCAGGTAACTGAGGGACAACATTAACAAGTTGGACTCTGAGCTTGTTTAAAGGATAAACACATTGTATATAATCCTGTCCAGACTTCTATGTTCCCCTAATGCTGGTACCTGCATGCTTGGTGTTTTGCCGTGTTTCAGAAAGAGTTGGAAGGCATTCATCCCCCCAGGAGCAAATATTTATGTCAAAAACACTTGCGCTGAAAGAATATACATTTATATTCAAAGATTTGAGGCACATTTTCATGACTTCAATCAAAGCAGATTTTTCAGTAGTATAACAAAGTATAACAAAATACTCAAAACACCAAAAGCACTTCATATCCTGAATGGGTTATAGTTGTTTGTGTCTGTATGATTGTCTTGTAGTTTAATTCCCACATTATGATTTCTTTCTGTCAGTCAATTGATATATATTTTATCACGACTCCCATCTCTCTTTCAGACCTTTGCCTATGACTACTGTTTCTGGTCCATGGATGAGTCTGAGAAGGACAAATTTGCAGGTAAGCATAACCAGATTAATAATTTCTTAAGAAACATAAGAATGTTCTGTTACCACAGTGTGTATATTTGCTATGAATTATGCACGCTGTGACGCTTTATATATAATTTGATAATTGCATAGATTTGCTAAAGCGATTCCCATGTTTTACCATTAGTGTCACCATAGTGTCACCGTTGAAATATATTATTAGGATGTTATTGACAACATCTTACTATTTTGCTGAGTCATTGAGGATGCGCTGAAGCCATACATAGTCTGATATGGATTCAGAATGTTTGCTCGATACACGGTTTCAGATATCCCATGTGAAAACTAACGCACTTCTAAAAAACATATTTATAGCTGCACAGTGCTCAGTTTCCCAAGCAATAGTGCAAAGGGGCATGTGTGTGTGCGTGTGTGCGTAATTGCACCAAAACAACAGATAGGCTGCTGTTTGCTGTTGTAAATGTCAGCTGTTCTGAGCCATGTTAAATGTTATTTCTTCTCTCTCTTCTCTCTCTATCTCCTCCACTCCCCTCTGTCTCTGTATACAGACAATAAAGCAGACTGTATAATGTAGTGTTATTAATGGGCTACTGCCTCTCCATAGAGACTGCAGTTGAGTCTATGACTACATTAAAGGACACTATATTATACTGTCTTTTAATGTATTCATAGGCTAATTTAAAGTGTACGTAATTGTATGTTTCATGCTGTCGCACAGTGCCATGCCTGAATGTCCTAGACTTTCCACGTTATGGGCATTTTAATAGTTAATCGCCAATAAGACGTTAGTTGCTAGCAGTCTGTATATTTGGTTAATTAATATAATATGCCTTTTGTATTAGTTCTGTTTGTCAATGAAAGGTTGTTAGACATAGAGGGAAATTAATATTCTCAGATGTTTTACAGGCACGCCGTTTATCAACTAACCCGTTAATCAATCGATAACCTTATCAGTGCATAGCAAATAAAGGCATTAATCGATAATTTACATCCCTAAATGGAGAATTTACATCATGTGAATGAGCAAATTTTATAAATTCCCATTGACTAGAATTGAGTACATTTTTACCAGTATCTATAGCCAGCTGCCAGTTGTTTGCTTGGCTCTTCTCCTATTGAAAAGTGCCTCGTGCTTCTAACTTGCGCATGCTGATCCAAGATGTGCACCATGTGTTCTGTGTGTCTGAAAACCTGCTGCCGCTTCACTGCCGCTGCGCTCGATAACCGCACCGGATAACTGTCGTCTCAGGGCGTTTGGAGGCTGCGGGAGGCCACCGCCAGGAAGCCGGCGTAGAGTTTACAGCCACGTTAAAACGCTGATTAAATTAAAACTCCTGTGAGTCCTCCTGACTAATCCTGGTTGGGATGCTGTGATGGCTCAGCCGTCACGCACGCACACCCTCTCCCACTCTCTCTCTGATGTCTCTTAATGATCCATCTCCTCCCGTGTGCTGTCAAAATGATGAAGGAACAAATAATCTCTAACCACTTGGCACTATACTTTATTGAGCGGGGTCCTTCCGGGGTCAGTACTTGGTGCTCTCCTTTTTTCCTAGTCTACACCAAATCTCTTTGCAAAAACATTGCAGATCCAGAAGATCACAATAGTGAGACTTTAGTTCAGAGAGCTAAAGTCTTCATGAATAACCTAATTTACGTATGTACAGTAATTGAAATGCCCTGTGTGTGTGTGTGTTGTCTGTGTTATTGCAGGTCAGGAGGTAGTGTTCCAGTGCCTTGGGCAGAGTCTTCTGCACAACGCCTTCCTCGGCTACAATGCCTGTATATTTGCCTATGGACAGACAGGTATAGTAGTCTTCAGCTCCCTCTGACTCTTATTACTCCATTCCTATTGACTAATTGGAACTAAAGCCAGTCGCACTTGTTACACTCCAGCTAAGTGGCTAGAATGTAACCAGGAACGCACCAGTACACATTCTCTCTTTGAACTGGAATTGGGTGAGCGGTGAGAAGGGCAATAATGAGCTCATAACAGAGGGTGTGAGAAATGGGCCCTGTGCATACAGTAACTGTAGTCCCGGTATTCTGAAGGTGGTGGTACCGGCACACCTGTTTTCCCCCGTTCTAGTTCATCCTCCCAAATAACTTCCTTTCGTTTCAGATTTGAACTGGAAAACACACATGAAGGTGTCCTGTGTGTTCGTAGTTTAAGACGTACTCCTAGCTGAGGCAATCTGACAAAGTTATGGGAAAATGAGTGCATCCGGAGGCAGTTAGTGACATATTGATGGAATCAATTTTAGCAAGATTTAATAGGTTTCATTTTATATTAACAAACAAAGGGTCTAGAAACAGGGTGTATCATTAGTTCTCCCATTAAGGCAGCAGAGTCTTCATAGCAAGCAATATGCAGCAAAAATCTGTTTCAGTGTAAAACTGTAGGTATCCTCTCCCACTCCCAGAGTTAAATTAACACTGACTTGTGCTATATAAGCACTCTTGTTATGGTCCATAAAGACCCTCTATTGTCCCATGTTATGACCGTAAAAAACACTGGGTCTGACATGGTGACCAACTGGCGTCTCTGTGTGTTGCATCTAAGTGTGCACATACATGTGATTGTTTCTCTTGTGCTGTGGTAGAGACTCACTTTTTGTATTCATCAGGCCAAAGGCATGACCAAGACAATGTTTTGCCCCCTGTGCGTACGCGTACACGAATATTCATATCTCCTATGCAACTAGGCTCAGGCTAAATTTGTTTTCAGTAGTTATAGTTATTTATTGTATGTGACTGCAAAGGCAAAATTGTCACATCTGCTTTATTTTTTACTTGCTTTCAGAGTTTCACAAGTACAGAATGTTGAGTGGAAGCTTTTGAAAATTGTGATAATACAGCAGAATCTATAATAACTGGGGGATGGATGTGAGGAATTCAGAATCCATCTTCCGGTCCAGAAAAAATAATGTTTTTGAAATGGGTTGTTTGGAAAGTGCCCAAATGCAAGTATTGTAACATCTTTTTCAGCTGTGTATTTCCTCTGTAACACGAGCACTTACTATGTTGTTGTCTCTGAATGTATCTGTGTGTGTTTTTTCTGTAGCATTTGAGTCACAGACCACCATTTCATGACATTTAACCTCTCAAACGCAAAATACTTGTCATTGGATAAGATTTTGTTCACAATTCCACGCTCTATTGATAATTGTATCATTAGGAGAGATGGCAGACAAACATTGATCAAAATATCAATTATTCAATCCTTCTACATTCAATAATTCACTAATTGTGTAACATGAAACGAAATGGACCCTTGCGTGTCAATTTGGTCTCATTTTACGCTCTCAAGAGTTGAAGATCTATAAGGGTCCATTTCGTTACCAACTCTCCATCATCATAGCTGGGGACCACCGGGAAATCCCTCAAGGACCTCTGATAGAGAAACCGCTGATCCACAGGCGTACATAATGTGCGTGTTCTCCTCTCCCAGGCTCGGGGAAGTCGTACACCATGATGGGCTCCGTGGACAGCCCCGGTCTGATCCCCAGGCTGTGCAGTGCCATGTTTGAGCGCACCGTGCAGGAGCAGAGGGAGGAGAACAGCTTCACCGTGGAGGTCTCCTACATGGAGATCTACAACGAGAAAGTCCGAGACCTCCTGGACCCCAAAGGGTACGACACACGAGCCCCCACTCCTCACATGCCACCTCCCAAATACTGACCTCGTGAAAGCATGTGGGTTCCTGAAGATAAAATCTTCATATCGTAGGTCAATGAGGCCCTTGATACTGGGCTGCTATTATAGAAAGCATAAAGTGAGTTGTTTAATGCAATGTCATATGACTGTTCTGTTTGGATGAATGTGCTGTCTAGGCTAGAAAGTGTTTTTCTCATTAGGCGTTCCTGCATAACTTCCAGTTATGATGATATCACACACATACCCTCTATATTACGTGACATCCAAATTTAGCTAGTTATTTGAATTGGAAAATGGATGCATAATGCTACACAATGCGCGCTAGTCTGCTGTAAAGGAGCAATAACCACAGAAAAGTCCCCAGTATACCGTTGAGGCACTAAAACCTTAATGACCTCCACAATTACATCAAGCAAGGATGCTAAATGATGACCAGACACTCGCTATATCGATAAACTATAACAATAGGCGCTTTGGGGCCTGCTTTTACGTTCTTTGATTTGAATTAACACTCCAGATTTGACTCCTCCCGCTGGTATAGATGACGGGGACAGGCAGCTGGCCGATGTCCACAGAGTTCATGTCCAGCAGGCTGGCCGTAAATCAACGCAGCAGGCGCTAGCGGGCACTTTTTGTTTCAGAGCTTTAGTTTCAGAGTTTTACCATAATCAAAATAAAGTTGATTTCTTTGTATATTGTCACTATTGGTGAGGACTTCCAAGTTACATTCCCAGTATGAAAGATGCTGTGGAGGAGGTCTTGTCATGGATTCTGTTAGTTCTCTGCCCTCTGCTCGCTAACAGGAAAGCGGTCAGTGTGTCTGCTCAGAGTTCATGTCCATCCTGGGTTTGTCAGTAAATCAGGATCCCAGGGGTGGGGCCCTCTATCCCCTATCCGCATGCAGGGCTTTTGTGTTTCTGTCAGTGAAAAGGGCCTCCTGAACCCAGACACCGCTGACCTCTGACCCTGCCCCTGTCCCCACAAGACCTTTGACCCCTGTTAAAGCCGGCCAGTCCGGCGGCATACCATCTGACAGCCATATGGAGCCGTGGCCATGTAGTGCAGAACGATGAAGCTCTGGTCACTATAGGAGGGGTTTAATAGGGTTAAGGCTGGTTTTATTAGATGGACTGACTGGTCTTAAGGTTAGTAGGACATCTCAAGTGATGAGCGATAAACATGTAAAACAATAACCTTGGGAAGGCGGCATTGTCCGTGAGTTGTAACCATAACGGAACGCCTTGTTGTCAATGCTTCTTGACGACAGCAATCAAATGCACAGTCGTTAATTTAGTAGTTAATAGTAGTTAATTTAAACCTATTTTCTTCCACCAGCATTGATTGAATAATTGGTACTGCTAGCGTTTATCAAAGTTGATCTCTTATTTTGAAGAGCCAAATTTCCGTCGGTGGATGAAGGACGAAGCTCACCATGTCCTTGTTTAACCTGTAGTAAGATGGCAACCACCATAGAGCCACTATGTGAATAGGAGAGGAGGAATATGACATACTGTACAGGTGATTGAAAGGAACAGAATGAATGGTTAATGGGCTCGATCCCATGATATTGACTACAACAGCTAGCAAAACGATGCCAAAAGCAAGATAAAACAATAGGGCTATAAACTAAACTACTGATTTATATTGTTTAATTCGCAGCTATCATGCCAGTAAGTGGGTTAAGATCTGAGGCTGTTTCTACAAAGGTCTTCTAAATTCCTAAACACCTATTGGCCTATGAGATCAGTGGTGCTCAAACCTTTTCATGTCAAGGACCCCCACAGTTGAATGTATTTCTTGGATATTCAAAGATTTGAACACCTTCAAGACACAAAAAGTATGCTTGTTCCACAGTGTTTTGTTGTGTCTTTTGCAGGAGCAGACATGCGCTGAAAGTGAGGGAACATAAGGTTCTGGGACCGTACGTGGACGGCCTTTCTCGACTGGCTGTGGCAAACTATAAGGTAACCAGCTCAGCCCAACACTAACGGACACCAACTGTGGAGAAATGTACTCACATTGCTTTAGTTCAGATTTTTGGAACTTAACCCTTTGATGGCCACGCCCTAATTATTCAATTACCTTATCAGGCCATCTCAATCAATACATAATCTAAATATTTGAATATCTATAGAATAATGTGTGATATGACCAAAACTTAACAAAATGTCTCATTTGAAAGGTACAGGTCTCCAGTTTACACAGAAAAAAAAATTATCACTCTAGCATGTACCGTTATTTACTTATGAGCATTCTAATACCTGGTTGGTTAGACCAGAAAATGCCCTGCTGAGAGGTCATTATGAGATACAGCTGTCTTTAGTTTTTTTTTCTTTCTCTGCCCATAGGACACTGTGGGAATGGTCTACATTATCACACAATACCTTATTTGAAAGCTGCATCTGTCTACTTTACTCTGAAAAAGGAATCATGTTTATACCATGTTGCATTCATCTTTGGGGGGGCTTACAATACACCATACACTGACTAAAAAAGGCTTTTTTCAGGTCCCACAAAAAAGTTGTGACATGTATACAGTATCAAGCCAGGAATCATCATCATCATCATCATGCTCCATGCTTTGAGTTGCATACACCATGGTTTGGGAAAATAATATTTTTATATAAAATGTATCTTTTTATATCCCAGTACATGCACCAATTGCCTCTAGAACAGGGGTTTTCAACCTTTTTCATCCCAGGGCCCACCATTTATTCAGCATTTGAGCCACGGACCACCATTTGAGGACATTTTAGCCCCACAGCCCCCCCCCCCCCCCCCCAAACTAAAGATTTCCTTTGCTTCTGTCCATGATTGTATAGATTAGGACTACTGTAATTCACATGATGAATACTTTAACTCTTGAGGGTGTAAAAATGAAACCAAATGGACCCTGAAACCAAATGGACCCGCCAGGGTCCATTTGGTTTCAGGGTCCATTTGGTTTCATTTCTACATTCTCAAGAGTTACATCTGGGTAAACAATTTAGCTGGGGACCACCTGGAACCCTCTCAGGGACCACTGGTGGTCCCCGGACCACCGGTTGAAAACCCCTGCTCTAGAATCTAGTCTATAAACTTGATTTGCTATTCAAACCTATTGTCTGTTCACTTCAAGGGGCCAGTCCAATGGTGGCTCTTGTACATAGACTTCTATTGAATGGGGACAAAACTTTTTTGACCCCTGAATATCCCTGCTAGATGTCACAATGTCGCATGAATTTCTCTTCACAGTGTTGCCAACTTGGCACATTTGTCACTATATTTAGTTATTTTTTCCAGACCCCCTAGCGCCAAAATTATTGAAAAACTCATGGAGGAAAATCTAGTGCTTTTTTGCTGGTGAGTTGGGCTAAAAACCACTGCTCTAGCATGCATTTTGCATGCATTTTGGAAGTGCCACTAGTGCATTTTGGAGTTGGCAACACTTCCCCTCAAAATGGATACTTGAATGGACACATTGGGAAGACGAAGCCAGATCACTGCGCAGTTGTTTTTTTCTGTTTGGAACAAAGGAACGGGCCGGAACGCACGCGCAAAATGGAATCGCTGTAGTACCACCTTTTTGATACCAGGGACCACCATTTATTCGGCATTTGAGCCATGGACCACCATCTGATGACATTTTAGTCCCACAGACCCAAAACTCTCTGTTTTTATCTACAATTCTAGCCTGCATTTCGGAAACATGACAGGCAAACCTAGATTTCTAGTCGTGTAGATTTGGGCTGATTCAGATGATGAATATTTTAACTCTTGAGAGCGTAAAAATGAAACCAAATGGACCCGCAAGGATCCATTTGGTTTCATGTTTACACTCTCAAAGAGTTACACCTGGTTAGCCAACGTTACATCATTTAGTCTGGGGACCACCTGGAACTCTCTCAAGGACCACTGGTGGTCCCCGGACCCCAGCTGTAGAAGTGGTGATGATGATCGAGCGGCCGGGACCAGGCTGTGGTTAATTTTTCTCCTCATTTGTCTCCTCCACCACCCACCACCACCACGGAGGTGCTTTACTTGCAGCAAGGATCCATTTGGTTTACGCTCTCAAAGAGTTACACCTGGTTAGCCGCCAACTTTACATCATTTAGTCGGGGACCACCTGGAACCCTCTCGGGGACCCCCAGCTGAAGTAGTGGATGATGATGATCGAGTGGCTGGGACAGCAGGAGCACGAACCAGGCTGTGGTTTATTTTTCTGGGAATTTTTCTGGGTATTTTTCTTTTCCTCCACCACCCACCACCACCACCACCCACCACCACGGAGCTCTTTACCCTGGCATGCTGCTTCAAACACGGACAAACAAACGGATCGCTTATAGTCTGGACAACAGGACTGCAGAACGGTGAGAAAAGAACACCCCATTTTATATGCGATGGCTTGTTTTGGTTTTCTGTGATTCTTGGGCGTTGTTTATCAACTCTGAGTGCTTGTTTTGCCTTGCCTATACCTCCGTAGACAAAAACAAGTTGTTGTTTTTTTCTATTTGATGTGATGTGCAAAAAAAACATCTACATTTTATCTGTGTTTTGGATTGTGAGGCTTTCCGGGAAACATGCAACTAAGCCCCCACCACCAGCATATATTGTGCTCTTATGGCGTTTTGTTATGGTATTGTGGAGGTGTTGTGGGGGGGTCCCTCAGTTGTGGGGGGTCCCTGTGCTGTGGGGGGGGGGGGTCCCCAGGGTTGTTTTGTTTCTCTTTTTGGCTTGGCTTTGTTATGTTATTGTGGAGGTGTTGTGGGGGGGGGGGGGGGACCCTGTGTTGTGGGGGGGGGGGGGGGTCCCTGGGGGTCCCCGGGGGTCCCCGGGGGTCCCCTGTGTTGTTTTGTTTTCTCTGTTGGCTTGAGAAGTGATTAGCATTCAGGACATTCTGATACAAAGGAAGGGAGGTGTGTAAGGCTGAACGATGCTTGCCACAGTCCACGGAGGGCAGACGATTGTGTTTTAGCACTAGTGTTTAAAAGACAGATAGATCTCTCTCTATTTTGGGTAACTTTGGGTAACTTTTTTGTACTGTAGTGGGCTATATGATAAATTTTGAGCAAACCCATGATGGCAGCTACATGGATCTTTGTGACAAGCTAGCTTAGGGTCCCCTCTAGCCTAAGCACCAATAAAAACAGAATTACGTTTATTACGTTTGCAGCTGGCATCTCAAAATGAATAAATTACGCTTTAGACGTCTACAGCCTTCATAGGGTTAAATATGTGAAATACACTAACCATTAATATACAACGTCAACTGTATTAATCGAGTCCCGTGTTGGGAGTTATGCTCACACACAAGTAATACGTGCAAGCGCCTATTACTTGTGCGCAATGGGGTATGGAGTCTGCCAGTTTGTGGCGTTCTGGGGTCAGGCATGCCAAATATGGAGTGTGTGACACAGACTCTCTGCCAGGCCTTCATAGTTAAGGCTCACACTGTGTTCACACTCACTGCGTTTGCAATAATTGCAACACTGGTGTACATGGTTTACATTTAATATACCTTTTTTCCCAGAAAATGCCTACACACGCAGTAAACTCCTCTGACCTTTACAGGTCTTATAATATACTGTTCAGAATTGCATTAACTCTCAGAGTTTAGCTGTGCACATGTATAATCTCTTTTAGCACAGAGTATTACACCAGTCATACACAAGACAAACTGATTATACTTAAATTCCTACAAGTTTTGCCTTTTACGTTCTAATACTCCACTCATCTGAAATTCCAGTAATATATGATCTGTTTCAGTGACTTGCAAAGAAACAAACAAAACATCACAGCACCCAAGGATACAACGATGTATAGGTTACACCAGCTCCTATACACCACCAATGAAAGGGGCGTTTATCCCAAAGACTATAACTAAATTAAAATCTGCTGTCAAAATTAACGCTGCTACCACATGACCGCGGGCATGAAAGGCCGCCATCTGGCTGACCCGGTTATTTTAGCTTACTGGATATCTCTTTCTGCCTGTGAATGAGGAAGTGAAAGGCATCATTATCAAGAGATCATCAAGGAGCATATTGAAGAAGGATAGGCAAATGAAACTAAAAATAATAAAGGTTGAATGATATCAATCAATTCAAATGGCCCCATATGTCCTCTGTACAGAAGTTATTGCCACATGTACTGTATGAAGTATTGTGTTGTGTGTTGACAGGACATCGAGTCCCTGATGTCCGAGGGGAACAAGTCTCGCACCGTCGCAGCCACAAACATGAATGAAGAGAGCAGTCGATCACACGCTGTCTTTAATGTCATCCTTACGCACACACTGAAAGACCTGCAGTCTGGGGTAAGACACACGCGCCCACACACACACGCACACACACCACTTGCAGTCTGTGGGAAGACACAGGCGCCCAGCTGTGTCTTAGCTCTTTAGAAACATCTTATTTTAGCTGTGGAGATTCTTCATTACTCTCCCCATGACCCAGATATTCCTAACCTGTACTACTACTGAGTCATTCATGTTTCCTGCTACATTTGTACAATCCCTTCGATCTCTTCATACTGTAAGACATGGACAGAAACAGTGCCACCGATTAAAACTCGACCGATGCCAAATGTTCCGTTCACATCCTGATTTTGAGTGACACCGAGATCGAAAAGTGGTATATGGTATACCGCTAGTGCCTCAGCGGCATATACCGGTGGCCCAGCGGCATATACCGGTGGCTCAGCGGCATATGCCGGTTCTAGAGTGGTATACCGCTCCGAAAAGTGGTATATGGTATACCGCTAGTGCCTCAGCGGCATATACCGGTGGCCCAGCGGCATATACCGGTGGCCCAGCGGCATATGCCGGTGGCTCAGCGCCATCTGCCGGTGGCCCAGCGGCATATGCCGGTGGCCCGGTGCCATTCCACAATTCCGAACAGTCATTGTTGCGACCTTCCATTGTTCCGAAATTACGAGACGCAAAACCCTAGCCCCCTCCAACCGTAACCCTAATCCTAAACATCCGACCCTCAACCTAACCTCACAGACCTAACGGTCTGTGAGGTGGTTGAGGGTCGGTGGTTGAGGGTCGAATGTTTGCTACAAACATTGCTACACCCTTCTCTAAACATACCCCTAACCCTAACCGCAAGCACGTCGCAGCTGATAGTGGATTTCCAGCGCATGTTCAGAGCGCTCAGTTTCTGACCCCTCAATGTCGCGAAACACCGTGCCACAACACAGGGGTGTTATGTGCAGGTGAAAACGAGTGGCATTTGCCGTTGGGAAATGGTATGTACCGGTGGAACACGAGCGGTATACCACTCTAGAACCGGCATATGCCGCTGAACCACCGGCATATGCCGCTGGGCCACCGGTATATGCCGCTGAGGCACTAGCGGTATACCATATACCACTTTTCGGAGCGGTATACCACTCTAGAACCGGCATATGCCGCTGAGCCACCGGTATATGCCGCTGATCCACCGGTATATGCCGCTGGGCCACCGGTATATGCCGCTGAGGCACTAGCGGTATACCATATACCACTTTTAGATCTCGGCCCTACTGCTGATTTTAGAGAGCACTAGACCAAAGTCAGTGCTGAATGTCCACTCCAGAGTATCCCAAGAAACGGATATTTGCTCAAGCGTTAACACATTCCCCAGCTTTGGCATGAATCTACATCATTGGATTCTTTTTCCTCCTATATTGATTTTGCACTTCTGTAAATAACAACACTATACACAGGTTCTGTATGGTGTGTGTATTCAAAGATGATGATTTGATCCATTTGATCCATCCAACAGAACACACAGTAATACGATCCGGTTCTGCTCCCTTGGGCTCAACCTTTTTCCGGGTGAAGGTCTTTGGACTGAACAGACAAGCCAATAACAGCAAATTGTAGTGTAAAAATGTATCAAACGCTGTACCCATCAGTAGTACTGCCCTTCTCTTGTTTTCTTATTTTTCCACCCGTTGCCTGAGTGCACGTCACTGTCCTCTCAGGGGAATGTGTGTCAGGCCTGCAGCAGTGAGTACTAGTAGCACTTGTAGCTGTAGTCGCACGAGCACTCGAAAGTTGGTCAGTCTTTCTGCCCGTCCTACTTTTGCCAGTACAAGGTCCTGAGCACTTGTTTCCATGGCGGCCGCCCGGGACACAGTGTGGTTTAAAAGCAGGAAATACTGTTAATAATTAACGGCCATGTCACTCAAGTCTGTCATCTGATCTGCCGTGTGTCTGTTTGCTCTGTTTACAGCCAGGCTCTAGCTCTTGAGTCAGTCGTTGTTTCTCTGAAAGCCATTGAGACATACTGCTCAGTTTTAGCTGTAGTCCGAATCAGAAAGACTTTATTGTTGCACCTACAGTAAAGCGTGAAATTGAATTTCCAAAACTCTTCGGACTTGCGGTCTGAGTTACAGTAATAAAGCTAATTCATCCATAAAGGGGCCATAGCTTTGGTTGCTTACACCTACCTACAGGGCACTGCTTCATGGATTCAGCTATAGGAGAGAAGAAATCTGCTGAACATAAAAGAATCTTCTATGAAGTCATTAGTCGGAGAACCATTTAGCCTTTAGCCACCGCTTGTTTTCCCAAGTCAGCCAGACTTACTCACTGAAGCAGCAAGACAGTCAGCTGACCCAGCCCATTATCCCAACACAGAGGGAGCTGCTCAGACCGGCTGACAGTCAACCAGCCCACCAGACGGTCAATATGTACGGCACTCATTGAGTCAGTCAGTTGGTCAATCAGACAGCCAGATACGCCAGCCCAGCCCAGTGACTTTGTATGCCGTTGCATCACAGTGAAACAAGCTGATCTGGGAGCAGTGTTGCCAACTGCCAAAATCCAAAATGCACCATAGTGGCACTTCTAAAATGCACTAGAATGCCCTAGATGCTTGCCTGGAAGGAAATATATACAGATTAAAGTGACCATTAATCTTATTTTAGTTGTGTAGACATGGGTTAATTCAGATGATGAATATTTTAACTCTGGAGAGTGTAAAAATGAAACCATTTCAGAGATTTACATTATTCTGGTTAACCAAATGTCCATCATTTAGCCTGGCCACCACTGGTTGAAAACCACTGTCATAGGAGGAAAAATGGTTAAAAAAAAGAAGAAGAAAAAAAAAAAATCATTTTTAGTGCTGGGGGGGGGCAAAAAAAGCTAAATATAGCAACAAATGCGCCAAGTTGGCAACACTGTGCCGGTAAAAATGTGATAATAAAGTGAGCCACTCGACAGATTCTTATCCATGACTGCTTTAGCTACACTAAATAAATACACACAGGTACAGGGCAGAAACATGCCCTTTACCTGTGTGTATTTATTTTATGTGTTGGGTAGTAAACGTTTGTCAACAATAGTACACAGGAGCATCTATGTAGTTATCTTATCAGGCATTCTGTTGCTATGCAATGCCACGAGTTGACGCTATTCTCTCTGACCAGGGCAGGCAGTCAACAGTGCACAGTGCTTTCATATCACCTTTTGGTATCACCTGAGCTCGCTTGGGACCTTGACTGATGGTGATTTCAAAACGGTACCATCCAGGTACTGTCCTCAATTTTTGCCCAAAGGACATCATAAATGAGTTGACCCAGAGTCCTATATATTATCCCTGGCACAGAGGCTGTGCTCTTGGGGCCTGGCCAGTGCAGTACATCACACCCTGGGCGAAAAGTGAAAAATGTAACAGAGGCCGAGGGGTCAGGTCACCGTCGCACCACCAGGCTGTTGTGAAGTAGTGTGGCTTTTTTGCTGCCAGTCTACTGGCTGGACAAGGAGTGATGACCTTTAATAACATGTGGAGACCGGAGACACAAGGCTGTGAATCGTAGAGTTTTCCCCAAGTCCAAAATCTCACACTCCAAAGCGTGTAACACAAGAAGAAGTAAATGCTGAGATACAAATGTAGTTGGGGATATTCTAACACTTCAAGCGCATGTGAAGAGGAGAGGGAGAGAAAGACTAGCATGACATAAAACATGTGAACGAAAAGCACATTTGAATACAACTAAAAGTAATCAAGCATCTCTGCATCATTGATGCATGATAGAGTATAGAATATATGGACAGCACAGAGAAAAACAATTGTCTGTTTGCTATGAAAAACACAATGTGCAGCACATTACACAAGGCCTTTAAAACAGGTACAGCAGCAGTTCAAAAAATCTGTAAGCATAACAAAAAAATAGCCCACACAGCGCAAAACTGTACCAGCAGTATGTCGGTCTTGTATCAATTTGTCTCCCTGGATCTGAAGATTACAAATGTTGTTGGTACATCCAGCTAAAATGTGCTGTATGTTTAGTCTTATGTAGCTTTCTCTTTACCTTAATAAGATTTTGTTTTCCAGCAGAAAACTTACACGATTGTTTACACTGCATTACATGCAAAATTTAGGTGAAGTAGTGACCTTTAAAAACAAAACATCCATCCATCTTCAACTGTTTATCCGAAATTGGGTCGCAGTCTAATGATTGCAACAGAGTTTTCCAGTCTTCCCTTTCCCGTGGCCGTGCAACATTTGCAACTTCCTCCTGGGGGATCCACAGGCATTCCCAGGCCAGTGTGGAGATATTCAGTAATCCTACCATCTGGTCTTTGGTCTGTCACATTGACTCTACCCAGTGGGAGAAGGCCTTCCTAGGGGGACACTCGGGAGGCATCCATACAGCATGCCTGAACCACCTAAGCCGATTCTAAATCACAGGAGAGGCCGTTCTACTCAGTTTCTCACTCACGCATGGCTAAACTTCTGACCATATCTGTAAGAGAGATGTCAGCCACCTCAAAGTCATTTAGTCTGACCCCACGAGCAGACAGTCTGAGAGTTAAACCGCATTTCTGCATGGTATCCAACCATTCATTGAATACCTACAGTACGTCATTTGAACTCCTATCCTCTGTTGAGAGAGAATCAAGCCAAATTTAAGGCTGATCAGCGCACAGTGGAACAGTGGTTAGTGCTGACGCCTCACAGCTAGAAGGTCCTGGGTTCGATTCCCGCTAGCGGCACTGCTGTGGGTGCTGGCGGCGTGTCTGCTCATCCACGTCATCAGTGCCCATACCCGAGGCGGGGTTGGTGAAACGGGCTTTCTGTGTGGAGTCTGCATGTTCTCCCCGTGTCCCCTAGGGTAGATACCTTCACAAAAACATGCAGTAATTCTGGACTCTAAACTGCCTCTCCCTGGCCAGGTTGGAATAACGTGTTCCTTCCACGCGCTACGTCCAACCAGGGTGAAAAGAAGGCAGTTTGGACTCCTCATGCATTGAAGGAAGCATGAGGCCAGTCCGCTGCCTCCTCAGGTTGGCAGAGGATGTGTAGAGCCCAGGATCACATTTGGAATTGGCACAGGGTAAAAAAAAATGGGTTGCAAAATCGTGGGATAAAAAATGTTTTTTTTAAGGCTAATCATTGGATTTTTTGTACACCAAACAGCTCTGACTGAAGCGAGTATGCAAGTGTGTTTATTTTTCTTATTGCTGTTGGGCGGATAAGTTGATGGCAGAAACTAACTATGAGATTTTTTATTGCAATGATCAATAAGACTTCACACGATATTGAGGAAATTTTCCTGTAATAATCATTCATCAGTACTTTCCTGAGCTCTGCAGTGTTGCCACAATCCCCCATAAATTCCATGAATGCAGCATGCTGCATTTCTGAACACTGAGTGTTTCCTCACCAACACATTAAAGCACTGCGGTGGTCGCACCTGCTGCACACTGATGATTGCAAATTCTGCATGCGAGTAGATTCACAGAAATGTCCATGGCAAACCATGAAATTGGAGCATTAAAAGTAATTTATGGCTGTCTTACATTGTCTGTCCATGCAAAGACATGGCAACACCCCCCACCTGCTCGTGCTCTCTCTCTCTCTCTCTCTCTCTCTCTCTCTCTCTCTCTCTCTCTCTCTCTCTCTGTCTCAGAACAAGGGCAGTCTTTGTTTTCACATCACACTGTAATCTTGCTGCTCTTTTCTCACTCAGCACGACCTCCGGACACATGCGCGCACGCACACACACACACACACACACACACACACACACACACACACACACACACACACACACACACACACACACCAACTCACCTACAAGAATGCATACGCATGCACAGAATCCACTTAATGTACGGCTTTGCATACACACATGCACAGTAATCCCTGTATGTTTGCACATGCAACGACATGCACGCGCACAGACATGCATACACTCCATATCTCACCTCTCTCGCTCTCGCTCTCTCACACACACACACACACACACACACACACACACACACACACACACACACACACACACACACACACACACACACGCACATACACACAGGTAGTATTGCTGTCTCTTATCCTCTGTGTATCCTCTACCATTGCCTCAGTCTGTCTGTCTGACTGTCTGGTTCTCTCTCATGGTGTGTTCTCAGTGAACTCATCATTAATATCACTCTTCCTTTCTCATATCAGCCCCTCCCCCTGCAGAGCATTCAGGATGTCCAATCACAGAACAATAGCACTGTTGTGAACACCGCGTGTGTGTGTGTGTGTACGTGCGTGTGTGTGTGTGTGTGTGTGTGTGTGTGTGTACGTGCGTGTGTGTGTGTGCGTGCGCACACTGCACGTTGTATGGAATGTCCTCTCGGTTAATGAGCCTTTTAACGTGTAGTACTGTACAACAGCCTGACTAGCACTATACTGTACATCTACTGTAGTGAGATTACTGTACATCTCCTGTGCATACTTGGCCAAACAGTCTGATATTAAAAAAATCACGCCTATGATTATCATCATACTGTACGTCATCATTGCCGACTTCTTACCGACAGTTGAGAGGTGAAAGCCTCCCATAAAACATCAACATTTGTGTTACGCAATGTTTGTATGTGTTTACACTATGACGTAAAATGGTCTATTCGTTGTCAATGACAATTGAATGTTTGCGAACGGCTAAGCAATTCTCTTGTGGGAGCATCGCAGACCACCCGAGGCAGGAATTTTGTAAACGCAACCAGCAACACTTCGGGTGTGTGCCGCAAATCCAAGACAAATATATTTTGTCATTATTCAAATCCATAAACTCTGGGATCCCTAGTCAAGTGATTCTTTTGTGGGGTTGCACCTTGAAATGTTTAACACTAATGCTTTTTCTATAGGGCTACATTTGGTTGCAGGTAATGCCAGTTGTCTTCAAATGTAAGTTAATTGTCTCTGTCTATGTGTCTCTCTCTGTCTCTGTCTGCCTCTGTCTGTCTCTGTCTCTCTCTCTCTGTAGACAAGTGGAGAAAAGGTCAGTAAGTTGAGTCTGGTGGATCTGGCGGGCAGTGAGAGAGCAGCCAAGACCGGAGCTGCTGGAGACAGGCTCAAGGAAGGCAGCAACATCAACAAGTAAACACACACGGACGCATGCAGACACACACACAAATTGCATGCCATCCAGGTGCATAGACAAAACATTCATATGGACACATAAACACATGGATATGTACATACATACACAGCCATGTGTAGGTAATTGCACGGCTGTCTCTTTCCTTGCTAAAAGTGAACGGGGTGAGCAAACATAAATGGCAAATGGTGATCATAGTATTGTCCCCCATCGCATTCTACTGCATCACGGCAGATTCATTACTGTCGTTTCTGTGTGTGTGTGTGTGTCTCTCTCTCTCTCTGTCAGGTCTCTGACTACCCTAGGGCTGGTCATCTCAGCCCTAGCTGACCAGGGAGCGGGAAAGAACAAGAACAAGTTTGTTCCCTACAGAGACTCTGTGCTGACATGGCTGCTGAAGGTAGTACCGCATAGTTTAACACACTTAGAGCCCATTTTTTTTACCTCCTGTCGCCAAACACTCGCGAATCTACTAGCTATGTAGACTGGACAGACTGGACTGGTCTGTACTGTACCAAGTAAAAGTGCCCATAGTGCAGAATTTCACAAGTTCAAAATGCACACAAGTATTATGAATAGCTCGCTATAGATCAGCTATTTTCAAATGGCCAAAATGTATATATGGCTGAAGTGTTGACCAACACAGAGAAGCTGGAAGTACACTTCCTAAAATTGCCTGAACAACGCTCCATGTGCCCCAAAATCATCTCCCTTCTTGCCTGAAAACTATGGAATGCACTTCCCATTGCAATCAGAACTGTAGATTCACTCATAATCTGAAAACGCACCTCTTCAGACTCCATCTAAGCCCATAACACTTTACAGTAGTTCTTGCCCTAGGCATGACCTCCTGGAGGCGTATGCAAAGTCTATTACAATGGTTATTCAACCTTTTTGATGCCAAGGCCTACTATTTAGTCAGCATTTGAGCCACAGACCACCATTTGATGACATTTTACCCCCACAGACCCCAAAACTAAAGATTTATTTTGTTTTTGTCCACAATACTAGGATTTAGAAAACAAATCAGTCAAACATACAGATCAAAATGACCACTAATCTTCTACATTCTCTAGTTGTGTCGACTTGAAACATGAAAACAAATAGACCTGCAAGGTTCCATTAATTTACGCTCTCCACCTGGAACCCTCATGTTTACGCTACGTCACCTATAACGGACCCCTGGTGGTCCCCGGACCACTGGTTGAAAACTACTGGTGTAATAGATTGCAGTATATGTAGACATATAGTATTTCATGTAAACATAGCACTTTATAGCAGTTGTATACACAGTTTAATCTTATCATAGCAGCATGCTCTGGACCACAGACAGTAAAAGATTTTCCTGTCTCTCTCTCGGCCACCAGGACAGCCTGGGGGGAAACAGCCGTACAGCCATGGTGGCCACGGTGAGCCCCGCCGCCGACAACTACGACGAGACGCTGTCCACGCTGCGCTACGCCGACCGCGCCAAGAGCATCGTCAACCACGCCGTGGTCAACGAGGACCCCAACGCCAGGATCATCCGCGAGCTGCGCGAGGAGGTGGAAAAGCTCCGGGACCAGCTGACGCAGGCTGAGGTCAGAGAGGACCAGCGGAGTCCACCTTTTTCATTCCATGGTCCACTAGTTATTCAGCAAGGATTTTCACGTTTTTTTCTACAATTTAGGGGAGATAACTGACAGAAATGTTGGTCAAAATAACAATTCTTCTACATTTTCTAATTGTGTAGATTTTGAAAATTCATTTTAAAGCTCTCAAGAGTTACAGATCTACGTATAAGGGTCCATTTGGTTACCAACTGTCCATCATTTAGCTGCATGGGGACCACCTGGAATCCTCTCAGGGACCACTGGTGGTTGAAAACCCCTGTTCTAAATCATGAAAGTGTTCTAAGAAACACACGTTGCTCTGTCAGTGTTTTCTCAAACTATTTCATGTCAGTTAAATATTATTTGACCACCGAACTCCCAGAGACCTCCTAAAAGCAAATGTCTTTGCTTTGTTTGACCTTCTTCAAACATGAATAATCTCATAAGACATGAAGAACAAAAACAAGGAAAAAGGCTATAATACACCTTGGCTGATATTGCATGCGTTCAACTCACTCCTCATCTCAGTTACTTTGCAGTGCTCTGCTGACGCATCACAAATTAAATTTAAGTGTTGCCGCATGAGTCCTGAACAAACACTATTACCAAGCTGACTTTATATTGGTTTGCTGGTTTGTGAGCCGTTCTAAATGTAACATGACTGTGGTAGACCCAGGCCCAGGCAGGCACTGGATGTATCATTCATACAAAAAAATGTAGACCCATGAATCAAATCAAGCTGTTTATTATATTGTGGGCACATTTGTGTTATCTGCTGATCGTTATCTGAAGCACTTAATAAAGGGATATCGTACAGTGATACAGTGAGGCAGTGTAAGGGAGATGGACTGAAGGGAAGGCGAGAAACCACGCGCACTAGGGAGTTCAATTGATCCCACATCAGAGGCATCTTCACAATTGAAGCGCCTTAAATTTGTATCACTTCCCCCTCGAGACAAGTCTTTATAAGGACCCTGTGGCTGGTAAATCCCCGAATTCTCCAGATGCTTGGGATGACCTTTATACCACCAAGTGGGCGGCAGACTACAAAAACACTGCAGGCACATGTATAATTTACCAGCTAGTTGCGGATATTAATAATCCTTCTCTGAATGGAGGAGTGAGAAGCACATGAGGAAATCCAATTCAGTGGGCGTATAGAGAGAGAGAGGGTGTCGAAAAAAGCAGAAAATAACTGATTATGGGACTTGTGAATTATGCCACAGGAAAAGACAACAAACGGGGTGCTTAAAACGGCACACCATACAGTGCAAGGGGGGAGATGATAATATTCTGTTCTTAGCAGTATTTAGTTCTATTTCCTCCCTCCTGACTGCCAGAGGGCGGTGCTTTAAGTACTGAATAGTCCCTTCGCACATGCCGTTCATTCGGGATTCATAGGACAATAGTTAACATACGTAACATTCGTTCTTTATTGCCAGGCTGTCAGCGTGTGGCTTAGAGTTTTGCAAGCTACAAGGTTCAGGGTGTGTTACGACGTTAATTAATATATACTGTGTGTATTTTTGCACTGTACCTCTTCTCTCCTCCAGTCTATGAAGGCTCCGGATTTAAAGGAGAGATTAGAGGAGTCCGAGAAACTCATCCAGGAGATGACCGTCACCTGGGAGGAGAAACTTCGCAAGACAGAGGAGGTTGCACAGGTACAACACTCACTCACTCACTCACTTGATCACTCGATCGATCACTTGATCACTCGATCACTCGCTCGCTCGATCACTCGATCACTCGCTCGCTCACTCACTCACTCACTCACTCACTCACTCACTCACTCACTCACTCACTCACTCACTCGATCACTCGATCACTCGATCACTCGATCACTCGATCACTCACTCACTCGATAACTCGATAACTCGATAACTCGATCACTCACTCACTCACTCACTCACTCACTCACTCACTCACTCACTCACTCACTCACTCACTCACTCACTCACTCACTCACTCACTCACTCGATCACTCGATCACTCGATCACTCACTCACTCGATCACTCGCTCTCTCTATTCTATTGTATTATTATTAACACACTGTGTCCGTGTGCTTGTAGGAGCGTCAAAAGCAGCTGGAGAGTTTGGGTATCTCCCTCCAGTCTTCAGGGATCAAAGTGGGAGATGACAAGTGTTTCCTGGTAAACCTCAATGCCGATCCTGCGCTCAATGAACTGCTGGTCTACTATCTGAAGGTACACACAAACACCCACACACGCGTGCTCCATGAATGGAGCACTTATAAACTGTTATTTAACAGAACAGTGTACAGTAAGGCTTCATACACACATAAAGAACACATTCTGTACTCTGTCTGGGTTTCATGAATTCATGAAAGTCATGCGGTTTGACCAAACAGTTGTGTTTGATCGCCCCCATCCCGCCATTCAAACACAAGTGTTTGTTCAAACCATGTGACTTCCATTGGAGAGGCGTTGAGGCGGCCATGCAACCTTGGCAAGAGCAGAGAACATTTGTTCTTTGTGTGTGCATGAGGCCTTAGTGAACATGTTGTTCGTCACGCTGTGTGTTCCAGGATCACACCAAGGTGGGTTCAGCAGACTCTCAGGACATCCAGCTGTGTGGGATGGGCATCCAGGCTGAGCACTGTGTCATCAACATCACCACCGACGCTACCGTCATGCTCACACCATACCGCAACTCCAGGTAAACTACCGTCATGCTCACACCATACTGCAACTCCAGGTAAACTACCGTCATGCTCACACCATACCGCAACTCCAGGTAAACTACAGTCATGCTCACACCATACTGCAACTCCAGGTAAACTACAGTCATGTTCACACCATACTGCAACTCACGGTAAACTACAGTCATGCTCACACCATACCGCAACTCCAGGTAAACTACGGTCTTTCTTCCTGCACACAAGTAAGACGCGCAGCATCTTAATTGTTTGTCAAAAGACGGGCGACGTGGACGGGCGACGTCGCCCGGAAAGATAAAAATTGGTGAGCTTTTCGGCCGAATCGGCTGACGTTTGGCCGGGGTTAACCAATCGGAGCCAAGTGCTGCTTTTTTTGCCCTCGACCCGAAACCATTCGGCACAGTTTGGTTCCTAGTTCAGCCCCATTTCCTCCTCCACCATACTATTTTTTTCAGTGCACCACAGCACCGTCGTTTATGGTACTCATTTTGCATGCCATTCTAAGCGAGAATTTACGCTAATGAACGTCGCCGTCGCTGATATCGGGCGGCGTTTTTTATCCAACACATGCCGTTAAAACGTACTGTTAGTGCTCCCGATGTTCCCACCTTGCACGGTGTCCTCCGTCATAGGGTCTGTGTGTGTTCGTGTGAATGGGCGAATCAATATAAGAAGCAATCTATGCAAAACACCTCGGATACAGGTGCTATGTCAATGCACCATTTACCATTTTGCGTGTGTGTTTTCAGAACATGTGTGAACGGCTCTCCAGTCACCAGCGCTCAACAGCTACATCATGGAGACAGAATCCTCTGGGGAAACAACCATTTTTTCAGGTACACCTCTGTGCAATACAGATTTCTTTACACACAGGGACGGAATTGATCTATTTCTAACTATGAGTTGTCAACTTCATGTTGTCCAAGTCACACATGGGAGATGCCACCACTATCTTCTACCTCTGGTCAAAAACAAATTACATTTCAAAGCAATTAACTGTCATGACCACTGTCTACGGCAAAGAGAATTCCCTATGACTCGGGGAGATATTAGGCATGAGCATCCACTGTCTTCTCAATATTTATAGGTTTGTCTGTCTGTGTGTCTGTCTGTGTCCAGGATCAACCTGCCAAAGCGTCGTGGTCGTGAGGATGAGGAGGCCGAGGGAGGTCAGATGAAGAAGAGTGGCAGTAATGAGCAGCTGGACGGTGACGGGGACACGGCCAGCGAGGTGTCCAGCGAGGTCAGCTTCTCCTACGAGTTCGCTCAGACTGAGGTGATGATGAAAGCCCTCGGACACAACGGTGAGGACAAGCTCAGATACAGTACAGTATGTGGATGGATGTGTGTGTGTAGGGGGGGGGTAAATAGAAACCTAAATGATTGATGCTGCAGAAAGTCAGATGAATGGGTGGGAAAATGGATGACAAACATTGACAAAAACTAAAAACCAAATGTATGACCAAATATATTGACATTTCTGTCAACACAGACTAAAATGATAAGGAGGGACTAGTGGAGACAAGATCCAAACTAAATGTAATTTATGGATCTTGTTCACATGCCGGTCATCTTACCATGTGGCGACAAGGTGATTGTATTACACAATGTCCAACTCACCTACACGGCAGCTTTGCCAAAAGCTTACATGTTACTCCGTCTAGTGTCAAAGTTTTAGTTTCATAAAAATCCACTGCAAACATGTTAGTGGCTACTTTCTGTCCTTGCAGGTGAATCTTTTGCAGTTTGGATATCAATCATCACCATGCTACTACCACCTGTTTAGAATGTGCACATAATGCAGGAGGCAGTGGGACATTGCTTTACTGAAAGTGACTGACATGGATGGATGGATGGATGGATGGATGGATGGATGGATGGATGGATGGATGGATGGATGGATGGATGGATGGATGGATGGATGGATGGATGGAATAATGGTCAGATAAAACCCCTGTTCTCTCCCCTCTCCCCCTGTGCAGACCCCATGCAGGCGGTGCTGCAGTCCCTGGAGCGGCAGCACGAGGAGGAGAAGCGCATGGCGCTGGAGCGACAGAGGCTCATGTACGAGCAGGAGCTCCAGCAGCTCCGCAAGAAGCTGCAGCCCGGCGACCGCCAGTCCTCCGGCCAGGGAGCCACGGGGGCGCCACCACCCGGAGGCCAGCCTGCCGCCGGGCAGCCTCAATACCGCAGCCTGGAGAGGCTGAGCACCGGAGGCATGTCCCACTCAGCCAGCGCACAGAGCAGGCTGCGGCAGTGGAGCGAGGAGAGGTCAGCACACTGTCTGTTCTGGGGGCGGGGCGATGGAGAGGTCAGCGCGCTGTCTCTGTTCTGGGGGCGGGGCGATGAAGAGGTCATCAGGACACTGTCCGTTTGATTTATATATCATCTTGCGTAGCCAGACAACTATTCCACAATCTCTAAATGCTATATAGGGCGCCGCATGGCCCCGCTCCCTAGCCTGTTCCGGAAGAGATTTCCCCCATTCATTTTCTTCATAGACTTTTCAAAAATGATTTGTATAAAAACCATTATGCCACGGACAAAGCCAACTCGGGCGTGACAAACCTTGAGAACAAACACAATATTTTGCATCGAAAAATAATTACAAAGAACAACAAAGACCTATCCTTAGATCTTTCCAGTTCTGCTAATAAGCATGCTATGCATCCTTGGGTGATTTATATTTATATTAAGGTAAATTTGCGTGACTGTAAAGGTGAAGTCAGGAAGGCTTCACCTCCTCTGAAGGAAGCTCTGATTATGAGTATATGATGGGAACATTTGAAAATTGCGAGAGGCACCAGTCTGTAAATTGAGACTAGGTGATTTTTTCCTATCACAGGGTATGAAAACCAAAACCTTTTTTCACTGACGAAACCTAACTGACTAACTGAATATATTGAAAATACACCTATTTTGTTGGGGAGGTGAGACTGCTATCGAAGAAATGTTCCAGTAGGACTTAGAGAAGAGTCATTTTATGTTTGGTTGCACTCAGGTGTACCGCTCTGAAAATAGCACATCTATAAACTCACAACACATTGTTGCGTGACAGACTTGAATTCTGTCTGAGGAGACTCGCTTGTCATTATATTATTGGCTCAACGATGCAAACAAAAAAATAAATAAAAAAAGCAAAATAGCCCACTGAGTGCATCACCGACATCCGTACAAATGTAAACATTTTATGTAACATGTTATTTTACACACCAAAACATTCTGAATGAAATGCACATACAGTACAAATTAAAACATGGATGGTTCACCGTTGCAGTTCACCGCTGCAGTTCATTGAAGCGTTTTACGTCGTACAGAAAGGCAGGGAGGGAGGTAAAGCACACGCGTCACACTGCCACTCAAAGTGGCTACTGACCAATCACAGCGCGTCTTCTCCGAGACTTGTCATTTCAATTAAAATTTGCTTCATTGGCATGAGAAAACAAGCGTTTGCGTTGCCTCTGACTGGCCCACCAAAACGTCGACTTCTCTGCGTCACAGACGCTTGCCCTCCCTCGGGATACAGACGACCCAGAGCCGAAGGAGGCGTCTAACTGACTCACCCTTTTTCTCCTCTCTCCTCCTGCAGGGAGGTGGTTCTGACCAGGAGCCTGAGGAAGTTAAAAGAGCAGATAGTGCGTGCCAACCTCCTGGTTCAGGAGGCTGGCTTCATCGCAGAGGAGCTGGACAAACGCACAGAGTACAGAGTCACCCTTCAGATCCCTGCTGCCAACCTCAATGCCAATCGCAAGGTAACACACACACGCCAAACAGTAGACCTTGCAGCAAGCACCCCCCCCCATCTGCTATGGTCCAATCACAGCTAAGCATAACATGACAAATCTCTTCCCCAATAGTTTTCCTATATGATAAAACGAAGGCTATGTATGTAACTACGGTTTTATGAATCCAAAATGACTGCCAGGGGCGAAGGGACTATTCAGTGCTTAAAGCACCGCCCTCGGTCAGGAGGGATGAAATAGAACATTGTTTTATTTTATCATTGTTTCGTCATTGTTTTCCAAAAAAATACGACAAACCTCTTGGCTAATAATAGTTTATAGGTCTGCTATTATCCGATAACGTTCACTTCACAATTCAATAGTGATGCTAGGGTTCAATTATTTGGCTAACCAACTAATGTAATACAACAAACAAACAAACAAACATTTAAATGTGTGTGTGCACAGCGTGATGCGGTGCTGAGTGAGCCAGCAGTGCAGGTCAGACGCAAGGGGAAAGGCAAACAGATCTGGGCTCTGGAGAAGATGGAGAACAGGCTGGTGGACATGAGAGAACTGTACCAGGAGTGGAAGGACTACGACGACGATAACCCTGTGAGTCAGCAGTTCTCATGCTCTTTGTTATGGACCCCCTAAATTGATGTGTATTTGGTTTGATTAAAATGATTGTGATGCACCAATGACAGGGGTTGACACTAAGGTCTCCGAGGCACTTGCCCATCGGGCAAGTACAAGTCAGGTTCTACTTGCCCTCAGGTCATGGTCACTTGCCCCCTAAAATATATTGTAAATTTTCGTCCCTGACAGGGTTCCAGATGGTCTCCAGTTTAGTTGGTTAACCAGATGTAACTCTTGAGAGCGTAAAAATGAAACCAAATGGACCCGCAAGGGTCCATTTGGTTTCATTTTTTCAAAATTCATCATCTTTATTAGCCCAGGTCTACACAACTTCATTTTTTCAAAATTCATCATCTTAATTAGCCCAGGTCTACACAACTAGAGAATGTAGAAGATTAATGGTCATTTTGATGTGTATGTTAATTTTCCTGTTTTGTTTCCCAAATCCAGCCTGGAATTGTGGATAGCTAGAAAGCAGGGAAAGACACAGAGGCAGAGTGCAGTGACTGCCTTCAAGACAAATTTATCTTGTGTTGTGTTATAGTGCACTATGTTGCACACTTGCCCGATCGGGCAACCAGGTAGCAGTCTTCACTTGCCCCACCATTTTTTTTACTTGCCCCGGGCAAGTGTTAGTGTCAAGCCCTGAATGACCACAGTGGTGTAAAGTTGAGAGGCCATTGTCACTTGTCGGTCGACACTTGTCTCTCAAAGTATGAATTGACATTAAATCTTACTGTCCAGTACATGCACTACATGCACCGCAAGAGGTTGTTGTGAATATTTTGACTGAACAGTGTGGTTGTGCATGATATTTGTCAAATTGCTTTGGTAGTGTGGTTCACCCCAACACACTCATCAATCACATCCACTTATCCAGACAGATAATCTCAGAGAATTTGAGTCAAATGCAGGCTTTACTTTTCCCAAGCAAAAGCTGTGTATGGATTGCAGATTTGATAGGTTACACTAGTCCTATGAAAACTATTGACTGTACAGTACATCAGAGAGGCTTATTGTCTTATTGTTGGTATCAGCCAGGGTGCAAGATTCTATCCCTTGACTAAAGCAACTGTTGATTTACCGTAGTTGACTAATATGCATTATGTTGGGCCTCCTAATGGCTGATTTTACACATGGTTGCATGCTGAAAATTGCAGATCTACAAGCTCTTGTTGTGAGCTTGTATATTTGCTATTTTCAGAGCGCAAACCAAATCACATGTCTTTTAGTACTTGATGCCTTCTACATTAGTTCCTCATTTACATTTTAGTCTAGTATTTATTGGCAGACAAAATTGTCAGTATAGAGTTAGTTTTTTATTTTATTATTATTATTAATAATATTATTTTATTTTTCATCTGAATAGTTTTCTACAGAATCAACACTGGCAAAAGTGTGTCTAAAGTCTGTATATTATCTTCACCTCTGTTTTCGTCTGTCCTCTAGGTGATGCGTTCATACTTCCGCCGTGCCGACCCGTTCTTCGACGAACAGGAGAACCACAGTCTGATCGGAGTGGCCAATGTCTTCTTGTCCTGTCTCTTCTACGACGTCAAGCTGCAGTATGCCGTTCCCATCATCAACCAGAAGGGCGAGGTACAGATAGAGGACAGGATAGATGAATGGATTGATGGATTTTTTTTCCAATTGATTTCTTTTACGTTCCCGTTTGATTTGTGTCCCTTCTCCCTCCTGGTGTCAGGTGGCTGGACGTCTCCATGTGGAGGTGGTGAGAGTGGCCGGAGGCTTCGATGACGGAATGGCTGGAGGAGACGAGGACAACAGCCCTGACGGAGAAATGCAGGATCGCAAGCTGGTCTGCATGGTAAGAGAGATTAACCTGACCTGGCCAACTGGATGGGGGCAGTGGTGCGTTACTTCTACTGCTCCCATCTAGACACTCCGGACAAAATCTGACCAGAGCTATATTCGGCCGTATACGGCTGGTAGAGGCGGGATCAACGCGGGACTTGTGTCATATTGAGGCTGTGCCGTAGCGCTAATGTAAACAACAACCTGACAATACTACAACTTGAAATAATCATGGAGATATCATATTTTTGTCCCACTGTTGTCCTGCATCGTTTCTGCTTGAGCGTGCCCAGAACAATGTACAGTAGGAGGATGGTTGTTGTGAACTCAATAGTACCACAATCTGACAGAGTAAAGAGAGATACACACAGACCAAAAGTGCTATTCTTCACCACACGTTGCATACTTTAAACAATATACATTTACTGCAAGGTATTTATACAAACAACATACAGTATAAACCTTACTTTAAGGGTAGAGAGACGTTGGCTGAGTTGTGTTCTTTACTGTGTCCAGATTAAGATCCTCCAGGCCACGGGTCTCCCCCAGTACCTGTCCAACTTCGTCTTCTGCCAGTACTCTTTCTGGGACCAGCCGGAGCCCATCATCGTGGCCCCCGAGGTGGACCCCTCTGCCTCCTCCCCCAGCAGCAAGGACCCTCACTGTATGGTGGTGTTTGACAGCTGTAAGGTGAGAGCTCAGCTAACGTCACTATACAGGCCATGGAACCGTTAAAAATGCAAATCACAGACCAATTTTTTTAGTTAATTTTAGTTAATACTAGAGGTGGAAAATGAAAATTGATTCCCTGATCACTGTTGTGGAATATGTGTTGTGCTTGTAGGAGCTGGCGGTGACGGTGACAGAGGAGCTGATAGAGTACCTGACGGAGGGAGCGGTGGCCATCGAGGTGTACGGTCACCGACAGGCTGATCCTGGCAGGAACCCTGCTCTGTGGGACCTGAGCATCATCCAGGCCAAGACGCGCACACTGAGGGACAGGTACTGTACACACACACACACACACACACACACACACACATACACACAGGCTGGATGATCACTGGTGGGACGGCCCTGTTCTGTGGGACCTCACTGTCATCCTGGCCACTATGTTGATTTGGTCATAAGGATTGATATTAGTGTCCTAATAGCTTTTTCTGGGTTTTTCCGGATCAGGCGGCACTACTTAAGTGTTGGGTAAAATGGAGAGCCACTTATGGTGGCCTTAAACTACAAGATTATCAGGTCTGATAATCAGGCATAATCATCCTCTAGGCTAGTGTTAGTGTCCAGAGATCCAATCTGAACCCTCCTTAGTTGCTCTCAGAATGGACTGATATTTATCTGGATTGCTACTATGAGAAATGGCACAGTGGATTACCAAGAGAAAGAAGGTCACTCTTTGGATGCAATAGGCATAAACTATTATTCTTTATTATTGGTGTTTTCCGGCAAGCCTGAGAATTTTTTTGTGTGGTGCCTTAAGATCTGCTGTGATGATCTTGTAAGACTATTCTGTAGCATGTGATGCTACCAGATTTCAAATCTGTTTACAATCGTTAAAAAATGTTGTAGAGTGTTCCAAACCAAGTTGTCCAAGAACAAGAGAAATCTAACACATGTCGCATTAGTAAAACAGTATTCCTAAAATAATTAGTTAGAATGAAAGAAATAGCATGATGTGAGTGAATCATGACTGTAGTAAAAGTTACCAGCAGTACATTAGTTGGAAATTGCCACTCATAATGCCAAGTAAAAGATTTGGCATACAGTATGTATGTCATATATGTATAAATTAATTGATATACTACACTCAGATTGATATGATGCATTACACCTGGTTATAATGATAAGCACAATTACATGTCATTGAAGCAATTTAAACATTCTGTCAAGATCAAACACCCTTGCTCTTATACACATTACATTACGTGACAGTAGTTTTAGAATAGTTTATCTTTTGATAAGAGTAATGCTTTAAAACAATTTATTGATAATTAAGATGGAGTATCATGATCTTTAAGGGTGAAAACATGCAGATAATCCAAAGCATTACTCCTGTTTTAATTCCCAAAGGTAGTTAAAGTACACCTGGATCTTTACACAACCAAAACTCCCAATTTAATCACAAGATTCAACATGCATCTTATTGTCTTCTGTAAAAGAGAATTGACTGAACCGTGAATCTGACATTGTCTCCCCCTGCAGGTGGAGTGAGGTGACGCGGCGTCTCGAGATGTGGATTCAAATCCTGGAGATCAATGAGAACGGAGACTTTGTCCCTGTGGAGGTTGTACCTGCTAGAGACGTCCGTACTGGAGGCATTTTTCAACTACGGCAGGTGTGTGTTCATAAACTTCATAGTTGCTTACTTAGGTACAAACCGGCATCATTTACAGAGCAACATGTGAATGAATGTATGAACATCAACATGTAAACATTTAGCAGAGAATCTGAATACAGAGAAAGCAAAGACAACACAAGGCAATACTTAAAATGCATAGAAATGATCATCTAGGATCGTATTTCATATATATTTGTTTTTCAATGCAAAAATATTTAACTCAAACCTTAACTCAAATCTTTGCCAAATACATTATTTTAGGGCTCCTTGACAAGCTCTGCAGTTTTCAGAAGAAGAGTTTAGAATTGGCCATACCAGGAATAGCTGGTAAATCCCTGTGTCCCTCTCCTCTCACTCCCACCCTGCAGGGCCAGTCCCGTCGCATCCAGGTGGAGGTGCGCTCGGTGCAGGACTCAGGGACCATGCCGCTCATAGCGGAGGTGCTGCTGGCCGTGTCTGTGGGCTGTGTGGAGATCAGGCAGTCCAGGATCAACAACAACAACCAGAACAGAGCCACGGAGCCCGCAGGGCCGCAGGAAGCCGACGACATGGACAGCTACCAGGTCAGATTCAGAGGAACGCTTGTCATGTACATGCATGGGTCTTCTCCTCGTACAGAGTGAAATTAGTCTTCCACCTGATCATCAGTACTTTACGTACGTGTGTGTGTGTGTGTGTGTGTGTGTGTGTGTGTGTGTGTGTGTGTGTGTGTGTGTGTGTGCGTGTGTGTGCGTGTGCGTGTGCGGTAGGAGCGTGACTTGGAGCGGTTAAGGCGTCAGTGGCTCGAGGCTCTTACCAAGAGACAAGAATATCTAGATCAGCATTTGCAGACCCTGGTCAGCAAGACAGGTAACACACACACAAATACACGTGATTAAATTTACAGTATATTAGGAACACAGGTAGCCTGACCCAGCCAGTCTGCTTTCTGGTCTAGAGAGGTGGATGTGCGTGGACCGAGGGCTGGAGAAATATTGGTTCACCGATCAATATTGGCCCTCCCCTCCCTAGTAGAAACAGTGGAGAAAATTGACATCACTATATTTTGCACTGTAGTTAACCACCACTCCTAGGCCAGGAAATGTCTTGTGTTCCTGCAGGACTTTTTTATTTTATTTTTTGACTGTTAACGAACAAAAATAAAAGCCTGTGTACCGAGGCGAGGAGCACATGTAACTGCAATAGGTTCCATTGTGTTGGTCTGCTAACTGCTGTGTTTCTATTGTGTTGGTTGCTGCACAGAGAAGACAGAGGACGACATGGAGAGAGAAGCTCAGTTATTGGAGTGGCGTCTGACGCTGACAGAGGAGAGAAACTCCGTCATGGTTCCTTCTGCAGGCAGCGGGATCCCTGGAGCTCCTGCTGAGTGGTGAGTAACACTTCTGTCTGTCTTTGTGCTTTATGTGTGTCTGTCAGTGTATTTGTAGCTTGCAGCAGAATCCACAGTGCTATTTTGACCCACTAATAGCCCAGTTTACATAGTTAGTCTATTAGTAATCTGTTTACTGTAGATTTTGGTCTTACTCAACATTCAGGCATGCCTAATTGTCTATATAAATTAAATGGAAAGACTGAGCGTGTGTGTGTGTGTGTGTGTTTGCATGTGTGTGTGCAGGGTTCCTCTCCCCGGGATGGAGACTCACACCCCTGTTCTCTTCCTGGACCTCAGTGGTAGGCTTCTTTGTTGTTTCCCTATACTTTGTAAAGTTATGGGTACAGGTAAGGCTAATAATGATATAATGCTGTCCATTCCCTCCCAGCTGATGACCTGGGCTCTCAGGACCAGTTTGAGGTGCCTGAGGCAGGGGGTTGGGATGCCACTCTGAGTGGAGAGGACGAGGATGACTTCTTTGACCTGCAGATAGTCAAACACTATGATGGAGAGGTGAGGAACGCTGTATGTGGTTGTTTTACTCCTCCCCTTTTAGTCTGCGATTTCAGCTATATGCATTAATTGATTGATTGATTGATCTCAAAAACAAAAAATCACAAACAGAAAGCATGTTTTATGGACATCATGGCATCTGTGGCCACTCCACTACACTGCCACCCATTCGCCACCATGAATGCATCAATTTAACCTTTCAAGTACATGACACAGGTTGTTATTATGGCAACCATAGCTGTCCCAGCAGCCTAGCTAGTCCTAGCTAGGCTGCGTCTCATGGCTAGACACCGCAGAATGGATGTAATAGAGAAACGGTGTGCTGAAAGTATTGTTTTTATTGGAGCTAATGGAGAGGAGTAATATTAAACTGTCACAGGTCAGTTAAATACGCTTCTGATAATAACTGCTACTTCGTCCTTATCATCATCAACACTGATCTCTCCCTCTCCAGGTGAAAGCGGAGGCGTCGTGGGATTCGACGGTCCACGAGTGTCCCCAGCTGAGCCGAGGGGGTGCGTGGCTGGAGCAGCGCGTCTACCTGACGGTGCGCGTGGTGGTGCAGCTCAGCCACCCTGCCGACATGCAGCTGGTGCTGCGCAAGCGCATCTGCGTCAACCTCAACCCGGGCCGGCCGGGCTTCGCCCAGAACTTCCTGAAGAGGATGTCCACCCGCAGCACCATCCCCGGCTGCGGGGTCACCTTCGAGGTGGTCTCCAACATCCCCGGGGTGAGCCTTTGGACCGTATAGGATGCTCCTTTCTGTTAACACGTGGTAGTGGACCACTGGTGTCTGTGCTGTTTCCCTCATTTGTGGGCTTATTTCATGTGTTGAAAACCCCACAGGGAGCGTTAGATTGCCTCATATAAGATCTGTGTTCCCAAAAAGAAAGGAAAAATAGGTGTAGACAATAGCTGCTGACGAGGTGTGATGTTTGAGGTGAGGTACTTCAAAAGTCAATGACACGTTAAAATGATAAATGTCGACATTTGAATTTGCAATGCACGCCCTTGTTTTTGTCTATGCCATTTTGACAAAATGCTGGGCTAGAGTGTGTGGACACACATGGACACTTAGTCCATTATAACAAGTCTGCTGTTAGGTGTGTGCGCGTGCGTGCGTGTGATCGCATTCGTAAGTCAAGTTAGTATGCAGCCGGCCTAGGCAATAGGCATCCCATAACCTGCAGGGCTGTAACCATGACGAGAGATCCTATTGAAAAACAGCTTTCCTCGCGGCCTGCATGTGCTAAAGGTCAATGCTCAATTGCATGTTGAGACCGTCAGCCCACTGAGGAGAACCATGCGGAACAGACTGACAGACAGACAGAAGTTTCCTTATGTAGGATGACTGAATACCAGAAACAGACATGATGTAACTGATGCACAACCATGTGCATTCATTTTCAGCACATTACACTCCAGCAGGTCTCGTGATAACTCTGATATCTACATCTGCAATACTTTGAGATGGCTGTGTACTACTGTCCAAAGTGTTGTGCAGCAGTGTGTTCATATTAATGAGATGTACCGGTGCTGTTGTCTGGTTGGGGCTGGCAGGACGCCCAGTGTTCAGAGGACAGAGAGATGCTGGCCAGGCAGGCTGCCAGTGCAGAGAACCCCAAGTCAGCCGACAGCCAGGCGGCCATCGAGAAATACCTCCGCAGCGTTCTGGCCGTGGAGAATATACTGACACTGGACAGGCTGCGACAGGTCAGAACACACACACACACACACACACACACACACACACACACGCACATGTAAACTCACACACGAACGTGTGTACACACCCTCTCACACGCAATTAGGTTGACAGAGATATAGATAGACACACAAGACACACAGTTGTACTGACTCACTGTGTGTGTGTGTGTGTGTGTGTGTGTGTGTGTGTGCGTGTGCGTGTGTGTGTGTGTGTGTGTGTGTGTGTGTGTGTGTGTGTGTGTGTGTGTGTGTGTGTGTGTGTGTGTGTGTGTGTGTGTGTGTGTGTGTGTGTGTGTGTGTGTGTGTGTGCGTGTGCGTGTGTGTGTGCGTGCGTGTTCTTCAGGAAGTGGCTGTAAAGGAGCACCTGGCTGGCAGAGGGAAAGGAAACAGACGCAGTCTGAGCTCGCCCAGCGTCCACAGGGTAAATGTTACTGAAGCTTCTGTAACACTACACTATACACACACACACACACACATAGTAAACAATAAATGTTTTATATTTGAGTCGAGAGGCTCTTCCTCAGGCCTTACTGAGAGCTGTGTCAGTAATTGGGTGCAGCTGTCAGGACTGTGAGGACACCAGGAAGCTGTGTGCAAAAATAGTTTCAAAGACAGACAGTGAAACTTCTGTCACTATGGGCAAAGGGAAAAAGTTTTTGCATGTACGCTCAACAGGTAATTCCAACAGCAGTTATTGGATAACATGTTCATGATTTATGGCACTTTTGTTTGCAGAGATGAGCCTTGTGAAACAATGCCCCCTTTTGGTTGATTATGCAGTGGATTATGCGAGTGTGTAACCAATAAGTTAGCTAAGCTTATGTATGATTCATTGTGACTATTTTTAATCTATGTCATGATGTATGGCCGTGTTTTTGTTCTTGCTTAGTAATGCTTACCGTAAGTCGCTCTGGATTAAGAGCATTTGCTTGCAGGGCTGAACTGGGAACTGGGTGAATTTGTCACAGACCGGTCGGCCCATTTTTGCAGAAATTTGGCCCAGTCCGGTCCACCACAACCACCATGCAGATAGCAGAAACTCAATTCCGTCAGCGCGCACACAAATAAACAAGCCCTAATACCACCACTTTTACAGAACAACATACATTATAGAAACCAACAGACACCTACACAACCCTTTTGTTTCTCTCACAAGAATGATGCTAGCAAAAGGATCCAAGATAGAAGAGGCTTTATTTGTCGGTCACTGATAATAACCAGTGAAATTTCACTCAATAAATGCCTAAATTGTAATTTCCCATTATGACTTTGATTGGGCCTTCAAAATACGGGTCTCCACTGACAAAAACACTGGCAGTGGTGAAATAATTTATGAATGAATGAATATCAGGCGGTCAAGTGTGTAACACGAAACATGAGCGGACAGCACCGCTGTAAGACCGTAGATGAGCTGTCTTGTTGTGCTGCTGGTGTGACATCTGACAGTGTGCTTTCTGCCCTCAGCTGTCAGGAAGTAGACAGGACCTGGGCTCAAACTGCATGCTGGACGATAACAAGGTAAAGCATAGGCGCACATTGCACACGCAGCAACACACACACTGCAACTGTACAGCATATATAGTATACACTATAGTAGTATAGTATTATAATACGGTACTTCATACATACACAGAGTGATCCTGAGTAGTTTTTTGACTTGTTCTTTTCTTTACTGGAGTGTTTTCCCTTTTCAGTACTTTTACTTCCATTCTACTACATCTATATTATTTATACTTTTACACCGCTACAATTATTTCATAGATTTTCTTGCTTGTGTGATTTTGATTATTATTACATACCTGTGTATTACAAGCTCACACAATGCGTCACAGTGCAACAGCGCTATTTTCAAAAGACATCACGCATTTCTTATTTGAAAACCTGTGCTCTTTTCTGCCAACTGTTAATGAAATATTCAATCGATCCACCTTTTCCCCTCATGTCAAGTTGAACTGACCTTTCCTCTGTCTCTCTCCGTGTGTCAGAGCCGCTGGGAGAGTCAGCAGGACATCTTCATGCCGTCTCAGTACTACCGCAGCCTGCCTCGTCCCTCTCCCTCCTCCTCGCCCACTCCCACCCCCAGCACCACTCCACCACCCACCACCACCTCCACCACAACCACCACCTCCAACACCACCTCCCCTCAGGCCCAGGACCCTGAGCAAGGTATGCTGCATGCTGCACCACCACCACCACCATCACTCGTCCACTTTAACCCATCCAGCCATCCCTGCCTGGCTTCTCACAGGCGGCAGGCAGGGCCCACTTCCAGAAAAAAAAAAGAAACATTGATTCTAGAACTGATTGTGTTTGAGATACTTGGGCCCTTGGTGCTTTCACAGAACCAAGTGTCAAGTTCAGTTATCGGTTTCACCTTTTTATTATTGTAATGATGATGTTTCGCTTGTCTTTGCATTTCTAACCTTTAGAATCGTGTGACACCCCTGGTTAACAGTTCAGAGCATGTATTTTTGGGTTCAGTTCTGAACCAGCTTGTTTTCACTTGTCACTCACATTTGTGATCCACAACCCTGTGCTATTTCACTCTCTCACCTCTTTTTTACCGCTCTTTCTTTTTTGAGAGATGCCACAACTCGTATCAACCTTTTCCCATTTGAAAACAGCCTCTCTCCCTCATTTTACATCTCTGTCTCCTGTCCTCTTTTCCACTGTTTCTCTGCTCTTACCTTTAACCCCAACATTGCAGCCCAGGGGCGGATCTAGGCATGGGGGGCAATGCCCAGACTGCCCCACCCAACATGATGGCATGCAAAACAACCCAAGATATTTCAAATTAAAGTGCTTATATTTAAAATGATGTGAACTACTACTGCTACTAGCAAACTACAATTGCTACTAGCAAACTACAATTGTGGCGTCACTGAACCAATACCAATCGATCGTTCAAAACCGAAAACTCTCTGATTCAGACCTTTAGCTTTATGCATGCTGCATGTCTGTTGCAACTTTGACAACTGATGTTATTATTGATGCTTACCTGCCTAATATAAGTCCTGTAACCAAAAATGGTATGGGTGCGGCTTTGCGCCACGGGCGATGAAGCCACCCCCATACCCTTCTCTGAACCAGAGACAACACTCCCTGAAGTCCCATTTGCCACTAATCTCATATCAATATATTTAATGCTTTGATGCAGCAAAAAAAACATTATACATGGTGTATGCATACTACTAATAATTATTTGCTGGTTCATCCATGGTCTCCTTTCTGCAGTTGGTATTAAAGTGCATCATGGATGAGAGGATCAAAATCATGTAATAATGAATGAAAGTCATTTGCATTAGTGTAAAAAAGGGAAAATTATGTAGATAACCGCCATTATTACTGTAAAGACTACAGCACATCTCTGACCATCACATTAGATTCATGGAACACTGATACAAATTTAAAAACGGCTGTTAGAAAATATACTTGACTTTTGACTTTGCTGATGTTGTTTTGTCACATCTCAATATTGCAGAACTCAACGCAGGCGTCAAAACTTGTTGTCAGCATGTACACAATCAATAAATATTAATACTGTGTCACAAAACAACTATGGAATAGTTAATTGGATACTTGCAAATGTTTAGTCTCCTACTCTATACTGATTTGTCTCCCTACAGTACTTGTTCTGCACCAAATCGCTTCGTCAGAAATGGCGCATCTACAAGCTGGCAACGTGAGCTTGTGTTATTTGTCAACTGCTGGGTTGTTACCTCCACAAGACCGGGAAATTGAAAGATCTGATTGAAACTGAAAGATCTGATCTCAAACAAGATGCACATTGATACAAAGTCTGTCTGTCTGGATGTCATGTCTGGACAGTGGATACAAAACGGAGCCAATGATGTCCACCTTTTGTAGACCACTCAGGTGTTCAGTCAGAACAATGTGTTTGAAGTTTTGAACGACTTATTCCTTTGTCTTTTCAATACAGTTCACATCTGTTCACCAGGCACATTTTTCTTCTATAACCCATATTATCATAGTGATGACATGTCTGTGTGCATCAAAATTCAATTCAGTGTGGCATCTGGGAAATGTTCTGCTTGTCTTCTCCTTCATCAGGATTTAATCATTCTTTTGGATTAATTTGTAGTCTTGTAATCCATTGAATTTACATGTTTTGTTTTTTAAACAGTTGTGATCATCTGTGTTTCAGTTAAATGTTGGGTAAAGACCAGCTGCTATCTCTATTCCTCTTAGTCTAGTGGGTGGCTGCATCTGTTTAGTGTTTTTTGGCATTTCCTGGGCTTGCTTTCAATTTCCTGTCGTAATCTTTTCACACTTGCTCTACTTTCCACACCTCCTCCTTCTCCTGACTCTTCTTTCTGTCCATTCTGCTCTTCTTTCCATCCCACGGCCTTCTCTTCGTCCTCTGTCCCTCGTTCCTTTCATTCCGTTCCGTCCCATCCCGCCCCTCTCTCAGGTCGTTCAGCGTTGGCTGCTTCTTATCTTTCAGTCAAAGCGCTGGTCCCCCAGATGCCCAAGCTCCTCAAGTCTCTGTTTCCGGCTCGCGACGACAAGAAGGACCTGAGGCCTTCGCCCCACGCTCAGCAGGTGAGCTTCGTTATGTTCATGCACAGTTTGAAACTCCAGGCCACTGTGCACGGTCCGATCGCCAGTGTTCATTTATTTATCCATTTGTTACTCACAGAGACCAGCTCAGTGGCCTTGTGGTTAAGAGTATCCGCCCTGAGACTGGGAGGTCGGGGTTTGAATCCCGAACGGGTCATACCAAAGACTCCAAAAACGGGACCCTCCCTGCTTGACACTCAGCATCAAGTGTTGGATTGGGGGGTTTGTCCCTGCAACATACTAGTGTCATATCCAGGCGGTGTGCTTGTACATCAAGCTGCCTCACACTACAGAAACAGGACCTAGGCTCCTGTACTATGGGCCTCAATGGGTCAGCTGGACCTCATGACATCATGGCCTGGAAAGGCTACTTACTCCCAGGGAGTGTACAAATGATGAGTTTACTGTGTATTTACTTTAGAGGTTACTGACACACTGTAGACAGCAAGCATCTTCTCATTGTTTTCAGAAAACACTGAGTTATTGATCAAAGTAGTTTAAAGACATGAACTTGTTACTTGTTATCCACTGTAGCACCTGCCACGAGTCATGACGTGGTCTGGAGGGGACGACAGCAGAGGCAGAGTAGAGCCGGTAAGGCAGCATCCTTACATTGTTTAAAGCCAACATTAAAAGTCCATAGACTCGGCTGTCACATCTTGACATCATGTCTGAAAAGCCAGCCGTCGGGGGGGCCTCGTGCCCCTCAAAACAGCCTGTATTGTTCTGCATGCGTGTTCCCCCTCCCTGTCCTGAACGTGTGTCTCTCTCCCTTCTGTGTCTGTGTGACGGCCGTGCCCCTTATAGGTCCCCGTGCTGGGGCGGAGCCTGGCCGCAACCCCGCCCTCCAAAGACAGGTGGGCCGAGTCTCCCGAAGCCCCTCCTCCTTCTCTTCCCGTGCATGACCCGCATGACGCCTCGCCCCTCAGCCCCCTCAGCCAGTCGTCCAGCGGCTACTTCTCCACCAGCGTCTCCACGGCCACCCTCTGCGACGGCGTCGTCGAGCCCGCCGCCGCCACCTCCTCCCTGCACCCTTCCTCCTCCTGCTCCTCTCTCCTCCTCTCCTCCCCGCTCGACGCCGCTGGGGGGGTGAAGGCCGCCGAGACGACGTTACCCACAATCCCCCAGCAGCAGGAGCAGGAGCAGCAGCAGCCCCAGACACGGCAGCAGCTGCAGGGCGCTGACCGGAACGGTGTTGTTGCCTCTCCTCAGTGCGACAGTGCAAAAACGACGGCGGCCAATCACAACAGCGCCTCTGTGGCCGTGCCGGCGGCCACGGTGGGGAAGTCCGCGTCTGAACCGAGGCTGGCCAGCGCCGGACGAGGAGGAGGGGAGAGCTCAGAGAGGCTGGAGATCCTGGACGACGACGAGCGCTGCCGAAATTACACGCTGCCGGACTGGCTGGCTGAGGGGGCGTCGGTCACCGTGGGCAGCAACAAGGCCGGGACGGTGCGCTACGTGGGCGCCACGGAGTTCGCTGAGGGGACGTGGGTCGGGGTGGAGCTGGACACGCCTGCAGGTCTGTACGGTTTATAATGCAGCCACGATCACACACCCGCAGGTCCGTGTTAGGGCTTCAACCAACTAGTCGACTAATTTACTAGTCGTCTAATTTAACCACTAGTAATTTCTTTGATACTAGTTGACTTTAATAATAATTATTATTTGTATTATTGATATTGTTTCAGTCCTACAACATAAATCTGAGCTACTGTTAATCACCAATGTAGTTTTCTTTTTACAATAACAAATATTATAATAATAGTAACCAAATAGCCCACCAGGCTATTTGGTGCAACAAAATAGAAGAACAGCTGTTCTTCTATAGTAGCCATCTGCACGCAATAGTCTCCTACTCTGCAATTATGTATAATATTGTGCTCGTAGGTGGCAGACTGTTAGCATAAACAAAAACACAGCTGGCGCAGCGACAACAGAACAAGCATTGGAACGGCGGTTAAACCTGTTTGTTGATCATAATAATGATAATAATGTCATGCGGACTGAAGACGCTGGTGTTTAAAACCTACTGAGGTGTTACACTGCTTCATCATTAGCTGCTGTTCAGACATAACTTTTTCCAGAACATTATCAGGGAAGATTTCTGCATCCTTTGATTCCTTTCCACAGGCATGTGGAACACCTCTGGCACACCAGTTTAATTTCAAGGATCCCAGTTTAACACAAGCATTAGGCTACAGATCCCGTTTTTAGTGGTGTTTCTACATTCTACATACTCTTGATATTGTAATCAATGTGTCTGTTGACTTACATTTTTGAAATTACTGCCAGCCTTTTCGAAAGCAAACTGTAGTTGGTTTTAATTTCTTACAGTACCAAATGAAAATCAATGTGCACAGACTTGGATAGGGTAGGAAATCCAACACACTAAAAATAACGTCATTGTGCACTTTAAAACACAGCTTTATTCTTTGTTCTATTTGAAAAAAGTCCCCAGAGGAAATCCTGTTGCTTAATTAAGAAGTACACATTTATGTCACCACATTTACTCCAGTGAAGCCAATGAAGCTGAACTTTTCATGTCCTGCATAGTGACACAGTGTTTATTTTGACAGCAAATGTCCACCCCCTCCATCCACCCTGACTCTGGCTCTCTGTCCGTCCAGGTAAGAACGACGGCTCGGTAGGCGGTCATCACTACTTCCACTGTAACCCGGGCTATGGCGTGTTGGTGCGTCCCGACCGGCTGTCCCGCCGCGACCGCCCTTCGCGATGGAACGGAGAGAACCGGCGCAGTGGGGACTTCTGCCCGCCTGTGGTGCCCGTCCTGAGGGGAGGAGTAGGAGGAGGAGGGGACGGCATCGGGGCGGCACGGCGCAGAGAGCACCGCAAATCCTGGAACAGCTGAGATAGAGAGACAAAGAGAGAGAGAGAGAGAGCGGTAACGTCCCAGCACACACCTTGTCTGTCCCCACGTCTCGCGTGGACCACAAAGGGCTGGACGGGGACGTGTTGACCCCTCAGTCTCGATAGAAACCCGACTGACTCCCTCCCCAATCTCCTATCTATGCAACAGGCTCACTGATTTTTCGGAATACTGCCCGTCTGGGGGCACGTGCCCCACCACTCCCCCATCCCCCTCCACTGGTGGGACAAAGTATTACATGCAGTGCATCCGTTCACAGTGAATGGATGTCATTGGAACAACTTAGCCGGTCTTTTATTTTATTTTGTTTTTAAATTAAAGTGGGAGAGACTTGTACACAGCGAACGGAAATCAAGTGGTTTGTGCTGAGCAAAAAAAAAATGCTTCAACTAGAAGCCTATTTATCGTAAAAAAAAAAAGGGGACATGTTTATTGCGGACCATGCGTGGCGTGGAAAGTGAACGTAAGGAATATTTATAAATAAGTGCAACCCAACAGAGAGAAGCTGTCCCCGTGGGAAAAGGACTGCTCAGAGTGGATGCAAAGAGTAAAAATAAAAACGGGAAGTCTACAGTGCGTCGTTATTTCTGTGGGGTTTCATTGGTCGTGGATTGGGCACGCCCCCTCCCCGTCTTGTCATTGGAGCAACCAGACTTGAAATGCCCCTCCCTCCCTCCCCCACCCCTACCCCCGGCTCAACTGCTACTGCGCTGCTGTCTGGATGACGCGACTCGGTTACTTCCTCAGCTGACACGCCATGGCTTCCTGTTGGTTTTATTATTATCTTATTATTATTATTATTAAGAGGGGACACAACCCTATGAGTGAAGCTCCTCCTCATAATGAACTATTATCGACCCCCTCTACCCCCTCCCCTACACCACAGTATTCTGAATGCGGTCCATTTTTGCGAACCGATATCAGGCTAGTTTTATGCGAGTCATCCCTCCTACCCGCCTACCCGCTATTTTTATTTTATTTTATTATTTTTTTCATTCAAAATGATCACAATTCTTCCAGAATGTGCCTTCATCAGCATTTTTTTGGGGTGGTTTTCTTATGTATATTTTTATTTTCTCTTTCTTTTCTTTGTGAATGAGCGGCCCTGTCTGTGCCCCTCTAGGGGGTCTACTCTGGTCATGAGAATGCCTTGTGGAAAAGTGTGAGGTGATCTCAGGAACTGTTTCCGGGGCGGAGTGGTTGTAACGGTGGATGGTGTGTGTGCGTGTGCTGCGGGTATGCCTGTGCGTGCTGCTGCGACGTTCGTGCATGTTTACGTATGTATATTCCGCCTTGGTAAGAGTCCGTGTTGCAACCGTGCAATCATTCTTAACGCGTTGAATATGGGAGTTATGGATGTGTGTGGACTTGTGGTGTCGCAATGAGAGTTGAGGCGTCTTCGTTGGACAAAGCCATTCTGGGAGACACAGATGTTTATAATGAGAGTAGTTTGTACAGAACATATTGCACTGGAGACGAGCGTGGCGCTCCCCTAGGCGCCTGGTGAAACCCATCCTGTGATGGACGGAGCAGACATGGGTAGAAAGTGACAGTGGTTCCGTCATTGGTGTCCATTAAGGTTGTCTTGCACATTATAAAATACTGTTTTAATTTAACTCTAGCTTTTAGGTAATTTAATGAACCCTTACAGGTTTATTATTATACTCAGAGTTAAATTAACACTGGATTTTACTGTGAAGTAATGGAATTTCTCGAACCACATTCTGCCGAAGCCTTAAGAAAAGAATATATTATATATTTTTAACCACAGCAGTCTAGTTTTAAAGATGAAACGATCTGAGAGAAAAGCTTGTATACAGTTTTTTGAAGTTGAGATCACCGTGGTGAAGGAATTCATATTTTTATTTGTTATAGTATTACTTTAAAAAAAATCACCGGACATTCTGTGGAGAAAATGCAAATGTGTTGTCTTAGCACAGCAGCTGGACAAAACCTTATCTATTCTCTCTAAATGTTGAGAGATTAACAGAAACTTTTAAAGAAAGACAAAACATGCTTTTAACTAGTCCAAGTACAAACTACTGCCAATAATGTGTCACATTTATCCACAACTCTTACAAGTATTTGTTATGGTCGGTGGCTATACTGTACAATTGCACATCCACTATGAGAAAGAATATATAATGTACAATGGCAAGGTTGTACACTCCACCAGTTGCTTTGTCGGGCAGTCGAACATGGTCTGGACATGCTTATTTTTTTATTGTATAAATGGAAACTTTCTGGTCAAACATTGAAAGTGGAAGGTAACATTATTAGACCATGGACTTCAGTGGGATAGAGGGATGATGTGTTGGATCTGTGGAACTGATGTACTGTATGTGTAGCTGGCAAAGTGAGGACAGTGAGAGTAATGTTAAGTGCATTTGGTGGTGTGTATTTTTATACGCAAGTGTAGAACAAAATGTTTTCTATGCATTTTAGCCAAGTTTTTTTCTTCCATGTTTTGGCTTTATCATAGGTTCTATGATGATTGATGATGAAGTTGTTTCACCAAGTGAGCAAAAAGCATGTGCTAAGTATGTGAGGAGATGAGATAGATCTTATTATACGGGGATTATATATACCGCTTGGGTGCTTGTAAAATGATATCACATTCACAATAGCCAGGATAAACTGATATGTGAGGATTATCACAAGGTTCAAATGCTGTTTTGAGCTCTATCCCTGGCGATACTCAAAGTCATGCTAAAGGTACATTTCCATGGCAAAGTTGTTATGAAAATGAATGACCCGAGTGTGCTCATGATGAGGATGTGTAACTATACCCTGAACATGTACATCGGTGGCTTTCAACCCTTTTTATATCAAGCCCCATTTTGTATTCTGCATTTGAGACACAGACCATCATCCAATCAGATGTATTCTCTCAGACCCCAAACTAGGAATATTTTGTTGTAGTTGGCTAAGATTTTATCCACAATTCCATGCTGTATTGATGTTGGTACTGTACCATAGAAAGAAGAAGATACAGTACTAAATTGATTTCATCTCACAAGCTCAAGAATTTAAGATCTAATATGGGGTCCATTTCATTACCAAATCTCCATCGTTCATCAAGAAAACCACTGATGTATATCATTCATTAAATGTAAACACCGGTGCAGAATTACCTGCATATAACTGTTTTTGCTCTTCTTTTTATCTTTCTTCACATCCAGAGGCATACATTTGTTATTTATATTGCCTTTTATCCTGTGGTAAATGAAAAAGCATTCTTTAAGCAATTCAAGAAATGTTGCACAAATGATGTAATGGAAATTGTTGCTGCTATGAGTTTTTCTTTTTGTATGTGTACCTTTTGGTAGATTGAAGCATACACTATTTAACTTTTGTAAGTAACCATCTCAGATTAAGTCAGCACGACTTATTTATATAAAAAGATATATACGTTGGGAAATTGTAATACTTTAAGACAACTTAAAGTGGCAGACTTTACATAATTGGGATTAGTTCAAATATATGATTATTACACCAACCTGCCGGTGGAAAAAATGTAATTTAAAAATGTTGGACTTCTAATAGTAATCTTTTATTGTATCAGAGTTGTTAATGTATTTTTATTGATTTATTCCCCATAAATTTCCCCTATGCTGCGTATTTGATTATTTGGTTGGAAGGCCAATACCGTTAATGTGAAGAAAATACATTGGTTAATGAGGCACTTCGTGGTTTGAGAGGTGGTAAAGCATGTTTTGGAGATTACTGACCAGCAGATTTGGGGAGTGAAGAAACAAGTTACTGTAGCATTATACCTACTTTTGGTATACTGTCTGTCAATACAAATGAGGAAATGAGGAAACCCCAAAAAGATTGGTCTCTCAGAATGTGAGAATGTGAGAATATGAATTTATGAAGGCAAGAGAGACGATTCTAACATCAAAAACAAAAGGGAAGTGTGGAGGACTTAGGAATTGTCATTTTAGCCTGAACAGTGGTTGCAAAACACAAAACGGCAATTGTTGGCCCCTCGCCCTTTGGAGACTGTGAGAATGATCAAAAACAGTTTAATGTCTGGTTGTTATCATGGCCTTAATGCCCAGGAGCTCTTCAGTTCATGCGTGGAGAAATCTGTGATTGGTTAAGTTGTTTGTTGGCTGTTGCGTTGGATGGATGTTGGCTTTGTGAAGTGTTGAAGATGATTACTGGCAGTTCTATTGGTTATTTTATCTGGTATTTGAAGGAGGGGGACTGTGTGTGTGTGCGTGCGCATGTGTACTTGTCTCCTGATGATTTTTTTTGCCAGGGTAGGAAAATACCAGCGGTCTGCCAAAATGCTGGTAAATGTGCAACCATTCTACTAGGCCTACTATACATGTAGTCATCTAGAAAAAAAATGCCAGCCATTTTGTCCTGGGGGGTCCTACACGGACTCAGTCAGAACGAAAACATAAAATGGAATGGGTCAGAAGGAGGTTCCTTGTGGACTGTATAATAAGTTCAACCAAACAGACTCAACGGCTGAGTTTCCTCCCCTGGTGTGTTGTCATGGAGACCCTTTGAGTGTTGAGATCACTTCAGGCTTTTAAATCTTTCTTTTATGTTGTGCCTCATAAGCAGTTTGTGTTTATTATTCATCGTTGCTGTCCCATATCCACGTGTTCAGTGGTGGAAGATTTTTGTTTTTTAATTACTTAAGCAAAAGTAGCAATACCACCATTCAGAAGTGCTCTGTTACAAGTACAAATCCTGCACTCAAAACTGTATTTGACTAAAAGTGTAAAAGTATTTGCAAAACCTGCAGTACAGTTCCTAAGTAAAAACAAAAACAGAATTTGTAAAACTTTTGAAAATTTGGAAATTAAATTCTTAAATCTGCAATTTACTGAATTAAACTTATTTTGTAGTGGAGTGTAATGTACAATCTTTGCCTCTGCAATGTAGTAGAATGACCGTATAAAGTATTAATTGTGGAAAGTACCTTAAAATTGTACTGAGTACATAATGTACTTAGTGCCTTCCCACCACTGTCCACGTGTCAATTATTACGCACACGAGACTAGAGCTAAGAGCTGATGAAGACGAGAACATTCCCAAAACTATTTATATGTCCATTTTGGGGGTAAAACATATTATATACGGTATATATACCATTACATATAGGATCATGTCTGTAAAGGTGTTATTCTTTTTCAACCCAAGACTTTGTTTTTTATTTTGTAACACTGTTTTAATATTATGGTGGAGAATGGAGATCTGTTTTCTGTGGGGGATGGGGGGCCAGTGCTCTTAAAATATTACCACATTTCATTTTTTTTTTTTTTTTAACCATCTTCTCACTCACACAGCTATCCGTTGATAGTGTTCATGTAGGTGTGACAGTCAAAGAAGGTCTCCAAATATACTGTATGTTTAAATCAATTCTTTGCCACCCTGGATTGGGTCACGGCACAGTTTGTGTCTGGATTCTGTGTGGAACCTGCATAAACCAACAACAGGTCAACTCAACCATCTTCACATACCCTTATTGGTGCCCATAACTTTGGAGGCCAGTGAACTCCAATTACAATCGAGCAGGCCAGACTTTTGTTTTTTTGTACTGGCAGATTTGTCTCGTTTCCAGGCTACTGGTGGCTGGTTGGGTCAAGAAAGTGATTCCAACCATATTGAGCAGCACCTGCACAAAATGCAACCATACATTGACTGAAATGGTTCCCGACAAGTCATAATGATCCTAGATAACCATAGTGTCCATATTTATAACTGTCAGCTGTTTTCAGTGCTCTTTCAATGTGGATTATGTCCAAGCTGTGCTGTCCATACACATTTTCATTATTTTCACAATGCATTTTGGTTACAAGTTCTTGTTATGCTCACGCATCGACCCAACAACCTTTGTTTTGCAACTTTTTGGTATGCACTGCTGGTCTTAACGCATTTCCTGTTAATTGTGGGGCATCCCTGGTCCAGAGCAATATACCTCCTGCCTTAACATTGACCCAGAGACTGGGCTTGAGACAATAATAACCCTTCCTCTATTAGCTGTCTAATAATCCAACGCACCTATGCTGTATTCCTACCTAAAACAAGCAGCATAGAGTTGTGTCATTGTTGAGTGAAACACGTGTGTACACTGTTTTCTGTTACCTCTGTGTGGGACTAATGGAGGGGTGAAAGTTGGTGACATCGCCCACTAGTGGCTGTGTTCAAAGCTTAGTTCCATTTCAGCAGCAGAGCTGTCCTGTGCTGCTGCATGTCAATCCTCCTCTCTACACTGGCATGGAAATAAGGAAAAGAATGGTCAGTGTAAACACAAGACATGATTTCGTAGATTTATTGAATATTTGTTGTCCATAGTGGACCTCACTGAAAAATAGCCATTCCTTCACAGGAATAAAATACCAATGACAGTCTTTCTAGTTAGCCAACATGCACAATAGCATCACCCTGACTGTTTGACCTGACTGGTGCAACTTACTGTAGTGTCAGTGAAGGCAATTACATTACACTACTATATATATAGCTGGTTATAGGTTGTAGTATTTGCCTTTTCACAATGACTCTACACTACTAAGTTTATGCAGTCATGCTTCCAGATTGAGATGCTTGGCAGCAACCCATTGAGGAGTTGAGCTGTCCATGTGGATTTTCTCAGGAATGAACACGGCCACCAGGGGGTGCTAGTTGTCACCTAATCTTACCCTGTGCTTTGGAAGGACTCCCTACACAGCAGCATGGTGCTTCTGTACAGACTCCGGAGCCCCCCCTACCCTACTCTACTTGTGTGGAGGCTCAGCGTTTGTTCTTGGTCGCCCAGATATAACACTGCCCTGCCTGGCTTCAACACTGCCCAACAGGAACCCCTGCTGTTTTAAAATGCCACAATGACCAGCAATCAAGCGCAGGTCACACAGGCCCTCTTTGTAGGCCACTTTTAAGGAGGGAAGCCCAACCATCATTTCAACAGCCCATTTGTAGGAAAACGTTGCAGGGCCATTTGGGGGACTTGCCCAGCAAATGTTCTTTCTGAGCATCACCGTGTTCTGTGTTAACTACTGGTGCTCGTGTCGAGGTCCATCTTTCGTTGACATTTCCTCGAGCGTTTTTGATCCAGATGGGGGGATAGTGTCCTGTACCGAGCGGAGCTGTGTTGAGGCAGGGCTGGACAGCTACAAGGGGAGTTGGAAATCACTTTATTCAACACCAAGGCCACAAGGATCTGATGCTATGTGACATTTGTAAAATCTCACTACATTTGTTTTTGTTTTTTTTCCTCTCCTGCACATTCAACTGACATTGCTCTCATTTTGTTTTCATTCAGGTCTCATAAATCTGGTCTAGTTGTATTGACAATGTCTCTAAAGTAACCCCAAAGGAGGTGTAAAAAGAAAATCAAAGGTTTTCAGTTGACTCAGTTGTCAGCTTCCAAGCTTTGAAGATTACATAATATTTAACACCGTTATTCTTGAGTGTTGGCTATGTCCTTGTATGAGGGGGTGTATGGGTTGCAACTAGGCTTGTTGCAATATATTTTAAATGTGCATACAAAATGCGTAACAATACACTGTTGATGATACGGTGCATTGATGTTCTGTTGGCTTGTTCAACGTGAAACGATTTAATGATTTATCCCACAACTATATAATGCAAAATATGCATTATAAATATAAATAAATAAACTGTGATTATCTGGCAAATATGTAGCTACTTGAATACATATCAGACAGACACGTTGACATGAACACAGATTTCACAATACTCAATAGAACCATGTGTAGAAATGGTCAATGGTCAGAAGTCAATACGATACTACATGTAGCTGTTCGATATGGTTGTGGATGGTTGAAATTCAAAGTGATACAGTTACTGTATCTTTAACAACTCTAGTTGCAACCCACCAGTTGACGAAATGTTTGGTACACAGTGAAGAGACACTGTAATGTCCTGTAGCCTAAACCTCCCTGCTGAGGTCAGCATCCTGACCTGTTGTGCTCTTCCTCTACTCACGAGTGTTATCAATACAACCGATCAGCAGTATTATATCACCACCATCATCAGTAATAATATTTATCAATAGCAATTATTCTGCTACTGTTGAGTGTGTGTGTGTGTGTGTGTGTGTGTGTGTGTGTGTGTGTGTGTGTGTGTGTGTGTGTGTGTGTGTGTGTGTGTGTGTGTGTGTGTGTGTGTGTGTGTGTGTGTGCGCGTGCGCGCGTGCGTGCGTGCGTGCGTGTATATTAAGACTTTAAAAAAGAAAGAAATCTGAGCACAAGTTTGGGTTTTGATTAATTTAATTGTTTTATGTAATTCTATGCTGCAATCCAAAGAGGAATCATGTATTATAATGCATTTATAATTTACATTTTTTATCATCTGGACAATAATCTCCCTGGTAAGAAAATAAAATAAAAAAGGAATGATTTACAAATTCTGTCTTGTGTTACTTTTTGCAATACCCAACTAGAAAAAGGTGTTCCTCAGAGACCAGCTCTCTGCCGGGTCAGGTGGAGAGCTCAGGCTACTGTGGCTTTCTGTTGGTGCTATAATAGACCAATGTGAAAACGGTGCTATTTATTCTTACACCTTGACAGCAAATTTGCTGGTAGTGGTGCTGTGTAACAGGCCATTGTGAAAAAACTGTGGGATTTATTCCTTGTGTTAACAGTCTGCGCAAATTTGTGTGTACTGTAAATTCGATGCGATATTCATTCGAGTCATCCATCTTTATTTTAGAACTGTACCTCGATGAAGGTTTTATTGTGTACACTATGTTGTGTACTGAAGGTGAGGCTTCCTTATTCTCTCTCTATCACATTTGCATAATCGGTTGACAAAAACACATGACCTGCCCATCAACCTAGAGAGAGCGTATAGGAGGTTCTAAGCCATATTTTGTGAGATTGTAACCAGACTGAGACAGTTGTATGTGGATTTGGAAGATCTGTCACTGTCAGGATTATAAAGAGAGACTGTAAGTTTAATTTACCTTATTCTTAATGTTGCTGTTACACAGTACAGGCTGTCAGTATTATTTGTACAATCCTTTTTCTTCTGTGAAAACATAGAAACAAGATTTCTGGGCTATTAATTTAGACGTTTGAAAGGGTGTATGCCTAAAAAGAACAAAACTGCAAGATAATAATTAGTTGCAGCTTTCACCGTATAGGTTTTTTTTTCTACAGTATCTGACAATCTCCCATGGAGTATAAATATATCTGACAAAAAAAACAATTGTGTTCATTATAACTTAAATGTTACATGGTTTATTAAATGTGATATTACGGTCATTGCCAAACGTTTTGGCAAATGTGTAATATACTAGTAACTGGGGAAAGTAGGTATTTAAAGTAAGTATATTACATTAATATTTTAGTTACTGCTGAACACTGGTGATCTATGCTATCGGTGTGGTTGTGGATGGTTGAAATTCAAAGTGATGCAGTTACTGTATCTTTACCAACGCTAGTTGCAAACCACCATTTGACAAACTTTTTGGTACACAGTGAAGAGACACTGTAATGTCCGGTAGCCTGAAAAGCGGAAGTTCCACTTCCCCTTTAAGGTGGAGTTTCACCACCTTGCTTACACAAGGTGGTGAAACATTCCCTCTGTTCGATTGTCTGATAAGGAGAATGCTGTTAGCAAAGTTCAAAGTCCAATCTTTACTCCAGACCGGTGGTTTTGGTTTTCAACCTTTTTCATACCAGGGCCCTCTATTTACGGTACGGTATTCAGCATTTGAGCCACGGTCCACCATTTGACATTTTAGCCCCACAGACCCAAAACTAAAGATTTCTTTTGTTTTTGTCCACAATACCAGGCTGGATTTCAGAAACAAAACAGTCAAACATACAGATCAAAATTACCATTAATCTTCTACATTCTCTAGTTGTGTAGACTTGGGCCAATTCAGGTGATGAATATTTTAACTCTTGAGAGTGTAAACATTTTTACGCTCTCAAAGAGTTACATTTGGTTAACCATCCATTTAACTATCCATTTAGCCATCCAGTCCCCAGACCACCTCTTAAACCCCTGCTCTAGATAACAACTGTTATCAACTGTTATAAAAGTAGGCTTCATGCATGGCCATAAATCATGCATGATTTTAATTGCAAGTATTTCAAAACAACCATTTCCTGCTGCCAAGTATGAGGTCATAATTTTGAAAGTGACACACCCCTTAGCACCTGAGAAAAGGTTTCCTTCCACCAGTATTATAACAATGTACCTTCTTTCTTGATCATGTGCTTTCGATTAAAGACATAACACATGTACTAAATGTATCAAACATGTCCTTTTGTCACCACAGTTATTCTGAAGCAAAGACATGGATCTGCTTGCACAGAGCATGAATATCGAGCTCCGACTGGTTCCTCCAGGGACCCCAGCTCTCCCAAGAGAAACACACCCCATAATACAGCACATTATGAGTGGCAACCTCAAGAGGTTCGAGAAATCAATCAAAGACAAAGACATTAATGAGCGTTACCCATCCAAAGAGTTCAATGATGATATATGTCCTTTGACTGCTGCTGTGGCATTTCACAAGGAGGACATTTGTGTCTTTCTTTTGAGAAAGCAAGCAAACCCAGATAATTTATCCACAAATGGCTGGACCCCTCTGCATTATGCCTCTTTGGCCAAAACACCACTTGATTTTGTGCAGAGACTGCTTAAAGCAGGAGCAAATCCGAACGGTGTCACAAATATTACCTTGAGTCCATTATTAACTCCACTTCAACTTGCAGCCACCAGTGACAGGAGTGACATTGTTGAAGTCCTAATCAAAGCTGGAGGAATTTTCCAGTCAATCCCTTTTACACATCCTCAACATTTAGTTAGTTTGAATTTAAAACTATGTGAAATGATGCGCATGCTCGCATTCCGTGGTGGAGATCTTTATTCTAAAATAAAACTTTTTCTGGAACTGGACATCGCTATACAACAGAAAACACCAACAGACGTTTTCCAAAATTTTCAGCATTATATGCTGGAAGAGAATCCTCAGACCCATCTGACCGTGATTGACATACTATTTAATGTTAATGGACCATCAATGGAAGAGTATCGCCAGAGGTCTATTAAGTGGTTGAAGGACAATGATAAGCTCAACTTCTACATTGAAAATGCAGACAATCGCCTTCCAAAAATTCCCAGGGCACCCGTACAGGTTTGTGTTGCTAAAAGTCTACATACAGTTTTCTGCACAATGAAAGAAATATCCAGTGAGGTATCACTGTCAATAATCCCCAAGCTACTGAAACTCCTTTCCATATGCACTCCTCCAATGCAGCATTGCATTCTGATAACTCTATATGTGATTGCACAAAAAACAAGAGTCAAAGATGACTGGAATCAGAACCTAATGCATAAATTATGCACAACGATTGTTCCCTTTGTGAAGAAAGAGCACTCCTCTGAGATGAGAGTGTATACCTATGGCATACTGGCAAACCTGCTTCAATGTGAATGTGCCAGTGAAATCTTTGCCTCAGTTGGAATAGATCATGTGCCTGAGGATATTATTGCTTCTGCAGCAATGAGGGTGGATAATAACCTGAAAGAAGAGCTTACACGTCTGGAAAAGTATCTAAACAAGCCAAGCTCAGAGTGTGATGTTTCCACAACTGCCAATACAGAGCCATCAGGATCCAAAAAGAAGAAGAGAAGAAGGAGAAAAAAATCAGGAAAGCAAGAAGAACAATTGAAAGACGAAGTTCATGTTGATGCAGATAAGCCAACCACTGTTTCTGTCGAGGAATCTGGTCTGACTGTAGGTTCACATGTGCAACCTATCCACCCCGTAGCCAGTGTGTTACCAAAACCACGAAAATGGCACCAGATCAGTCAAAGATGGAAGGAAGATTTAGAGAAGCTTGCAAACATAGATGAAAGTAAAGTGATAAAAGTTGGGAGTCTTGTGTTTGTTAAAGATGAACTCATCGCAAAGGGAAGTGATGGAACTGAGGTCTTCTTGGGGTTAAGAGATGACGGCACTGAAGTTGCTGTTAAGAGAATGTCCAAATCCAACTACCAAGTGCTGAAGAATGAAGAAGACTTTTTACGCCTTCCAAAGCTTGACAATCGTTCGATTGTACGATATGTTGACTTTGCAGAGGATGACAACTTTGGTTACCTTGCGCTTCAGTTGTGTGAATACACTCTGGAAGAATACATAAAAAATGACAAATGTGAATCAGTCAGTGATCTTGCAAATCAGGTTCTGAATAGCTTAAGTGTTCTTCATTGTCAGAATCCTCAAATTCTCCACCGGGATATCAAGCCCCAGAATGTCTTGATTGGTAAGAAACAAAGAAGAAGTAATTTAAAAATAGAAATAAAAAACAAAGAACAAATTAAGAGCAAAACATTTAATTATTGAAACAACACAATTTATTTCCTTCCATCAAGCTTTAACACTGTGTGTGTGTGTGTGTGTGTGTGTGTGTGTGTGTGTGTGTGTGTGTGTGTGTGTGTGTGTGTGTGTGTGTGTGTGTGTGTGTGTGTGTGTGTGTGTGTGTGTGTGCGTGTGTGTGTGTGTGTGTGCGTGTGCGCGTGTGTGTGCGTGTGTGTGTGTGTGTGTGTCCTACCCAATATATTTACCTGGCAGATGTAGAAAATAAAGCAAGATTGGCAGATTTTGGAATCAGCCGCCAGTTACCCAAAGGACAAACAACCCTACGTACAAGCAGTGCAGGAACAAAATGCTGGAAAGCAAAGGAAACCTTGAATGAAGACAGTAATATCTCATATAAAAGAAGCACTGATATCCAGGTTACTATTATTATTTGTGTCTGTGTGAGACATTTGTAATGAATAAACACCGGCTGCAGATAATCTTTATGATAATGATAATCTTACTGGTTTTCATGCTCGTCCTTTTAGGTGGCTGGCATGTTGACCTATTATATCCTTTCTGGAGGACACCATCCATTTGGCACAGGTGTTGAATGTGAATATAACATCTACAAAGGAATCTACAACCTGGATCATCTTCAGGATGTGGTTGCCAAGGATCTCATTGAGAGGATGATCAATGAAGACCCAAAGAAAAGACCTCAAGTGGAGGAATGCTTGGCTCATCCCTACTTCTGGACAAACAAAAAGTACTAGAAATAAATAAATATTTACCATTACACATACAGACATAGACAAGGCAAGGTTGCACTGAAACAACAGGGTTTCTTAATATGGCATAGTTGAGAGACAGTTAAACTATTAATCTGGTCAGTGAGGTCAAACCTGGCTCCATTTGCTGTATGCAGAAATATGTCATGCCTGGCTATCCAGTGTTTGATGAGGTCAGTTTTGTGTTATTCTATCGAGAACCAGGTGATGATAGTCAGTAGGGGTGAGACGATTCACTTACCTGACGATACAATATCGATATTTAGAGTGCCAAATCCATTTATTGCGGTCTTAATTATGTTGTGATTCAATTTGTGATTCAGAAAGGCCCTTTCGCCAAACCACGCCTCGGACCAAGGCCCTTCTAGCTGTGAGGCGACAGCACTAACCACCGTGCCACCATGCACAGTGGTTAAAATACTAGTATTTCTAGTTCTAGTATTTTAAAATACTAGAACATTTTAAAACAATTTCTATACAATATGGACCATGAAAAGTTCCATCAACTACAACGTTTTAAAGCAATTTGAAACAATAAGTTTTCATAGTAATCTGAAACCTTCAATACTGAATCATGTTTTGTATGTAATATCAAGTTCACTCCAAAAACTCTTAAACTGTAGTTTCAACAGTACAAAGAGCCAATGTAGTACGTGTGCCAAGTGCAAGCTCACAACAGGTTACATTGCGAGATCAGATAATTTGGCTATTTATTTAGAATTTCTTACCAACAAGCATGGACAAAATATGAATGCCAGTTTAAAGTAAAATGTTTGATCTAACAGTAGGATAGTTTTTCTACCAACCGGGTGTTTTAAAAGTGTTGTTATATTTTGTTGAAAAAAAAAAAAAAAAATTGTAAATCCTTCCAGGAGAATTGATTTCCTGCAAAAGGTTGCAAATGAAAAGGAAATCGACAAGCACTATGAAGATCCTGACCACCAGAACGTCATGGCAGCATGGAACCAGTGTGCTGAGGATGGACTGTTCAGCACATGGAAAGACACAATGAAAGACAAGGTGACTAATATAAATCATGTAAATCATAGACAAAATTATGTGGGGTTCAGGTGAGTAGGCTATATGCCCGTTATTGTAAATCATGTGAGGTTCAGGTGTGTTTGTGTCCATTAGTCAACAAGTTAATTTCATTTTGTGTTTTTTCCAGTTGCCACAAGAGGTGTTTGAGGAGATGGAGAAAAGGAGGAAGAAGTTTCCCTACCATGATGATGGGTTTGGACTGCTGCGCTTCATACGCAATCTCTATTATCAGCACCAGTAAATTGAATTGGATTAAAACCAAACACAGTGTAGCCACTAAAATCCATTCAGTGTTGTCGATGGTGTTTTAGGGAAGGAAGAAGGAAGATTGGGGGGTTGTAAAGTTTTAGGGAGCTTTACACAGGACTGCACTAATCACTTGAAGCAGGTCTGTCTAGAGTTTGAATGGACAGTTTTCAGTCAAAAGGAAGACATCATAGAGAAAGGAGACTGGGGAAGGATCAACACATGGAATATCAGAACAGGTCAGGTTTGAGATTTAAGGTCAGAGGTAGAGCCAATATTGATGACATCAGGTGATCTTTATCCACCATAACTAACTACAACCTTCGGTCACAATAAATGTTTTACTACTTTACAAAGGAGCTGTTAGTTATGGTGTGTGTGTGTTCATTAACTTATAAACCAGCGGTTCGCAGTGAGTCTGTTCATCCTAACATAGTTTTCAGTGACTACTGCTGTGTGTTTACAGTGCTGATGCAGCTGCCAACATTGACCTGATGAAGATGTTTCCTGCCCTCATCGTAAGTGTCTACAAGTTTACTCTGGACCAAGGCTGGAACACACGGACCACCATGGAAGATTTTTACTTCACCAAGTCCACAAATCACAAGGACACTAGTGGTTCTACCTTTGCTGCACCCCCAGGCAAACTCTCTCTGTTGTAACTTACTGGCATATCTACCATTAACAGGCCCAGTAAAACACGTTACACAACATTCCCCTAAACAAGTGATTTTGATCACAGTTAATCTACACTCCTTATTTCCCCTAAACAAAAGTCAGAAGAAATTTCAGCCTTAATGTTTGTTTGAAGAAAGTAGACGTACTACACACATTTTACATACAGTGCAAATTGTATACCTTGTAATCAACGCCACAATAATAATAATCCTACTTGGTGAGAGATGTGATGCTGGAGACACAACTGTAATCTTTGTCAGAATTCCTAAATTGTTGTACATATGGAATGTGCTGTTTTATAATCAAAATGGCAGGACATAAACTGAATGATAAAATAAATAACAGTGTGTATACAGTATCTAAACTGTCTTCACTGTCTGTCATGTAAACCTTTACCTTTTATTATTTTAAAACCTTAAAATAGTGAACATATCACATCTTCAAGCTGCTGTGAGCTTGTAGAGATATGAGGTTTCATATAAAGATAAACCTTGCAAACATTGTGATTTATATCTGTTCATAACTATCATTACCACTCTGCAGCAAAACATAGAAAATATCATGTAACATCACATTTTCTAAGCTTGTAGAAATACTCAAGGAAAGTAAAAGTATATTATCCAAATTGCACTTATGCACAGTAGTTGAGTTAATGTACTTAGTTATATTCCATCTCTCCACTAAGCAAACTCATACTGCAATGTATTTACTCAGGAACCATTACCATAACATTTGCAATGGAGTTAGGCCTATAGCACCATCTGCTGGGTCACATGTCATGTCTCTATGTGCTGCAGGTGTATAAAACTTGCACCCAGCCAGGTTATTGTGGCATCCTGGAGGTGCTATATTAGGCCAAAGGGAAAATGTTAGATTTATTCCGCTGCCTAGCAGCCTAGTAGGAATTTGTGTGCACAATATCGTGTAAATTGCACGTTGCGTGATCTGCCGAATTGTGTTCATAATGGACCAGTCCTGCAGATTTTGCAAGCCATTCACAGCCGATTGATATGGAATATGTAAAATGATAGTGTGATGTCACAATTTCACTTTTTCCAATGACATGTTAGACTGTCCAAGTGTCCAGGTTACTGCCTCCAGGAAGAAACCCTAATAACAAAGGGAAGACATCATTGCACATATAACCACAGTACCACACCAAGGGGTCCAATGAAGTACTGTTACCTCGATAATAGACTGGGGAAAATATATATTTATATCAAAATATGGAGCAGTACCCTACAGTTTAATAATAACAAAACATAAAAAGTAAATAAGATGATATCATTATCAGTGAACAAGGACGTATAGCTGATAGAAAAATGCACCTTTATTTTCTTAACCTTGACAGAAAAGTGGGTGGTGGTGAGTGCAAACATCAGTCCTGGATAGCACTATTGCTATTATTTACACTCTTAAACAAGTTAAGTGAACATTGAGGATTAGATCAGTGTGGATCGGTGTGCCAGAGAATACAAAAAAAGATCTGGTATCAAATTGAGAGTGCATGGCCTATTGCATGTCGTGCTTGGGGTTGAGCCAGTGATATGTACTGTGGTTCTCAAACATTTTCATGTCAATGACTATACATTTGTAAATTGGTATTTCATTTTTTTTGCCGTGGACCCCCGAATCAGAACATGTTTTGTTCCAGGGGCGCCCAGGGACGATCCTGTATGTGTACAAACTGTGCAAGCTCGATGTGAGCTATAGGCCAACATATAAAATGCGAATAGACCTGAATATACACATTTTGCTAGGGACCCAAAGCCTAGATGAACTGACGTAAACAATCAGCAGGCTCCATGGATCATCTCTGCTGGCCAGCCTCAGTGAGGTCCAGGTTGATGCCAGGCGACAGGAGTTCTCCGCCACATGAGCGGTTCAGCAGCTCCTTGAGCGCCTCGTTCACCTCGTTGTTGTTGAAGACCACCATGGAGAAGCTGCAGTTGGGACCACCGCCGCCCCCACCCCCTCCTCCTCCCCCATCCCCACCTGCAGGTGGGGGGATGGAGCCCAGGGCCTCCTGCACCCACTTCAGCTCGTTGCTGAGCTCCTGGCGCAGGGTGTCAAAGTGGCTCCTCCTCTCCTGGTAGCGGCTGCTGACAGCACCCAGGCTGGCGCTGAACGCCCGCATGTCGTCCTGGTGGAAGGTACATGGAAGGGAGGTTGAAAATAATCTAAATCATCTGAAAGAATGTCTCTCCACAAGAGTTTTGACATCTCATATGTTCTCCGCAGACCCCCAAAATTTTCACCAGTTATTTCTTTAATACAGTAATGTATCCTTACAATTATCATTATCTATCTAATTGAAAAGTGTGCCATCAGCTTTTGTACACAATGAAGTTTGGTAAAATGAATATTGGCACATGATTCACATTGCAGAAGTAGTTTCTGTTTTATATATGTGATTCTCAAACTGTCCCACCAAAATAATCATATTTGAACTAGGAACCCCCAAAAATAATCGTATTTTGAACTAGGTGCCCCCAAAATATTGATATTTGTACTGGGGATGACACACGCACACGCACACACACACACACAGCATATCACTTGGAATTACAGTATAAGACATTGAAATTGGCAAGTCTATATGCAAAACGCGAGTCATTTTGAGCTTTAGTTGTGCCTCTAATATTTGACATTTTCTCAAATGCCTGACAGGTTTTTACAGTGTATCAGTCAGCTTTGTCAATTACCTTTTGACCCAGTAATGGTAATAATCCATTGTTTGATCTCCATTACCTGCAGGCTCCTCTTCATGGCCTCCACCTTGCGGAACTCGTAGCGGATCTGTGAGAGCTCATGGCGCACGCCTTCGCTCTCCTCCTTGTACCAGGCCTCCTTCTCATTGTAGATGGACACCATGGCATCCATGTCCTCCTGCAGTGCGTCGTGGGCCAGCGCCAGGCTGCTGAAGGAGCTCTCCATCTGGCCAATGTCCTCCACCACCTGCATTACATGTATGTATGGTTTTAGTCATTTTTATATATATTGTGTTTTTTTTTTTAATTAACATTTGAATAAGTCTATTTCGTTTCTGGTAACATTTTGTTATTGTCCAAATGGACACTTATAGATCTGTGGTACAGAGTGGATAATCGTACAGGTTCCAAATAGAACGGTGCCATTTTGTTTGATGCAGTACTACGCAATCATGCAATACACAGTTGAAGTAGGGCAACATGCCATAAAGTGCCAAGCTAACCCTCGATATATATTTTTTTTTCTGCGGCTCCGCCATGCAATAATGAGCAGCTGTGTGTGCATCTTCAAAAGCAATGAAAATAGATGATCTGTGTGAAGAAACACAGCACAACCACCCAAATGTCCTACGAGTAGTCAGCTACATCCCTGGTTCCATGTACAGTGTCTGTGTTAACCCAATCAATCTGGGGAAGCATTTCTCTAGATACAGTATAAACTGATGTGTTTGTCCTTCGAAGCATGGGCAGCTGTAACACCTAAAGTGGCCAGTAGAGTACAGCACAGAGTACACAACAGTAGGAGCACTGGGTACACTATACAGAGCACAGTACAGTACAGTAACTATGAATAAATGTCTAGCTGCACTACTCAGTGCACACACGTTCCATTTTGATTGTTTAGATGCAGCACTCACACTCAATTGAATATCAGTGAAGCCTGTAAGACGTTAAAGGTTTTAGTGGACGGTTGCGTGAAGTTGTTTATATTGTCGCTGTTGTTTGTATTGGCACTGTGCTGTGACTGGTGTACCTGAGGATCAAGGGGGCTTTGTATGCAGCCCATAGCACCCCTGATTAGCGGAGCGAGGTATGGTTCATGATTTATTTGGGAATTTAAGTTTTGTTTCTTCTGGTATTTCATTTTGGTTTCTGATATTTCTTTGCATGACTATTTATATACAGTATGTGCATGTGCCTGTGCGTATGTGCACAACCTGGGCGAAGCGCTCCATGTTGACGTATGTGTTGTTGGGGGGCATGCTGGAGTGGGACTTGATGGTGTACTCCCTCAGGCGCTTGGTCTTCAGCTGCCTGCGCTCACGTTTCTTGGTCTCGCGGGCCTTGGGCTCCTCCTTGCATTCGTTGGACTGTTGTAGAGTCAGAGAAAACAGCAGAATATGTCAGCACCACTGCCTTAAAGATTGTCTCTATTGGATGGAAGCCGCATACGTCCAGAGCCTTTTCATACTTCATGAAAAAAGAAAATATAGCATATTTAAACTCAAAATAGGGCATTCGTTTCCTCAAAACACCACAAAATGTTTCAATATCTAGATAATAGGTTTCTATCAGGCAGAAACCCAGGAGTTTTTGGAGTACAAAAGGTAAGGAGCCAGATCCTTCCTCCTCTGAGTTTTTCCTGCTTTTCTGAGTTCCTCCAAGGTCGGAAAAAGGGGAGGGAATTTCTAGTGAATGTTTATTATAAAATGACTTAGGATTATGACTAATATGATGGACTCATGAAAGTGAAACAGTGTTGTGTGCATACCTTTATCCAGGGGTGATTCAGAGCATCTTGGATAGTTAACCTTTTCCTGCAGAAAATAAAAAATGTATACAGTAACCTTGATTACCATATTTATCACGGAGGGAAGATTGTGTTCAAGCAGAAAACCTCAAAGCATCAAAATGTTCTCATCTATAGTGAAATTATAACTTCTTCAGTCAATGGTGTACTCGCCTTTTCTAGACGATGCATTGCATGAAAATCTCACCACTTTCTCTGAAGAATACAGCATTTTTCACACTTTTAGACGACAACCATGCTTATCATATGGTCATATCTTAAAATGTTGATAAATGTTAATACCATAACAATCCAATTGTAAATGACTTCCTGAAAACAATAATGTACTGTGTGATGTCGAGAAGCCCTGATCCATAAAAGCCAATAGAAATAAAGCGTTACGGTTTTTATTCCCAATTCTGAATCATCGTCCAACACAGCTGGTCCAACTAGTATCTCCAATGTGACATCCAGATAGGGTATTACTTGGTTTAAACTAAACCATCACACTAAAACCATTATAGGTTAGAAATAAGCCTCGTGGAAGTAAAGTACTACAGTTGAAGAGCTGTCTGTCTGTAAAGAAACAAATCATGCCTCTCGTCTCGTGTGTAACACCCTCCCATCACCTGGAGTGATGTGGCGTTCTGAACCAGCGTTTTAGGTGGGATTCATAATAAAATGCCCACCGTTTCTGTTTCACTGCAGTGTTAAGCACTTACATCTTGTCCCTCTCTAGCAGCTGCCTGATGAATATCTTTGCCAGTTCGCTGGTGTGACAGAAGAATTCCTCGTCAAAGTCGTAGTTTATTGCTGAGATGTTCTTTAGCGTGTCTTGCTTGGTCTCCCCGAGAAATGGTGACGCACCGCTTAGTCTGAAACACCCACATTATATTCTTCAGACCAATAGGCCAATGTGCACATTCATGCATGTGCACATCATATACACAGTATAGGTGTTGCATTTAGGAAATGACTGGACACATCATCCTCAGCGTTGAATTCATTAGTCAGGGACAGGCCTAGAGAGGTTTCTGACCGACAGCAACAAAGAGACATTTCTGTTTTTATTTTATCTAACAGATTTATTCATATGAAACAAAACTAACGGTACCGTAACCATTGTATATGCACGATCACTGCAATGATCTAAAATGATTATGATGGGGTAGTATGTAATAATAAACTCACAGGATGTAGGTGATGACTCCGATGCTCCACATGTCAGCTTCTAAACCCAGAGGCTCATAGTTGACGATCTCTGGTGCTGAGAATGGCACATGTAGAGATACAAACAATACAAACAATACACCATTTACATGACTGTAGATAGGACAATTCATCAGCTATACTGTGGTGTCCAAGGTCCCTGTTGGTACGCTAAACATTTTCATGTACAAGTAGGTGTACAAGGGGACAAAGCTGGGGCTTGGAGTGGTTGCACCACTGAAAAATATATTACTAATATAGTATATAGTATCATCTCTCCTGTAACATGGCTTACCCACAAACTCAGGCGTTCCGAAGATGTTTTTAAACTCAACGCCAGCTTCTATCTTGTGGGCGAGTCCAAAATCAATGAGTTTGATCCTTGGCAAGGGAACGTTTTTGTCCAGGAGCATGATGTTCTCAGGCTGCAGAACACAAAGAAATAACATGGTTTATACTAAGGGTGCAGCTTCATACAGTACACATGTGATGAAGCAACGCATTTAGAGAGCTTTGGAATATTTGAAACTTGAAATGGGACAGTCTCCATAATTCATACTTTTAACTTTTGCCAATTTGAAACCAAACCTTTTGCCCTTTTAATCGAGTTAATTGTGAATTAATGAATTTAATTTTGAGTATTTCTATATTGCATATTGCATTGCACTGCATTGTACTTTTTCTTAAGTCAAATACTTTTCAACCACTGTGTAAAAGACTGCCAAACCTTGAGGTCAAAGTGGGCGATCTTCCTGGAGTGCAGGTAATGAACTCCTTCCAAGATCTGTTTGATAAACTGTGTGGCCTCCTCCTCGCTCAGAGACTCCTTCTGGGCCAGGAAGTCAAACAGCTCTCCTCCTGATACCCTGCAACACACATACGCACACGCACGCACACGCACACGCGCACACACACACACACACACACACACACGCACACGCACACGCACACGCACACGCACACACACACACACACACACACACACACACACACACACACACACACACACACAGAGCACACAGAGCACAGTTAGACCAGTAGAACACTTAATACATCACTGTCATGTCAAAGGATACCAATAAACTCACCACAGAAATGTATCTAGGTAAAGCTAAAAATGTGAGTATGTGAATACCAAGGATAGGTTAACTCACAGCTCTAGGATGAGCACCACGTCGGTGCGGTTCTCATAGACGTCGTGCAGCGTGACGATGTTGGGATGCTGCACCTCACGCAGGATGTCCACCTCACGCTGGATCTCCTCGCGCCTCACCCCTCTCAGACTGGCCACGCTCTGGCGCTTCTTTATGAACTTGGCGGCAAACTGGCGCCCTGTGCTCCTCTCCACGCACTGCTTCACCATGGCAAACTGACCACTGTAACACACGCACACACGCATTGACACGCATGCACACATTGAGAAGCACACACACATATACAGGCAACAGAAGTTTTGTACAACTGTTTCCATTCGAGAGTCTGAATTACAAATATTCATTCCATTAAATGTAAACTTTTAATTATTTACAAACGTATTTCCTTTTTTACTATTTTTAAAAACATGTTTGAGTAGTTCAAATAGCCAGCTGATCTACAAGCTCACAATGTGGTGTTGAAGATCGGCTAATTGAATAATGTTAATGTTAATGTTAGTAATGTTAAAATGTGCTTGTTTGTTTAATATTAAAGGCAAGACAAAGTTTAGGGATAAGGGGTAAGGCACTGACTGAAATTGGGCCCATAAAATGTCTCTTTTGGTCAAGCATAAACGTTTTGGAGGATTAGGAGTAGGGTCTTTGATAGAAATATTTCATATTTCTGAGGTTTATTGTGAATGATTTCACATATGTCATACATTTGGTTTGTAACTGGGTCACGCTACCACCTTGTAGATCTGCTATTTTGAGAAACGTTCCACCATGTCTCTATACTGTGCCATCTTTACATCACATAAAGAACATCTTGCCATTATCTGTTTTCAGAACGTCCTAGCTGTTTCTGATTGTAACCTGTTTATCAATACTACTGTGCAATCATTGCTTGATTTTTGTGTCGCCAATGTTGATATCTGTTCCAGGAGACACTTAGCCTAGGTCACTCTGATCTCTGAACCAGTTTCATCCAGTATAATCTTTTATTGTTTTTGTTTTACCTATCCATGTGTAACTATGACGACAATTCATTGTGATTACATTTGTCTTAAATATTCCCTGCATCCTTTGAGATGTTGGGAGAGCCCTTTGTCCATCATGGTGCTTGTCTGTGCTTCCGTATTAAATGCTCTCCACCAGAATACGACTGGATTATTCAACAAAGAAACATGACTCCGTTGACTGGTAATAAATACTTTGTTTGCATGTCTTTGGTCTAAGGGTCCATTTGGTTCAGAAGTGTTTTCACTCATTTCATGTTGTTTACATCTGGGTACATTTACTCAGATCCTAGGGTTACCATTTTACCTCTGATCCATTTAGCTCTGTATTGCTATTGTACCCCCTGTTTTCCGACTGTCTGTTAGTCGGTGGTCCTTTTCTAAATTTTGTTCAGCTATCGAAGGATTATACAGTCCTTTTCCTATTATCACTAATATATGGGTATTATTAAAAAAATATCCGAGGATCAGGAGTAGGGTCTTTTCCCAGGGGAGATAGTGATAGTGTCTCCCTATAACCAGAGTATACTGTAGCTCGAGGGATCTACAAGCATCGGGGGCTTGTAGATCACCTACTTTGATGAATATTATTAGCAAATCTTATTTTTTCATACCCAAGTTTTACTGTACTGTTCCATGCTGTACTGTGCTGTAGTGAACCTCTACGCGACCCCCTGGAACTCCTTCCAGGACCCCCTAGGGTGTCCCGCACCAGACTTCGACAATCACGGCTCTAAAGCTATTTCCACCACAAGCCAAGTAAGTGGTCTATACATAGTACTGTGGTATTTCTGTCCCCAAATGCTACTGGGGTGAGAAGAGAGTTGGCTCTACTCCAACATGTCTCTCATGCGGACACACACACACACACACACACACACACACACACACACACACACACACACACACACACACACACACACACACACACACACACACACACACACACACACACACACACACACACACACACATGCCAACAACAACACCAATGACAGCAATTGACTGTTTGTAAAAGATTGGATATCATTGCTGTCAACCTGAAACCTTGTTTTTGTTTGTGTTGTGTATGTTTATACTTTTATTTTTGTTGTTGTTTTCCTACCCACAAATAACACTTACCTACTTCATCATAATGTGGTGTCACACAAAAGTAGCAAAGTTGTTGTCTATACTAGCCTACCAGAAGTATAGGAGTCAAGGGATTCACATTAAGACATGCAACATTACCTCCTTCAAAACCCCCGTCAAAGGACACCTATGGATGGCTGCAATTCGAAACTAGCCTGCTTAAAATGATTCCCCCACCCACCCCCTTTTCTCGTGCATGTATATTTTTCTTTCCCTCTTACCTCCACTATGATTTGCTTCAGTAGTAAATATTTGTATACGGTAGTACGTCTCTAAATAACATTGTTGGCCACTATTGTAAACAAATGTAGCACTTAACTGGTTTGATCCTCTCAGAGTTATCAGTCTTGTATAAAGTTGTGCTTGAACTGTACGCTAACTATTCATGCTGTTAATAAAGATATCAATCAATCAAAGAAGCAGCTAAAAATGTGTTTGGTCAAAACATGTATGGTTAGTTTGCATGGTTAGGCGAAAAGGCTAAGTTTAAGAGTAAATAGGACTAAGACAAATGTGCTATTAAAATGTCTAAGACTAAATCTTTTCTGGCAAAGACCTAGACTAAGGTTAAAGACTAAAATACTAAGTCTTTTCAGAAGATCATTGTTATTCAAAGATCACAGAGATGTATTTAATAAGCAACCATGTCTATGAAAACAAGTATAAAATAGCCAATCTACAAGCTTGTTGTGACCATACATGTAAAGTGTGGGCTACCTCGCTTTGGGTTGTGTTTACTACTGTTTGCTTGTCATAAGCAGACATGGCAACGCAGGCATCAGTCATCTGTAGTTAGGTTTGTCGGATGATGACTGTGTTGTTGTGACAGCTGCAGGCTGGGTAAGCCAACATTCACATTTTATAATTTACGTGTCAGTGTCATCATGCATGGAAATGACCGATCTACAAGCTCACAATGCTGCCACTGCTCTGCTGTCACACATGGTGTGAGCCTGAAGATCAGTGCGAGACACCACTGGCGTGTAAATAATATATAAACAAGCCTTCCGTCGTGGTTCTATTTAGGACTCGTCTAAAGATAGGACCCAGAAGAGGGCCTTGACACAGCAACGCGCGCGCGTGTGCGTGTGCGTGTGCGTGTGTGTGTGTGTGTGTCACAGCGGTGGGAAAAAGTAGTCTTTCTACTTACAAGTAGAAGTATCCATACTGCATTAACTGCAATATAAAAGGTGTCTTGCCCAAGAACACTTCATGTAAACAGAACGATGCAATTATTGGACGATCTGCTCTACATAATGAGCTACAATCTCCCCAACTGTTGTGCCAAAAGTGCGAGTACTCCTTATGCAGAATGTCCCGTTTCAAGTCGTCGCAATGCATTGTGGCCTTATAGATCTGCTCAAATAAAGTAGTGGAGTAGACGTAGTAGAAGTACTGAAATACTACAGTAAAGTATAGTTACCTCAAAAAATGTACAGTACAGTACCTAGGTAAATGTAATTACTTTCTTTACATCACTATACACAACACACTTTCCAACATTGTACACAACACAATGCACTGCTCTGCAGTATAGAGGAAGCTCAGAGCCATCTTGATTTAAACAGGGTTTCTTAAACAATTCTGTCAGCTGGACCCATCCGTATCGGTTGCTGACCTCACACCGACCACTGGGTGGGCAGTTCTTCTTGTATTCTTTTGTTTGTTTTACTCAGAATAAGGTTATAAAACTAAAATAAGCTTAGGAATAGGGTTAGGTTTTGGCACAATTTTACTGAGGTTAATATTACAGTAGGTTTAACCGTTTAAGCATAGTTTACTGAGGTTATGTTCAGGAATGCCAGGTTGAGCAGGGCTGTACGCCTGGGGTGACTGTTTTGAGGCAAGTGTTAGTATTCGCTGGTGGCCACCCACCCACAGAGCACCAATGCGGTACCTTTGTCTGTTACTATTACACATTAGTCCAATCCAGTGCACACATATACAGGTAAATCACCATTTGACACATTTGGCAACAATGTGCCTCTTTCAGTAGTTACCAAATAGACAAACTTTTGACAGTAATTGTCTGTGTTCTGTACTTTAAACTTTATTGATTACCTTCCCAATTCTTCACCAATGTCATAGAAGTCCTCCACGTTTTGTTGCCTGAACGATGCCATGCCTGCAGTCCTCACTGACATCAATTAATATAGTCTGATGTCCTTCTTCTGATGTTCTTCATCCGTGTGGAGTGTCGCCTTGTAATAACATATTATTGAGAAAAGAAAGATCAGAGAAACTCTTTTGATGAATGAGTTTTCCAGCCAGATGGCATATACTGTAGGCATAAGAATGTCATTGATAGAATATTGAGTTCCCAGAAGTGTTATTGCTCAAGAAAAATACATCAGTGCATGCATGCACAACCTCTGAGGATTAAAGCAACCATATAGTCCTCAGAGGTTGCTTTACAGGTATAATCCACAGGTGGGCCTTATGAAAGGCAATGATCATGCTCTTTGTAGTTCAGTCTTTCAGTGCCTTGCTCAAGGACACTTCTGGCGGTAACACGGGGGAGCCTTGCTTGAATCTGGAAGTGTTTTTTAATCGATTTTGATGTTTGTGTACATCTGATAGGTTATTGCTTATTGGCACATGTACGTCAACTGAAGTAAATATGTATTATACCTCAATATTTAAAATAATAAACATAAACTGTTGTCAAATTCTTCATGAAACCTCATCCTAAACAACAAACGGTTGCATCATCATGGGGTAAGGTACAAACCTATTCAATTTGAAAAGGTCCAGAGCCCATATATATACCTGTATCAACTAGGGCTAGTTGATGGGTTCCTGGACAATACCTTTTCATGTTATGGACCCCCAACTATTGTCGAAATGAGAAAGGCTGTAGGCTACTTATATATATATATATATATATATATATATATATATATATATATATATATATATATATATATATATATATATATATATATATATATATATATATATATATATATATATATATATATATATATATATATATATATATATAGATGTAGTAGGCAGCTTTCTGAAGTGTCCACAGCCACTCTTATTGTAACTTATTGTGACTAATAGCAAATACAGTATAGCTATGACATGATTTTACAACCATGCTTGTATTTATTTTATTATCAGCGTTAGCTGGTGCTCATTTGGAACAATGGAACAAGTCTGGGGGTAAAAAAATAATCCAATATTGTGAAATCATAGCCTACATAATGAATCAGAAACCAATAGTCAAAGTTATTTGGAACCTTCTTTGTTTTAGTTTTCAATATATAGCCTAAGGGTTGTGAGCGTGCATGCAGATCTATTTTCAGTGGGTTGGGTCCCTGATAAAGACAACTGATTTTATTTGTCTTTGGGGTCTTTCTTCCCGACATAGCAGGTTTGGGAATCACTATTCTGTCCGAGAGGTCCTGTGTAGCGCCTGTAGCCTATCTCAAAGCAAATATCCAGAGCATAATTGACTGTTTCATAGCTACAACACGGGGCTATAAAAAATAACAACAACAGCGACAACAAAATGAGGCTCTTACCGTGGCGCTGTGGACGGACGGAGTGCCCTCCGACTCGGGGACACACTTGGTCCCTGACTGTGACACCTGCAGCTGTTCCCCTGCTGCGCGTCACCATGCTGCGCTCCGGTGTCTTTTAGCTCGACTCAGAGCCATCTGGTAAAAGAGTTGCGACATTGAGGGATCAGAAACTGTCTGAGCGCTCGAGGCTGTTCCTGCAGCATGAATGGGGACAAACTGCCGTTGGAACCCATGGCGTCGTTGTCGTAAATAAGAGCTATTTTAGGCATGTGTGTGCATTGTGCAGCATCATGCCAGCAGCCAACTGTTTTAAAAACATATTAGTAACTAAACTCGCAGCTGCATTGCAATGCACTTACTATAAAATTATATAAAGGTTGTATCCATAAACTAAACAATTTAAGTTAAAGTAACCGGTCTCAGATAGTCTATACTATATAATGTAACACAATCAGGGTGCAATGTCTCCACCTACTGTACTGAGTGTAACATCATGAGTTCGTCGAAGGAAGTCCCCCCTCTCTCTCCATCCTTCATTTCAACATGATGCAATGTGACAGGGTAGGAGTTGATGCGAACACAATGACCACCACGCGTGATTCAAATAGAGCTGCAACATGTGAGCACCGATAAGACGAGGTAGGCCTGAGCCATAAAAGCAAGAAAAGAATGACCCATAACACTTGGAGAACAAAGAAAGGCAAAGGCCACTCATTTAATTAACAAATGAACGCTTTAGATAACCTGGAAATGAATAGGCCGACTGGAGGTGATGTCAGTCATACAGGCATGAAATAGTAACACAAATGTCATCACTGTTTTCCATAATGCTTTAAATATATGTGATAGCCAGCCTTGGCAGTAGGCTAGTTGGCAGTTACACATTAGCCACTGTTTCGGCTTATTATCTGGTATTTCTTGTGTGCCACCTTTCGAAATAGCCTACATTTCATAGTGACACGTGCTGATCGCACATGTTATGAGTTTGTAGGGCCTAATGTTTATGGCATAGCTTTGAAGATGACTAGGCTACTATGTTGTAAACACACTCCAGGAGGCCACATTGCCTACTATTACTGTTTGAGCAAAAATCTGCTGCATGTGTTTTGAGCTTGTAGATCTGCTTTTTTGCTATTTGATTTTGAACCCTGGTTTTAATTCAAATGCCCTTAATTACTGTTATGTTAACTTTATGAGCCTTGGAATTGTAACAGCTGAATAAATAGCATATCAATATTCCAATATTAATTGTGAGGTCCACGTGAGGCGCTTGGTCCGCATGTGGGCCCCGGGGCCGCCAGTTGACCACGTATGATCAGTACTACCCATAGAGTAAGGTAGGCCTACTACCCTGGTTCTCGAGCCATCCAGAAGATGTCGCTGTTGCGCCATAACAAAGCAGCAGCCAGGTCTTTCCAACATCAGAAGGGGTAAATAGAGGATAAGAGAGAGGGGTGGGGGGATTGCGTATTATGGGCGTTCTGGAGGGGCGGGGGAGGAAGAGGAGAGGAGAGGAGGAGGACTTTTGGGTGTTGCCTTCAGGCTGAGAAAGCAGAAGTCTAGCTTTCTTTTTCCTCTCATTCTTTCGTTCTCCTTCTCTCCACAAAGAGACCTGACTGACATCCATTCACGCACCAGGCAGCGCTGATTCTGTTCTCAGAAGAACCCGATTCCGTTCAACTCACGCTCTAAACCTGTACAATCCACCGCCATGGGAGTGGAGGGCTGCACCAAATGCATCAAATACCTGCTGTTCTTATTCAACTTCATCTTCTGGGTGAGACATCAGTGAGAAATGAGAAGCCAGGCTTTGTTGTTTTAGTGCGCGGCGGTGGTTACATGTGCTGTTGTGGAATGGAAGGGAGGCTTTGTGGTGCTTTTTGTTTAGACTATGTACCGTTAGCTATAGGTTGATCTTACATAACGGATTTTGCGGGAGCTTTTTATTCTTTTGTGCGCAACTGTGGCGAAAAGAAAACGGTTTGAACGGTTTTAATGGGGGGAAACAAGCCACGGATTAATTGTTTCCATATGTCGTTGAAAATGGCGCTTTTATTCATTCCTGCTTAAATGTATTTTGACGCCCCCCACTCCCCCGTCTGCCTTTTATTCTAATAAGGCGATTCGCTAATATTATTCGCTAATATACAAAATCTCACAATGCTTTTCAGATTTGTCCTCTCCTCCAATCAAATGTTTTTAAACGGCAGATGTAAAAGCTCACAGCGCAGCACAGAGTGGCGCTCTGAGAGCTTGTAGATCTGCTGATCTGCTTTCTTTCTTTATTTTTCTTTATTTCAAGCCGACGTTGTAAAAATGTGTAGCCTTCAAAATGGTCGTGCATTTGGAAAAGTACCAAAGGCGGTACACAACAACAACACAACTTATATGTTGGGTTAATTATTGACGCTTTAATTCGACTGCGCGCGTGTGTGTGCGTGTGCGTGTGTGAACGTAGTAGAGGTAGACTATACTCTTGTCTTGACTGTACTGTATGACTGTGACCGTTAGATGATAACGGTCTAATTCTTCTTAACGGTTTACGGGACACCCCATTGTCGTATTGTCCCATGGGCTGATATATTATATCCACCAAAAGCCTTCGCGCGCGCGTGCGTGCGTGTGTGTGAGAAAGAGAGGGTGGGTGAATCCCAGTGTTTGTGAGTCAAGGTTTTCGCTTGGATGACAAATCATGGAAACTTTGAGTGTACATCTACACACACACACACACACACACACACACACACACACACACACACACACACACACACACACACACACACACACACACACACACACACACACACACACACACACACACACTAACAGGTCTGTAATCCTGAGAGTGTACTTGCATGCAATCTTACAGTACTGTAACATTGAGAGTGTACAAACGAATTAAACAAACCCTTTGGTTCCATCTGTACACTCAGATTTATGGTGGTCGTTGAAATTAAATAGTTAGAAAACCACTGGTATTGTAATTGTATAGCAGATGTGAAGTCCACATACCAGCTCTGACTGTGTCATAAAAAACACGTAACGGGTTTCTTTAATATTGAATGCGGAAGCGAAAGTCAAAGGAAGGGTGAAGCTGAAGGGGGAAAAAGAAGAAAAAGTAAAAGAAATATTCATTCATTGTACCAAAAAGTAGCCTGTTTAATGGTAGCAGCTTTAAATCCATGGAAAAAACTCATAAAGCTTTTTAAAGGCGCTCATTAAAACACGCAGTCTAATAAAAAGTATTTTTCTCTCCCTGCTGGTTTTAGAGCCAATAGTGCTGTAATGATGTCTGCTTTATTGATGACATCACAATGATGTATTGGTGACATAGAAGGCTTGTCAGTATCTAATTGTGAAAGAACCTCCTCGCAGTGCAGTGCTTGTCAACCCTGTGTCATACCAAGGTTACGTTATTTGGCATTTGAGCAACAAAGCAGGATGTGACAAGATGTATTCATTGTAATTTCTACGTTGTTACTCTACATAATTAGTTATTGTCCAATTGCATTGACATCTTGTAAATTAAGTATCGTAGGTGTTTAACATTAACATGTCCATTTGGTTTCATTTAACGCTCTCAAGTGTAAGTGGTCCATTTGGTTAAAAACTCCAGATTCATTTAACTGGGGACCACCTGGAAGCACCTTAAAGGGGAATTCCACCCATTTTCAATAAAAAAACAATTTGATGATGTCATCAAGATGTATTTCACCATGTTAATGATTTTTTTCAGACCTCCATTCCTAGGAAACACAGAATGGAGGAACTTTTTATGAACGACATAGTAAAACGTAAAACGTTTAATGGGTGGAATCCCCCTTTAAGGAAAGCCACTTTAAGGAAAACCACTACAGTGGATTATAGCAACCAGACCTGTGCAATAGGCAGCTTGTGGGCGATTGTGTTGTGATGTATAGATACAGTAATTTCACAATTATATGTGACTGAACCACATTCAGGCTCTAATGTGGAGGTAGAGAATCAGTCCACCCCCATAAAGAATGATTATAATGTATCCCTGTTGAGAGAGCCAGAGAGAAAGACATGCAGGTGTTTCACATTGTTTTATCTCCATTTCTGAGACCTTGAGCTTCGTTTTCTATGAATGAGCTGGTTTGTCTCTGTTTGAAAGGGAGTGTCTGCTGTCTGGGGTTTGATGACCTCAAGTGCATTTCGCAGCTGAAATTGCACATCACCCAATTGGCCGTCACTAATGCTCATTATAAGATCTAGGCATATCCATCTGCTCACTCTGTGTCTCATTGGTGTGCCATGGACAGTTAAGAAACCAAACCTGCCTTACAGTGACATCATCAATGGAAAATGCAAGCTAATAGAAATGACTGTCTTAAAAAAAACTTCCTGGAAAGTTAGCGTGTTGAAATAGTGTTGAAATGGAGGACATCAATTTCATACAAGTTGAGACAGCTTTCAGTCATTTGGATTTCATAGAAACTAGTATGTCTTTATTCAGCATATAACAAACCAACAGAGGCAGTTGATCTACAAGCTCTCAATGTGCCACTTTGGAACACGCTTGAGGGATGGTAGATCGAGTTGTAGCTCAAGTTCACCCTGTGCCATACTGTGTGTTGGAGATATTTACATACCATAATGAGATTAATGCCAGGTGAACTTGTTTGCACTGTAGGTGGCAGGTTGTTGGCTGACTTGCACTATGGTAGGAGAAAGTGAAAGTGCCTGCATCCATTAACCAGGGGCTATCTGGCTCCTGTCTCGTTGTGATAAAAAATGAAGGAAGGAAAGTTGTCTGCAGCGCTGCCCCGGCAGAGGGACATTTATCGTTTCATGTGACAGTTGTATGACTTTAATGTGGTCATTTGTCAAACAAATGTGTCGACTGTATGAATGCGATGTCCTGTCCTCTTGACTTCTATTGTATCACTTGACCAATGTGAGACCACTTGACTTGTGGGACCACATAAGCGCTGTGTCAGACACAACCATTCGCTCATCAGACATTGTCGTTATAGAGACAGGCCCGTATTCTAAACGGGGTCTTGCGTACGCCAAACGTGTAGCACATGCGCACATATGTCGATAGGCCGCAAATGAAGCCTGTCTAATTGTTCATTGGCTCCTTGTGCAGCGAATCCCAAACCATGTCCTTTTTTGGGAAACGCCGTGGCTCACACAGCATATAGTCTCTCAAGATAGTTTGCTCTTGCCAAGTGTCTCAATGCATTCTGGGAATACCTGAGGAATAACAGCGGAGGCGCCGTTTCCCGAACATTTGCGGCCAAAATAGATAGACCACCAACATTGTATAAGGCCTTCATATGAATAAATGTAGACACAATCCATTCCTCATAAATACATCTACACACACACACACACACACACACACACACACACACACACACACACACACACACACACACACACACACACACACACACACACACACACACACACACACCTGTCCACATGTGGCTGTATTAAATATAAGCGGTGGGTTTAATCATTTCATTCAAATGTGGACAATGTTTAATTAAATTAACTTTACTCAATATCATCCACGATTTTCACTATTATTCTTCATTTGAATATCCCCCTGACAGTCCTTTTAGGGAAATTCGTTTAATGTTTTTTTATGTATAATTATAAATTCGGTTAATTATGGGCACAGACAGAATTATAGCAGATTCACCAGCTCACAGTGCAATTGCGTCGCATTGTAAGCTCGTAAGAGTAGGCTATTTACATTCATTCATTTGGACTGGGCTGCAGCGGGACACACAAGTGAGTAGTCGTGTCAAGATTAAACTAAAATAATTTATTAAGCTACGACAGTGGTTTCAACCTTGTCAGGGCCTACTATTTAACCAGCATTTGAGCCAAGGACCACCATTTGAGGACATTTTCACCCCACAGACCCCAAACCTTTTTTTGTTTCTGTCCACATTTCCAGGCTGCATGGATTCTCGCAAATGAACATTAAACTCCTACATTCTCAATTGGGTGGCGCTAATTCAGATGATATAAATATTTTAACTCTTGAGAGCAGAAACGTGAAACCAAATATGTTATGTTGAAAAGAAATGTTCCATGTTTTTTTTGCTTTATGTAGCGAACATTTATCCCAAGTCTGTGAAATGTTATGAAGCCCAGTGGAGAACACGCCAATGATAACCCAGACGGAGCGCTTATCGCAGGATATGAATGCATCGCTGCCAATAATACTGTCATTACAACCCTCAAGAAAACACTGGTCCGGGAGATTGACGGTGGGATCTAAAAGATTCACTCATCCCGAGGAGTATTTAGGATTTGTCGCCCGTTATAAATCTTTCTTTTCTCACCGACCGGCGCATTCAACAGGCCCTCCTCTGCTATGTACAGGTATGATTAATAAACGTAATTGCTAGGCCTATAGTCAGTTTTCTGCCCGTGTTAATCCATTAAAAAGACAGAAAAAGCCGTTCTTCTTTTTTGCACAGGCCTATAACATTCGTCTGCGCCCCAGTGTAAAAGAGAGAAAAAAGAGACGCATTTTTTGGGGGAAGAAGGGAAAAAAACAGACCCGGACTCATCAAGCCTGGCAAGGGGGGGCTGGAAGATTGCCAGGTGGGGCAACTCCAAGGTTTTTCACACCAAGGAGCCGGAATTATCCTCATTTGATGAGATATGTCAGAAACGTCATAAGAGAAGAGATTTGATCCCGGTAACCTTTGATTTGAGGAGAAAGACACACGTTTGGATGTGCACTGCCCTCCCCTGTCCCATGTATATCCGGCCCTGGATTTGACCAGAAACTCCGCCACTGCAGAGCCAGCGGCATGGCCGTGCGGTAACACGGGCATCGACAAGCGATGCAGCGTGAATTCCTTCGCCTAGAAGTTTTCATCGCAAATGAAATGCAATTATAAATCCTTCTGTGAGTATTAGCGGAGGAGGAGGGTGAGGACGGCGAACTGACCACGAATGCCCCGTCGTTCTAGGTATTTGCTTCTAAATTAATATTTCGATCAAGATAACCGTGCCGTTTTTCTTGTGTTAAGGCACATGTTTGTTTTATTCAACGAAATAAACAAAGTCGTGTTTTGTTGTTCAGTTTTTAAATAAGTGTTTTTGTCTTTTATTGTTAAAAAATAACAATTCGTTTACATTTTTTAATTGTGTAGATTCAAAGTATTTTGTGCTTTGTTGTTCAGTAAAAAAAAAAAAAAAAAAAAAACTTAAAGGCTTAAAGGCTATAGGCCTATTTTTTGCCCGCGGGGGGCAACTAACGGCACATTTATTCATATTAATTTCAACTATATAAATCCTTAGTCGGGGACAGGCCTAGTATGTAACAATCCTGACTGTACATGGGAGGTTTGCAATCTCAAGCGATGACAGAATCACCACTTTGAATTAAAACAATTGTTGTAGGCTGAGTAGGCAATGGTAGAATGAAATCTTTATTTTGATAATGTGACTACTAGTGCTGTTGTGTGTTGGGATAAACAGGCGGCTGTTCTGAACATGCAATTCCACCTCTCAAATTATTCGTTGGTTTCTCACTGAACGCCATGAAGAGGAAGAGTTTGATAATGATGCCAAGACAAAACATTGCATAGTGTTGCATATAGGCTGATCCGGATTCATTTGAAGGGATTGGATGAAGGGATTGGACGATACGTTTTTTCCTTGTTACTAAAAGCGGCGCCGCCCGCTATTTTTAGATTGCAAACCCAAATGTATTTTGCACATGGCAACTGCTGCCTATGGATCTATAAACTGTATAACATTGCATATGCATATGGACAACAGCAAAGTAATTTTATTTGATGTTGGATAACAATCAGATCAGGTTACAGTAGCCTATAAACAAATGCAATAACAAATCAACCTAATTAATTCACTTGCAAATAACAAAGTCAAATGGCTGTCAGAACATCCACATTATACCTTCAAGTCCTATCTATAATTATAAGCATAATTGCAATGCTATATCTTTTACTGTGTAGTTTATACCTTTAAAAAAAATGTATAAAGTCATGCAGGGCGAAGGCCCCAAAGCCTGTAGGCCTCATGCAGGCTTTTCGGCCTGTATAGGCCTCTAATCCAAATTTAGCAGGCCCGGGCCTAGAGGTAGTCTTTGCGTCACGGCAGATCCTTGCTCGGGAGGTCTTTGTTCTTCACCACTACGCATGTGCTACACGGTGTCCCTTACGCAAGACCCCGTTTAGAATACGGTCATCAGACATTGTCGTTATAGAGACAGGCCCACATGCATTGCCCGGGATTCTCACTGGGGCCCCCTGTTTCGAAAGCCAACATCTCAACCACTGGTCTAAAGGGGAATTTCCTCTTGGCTAACAACGGGATATTGGCTTTGTTTGTTTTTTTTTAGTTCATCAGGCGCAGACCTTGAGCTTTTTGAGGGGTGCTAGCAACAGCTTTGTATGGCAAATTATGACACGCACGCACACACACACACACACACACACTCTCACAACTGTTGGCAGACATAATATGATACTGGTTAATAGAACACTACTGTACTTCATGTACTCTTTAGTACCCTTTAGTTAAACATACAGTACACACACACACACACACACACACACACACACACACACACACACACACACACACACTACACACACACACACACACAGTGCACCTGTGAATATGACGGAGAACTTTAACAGGTGTGAGAGCAGCGAGACAACGACTTCAACACGCTGTCTGTTGTAATGTCCACCTGTTCTGTCCAGCAGGATGACCTAATGAACCCTGCTGCTTTCACACAGGCAGACGCAAAGATAGTCTACACTTCATTTTCAACGGGAGCCAGCCTGCTACAGTACATGGAGATACATACAACCCATGTTTGTACTAGTTGATGCAAAAAACCTGTGTTGTGGTGCGTTCACATGGGACAAATGGGGGTATCATTTGGAGTAGATGCGATACTGATCTGATATGGATCATTGCCATTGCATTGTGATGTATTTTGGATCATTGCCATTGTATTGTGATGTAGCCTGAACCAATCAAATTAACCGATATTACACAAGGGTGTGGTTTAACGTGATTCTTGGCACGACAGTGATACGGATAGGAACGAGACATAGTGTCTACCAATAGTGTGTTTGTGTAATTAGAGAATATAGGAAGTGTGGACGACATTGCTCCATGCTTGCGGTACGTCAGGACAGCCTCAATGAAGAACACGTATTCTAGTGACATTTCATTCCTCTATTGCTCACATCACCGGCAGTATGGATGAGGTGTGAGTACTTTGCTCAGGCATCCTCCGTGGGGACTGGGACTAGGCACCATTCTCTGTGCGCTCCCTTTCCATCGACACCAAGTGATGTCAGGGTTCAAGTGATTAAATATAGGCCTAAAGTCATTATCAATCTGTCCTATAATGGAAACGGATATTCTTTCCAGTTTTCCTGGACATAGCAAACGTGTCTTGCGGGCAACATCAAGATAGCAAACGTATCTTGCGGGCAACATCTTACATACTTATGAACTGTGAACTAAGGTGCTATAAAGTAACATTGTCTTTCATGGGTACCTGGCGTTCTGTATGTGTACTTGTATTTGAATATACTTGTACTCCAGGTGGAATATTTTGTTGGAGAGACTGACTTTCAAAAAAGATATATTTAGATATATATTTATAAAGATGTATTTAAGGCTAAAATGCAACTCATAGCTTCCTTTAGCTCAGCCTCAGCTGTGGTATAAAAGCAAAAACAAAAAAAATGTGTGTCACTTCCAGCCTCAGCTGAAAACTAGTGGTCAATTCCTGTCTAGAATACTGTCCTGCCTTCCAGGAAGATGGTAGTTGGCACTTATCTTAGTGGTTACTGTTACCATAGCAACCCTTCTACTCCTCCCAAATCACCTTGGCAACCATCTCATCTGGTCGCACTGTCACACAAATAACTGACTCACACACTCTCACGCAGACATCTAAGCTAGCACAGTAGAATATCATAATAAATAATAACAATCTAGAACAACATTTGCTTAGTTTGGTTTAGATTGTGATAGAGCATACTTTCTGTTGGTCTGTACTTGGTTGAAAGTGGCATCTCAGGCTTATAATAAGTAGAGATCAGTAGTTCCTAAACTTTTTTTTAATCACAAGACCTGAATGTGAAATTTCCCCCAGGGACTAGGCTAGGGAAAAGAGCAGATCTACCATGTTAACAAAATTTGATTCAGTTCTGGATCCTTAAACCTAGTACCTACAGTATATGTACTGTTTTGTTGTATGTATTTGTTTTTGTACTGTAGGTCTTTGCAATGGTTGGTGACAAGGGATTTAACTCTCCATTTCACATTAATTTCAGTTTCATTTCTTGTCATGGCTGTGCAGATGGTCCTGACTAACTGTGTGGGCATCATTCCACTGTCGTGGAATGGTGCCATGGTGGTTACCACCTCTCTCTGACACACACACACACACACACACACACACACACACACACACACACACACACACACACACACAGAGCATGGAACCAAGTCACACATCCTCCTATGGCTATTTTTGAAAAGCCAACGCAAAAACCTAAAAATGACACTGACGCTTTCCTGGTTCTAAAGGTGTTATTTTCTTATTTTTCTCCATAGAACAAATCTTTAACATGCTAGCATACTGTAACATACGTGTGTGTGTGTGTGTGTGTGTGCGTGTGCGTGCGTGTGTGGTTACCACCATGGCTGGTGATAACCAACCATGGTGTGCAGTGTGGTAGGAATTGTGTAACAATGATATCCCCTCAAATCTAAATGTACTTGACTAAAAGTGCAAAAGTAAAACATATACCCATGCTATTAATGCACTACATGTGTGTGTGCATGTGTGCGCGCGCGTCTGTGTGTGATTCCTGTGGCCTATTTCTGCTGTGACCCAGTGCACCGAAGGCTGTAAAATGCTGGGCATGCTGCACTCACGGGGGGAGGGAGGGAAGTAGGAGTAGGGATGGAAGATTGTGTCTTGGAAGCAAGTATAAAGGCCAAATTGCAACATGCAACATTCAATGGCAGTTGTAAGGAGTTGGTGTGACTGCACTGGTGCAGTTAAAGCCATTAACAGTGACTTTTTGGGGGGGTGTATGTGTGTGTGTGTGTGTGTGTGGGGGGGGGGGGGGGATGGTACTGTAGACCTATACAGTATATGCCTCAGAAAGTAGTAGTTTAAAGTGAAATACTTAGTTTAGAGCATGGGTGACCACCCATTTTCAACATTTTAATATGTCATTAATATACCTTACAGATGTTGTGTGGACATGATAAAAAGAAGTTCCCCCAATTCTGTATTTCCTAAAAATGGAAGTCTGAAAAAAATCATTAACATGGTGAAATACATCTGATGACATCACCAAGATGTATTTCACCCATTTTTGGTTCACAGGAAAATTCATCAGGAAATTCATCAGGAAAGTTTTGAAAATGGGTGGAATTCCCCTTTAAAAGGTTCAAACTTGGCCCGCAGCTTTGTTCAGTTTTAAATTTTGGACCACTCTGTATCTGAGTTTTACACGCCTGGTTTAGAGTAAATTAACAAAAAATGAAATACTTTACTCACGGTAAAACCATGAGTATAATGTAGTTATTTTGCTACGATTGTGAAGGAGAAGGATGGAAGATTGCGTGGGAGTAACGCACCCTTGTGCAGGAATGTGTGTGTGGGAGGGGGTTACACACACACACACACACACACACACACACACACACACACACACACACACACACACACACACACACACACACACACACACACACACCAGTTAGCCCTCCCACAGACCTAGGTGATTAATGTTGTTCATTTGGGTGTCCATGGTGTCTGCAGAGCGGCGGCCTGGCTGCATTTGTGTCCTGTTCAAACTGAGCCTCCTCCTGTCCAGTGTAATGTACTGCCCCCTTCAAGTCACACGTCATATTCACTTATTTATCCATCTCGTGGATAAATGTCTTGTCATACAGCGGGCATCGCAAAGTCACCAAAAGTACCGTAATTTCCAGATTATAAGCCGCACCTGAATATAAGCCGCACCAGCTAAATTTGGAGCAAAATACTGGTTTTTTTTCCCTTGTATAAGCCACATCTGACTATAAGCCGCACCAGGCTTATAGTCGGGTGCTTCATGTTAGAGCAGTGGTTTTCAACTTTTTCACAAATTAACATCTTCACCCCACAGACCCCAAAACTAAAGATTTCTTTTGGTTTTGTTCACAATTCCAGGGTGGATTTTCCAAACAAAAGAGGCAAAACATTAAAATTAGACCAAAATGAACATGACTTACGACTTATTAATTAAGTGGTGCTGATTTTAGATGGTGAATATCATAACTCTTGAGAGTGTAAACATGAAACCAAATGGACCCGCTAGGGTCCATTTGGTTTCATTTTTACGCTCTCAAAGAGTTACATCTGGTTAACCAACTTTCTATCATTTAGTCTGCGGAGCCCACCTGGAACCTGGAAAATCCATAGATTGGCCGCACCGTTGTATAAGCCGCAGGGTCAAAAGCATGTGAAAAAAGTAGCGGCTCATAGTCTGGAAATTACGGTATGAGTAACGTGGCCCGGGTGCGGCAAGTTGTGCGTAGAGCTGACGGTAGGTGTGGTGCTCCACCTCAGCTTCCGTTCCCCAGGGGTTTTCGCACTACAGGGACAGACCCCCTGGTGTTAACGGCTGATAACGGCCTATACTTACAGTACTCGAGTAATGAATATAAATTCCACCACTGCTGAGAGCTAATAGCTGAGGGAACACTTCCACCACTCCTGTCCTAATGGAGTTTAAATACATCCGTTGTATTCCTAGTAGATGGGCAGCAAAGTGAAGTGGATAATGCAATAAAACGCATTCTTGAATCTAATGCGATGTACCATTAGGATGTGGTAGATGGACATAAAGACAATTACACGATGCACTCGGCATTACACGGACACCCTGCATCATGAATTCTGTGTGTTGTTCTAGCATTGGTATCCTGACTCTTATCTTTGTACGTATAGTTCGGCTCACTGCTTTTTATCTTTGTATACATAGTTCTTTTTCACGGACTCGTCTTTGTCGAATTGTAGCTCTCCCTGACTCTTACCTTTGTATACGACTTAGAGACTACGGGCTCCATTTTCGTTACCGCTAAACCCCTTATGCCTTAACTTCTTTGCCTTTTTAAACTATTTAATAAAAAAACATTTTTAGTAGTTCAAATGATCAGTCTACCAGCTCACAACATGTTAATAGATTGACATATTGAAATATTCCAAAACGTTTTTCAAAATAGTGAAACAAAATAAGGGATTTGGGATAAGAGGTTTAGCATGTAACGAAAATGTAGCCCTATGTATGCAAATACTGTATATGTCAGTGTTAATTTATTGAATCTTTTCATACATATTGTTCATCTGACTCATCTTTACAATGTAAAGACGAGTGGTAATGTAAAGTTTACATTACCAATGCCACCCAAATCCAAAATTCATTTTACTATTTCAAAATCGATTTGGCACCTTTCCCCTGTCCTTGGAATTCTCGCTTTTACAGACAAAATATAGGCTAATACTACTCTACATTAAATTTACATTGGTTTACTGCCACTCAAAGTAACTATGAGGACTGAAAAGACCTTGTTTTGGCGTGTCGCTGGATCGTACGATCGGCATCAGTTCTTAATGGGTTCATGATGGTTTCATGGTGGTCACGCAGCGTATGGATGAAGGTCTGATGTGGAGTGTGAAGAGGTTGTTGTGTGACCACAGAACCACATCACACACAGGCCAGTCCCCCAGACCACAGCCTGTCTCAACTTCTCTGACACTTCCTGTTTGTGATACAAACAGATTTGTTACTCTCCAGGAGGGGCGAAATCATTTTGCATCAGTGACATATGCTGTGGCAGATACTCAATCTGACGCAGCCGATACTATCGTCCGCAGCAGATAGTGCAACATCACGACAGATATGCAGTCTGACGCATATTAAGTACAGTAAAATGATTTCTCTCTTACTGTAACAACAATTCTGCATGAACAGGAAATTATTATGCAATTTTTGAGTGGTGCAACCACTCCCCATCTGAGGCCCAGTCAAGATGTCCCCCTGACCCTGATTGCCTTTACTGTTTTACCCGCTCTTAGTTTTTTGAATAAAATCTTCCTAGTTTTTTTGTTGTTGTAAAGCGCTTTGGGTATCTAGAAAAATGCTATATAAGTCTAAGCTATTAAGCTATTAATTTAAGATTATTATTATTATTACCCCTATTAGACAGCTATGTGTGTCCCTATATAGCTATTTCCAAGCTTGTGTCACAGATATACACACAACACACATACAAACACACAGGCCAGGGAGGAGAGCGTTTCAGTTCAGTGCAGCACATGTTCAGTACAGCTCCACTCACTTGGATGGGGACAGTGATGTATGAATCAGCATCATACTAATCATCACGTTATTCTTCAAATTCCTAGTAATCACAGGATATTTATCTCCAGTACGAAAAATCCCCTGATCTTTGATCTACAAAGTGACAAAATGAGTCAAGCCAAGTCACCTTTACACTTAAGGAGACATACCATTTATATACACTTTATACAGGAATACAGATTGACTGATTTCATAATTTTGCTAGAATGATACTGTGCCCTGTTTTTCAGCTGATTTGGGGAGGTAAATTGTCAGTTGATCTCCCTTTGGTGTTCACTCACATAGTTAAACAATGTTCACTTGTTTCTCGATGAAAGGAACTATTTAAGGCTTTACGGTTTGGGTTAGACTAGAGTCGATCCAGTAGTCGGTAGAAAACGAGGAGTTCAGGAGTTCAGATCACAACTTAAGAAGACATAAAATGGCCCAAAATACTGTAGTTCCTCATGAAAACACTGTTTAGAGGTGATCACTCCCAACCACACACACACACACACACACACACACACACACACACACACACACACACACACACACACACACACACACACACACACACACAGAGACTCGGTGTGTGTGTGTGTGTGTGTGTGTGTGTATTTCTAGACTCTTTGGGCCTCACCCTTTGGCATGCAGCCTCTCTGTGTTGATGTGGTTGCTAAGCAACCGGCTCTGCTGAGCTGTGGAATGGACCTCTCACTCAGAGGGGGGAAAGGGAGGAGGGACTTCTTAAAACCCTCATGGTCTTTTAAGAGGACCAAGCTTTTTTTCCCTTCTTTTTCCACTGGTGGAAAGGCTACTTTATTTTTTTATGATTTCATGAAGACGGCACTTTTTGTGTTGGTGATTTGAACTAGCAGTACTGTTGGTGTAAAGTCAAAGTACATTTACTCAAGTACTGTGTTCCATGTTGGGGAAAAAAAAAAAAATATATATATATATATATATATATATATATATTTTTTTTTTTTTTTTTTTTTTTTTCAGTTATTTGTCATATCTGCTCTGTGCACTTTTTGATTACTCACTAAATGTAAGTGAAAACAGAAATGTAATTTCTATTCATGATGTTCAACTTTCAATTCAAATGCCAATACACACTTAAAGCGTTAGTTATTTGTGTGATACTTAATCATGAACTTAAATGTGTAATCGTGACAGCTCTAACCATAACCTGATATTAAATTTGAATACAAAATAAACTTCCATTTATGGTGCTAGAGCTTCAGGGTTGGGACTCCTGGAGACCTACAGTATGACTGAATATAAACTAACTAATACACTTTGTGTGTGTGGGTGTGTGTGTGTGTGTGTGTGCGCGCGTGTGTGCGTGTGTGTGTGTGCTTGTTTAGCTTGCCGGAGGTGTGATTCTTGGCGTGGCCTTGTGGCTTCGTCATGACCCCCAGACCACCAACCTCCTGGACCTGTCCTATGAAGGAAACAAGGCCCCGAGTACCTTCCTGATCAGTGAGTAAAATACTCTTATTACCTTGTCCAGCCCAGAGTCATAGTCAGTGAGTAATAGACAGCGAGTAATAGGCTAATAGGAATTACTTTACTCTATCTACCACAGCTACCAGCACCGTCCTTATCGGTGGCTATACGGTAGGCTAATACTCTAGGATCATATAAGACAGGCAATGAGTGAACAATGAAATTCTAATGTAATGTACATTGAAACTATAGGATATCAGGTAAAAAACCAACAATTAACCTCGTATCAGTGATCAGTGTAAACAATCTACTATAAATATAATCTGTAGATTCAAACTATAGGAAGTGAGCAATATTCAGTACATTATATGTATGCAATAACATTTAACCAATTCTATCAAAACCACTTTAGTGCTTTGTTCCTTCTCTGTCTTGTAGACATTGCCTGATCAGTCTGCCTATCAATACCTTTCTATACCTTCTCTGATGGATTGATGGCTAGATGTATTTTTAAAATCTACATCTTTTGGCTAGACAACACAGACTGATTGACAGACGTTGAGACAGACAGACAGGCAGGCAGACTCTATTGATGGCATAATATAAGCACTATACCTCAGGTGCTACATCATCCCATAATGTATGGCAGCACGACCACAAATAATCCATTAAGCCATAATAATGATTTATCTCCATCCATTATGGATAAACGGAGCAGGGGGAACTTTTATCGCTTTGTCTTTATATTGATTGTGATGAATATACAATGAATAATTAATTGCTGGTTTATCAACTGTCTATAATATGAATATACTGTATAATGTATTAATATACTGCATTTAATACTGCCACGGAAATGTCTCAATTGCCAACGTCTTCTTTTCAAGTTATTAGCTCAGAAATGCAACACAAAAATCTCCATAAAGCATGAAATTCATGGAGATTTTTTTTATTATTATTATTTCTCCTTTAGGACTAACGTAGATCTGGATCATCAGTTCTATAGCAGATACATGCTAGTCAGGATTGTTATGGGAAAAAACGCTTCATGTAAAGCCTCCCAGAGGCATCTATAGGTTACATTCATTCACCCAAACGGACACTTAGAAGACAAATGCCAAGTACTATTAAAGCATTTTAAAGTGAGTGAAACGCTTTTGGTCTGAAGGCGAGGCATGTGTTGTGTTCATGTCAGGATCTCTGTAGAGTGACTCTAGAGTGTCACATGTCCCTAGATGTGTCTGTGGCAAGACTCCATGCCATGATGGCCATAGAGTAACTGGACTACCGTATGTCTTTTTTGCATACCGCATTGTCTGCAATATAATGTGCACAGAATAGAAGCTACTGCAGTCAACACAGAATAGAAGCTACTGCAGTCATACAATAGAAGCTACTGCAGTCAACATAGAATAGAAGCTACTGCAGTCAACATAGAATAGAAGCTACTGCAGTCAACATAGAATAGAAGCTACTGCAGTCAACATAGAATAGAAGCTACAGCAGTCAACATAGAATAGAAGCTACTGCAGTCAACATAGAATAGAAGCTACTGCAGTCAACATAGAATGGAAGCTACTGCAGTCAACATAGAATGGAAGCTACTGTTTTTTTTGTCATAAGCAAAATATCCAGGGACCCACAGGGGTCCATTGTGGGGGTTGCTTCCATGTGCAGCAGCCGTAGTGGAAGTAAAACAATGTGGTGACTTTTGACCTGGTAAAAGTTCTAATGACTTCACCACACCTCGACCTCCGCCCTTCTGCCTTCTAAACCTAGATGATGTCCCTTGACCTGTGTGTGTATGTGTGTGCGTGCATGCATGTGACAGCTGAGTAGTTAAAAATGGTGACAGGTGGTGTGTGTGTATGGTACTTACTGTAAGTGTGTGTGCGTATGTGTGTTACCATAAAAAGCAGTTGGGTCATTTCTGGGATTTATTCATTCCACAACAGCAGTTCTGTCAGGGAAACTCATGAATGGATAAAATATTTTTATTGAAAATATTTTTAGAACCGAGGTGGGCTCAGGGAAGTGCTCAGCAGCACTTCTGGAATGTCCATGTACACATGCAGCACACATACAATTCACAGCTCTGCCCTATTGACCAATACAGGACGTACCTGCAGGAAGTGGCAAACCTTACCGGATATGGTGACATTATGTAAATGCTTTACGATGATGGTTTTAACCTGAGCCATCTAGTAGAAGAGTTGTCATATTGAGTGTACAGAAGCACCCATGCAAGCGCTGTTCATGTAGCCTGAATAGGGATTAATTGGAGTTGGATAAACATTGTTTTCAATGAGGGCGGTGCAATTAAGAACTACCGTACATTAGGCATGTTGCATCATGCAAACGGTTTGCAAAAGTATTATTGCGTTTCTGCCTACTTCCGGTCCAAGACTTGTCCCTATTTGCTGTCTCCATTCTCAATGGAAATCTATGTAGAGGAGCCGCTGTTAGATCTTACCATGGAAGTGAACAGAGTTTGCATAACACTGCCTATACTCCAAGGTCTATACTCCAAGGACAAGTAGCGACAGCAGCAGCAGCACACAGACTACATTATGAATCAATCATGTTGCTTAAAGTACGGAACTCCCACAGAGCTGATGTAACACTGAGACACTTTTATAACCCAGACACTGCCTGCTTCAGAAATAGTGGGGGGGATGTACACTAGTGAGTATTGAATATATTTCACTTTTTTCAATGTCAGTTATTTATCTGAATAACATTCCCTGAAGTTCCTTACAATTGTATTACTGTTTTGATGCACATTTTTAAAATCTTTAAAATGGAAATAAAAAATAGAAACGTGAAACATGAAAACGGACATATTGAAAGGAGCCGTGAGCTTGCAGAGCTGCTCTTCTCACAATATTTGTCTGTGAAACCGACTCCCACTGAATGTATTGCCTCCCCACTTCAAATATGATTATTTAGAGGACTTGCTAGTTCAAATATGATGATTTTGGAGGGGTGCCCAGTTCAAATATTATTGTGAGTTGTCCCCAGTTCAGGTTGATCATTTGGGGGGTCGCCAGCTCAGTTTAATAATCACAGACAATCCCTGGTCTCCTGACCTTTCACCCATGTGTGGCGCCTCTCCTCTGGTTGAGTAGTGGAGGGTGTGTCTCCTATCCTCTCTGAGTAGTGGTGGGTGTGTCTCCTATCCTATCCTCCTAGCAGACTGTCTGCTAGATGGTTTGGTTGCCCAGGGCGATGCAGAAAGCATGCTGGAACATTAGTCATATATACTAACCCAGGGTTCTTCAACAGGAGGGCTGGGACCCCTAGGACGTCCTCAGTTGCTACTCTTTGCGAGAGATGATATGTTATGTTATACAATATATTATAATTATTATTAAGCACTTGAGCCTTAGCATCCCTAATCCCTATTCTAAAGAGAACTTTAGCCACAAATAGCAGATAATTGTGAGCTTTTCCTTTGCCTTTGGCAAAGAGGTTTGTTGTATAGAGGTAATGGATCACAAAGTAGTTGATGCAAATTATATGTTGGCTAAGAACATAACAGTAAATAATCTATATACAAATGCTATGCATTTCTATGTTGCGCCTGTCAAAGCTAGGGAAAGTAGTCAAAGCTAGGGAAAGTAGTACTGCAAGTGCTATGGATGGGGTCTGAAGAGGTGCATTTTTAGATTGTGGCACATGTCTGACAGAGCTGTTAAAAGCCCCTGACACACCAAGCCGACATGTGTATGAAATCTACAGTGTGAAAAGGTTTAACTTGCAACTGTATTCTATTCAATGTATTGAGGGTCCTTGATGTGAACATATTGAGACACACTGCCCTAGTTGGAAGACCAACTAACCATTTGACCTGTGGTGCAGTGAGTGTACAGTATAATCTTGCTCTTTAAAGATAACTATCTGCAGATGATCGTAACCGGTTGTTTAGACTCTGTGTTGTTGAGTTGTATAAATGTTTAGTTGGTCTAATGAGACGGTGCTGCAGAGGCACGCGAAAACACGGACATGTGACGCAAAGATACTTTTAGGAAACACATACCAGTGGTGAAAAGTTATCTAAGTAAAAGTAATAATGCCAGAATGTAGAGACGCTTTCATCTAAAAGGTCAGAATTCAAAAGGTACTTGAGTAATTGTGCAAAAGTATTGCAAATTATGGAATTGAGTTTTTAGATTGATTATTTGTTTTGTTTGTTTTCTAGTATTATGCCTTTCTTCTAAAAGCAGTCAAAATCTATAAGTAGGAAGTTTTCAAATAAATGTATTGGGGTAAAAAATGTAATGTCTTCCTCTGAGATGTAGTGGATTTTTGAAAATTGGAATTACTACATTTAATTAAAAAAAATACCTAAAATAAAAAAATACCTAAAATGTCTAAAACTTAAAACCACTGCAACTGTGTCACATAAGAACATTGTGACAGTCTGGGGCTTTTGCCAGATGGAGAGAGAGAGACAGAGACAGACGGACAGACAGACAGACAGACAGAGAGACAGACGGACAGACAGACAGACAGACTTGGGTGGGGGTGATATATTAAAAGGACCACCCACCTGACCAGTGGGGTCAGAAGAACTGATATTAGGGACTAAAATACTCCCTTACAACTTGAATTCCTGCTCCAATAGTATACGTCCCTTTTTTTTGCACATGCAGTTCCTGTTTTAGCCCTACAGCTATTTTAGCATTATAGTTAATTTACATGCCTGAATGCAGGGAGGGACTGCTATATACTCTACAGTATGTGGACTTAATAAGATGTAATTCAGAGACATCAACTGTGTTTATATTCATTGGCAAAGCAGCAGTTGCTGTGTTGCGGGATAGGGCAGGGAATGGGAGGGTGCACTAGCAAAAAGCCTGCTGTACAGTATCAGAACAGTGTGAAGTATGGATCACATGGTTATGGGTCACAAATCAGTGACTGGGTTACTTCAGGACAGTGTAGTCAGCCAGCGCTTCAAGCTCATGAGCACGTATTCCAATGTGAGCTGACGTCTACAAAAAAAGATGAATAGTGGGTCCTATTTTATTTCGCAATTGCAAAGCCGAAACAATTTTTGGTTTACTTAAAATAAAAAAATAATACATACAATAAAACAGATGGGGCCTATCTAATCTTTAAGGCACAATGTTGTGTGCCTTAAAGATTAGATTCTTATCAATCATGTATTCAATGTAAAGTCCCTTTTTTAATACATTATGTTCATTTAGCTTTTATTAACATTTGACAGCACATGACTAAATTTGACACAAGTGAAGACAGATTATCTGATTGAAGGGTTGATGTTGTTTCAGACAGGAAGCACCTGACACTCCCTGCTAGTTCGTTATCAGTAAGATGCTGCAGATTATTTTTGCGCTGCGTTTAAGATGCAAAGCTCGCTCGCTCTGTCCCGTGATGAGGTTTCCGCTTGCGCCCTGCGGGTGACTTGACCTGAGCTGCGGCTGCAGCTTCTTTTTCACGATGCGCCTGTCCCTCACGGTTGGTGAGAACGCCTTCGTCACTCTACTCACCCGTCTGAAAAGCCCTTTGGGAGTTCACACTCGGATATCTGTCACAGGCTCACTGACGTTCATCTGTCTCTGAACGTCACTCAGTTAGTAACCCCCCCCAGACTCATCTGTCTGACTGGTGACTCACTGGTGATAGAAAGGGGCAGGGCGGGGCGGGAGGGAGGGGGGGTAGTTGCTCATGTGGGGAAGGACTTTCCAAGGGAAAGTTTTAACCAGAAAAAATAGACGGATAGAGAGGGAGAGAGGGAGAGAGAGGGAGAGAGAGAGAGGTGACGTTACAGTGGAAGGAATAGAGCTGAGGGGAAAGACGGAGTCATAGAGGAAACTTCCAACCAGTCGAACACAGGAAGTCTCCCACGGGATTTGAAAAACCACACTATAGAGGAAAGTGCAGCGTGATCACTCCTTCATTCTTTCATGTACACACAGTGGGATCAAATTTAAAGTCAGAGTAAGCGACCGTGTACCATGTTTACGTAACAAAACAATACATGGTATACATTGCAGAATTACCCTCTCTAGCAGCAGGGACCAACCACTGCTGTGGTGGTGTTTTTGGGTAAGGGAACGGTTTCTAGTACATGTGGAGTGTTGCCCAGGGTGTTTGGGGCAAGGGAGAAGAGTCTAGGATGTGTGGAGTCTTGTCCAGTGTGTTTTTGGGGAAGGGATGAAAATCTAGGACACGTGGAGTGTTGTAAAATGTTTTTAGAGTAGGGATAAGAATCTAGGACGTGTGTGAAGCATAATCCAGTTTGTTTTGGGGAAGGGAGAAGACTCTATAGGACATTTGGAACTTTGGGCTTATACTGTATGGGTTTAGTGCGAACATACAGTACTTGCTATGAAAGCCAGGCAGAGTGTGTGTGTGTGTGTGAGTGTGTGTGAGTGTGAGTGTGTGAGAGTGTGTGTGAGTGTGTGTGTGTGTGTGTCTGACCCATGAATGGCACGGGCACCAAGCTATAGTGTTCCCTATTCTTTGCCGGCATTCGTTTTAAAAAATGCGTCCCGTGTTTTTCTTTCCTTCTTTCCATCCGTGTTTTTCCTGGTGTGTGTGTGTGTGTGTGTGTGTGTGTGTGTGTGTGTGTGTGTGCGTGCGTGCGTGCGCGCGTGTCTGTCATGCGGACATAGCTGTGGTGGAGAGTCTCCTCAGTGCTGGGTGGGTGATGGTGGTGATGTGTTGATGCCCGCTCACTGGAAACACCCTAACGCTGCGCACACACTGAAGAGAGACAGACTTTCTCTCCTCTGAACAACCCAAACTATTACATCCTGCTTCCTTACATAACCCCCCCCCCCCTCTCTCTCGCTCTCTGGTCAGTGTTTGTTAGGAAAGAATTCCTCACGGCCCCTCCCCCCCTCGTTACCCCTCCCCCCTCTCTCTCTCTCTCTCTCTCTCTCTCTCTCTCTCTCTCTCTCTCTCTCTCTCTCTCTCTCTCTCTCTCTCTCTCGGTGTCTCTTACTCTCTCCTCTAATTGTGTTTGTTCGTCTTTGTTCTCTTTTCTTTTTCACTGCCTCCATCTGGATGTGTTTACTGTCTGTCTGTTGTTCTGCATGTCTGTTGCTGTCTGTACCCTCTCTCTCTCACTGTGCGGAAAATATTAATGGCATGGTTTTTGTTTCATTGTGCTTATTGGTTTTGACATGAATATAGGCTGTGATCTCTCTCTCCCCCTCTCTCTCCCTGCTGCAGGAGAATTTGAATGGACTATGTCGTTTTGTTTCTCTCTGGTTTTAACGAGAATGTATGGCTGTATTCTCACTCTCTTGGCAATCTCTTTTGACAAACAAAAATTTGTTTGGCAAAACCACCGTCCACACTCCATCCGTTATAACTCTATGGTACAAACCCAGAAAAACACAGTTGACATACTGGATACCTCACTGACACTTCAGTCTAATTATAGGTGTCGTTTTGTTTTGTTTTTTTAGCAGATACTTGCAGAAGGTTGACCAAACATTTCTTTTCTCTGTTAAAGTTCTTTCCAAGTTCTGAAAAACAGAAGTGAGCCAACTGTAGTCAGAATCACTTTTTCTTGTTATATGTCATGAAATACACACCCTTGTTAGGAGGATTTCACATTCAGAAAAAAATATACACACAAATACACATCCTCCATCATTTGGTGCTGAGCCAAAACTGTAACAACATGTGAGCTCGCATTAACTCACTTTATTAAAGTGCTCCAAAAATATTATTAGCAACCGACATGGCAACAAAATCTTCACATTAAAACACATTAGTCTGCCTATTTCAACTCAGACTATGGGCTCCATTTTCGTTACCTCTAAACCCCTTATCCCTTAACTCCTTGGCCTTTATAAACTATTTAAAAAAACATTTTTCAGTAGTTCAAATGGCCACGTTTTTCAAAATAGTAAAAACGAAATAAGGGATTTGGGATAAGGGGTTTAGCAGGTAACGAAAATGGAGTCCTATTTGTTTTAAATTTTAAACTTATTTTTGTACTGCATTAGCAGGACCGTATCAGTCACCATGTTAAAAATAGATTTTATAGTGGATTTATAGGAAGTGAGTTTGCCTGATATCAAATATCTAAAATATCTTTAAACCTGTCTTGTGTGAAAGACAAAAGCCGTAGCGAAGCCAAGGTGAATCACCAACTTCCTTAATTTTGTGAAAGCTGAGGCCAGAGCGGTGAAGTCTGACGGATGTCGGACTTCACTGCAGGAAGCACCTGACGCCACCGCAGGATGCACCTGATAACAGCACAGGATGCCAGCGCCACACGTTTGCGTCAACTGTTGTAATCTTTCTCGGAATCCAGTTTTGTTCTAGTTTCTGATGCTAGATTCGAGTCCCCCACGGTAGATTCTAGTTCCTCTCAGTAGATTGAAGTTTCTGAAGTTAGATTCCAGTTTCTAACACTAGATTCTAGTTCCCGACAATAGATTCTAGTCCATGACACTAAATTCTAGTTTGTGACACTAAATTCTAGTCCATGAGACTAAATTCTAGTTTGTGACACTAAATTCTAGTCCATGAGACTAAATTCTAGTTTGTGACACTAAATTCTAGTCCCTGGCGCGAGATTCTAGTTTTTCTGGAAGTCTTTCTGTGTCAGTGATGCTTAACATATTTCATAGGAAGGACCCCCAGAAATATCTATTATTTGGCTGTGGACCCCCATCAGAAAACATGTTGTTCTAGGGATCCCCCAGATGCAAAGATTTGAGTTGAAAATGTTTGCTTCCGAAATAATATATTCAAAGATTTGCACCACATTTTCACAATTTTTCAAAAATAGCAGAACTACAAGCTCATATCGCGCCACTCGGTGGCGCGATATGAGCTTGTAGATCTGCTGTTTTTCAACAGCTAAAACACCAAAACGCGTTCAGTACACAAAGGGTTAATGAGTAAAAATGAGTTATATTTCGTGTTACTTAAGGCGATTAAATCATAACAGTTGTTTCGATGAATTGCATGAGTGCAATGCACCCCTATAGAAAAGCCATTTCCAGGCTTGTTTCTTAGGTTCAAGTCCTCATAACAGACCTTGCATTGAACGGTATATTTCTGCAGTACTGCTAATAGTATCCAATCAATGTATTGAAGCGTGTATCCCCGTGCTTCTTTCTGCACACGGCTAATAAAGTATTCAATCAATAGCTTATGTTTATAAATGAGTTTCCATTTCATATTTCATATCGGATTTGCTTCCTCCTGGGTACGACAATATTGTTGCCTTTTGCGGAGCTACAGTGCATTTTTCTCTACTTCACAATGCGATACAGCAGACCATTTGATTCCGTACTTGTCCCACAGGAAGCACATGATGACACTAGTATAGTAAACACCTACAGGATTCAGAAGCAGGAAAAAGGAAAGGGTTTTAGAAAAAATGAATGAACATTAGAGCTTGGCAGAGAATCCAGATATTGGATGAAGTGTTGCAAAGTTTACCTGAGGTGATGTTGTTTATATGTGGTCAGTGCTCATTTGAACGTGTGGTAGCATGGCCTCCCCCCGGGCCATTTGAGCAGGAGCACACATGAAACATCACATTTGTGGCCCTGTGTTGTTTGTAATGTCTGAAATGAGAGCTTTTATGTCTTATTTTCTTTTTCTTTTTTAATAAGACCAAGCGTAGGAAACCAAAAATATGAGCAATGTTGGCCGTTTACGTGGCTCATACTGTACATACAGCATGTGTCAGTGTTTGGGACCCAGTGTTTGGAAACCAGTGCACTCCATGCATTTGATGTATTTCAAGATGGTGGATTGAAAATGGGTCTGTGTAGAAACTAGTGGATAACCACTCCCTTCACCCATTATTACTTAGTGTATGTGCAGAGCAGTGATTGGATGGTTGTTGTGATTTACACACATGCACACACACATCCCATCCATGCAGTACTAATATAATAGCACTCCTCCCAATAGAATCATATTCTACCAATCACATTGTGGTAAACTAAATCATATTGTGATTGATGTTGTTTCCTTTCAATGGAGCGGAGAGAAGGAGGAGCCTGGAGGCCCAATAAACTGTCTGAACCTATTAGGCCGATCAGAACAGAATCCAGGGACGGATTCCTGTCCAATGAGAGTCTTCTGATTCTGAAGCAGAATGTAGACTGTGTCGCGGTGCGTGAATAGCTCGACCATCAGTGCTGTCTGACAAGTAGTGAATGTATGTTAGACATGCAGAGAACCGCAAGGTTGCCTCCCAGTTCGATTCCGGGCCGCGCTCCCCGAGAGTTGGTGTCAAGTGTCCTTTGGGCAAGACGCCGAACCTGCTCATGATGACTGTAACTCCCTCCAACACAGACACAAGCGGTGTTCTCAAACTGATTTACTGTATTTGGTCCTCCAAATCCACTATGAAAACTAAAGCAAACAATAAAATAAAACCACCATGTGTATATAGAAAATATTTTAAAGTAAAATTCAATCGGAACAATACCTTGTTTGGCTCTGTGCTACACTAGAGTGCATCTCTTCAGACTTTAGTACTTTTTTGGAATCAGTCTGCTGCACATTGTTGCTTAGGTGCTTGATTGCTTAGTTCGAATGTAAGAGCAGACCAAACGAGACGCATACAGAACCTGACTTTGTGCGCTTTGGATAAAAGCACTAAATAAATGCACCATTTATGAGAGGCAGGGAGGAATGTGCGCATATATATATATATATATATATATATATATATATATATATATATATATATATATATATATATATATATATATATATATATATATATATATATATATATATATATATATATATATATATATATATATAATGGTGATGTCATTTTGAGGGCAAACAGCCAATAGGACGACCCTTGTTTCGAAGTGGTTTCAGACCGCGCGCGTGTGTGGAGGCGGAGGAGAGGGGCAACAGACGCAATTAAGGAAATGGAGGCCTGTCCTGGCTGCTCGCCAAGACATCGATTTATAAATTAAACCTTGTAGTGAGCTGGGTGTGGCTGTGTGTGTGTGTTTGAGAAAAAGCAAGAAAGAGAGAGGGTAGACAGGGTCAGGGGCGTGGCTGTGTGCGTGCGTGCACTGGCGAGGGGGTCCTGAATTTGATTAGGTGTGGGGGGACGACATTACCCAGAATACCCTGGCTCGTCTCACTGCTAAGACACACATACACATGCACGCATACACGCACACAGACAAAGGGGAGTGATCAGAGGGAGGAATCATTGGTGCAAATGCGCCATTTGTAAAGTAACTATGTACATTCACTCAGTTACTGAACTTTGCGATTTCCTACGATTACCTTTACTTTTACCAGAGCCCGTTTTTTTTTATACTACTTTTTAACTTTATACTTCTGAAACTATAAACCAAAGCCCTGTCCGTTTGGACCAACTACCCAAAGACAACGCAAAGAAACGCTGGCATACACACATACTAGTTTAATAAATCGACTATAGATTTACAAAGTAGTCGACCTTATGGTAAATCTTATGGTACTTGATCAACTATTCACATTCACAAATCAATTCCACATTAATAAAAAATGACAAAGAACTGCCTAATTTAAGAAAGCATGAAAAATCCTGACTCACACTGGGCGAGGCATGATATTTGTAGCTCCAGACCAGTACCCCCCCCCCCCCCCCCCCGACAGACCCACCCCCTTCTCAGAATTCACCCGTCCTGTACGACAGTGTCGCACACAGACAAATGGACGATCTACAAGTACCATACACAATGCTGTCCATCCACACACTATGTTCAAAATTTTGTGAGCTTTCTTTGTAGAGATTGCCTATTTTTGGTGCATGACACCGGCTGCGTAGCTACTAGCTAAGTATAAATCAAGACCTAATGGGTCCAATTTGTCAAACCGCACGCACACACACACACACGCACACACACACAGCAGTCCAGACTATTACTATAAATAATGCCTTGTTCTATACCCATGGTGTGCGTGTGTGTATAGTGCAAGTCCTTCCTTCCTAGATATTCTTTGTTCTTCCTCATATAAACTCCATTAAATCACATCACATAATAAAAATAAAGAAAGTATTTAGTGTCAGGCCAACACCAAACTAGATTTGTGTTGCTAAAATATTCAGAAACGTTTACGTGCCAATGACGTCCCATTAAATCCATTTAAAAATCTGTTAGCAGAACTTTAGCCTCAATACCAAGGCTTTCGTCCGCACTATCAGAATTACAAATGACTTTTTTTAAATTTCAAAGAGCCAGTGGATACACAGGTTCAAGTTATTTTCTTGTTGTATTCATTCATTTTAGCAGGAGTGTATAATACTGGGAAGTGGAAATGGACATGATCAAGTAAAGTAAAAGTAGTTGAGCTGCAATAGAGAAAATGTACTTTGCACCACAGCATGATAAGTACATGTGTGAGACATGGTTGATTTGGACATGCAGTACATTTTGGTAAACAACCTGCTGCCTCCTGGTGGCGGTGCAGCACCACTGCAGCTACTTAGCACAGTGTGGAATGTGGGGACATTCTGAGGACCAAACCCTCAGATTGGCTGGAAACCGTTTAAGCCACCTCCCCTATGGGTAAAACTGCAGGCAGGGCAGTCCCAGGTTAAATGTATGAATGAATACATGTCTCAGACACAATCCCTTCTCTAGAATTATTATAACTATGCAGAGGACACAGGCAATTAGACAAGTGCAATTAGCCCTTCAATAAGTCCCTCCCCAATCCATCCTTGTCCAATAAGCATGTTAGAAGAGGAACGCTTGACCAGGAAAGCATAGCAACAGCTATTTGGATTTTCATTGCATAGTGATTAAACCATGCCCCAAAGGGTGGGGTTTTGAGAAGGGCTAACTGCAAGTGTAGGTGCACTGATGCGAGACGCAGGGGATTCTTTGTTTATACTAGAATGTTCTGTTCTTGATGAATTGGCCATTATATTGACCAATCAGAAAAGGGACAGACATTTGACTTTTACAAATAGCAATTATAGGCTACTTTAGCAGACCTATAGGACGTACTGTAAAACATTACTTATAGCAAACACAGCGCGAATTAGCAGTGTTGGGAGACACAATGATGGCCATAATGTGTCTATAGACAGGTGGTCCGGGGAACGTAAAAATGAAACCAAATGGACCCTTGCGGATCCATTTGGTTTCTCAAGAGTTAAAATAATTATCATCTGAATTAGCCCAAGTCTACACAACTAGAGAATGTAGAAGATTAATGGTCATTTTGATCTGTATGTTTGCCTGGTATTGTGGACAAAAGCAAAAGAATTCTTTAGTTTTGGGGTCTGTGGGGCTAAAAATAACACAATCATTCATGTACTTTGTCTCTCTCCCCCTGTCTGTGTGTCCAGGTGTGCACATCCTCATTGCGGTCGGTGCTGTGATGATGGTCGTCGGGTTTCTGGGTTGCTATGGAGCCATTCAGGAGTCTCAGTGTCTGCTGGGAACGGTGAGAGATACACACACACACACACACACACACACACACACACACACACACACACACACACACACACACACACACACACACACACACACACACACCATTGAAAATAGCCCAAGATCTGCTTATTTATTTATCTTTTTTTTCCTTTCTCATGTCAATCTTTGCTGCATGACTCCCCATCTCACTCTCCCTCTTTCCTGTCTATCTTCACTTGAAACTATCAGCAAAAGGCAAAAAGCCAAATACAAATCTCCCTCATTCAAAGATTTTTCAGTGGTGAGGTAACCACCGCTCTAGTTGCCAGCATAGTCTGTCACCACCATCCACCGTGCTCATATCCCCAACACTACCTCAAATTCATTGTGGCATGCCATGGTGTTTTGAATAAACCTTGAGTCTACAAATGGAAACAAATAAACCTTTACAAATCTGTGACTCTGAGAGTTTGTAAGTTGAACCAAATGGACCCTTAAACGAACCAAATGGAGCCCCATGAGTCCGTAACTCTAGCGAGGGTAGAATCTAATGGACTCCATGTAAGTAATGGAGGTGGTTGGAAATGAGCGTTTTTTTTAGAACCACAACGTGTAGACGGTACATGCTCTGTTGCTGCTGTATCATCAAGCTAAACTTGTTTTCTCTTTTCTCACCGCAGTTCTTTGCCTGTCTGGTCATCCTGTTCGCCTGTGAGGTCGCTGCTGGAATCTGGGGATTCATGCACAAAGACACCGTAAGGACACACATGCTAACGCTGCCAATGAATATTCTATATTCTAAAGAATATACTGGAAATCCCTCACTCGCCCTGACCACAGTGACACGGGCAGTGCACGTCACCCACACACAGTTGTCTCCGGACACATAGCGTTATAAGCCTTGGGAGCCTCAATCGCTAGACTTTTGACTTTAACTTGCTCGGTATTAGAAAGCATGTTTAATTACACACTGTTGCTGTGATTAACAAATGATAACAGGTCAATTTGAAAGGGCGATTCATTAAAAAATGCCAATCCTGGCAGCACTAGTGCACGCATGCACACACACGCACACACACACACACACACGTACGCACACGTGTGCACATGCACGCGTTAAACATGTTGTTGTGCATTCATCAGGTAGCCAAGGAGATGACCAGCTACTACGATTCCATCTATGACAAGGAGAAGACAGAACTTGACAGTGACAAGAAGCAGGCTGCTGCCGCAGTGCTGAAGGTCTTCCACGAAACGGTGAGAACCCTAAAGGGGCTTACAGACGGCCAGTAACACATCGCACCTTCTAGTTCATTTTCAACGGGACCGGCGTATAGTGCTCAGAAAACGACATGCCATAAAGAGAGCGTGTGACGCCGGGCGTTATTGCACGGCGTCCAGTGTTGTTTATGGAGCACGTGCTCGTTTCATGCACATGCGCGCAATGTTTTTCAAAGCTCAATCCAGTGAGCTTTTTTTCTCGCTACGCGATTCACCGTCTGTAACGCCCCTTAGAATGAAAAGAAATGATGTGTAGATAAGCATAACATCCCACCATAAACACGCTCTCTATAATGACACTAATACTAATATCTGTGGTTTGTTGTGTTTCAGCTGAACTGCTGTGGTAAGGGATTGCTGACGTCCGCTTTCGACAAGATAACGGACTTCGCGGGAGCGACCAACACCTGTCCCCAGTCGGGCGGGCTCAATGTGGTAAGAAAGACGTTATTATTTAAATGACAGACAAGTGAAGTTAGGTGGACTGAACCGGAAATGGTGGAGGTTTTATTATGGATCCCACCCGACTATCTGGCAGAGTGTTTCTGAACCAATCACAGCATCCCTTCAGGCAATGGGATGGTATATAGCACAAGGTTACACTCACTTACGCTGAGCTATACTACTACAGTCGACACATGGATTGTTTGTTTATACAAGTCGCTCAACTCTAACACTTTATTGCTTTGTTTCTTATTGCTATCATATAGTGTATTCATACAACATGATGATAGAGTTTAACATGATGATAGAGTTTAAACTGAGTAATACACTGTCCGGATGCCAGAATGGGATTAAAAATGGAGTATTTATGACTGTGTTTGTGGAGAACTCAGCTTCAGAAATGTCACCACGCAGCACGTTTTCGTTTACAGGAAGTATTTTTAATGGAGTTTTGATATAAAACTACACAATTTTTGGGAGTGCATTGTCAGATATGGCCATATAATGACCACAGATGTGGTCTAAAAGTGTGAAAAACCTTTTTAATTCACTGGACCTTTAAAGGTTTGACCAAATGGACTTGGTGGTTTAGTCAGAAGTTATTTTTATTTATTTCATTTTTTATTCGTTTTTATTGATTTACCATTTGTAAAAACTCATTCTGCCCAACCTGCTCATTAAAACATGATGCCATTTCTGTCTACTCACTCTGTGACTCTCTCCTCTCTCCCTTGTTATAGGATTGTCATACCAGGATCGACGAGCTGTTTTCCACTAAGATTTATTTGATTGGTATTGCAGCACTTGTCGTCGCTGTCATCATGGTGAGTACAAATTTTAGAGTAATAGATTACATACGCATGTGTAATAGATATTTTCTTATTAAAACATCTTATAGGAATCCTATAAGAAAATCCTAGTGGTAGAGATAAAATTATACAAGTGTACAGAAAAGTGACAACACAGCAATGAATGAGGAGAAGAATAAATTGGCAGAATTACATACAGTAAATGATAGGCCATCATCATCTCTCTGTCTCTCTCTCTCAGATCTTCGAGATGATCTTCAGCATGGTGCTGTGCTGTGGGATCCGCAACAGCCCAGTCTACTAAAACACCAACAGGGGGCGCTCTCTGCCCAGAAAACCAATGACAGGACAACCTCTTCTCTTCTCTTCTCTTCTCTTCTCTTCTCTTCTCTTCTCTTCTCTTCTCTTCTCTTCTCTTCTCTTCTCTTCTCTTCTCTTCTCTTCTCTTCTCTTCTCTTCTCTTTTTATACAACTCAGTCATATCTCATACATCCCTGTTTGCCAGATTTAGTCGGTCAAATTTTGAGAAAAACGTTATCTTTTTTTTGTATTTGTTCATCCATAAGAACGTTTTGTTTAACACTGTGGACCTTTATAGCTAGTCCTGATGCTGTTTTGTTATTACACACACACACACACACACACACACACACACACACACACACACACACACACACACACACACACACACACACACACACACACACACACACACCTTTTAGTGTTTATTTCTTGCGTTTACGGTTTCCTTTTTTGCTGAAGTCCATGATATGGTTTTAATCTTTTTTGTATGATTATTTTTGTTTTGTTTCGTTTTATTTTCTCACTGTATTATGTATATAAATACAATACCTGTATATAAATATATATATTAGCAGTGCTTAATGAAGCATGGATGTGGCATTTACATCTCACCTCTATTTCTCCGCCCGCCGCTTGTTTGCCTTTTTCGGACAGAACTGACCACTAGAGGGCCCTAGAGGACAGGTGTGTCAGAGGAAGTAGACGCGTAGATGTGGTGTTAAAGTTGTGGTTGGTGGCCAGCCTGCTCCAAGGAGACTAAACGGGTCAAGCGCATGCTCCTTTATGACGGACAGACGGACGGGAAGAACACCCGGGGCGCAGGTGTGTCCAAAAAAAAAACAAAGAAAAACAAAACGTCTGTCCTGAATGGCGTCAATTTGCCGTTACGACAAAAAACAGGAGGAGGAAAAATCTGAAAGACGCCAAAAGGAGTATGTGTTGCACTTAACTTTGGTGCTTCTGGGATTTGTAGTTAATGTGTATCTATCACCGTGTAGTTGACTACATTAACCTCTAACGTTCCTATTCTGAGCATGTCAAAATAGCCCAACAGCAAAGAGGATAGTACAGACCCCTGGGGATCCCCCGGTTTAATGAAGTATAGTTGTAGTATCTGGGCTGCTGACCCCAAAGTCACTGCTGACGTGAGCGGGACACCAGGCGAATGTAGAAAATGTTTCCCCGCTTTTCTGTTTTGTTTTTAAGAATATTAAACCAGCTGCACTATATATATTATATATATACTGTGTATATCGGGGGCGCCCCCGAGAACTAGGTTTGGAGAAACTTTGCGCACGACGACACGACAGAGAACTGTTTCGGAGCACTGTCAGTCTTTTAGATAAGCCATATAGGAAGGTGAACGCATCGACGCCTTATAAAGTATATAGTACCGTTCTGTTGGTAGCTATTACACAGTATTATCATTCTGTTTTGTTCAGGAACATTTCAACGCCTCCAAAGAGGTGTTGAAGAGGCTGAGAAATGAGAGCGCTTATAGGAGAGTGGTTCTCATACTGGGGTCCGGAGACAACTCCCCCACCCCCAGGGGTCCTTGAAGAGACTGTAAATCTGAGTGTGTACAAAATGATGTTCATTTGTGCACTCTCAGAGTCGGGAATTTATAGTGATGGTCGTAGGGTCCCAGGAAAATAGAACAAATAGTTTTTGGAGGCCCGACGTCACGGAAGGAGCCAAAGATTTGACCGTTTGTACAGTTGTTGTAATATTTACCCCCCCTTCCCCATTCCCCCATTCGTTCCTTGGTGCAGGGGTTCCTGTCCCCTCCTCGTCTCGCCGTGCCTGTCCATGTGTGGCAGAATACACCCGTTTGTCTGTCACTGCCTGAAAGAATTGTCCAAAATATTCGCCCGTAGACTACAAGCCTTTTTATTGTTTGTTTTATGTCCTGGGTCTTTGTGTTTTAAAAATGCCCTGGCGGCTGAAAGGAGTCTGCTGGGTTTTTAGGTTGTTTTGAATCGCAACGGTTCTCGTCTGCCATTTACGTCTCGTTCTGCCCTTTTGTCCGATCCTGTCCGGGGCCAGTTCATGGTTCTGTCCATTCACACGTATTCCTACTATTATTGGATCTTTGTACTAACCCTTTTATCGTGGTCATAGTTTATGTGGTCGCTGTCAGGCCACAAACACTCTTATCTCCATATTTGCATGACAGTATCAAGGATAAGTAGCAAAATATATGTTTGCTATTGTGGGGAATTTGAACCCGGGAAAGTGAGTGTTTTGGACATACAGCGACAATATAACCAGAGCGCGCCGCATATCTAACCTCTCAAAAAAACCTGCCTTTCCCTCCAGTTGTTTGTATTGTCTAAGTCAGCTTCCTGACTGTTGTTCCGCACTTCTTTTTGTGCTATGACATTGTAGTCCAGTGTGGAGGTGTTGTAGTGTTTTTATGGCTAGACTGCTTGATGAGGCCATCGGGGAGCTAAAAGAAAATTGCAAGGATGCCACATTATCAGTACTGTACAGAGCAATGAGAGTCACTGATGTGTTGAGTTTTTGTGTGTGTTTGTGCATGAAAAGGGTGCCTAGTGTTTGTCATGTCTCTGGCTGGCCGGCTGGGTGCTGTGCCACCACTGCCACGATGTAGTGGCACGGTTTTCTCACCAGAGGGCGGGCGTGTCACACTGCCTTCAGCCCAACAGGTAGAATTTCATTTCTGACTTTCCCCCTGTAAAGTAAGCAAGCCCCACGAGGCCCCTCGCTGTTCCTCAGCTACACCACCGAGGGGAGCTGTTGTCACTGCCTTTAAATGACCAGTGAATATCACAGTCTGGGTGGGAGAGAGTTTTACACCATCTGTAGCCTTGGCAACTAGACTCATTCCCCCACCCACCCTAAACACTGCCTTGCCAAACGGTTGCTCTGTCTGAAACACACACACACACACACACACACACACACACACACACACACACACACACACACGTATACTTGTATTACTATACTTACAAAAGTATAAATCAGGTATAACGCCAACCCTGAAACCTCTAAATTTGTTATCCAAGTACCAACATGGATCTGTTCCTTTAAATGTAAGCAAAATACATTCACCTTCTCTTGTGAGGACCAGGAAACGACATCTATTCCTCAAAGTAAAGAAATACAAGTATACACACAAACACGCACACTTTGTACTCCTCGCACACCTCCCTACACACCCTCACACACACACCATCATGTCATTGTCCAACTAAAAAACATTGTTGTCTTGTTAACACTTTATGCCTATAATATTAATACTGATAATGTTAATGATGATCCAGACAAACAGAAAGTGTCTTGTTCGAAGCTGTACAGCTACAGTATTATAGTATTGTACTAATGATTGATGACCCCCAACCGTGTATGAAACTAAAGACAATGTTATTAAGCCTTTCTATTCTCATTATGTTATGTGCGGTACGTCCTCCAGAGGGCACGTGGTTCTCAGTTTTTACATTTTAGGGGGTTCCGGCACCACCACAAGTCATCGAGGTTTTATTTTAGGGGCTCCTAGAAAGGCAGAAAGACCCATAACAGGTCTGTGACCCTTGAGAGTGTACAAATGGAACCGTTCCATTAGTACACTCTCATTACGGGGGGACGGGGTGGTGTCTTTTTGCCCAACGTGTAATTACACTGGGGTTTGAGGGGGTAAACATGGCTAATAAGCCAGTCCGAATCTGTCTGTTGGCAAAACAAAATCACCTGCCGGCAACACGTCAGTGTCATTATGGGTCTTATTATCCAGACTGTAGGGGTGGGTGGGGTCCCCTGGAATGATAAAAAAAAAAGGTTAGAAGCAGCGCCCTCTGGAGGTGTGGGGGAGGGGGGAGGACTGCAGTTTGACTGACCGGCAGCAGAGACGGATGTCTGAGAGGTGGTGGTCTCTAAAAAACTATAAAATGAAGACGGTTTTAGTGATGGAAGAAGTGTTCTGATTTTTGTCGTCAGTGAAAATATAGTACAGCGTAAAATACTGCTAAACTGTTACAAGCAAAAGTATAGGTATCAAAATTTGCTCAAAGTGCCAAAAGTTAAAAGCATCTTGAGTGGGTTTTTTTCCTCCCCACATGCTTTCTGAAATTTGCCAAAATATTATGGCATAAGTGTTTAATGTATGTTTTTGTATTAATAATCTAAATATGCAACATAACTAAAGCTGTAAAATTGACTATACAATGTTTGCCTCGGTTGTGTAGCTGCTCACGAGTACAATGATAAAGTAAAACTAGTACTAGATTAAAGTACAACGTACTGTACATAATTACTTTCCACCAGTTGGACTGTGTTTAGTTTTCTTGTTTGGTTTTGTTTTTTCTTTTTCCTTCTCGGTGTTCCAGTCACGTTGAGCAGAACGTTCAAATTATACAACAGCCTGCTGCCGGTCCAATTCTGTACAGTCCTTTCTCCTCTTCTCGACTTCGGTTTGCCCAAGTACTAAGGGATTAAATGTATTTTACAAATACTCAAAATGTACTTGTTTTTTTTATTGTGTGTACGTGTGATTGTGTGTGTGGGCGTGCCATGTGTGTATAGCATCGCATAAATATGCCTCCATGTAAAAGTCTGCAGGCTTGCAGGGGAAAAAAAAGACTCAAACTGTATCTTTCAGGGGTTCAGTGCATTGCATCATATGGCAGCTATGTATAGACTTTGAAAATATTAGTGGCAATATTTGTTTAGAGCACTTGTAATGTAAATCGTTTGCCAGCAAAGTATAGGGACTGTTTATAGACGTCATGTGGCCAATATACAGTAAATACTGGTTGGCCACAACCCTGCAGTTATCTGCAGGAGTTTATAAAAAATACTTTGGCTATTCAGATAGAGCAGACACAAGACAGGCTATGAGCTTGTAGATCTGCTTTTTATATTTTTTTTCAGTGGTGGAAAAAGTACTAACAATTTGAAATACTAGAACCTGAACTCTGAAATACAAAACTTGGGCTATTAAAAGTAGAAATCTATTGGTGTCAAGATGTACTTAAAAGTATTATAAGTTATCGCGTTGTCATCAGCAGGAATTTTTCGTCTCAGAATGGCCATGCTCTGCAGACTCCCATTGTTCCGAGACGCAAAACCCTAGCTCCCACCAACCATAACCCTAATCCTAAATGCTCCTCACCTAACCTCACAGACGGTCTGTGAGGTGGTTGAGTGTCGGGGATTTAGGCTTAGGTTTACGGTTGGAGGGGGCTTGGGTTTTTGCTACACCCTTCTGTAAACCTACCCCTAAACCTAACCGCAAGCAGATTTGACTGTTATCAGTGGTTAAGATCACAGTCATCTTATCAGTGAGTAGGCTCTCAGACAACATGCCTCCTGGATAATATGGTGCTGATAAGCAGCCTACTGGGAATTATCGCTTGATAACAGTAGAAGCGGGTGCCAGGGGCCATCCTTTGGGCCCCATGATGCATTTCAACCTAAAACCTGTACTGTCCCTGGACGGGAACAGTGCATTTCAGAATATCTTTAACGGTGAAAATGCTAACCTACAAACTCACATGTACCGATGCAACGTGATCCATCTAGACCGGCTATGTTCAGATATTTTTGTCTGGGGGTTTTATGGCGTGTAACCTCCATTTTCAAGGCTGATTCTTGTTTTAATTGAAAACGAACGAAAAATCAAGCCAGGTGCTGCAGGTTTGTCCTTCCTAGTTGAAAAGATTAGCTGGCCTGGATCACGTTCTGTACCATCAAATGCTCCCATCATTCAGGCCTCAGGGTCCAGTTATGCAAAAAGTCAGAAGCATGTCGTCCGTTTTTCCACTCCTGACTCCTCCCTTCTCACCTTGTGTGCAGGCCTCGCCCGTTCCTACTTGTGTGCCAGCCTTACCAGTTCCTACTCGAGCCCCGCTCCATTTCACAGATGATTGCGTTACAGTGATTTTCTCCTCGGACCGTTCATCATCAGGGCCGTGCTCACCGCCGCCTCAATGGCGTCCATGTGGCGGCCGTAGTCCAGGTGCCCCTTCACCACAGAGGACAGGTCCACGTCGACGACTCGCCACCCGTTGCCCGCGTCGACCGGCCGCAGCCCGGCGACGGACAGCCGCGCAGCCGAGCCCCGGTACAGGAAGCCCAGGAGGCAGTCCCCGCCGCAGTAGCCGTTCACCATGGTGCCCGCCACCACCCCGGACATCCTCTCCCAGGCCTCCCTGGAGCCTGGGACGGGGGCGCCCAGCAGCACGGCGTCCTGCACCAGGCCTCGCTCGGCGTCGGCAGCCAGCTCCTGCAGGCAGTAGTAGACCACCCTGGCTCCCAGGCCGAAGCCTATGAGGCTGACGGGACGGCCGCCCTGGGGCCTGCCCCGCAGGACGCGGGCCAGGTGCTTGCCCGCCTCGGCCGAGCGCGCCAGGCAGACCGACCAGGGGTTGTCGATGACGCCGGCCGCCGCCACGGCGGACAGCGGCCACGCCAGCGCCGTCACCATGCCCGCCAGCACCGTGCACTTCAGGGCCTCCTGGGCCGCCACGCCGACCAGGCCCTCCAGCAGCATGGTTTGGGCCGAGCCCAGGTCCCGGAGGAAGCGCGACTCCCACGCCAGGCAGTAACGCTCGCCCCAGCGGTCGCCCAGGCATCCCCACGGCGCCTGGAACGTTTGGCATCCGTCGCCGAGCCAGCCGCTCACCGCCACGGTGAGATGGAGGTGTGTCCCGGAGGATGAATCCCGCAGGGGGAGGAACCGGAACTCCTCTATGGCCCCCACGCGGTTGTTCATCTTGTATCCGGTCAGTCCGGCGCCCGCCACCCCGAACAGAGAGGTCATGACGGCGATGCCGGTGGCCGAGCCCAGGGCGGCGGCCGCCCCCGCCCCCAGCACGGCACCCGCTCCCACCGCCACCAGGGGCGCCGCCAGTCCGCCCGTCACTCCGATGGCGGCCGCTCCCCCCGCACTGGCCAGGCCAACCAGGAGGTAACGCCGGAACCTTCGTCCTCTGTCCCTCTTCAGCCTCTGAAAGGATTCCTCTCGGCTCTCCTTTTCCACCACCTTCTGGCCAAGCTTCTCTCCCAGGTCGGACTCCAACTCTTCCAGCTGCTGGGGGGGCACTTGCAGCAGACGACAGACATACAAAATCAGAATCCTGGCTCTGGCGTCGTATTGACCGTCCCGGACCGAGAAAGACAGCAGGTCCTGTGCGATTGGAGCCAGCCCAGTACTCAGGAACAGTGGGTCGGACTGGAGGTCGGAGAGGAGAGCGCCGGAACCGCCAGCAGGCCCAACCGGGCCCAACAGGAAGGCAATCATGGTGGACATGACGGACCCGTCCAGGCCCAGCCAGCTCACGGCCAGGTCTTCCAGATACCGTTCTGCAAACGCACTGTCTTCAGGCCTGTCAAACAGCAGACCCAGAGAAATGGCACACAGCGTAGTGTAGGCCAGGCGGGCCCGTTCCGACAGCTTTCTCCCAAACTCCTGGCTGTCTTCTTTTCCTGGATTTTTGGGAGATGCATTTCTTCCCGAGAGCATCTCTTGTTCTTTCATTGTCGTCATGGTTTGCTGACTATTCTTCAGGAATGTAAAGGTTGTGTGCAACTCCGTCATGGTGTGAAGTGAACCTAATGGCCACGTCATGTGCAACATCACACATGCTGTCACAATACTTTGCGGCTGTGTTGTGTATTAATGATTTTATTTTTGAGGGGTAGAACTTGCTATGGCCAGCTAGGAGTACAAGTGGGCCACGCGATAGTAGGCCATGGCCTACTTCAGTAGTAGGCCATGCCCTAATTGTGTAGTACCTACTTGTGTGCAATGCACAGGTTGGCAATTGACAGAGTTCAGTTCTAGTTATAGATTTTTCTATTTCTTTGAATTGTGATTAATATTATCTCTTGGAGGTGTCGAAGTACTTGTTCTCTGCAAGTCTTGCACCACAAGCAGGCCATGGCCTACTTGTGAGCAATGCACAAGATGGCACTATAGTGAGTGCAGTTCTAGAATTACTTGATTGTTGGTGGTGAATTACTGTTTTTCTTTGCTACCCGCCCGGCCCGGTGCTGAACGACTGTATCTGTTTACATATACAGGTACAGTCAGAAGGTAGAGTGCACAGACAGGCCAGGCTCTAATAATAACATCAGTGTCTTTGTACCTTCAGGTGCAGGTAAGGACTTGTGATTACGGTCAAACATGGTCTCTGCTTTCCTCCAGGATGTCTCCATCAAATCACCCAAAACATGCAATTTTCTGGTCTAGTAACTTTGCATGTGTGTGAGTGCAGCAATATTACAGTATAATGTCGGTTGTACTAAACTCTAAACTATAAAAGAGGGATAAAACATTTTAATTGGTTGTAACCTGACAGCAAACTCATCCTATAGCTAGGCAGCAGAATTTGCTCTGCAATTATGAATACATTTCAATAATTCCATAGTTGTCATTGACCAATTAAAAAAATAAAAGATTTGTGATATTACTGAAATTCACACAGGCAAGCGCCACATACAGGCGCGCGCATGCACGCACGCACGCACGCATACAAACACAAAAGACAATAATGGTGTAGCTGCTTTGCACCAGGAAAGGTTGAGAACCCCTGGTTTAGATGAATGGTGAATTTAAACCTGTGGGATGGGTCCCCATTTTGTTTCTGTCTACTGTAGATCAGGGGTTTTCAACTGATTATGAACCAGGTCAGTAGTGCACTGTTTCACATATAAAATCATATCTTCAATTTCCTACATTGCTAAATGTATGTACGGTTAGGGACCACATGGATTACCTTCACCAACATTGGTCCACAGACCACCTGTTGAAAACCCCCTGATCTAGGTGACAGTGAAGAGAAAATGGCCTTTAAGACCTTTAAAGAGAAAAAGGAGAGACAGCGAAATCACAAAACGGTTGTGACTGTTGCCACGGCCATTATGATGCAACTGTTATAAATTAATTGCGACTGGTGAAAATGGTCGCAAAATCATTTGCCAGCAGTTAGAAAATTATAAATGAGTCATGACCGTTGAGCCATCGGTCGCAACCGCTTGGCCCCTGGTCGCAACCGTTTTTATAGTGGTCGCAGATCACAAATTGATTTCATCTCTCCTGGGAAAAAGACCATTACTGTATCAAAAATTAATCAACAAATTATAGGCTACTAGTACTAAAAAAAACTGGTCAAACATTGGAAAGAGGCATACCGGTATTTGAAATATCAAATACCGGTATGATTATTTTTGGGGATCATATCACAGCCTGAAAATGTTGAGCACACTGCTCTAGATCACCTTGTGTGGCTTATAGAAACCGGATTCTCTCACGTTTCCATTTATTATTCAGTGTGTGACTTGACACCCACACACTAAACTAAACTAATATGGCAACAACACTCTCAAAGTAGAAACATAGGAGAACAACCTACTCAGTCCAGTATACAGTACAACAGTTTACCGGCTGCAAGTTCAACGTGACTCGATGTGTAAAACAAAGTCCCAGTTCTCCGAAGTACGATACTTTGTAATGAAAGTGAAGGCCTCCATACACAGATACTGTAAATGTGTCCATGACAAAGCTAAAGATAAAGGCCATATATAAAAATCAATAAATGTTTTATTAAGTGGGGACCTGTTATGGTCATGACCGGCATCCAGGCTTAATTTGTGTTTCTGGTAATATTATTGCTGGTCTTTTTGTATATGCATGGCAAAATAATGTCCACCACAGTGGCGATGATCATTTCAAGCATCATGTTTGCTTAATAGTGTTACAATAGAAAAAACTCTGTGGTGTTCACAATAGGCAAAGATACTGTAGTCTTTTTTTCAGCAGAAGTGATCAGACACAACATATGAATAAGATACAGACATTTGTAGCTGCTACAAGGTAATGCTAAAAGAACTATGTTTCAATTCCCATGCTCTCGAAGGTGAAATTGGAGTGGTGAACAAGGAGAATAGGACTTTCATTGAGGTCATCAGGTGGGCACGGTGCCCAGAGTGCTCAACGATGTGCCTGGCGCCCTGGGTACTGTAAGTTCTCCCCCTCGTCCCATATCCTTCATATTCACCAGTGAATTCAGCATGTCACAGACATCCTTCTCCCTGAGTCAGGTTCTAAGCCTCAAGCACTACAAAGCTACAATTAAGCTGAGCTGTTTTGAGCTTACAGATACAAAGCGTCACATCTGTTCTGCGTAACTTTATAGCTTTGTATCTTCTGCAGCTGCCAGTGAGAACACATCATACAGTATATATTTTTTTATTAACTATTGATCACAGAAATATGACATGGATTACACTTGAAATTTGAAAACTTGTCTGAAAGTCTACTCACTTATGAGCTAATCAGGCTTCACGTTGTTGACTCCAGATATGTAAATTAATGCCAGAAGATGGGAGTTATTCCATTGGCGCCTCTGAATGCTATTGAAGCAAATGGGACTGCAGAGGCACACTTCAATATGTGAAGAAAGTCAAATGCAGTGTTGGAAAAAGTGCTTTTACTAACTACAAGTAGCCTATCAATAAGGCGATCCAGAAATTTTGTTACCAGTATAGAAGTCTAGGATCGGCTATCTTAATTCCCGAGATGTACGCTAGAGCTATAGACTGTAAGTGCTGTGAGCTTTAGAACTGCTATTTGCAGGATTCAACCAACCACCAAAAACAACCTCACATATAAAAATGTTGATATTTAGATTAAACTAGAAAAACGAAAATAATGTCAGATGACAGATAAAATATGACTAAAAGTAATTTAAGTTTCATTCAAAAGCCAACAACTGAAGCTAAAGCTACTGGTAAAAATGTCTGTCAAAATCAGGCCAGTTCCGTTGACCCTCTGACCTGTCTTGTGTCTCCAGGAGCGTAAACAATCAGATCCATATGAGCTTCATAATTCCTTCTGTCAGAGGAATGTCTTTGATGATGAACACACCCTGATGCACGCACACACACGTGCGCGCGTGCGCACACACACACACACACACACGCAAATAACTTGGTCAGCATATGTACACTAGCTGTGTGTGTGTGTGTGTGTGTGTGTGTGCGTGTGTGCGTGTGCGTGCGCGTGCATGTGCGTGCGTGCGTGCGTGCATGTGGGCGTGTTGTCCATTTTTCAGAAAGGACGTTCTGTGCCTGGTAGTACCCGCCCACCCACTCCTGTCTGTCTGGCTGTCTGTGTATCTGGATCAAAATCATGTCAACTTCATGTTTGAAAACCTTCCATCACACAAATGAAACACACACACATGCACACACACCCAACAGAACCGGAACAGATGGGAAACACACATGGACACAGCACATGCACGGCAAATACCCTTTGTACTGTATGTGTGTGCCTGCGTGGACATATAAGTGCATGTTTTTGTGATGGATTGTGAGCTTGTAGATCGACTATTTTCAAAACACTTACACAAAACACATACATTCATTTGCATACTTGTGAAATGGGACAATCTGCATAATAAGTACGTTTATTTTTGGTACTTAAATGTGTAATTTTTCCACCAGTGGTAATTTGGTAATAGTTAATTACTTATTACTTACTTGATAGTATTTGGGAGGGTTTATGTCCCCTGCAGCAGTGACACAACTGCGACATCACTGACATCATCTGCAAAAACAGCAGACATTTTATATTTGTGATGAAACTCAATGCAAATTCAAGAAATTGAACAGCTCATCACTTTATGCCACTATATATTATCTGTTGCCTGTTTTCACTGTGTGTGTGTGTGTGTGTGTGTGTGTGTGTGTGTGTGTGTGTGTGTGTGTGTGTGTGTGTGTGTGTGTGTGTGTGTGTGTGTGTGTGTGTGTGTGCGCGTGCGTGTGTGTGTGTGTGTGTGCTCCCACCCACCTGGGGTGTGGTTCTTACTGTTCCCAAAACAATACTGAATAAATACAATGCACTGCATGTATCTGTCGGGCTAAAAACCTCTTATCTCAGCGTGCAGCTGGCCTAGTGGTCCAGGTGCATGCCACTCAGCTGTCAGCATGTTGCGCGTTCGAGTCCTGTTCATGGCGCCCTTTGCTGCATGTCTCTCTCTCCTTCCCATTTAATTGTCTGTCTTCACTATATAATGTCAATTAATGCAAAAAGCCAAAAACAAATGCATCAAAAGTAACACATCTACAAGCTTGAAATGGGTGACATGATTTGAGCTTGTGATCTACAAGCATTGGCTATTAATACTTTTGCTATTTGAATCCTGAAAAGTAACAGTTTTAAACATATGAGGTCACAATTTGATGTTCAAATATTCCAGTGATATATTGTGATTCACTTCTTTCTTTGTAACATTGCAAACATTAGAGTATGAAGTACAAAGTGAGTTTTTGGAGTATTGCTTTGACTTTTACTCTTCTTCGCAAGGGCGTGCCGTGCACAGAAGTGTTAGAGCACCTGCCGTTTTGCCCACAGCAATGTACTCTTTTGAAAGTTAGTTCATTTTACAGTATAGTGGTGCATGGTGACATTGAGAAGCTGCTAATATAGGCTATTATTCATGCCCCAAAATCTATAAATCTCAGACTATTAAAGGGATATTTCAGATTTTTGGAAAGTTGTATGGAATACTTACCATTAATATAGTGGTGTCAACTGTATTGATTGATTACCAGAGTCCCATGGTGGGAGTTCTGCTCTGGTTTTAGTCAATATTAGTTCTAGTCGTTTTGTGGGGGTCTCTGGGGCCATAGAGTAAAAGTAAATTAATCCACAAAACTAACATCATTTGCATTGTTGAATTATTTCTAAAATGGTAGGACCTCCTTTGTTCATTTTTGAGAGGAAGAGGGCCAAGTACGAGGAGCTGGCAGGTGAATGCCGAGGGAGGGGATGGAGGACCCGGTGTAACCCCGTCGAGGTTGGGTGCAGAGGGTTCATCAGCCAGTCTCTCATCAGGACCCTCAATATGCTGGGAGTGAAAGGACTGCAAAACCGAAGAGTCATTAGAAACATCACTGATGTGGCAGAAAAGGCGTCCAGATGGCACCAGAGCAGAACTCTCACCACGGGATGCTGGCCATCAATTAATACAGTTGCAACCACTATATTGGCAATGGCAAGTATTTCACACAGGGGCGATGGTGGCTCAGGGGTAGAGTCACTGGATGGTAACCACAAGGTTGCTGGTTCGAACCCCGGCTCCCCATGGTTGCATGGGCCAATCTCCTCTCATCTTGAGGAGCACCACTGCTTCCTTGGGCGGTGAAGCTAACATTTCACTCTTATACTCTCCTCTCTAGTACATCACACTGATTTATTTTTGCACCATCATTTTTGCAAAGGTGTCCTGTCCTCGTTTTCACCAACAGAGGCGTGCTGTCTGAAGGTGACTTGAGCAACTGCAGACTTAAAAACGAGCACTCCTTTTTCAATCGGACTGGATTCCCAATCATACTACTCTGTTGTTCCCCCTCCTCCTTTTCTCCTTTCTCTCTTCCAAGTCAAACTCAGGTTTACACCTATTAATGACTGTGACTGTGAGTGATGTTACAGTAACGGTTTGCTGATGACATGTGAAATAGTAATAGAAGTTAACATATTATGATCATCACATGATAGGAGACGCCCTGAGACACAGTGATGTCATGGCTTCCTGCCGCCTGCCTGAGTGATGACCTCACTGTGTTCCAGAGATGTGATTGGACACTGACCTGCAGGGAGCATGACATCACTGTGGAATGTGTTCAGATCGGATCGCACACACCCGTGTTTCAGGTCAAGGACCCCTGGGCCTTAGCTGAGAGAGAGAACGAACAGTGACCCCCCCACTACACATTGCTGTATGTTGCATATAGATTTCATAGATAGATTCATAAACTTACATTCATGTTAATACTCTTATGTTCAACCACTTCAAACCTCACTTATTGTTATTTTTACATACTGTATGTAAGACCATACGTGAGGTGTATTTAGTAATGATCCACCAATATATCGGCCCACATATCGGTTTGGCTGATATTTGCTGTTTTCGGCCAATACCGTGATCGGCAAATAAAATTAACATTAACCAATGGCAGAAGCCAATGTTTATCTGTTGTTGATAGGCCTACATTTTGCATTGACTATGTTGGTAGTCTACAAAACTACAGGTTATGAACATGTATATTGAAGATATAGTTTCTTCAGCACAAATGGAGGGAATAAAAACAGTTCAATTGTCGGTTTTTATTTTAAAAGTTTTAAATGTTCATATTGGTGCATTGCTATTTAGGTGAAGTGGTGATACCGCATGACAATGTATAAAATCACAATTACAAACTACAGTTGTAGAACTGGTCAACTAAGTGTTTGTGTGTGAGACAGTGCACACAATGTTAATTACTGAAAATAACTGGCCTACATAATCCATCCATTTTAAACCGGTTATCTGAAGTCGGGTTGTGGGGGCTAGGAGTCATTATCATGTTGGTGTGTGACGTTTACAATAAATCTGAATGAACAGTGGTTTGTGTGTGTGAGAGAGGAAGGGATGGGGTGATGTTCACGTGTGTCCATCTGTATGATGTGGCTCTTTGCAGCAACACGGTAAAAAAGTGGCTCTTAGTCTCTGACTGGTTGGCCACCCCTGCTATATGGAGTTTCCCTCATCCCCCACGTTAGCAGAGGAGCTAATAAAAGTTCCCCAGTGGAGGGTGAATTCTCCTCCAATCAGGATCAAGCAGCAGGTTCATTAGTGTAGCTACTCTTGGGTGCCCCTAGTGCACCAGGCTGGTACTACACAATGAATTTCAAATCACTTACCCTACCCTTAAGCTCAGATGAAGCATTGTCTTTGTCACAAATTGTTGTAGAAATAAGCCACTGATGCATGCTGTCCACTGTCATGGACAGATGGATAGAGAGGTTAGAGGACCCCTACTCTGGATAGAGAGGTTAGTGGACCCCTACCCTGGATAGAGAGGTTAGAGGACCCCTACTCTGGATAGAGAGGTTAGTGTCTACGAGGACCCCTACTCTGGATAGAGAGGTTAGAGGACCCCTACTCTGGATAGAGAGGTTAGTGTCTACAAGGACCCCTACTCTGGATAGAGAGGTTAGAGGACCCCTACTCTGGATAGAGAGGTTAGAGGACCCCTACTCTGGATAGAGAGGTTAGAGGACCCCTACTCTGGATAGAGAGGTTAGTGTCTACAAGGACCCCTACCCTGGATAGAGAGGTTAGAGGACCCCTACTCTGGATAGAGAGGTTAGAGGACCACTACTCTGGATAGAGAGGTTAGTGTCTACAGGGACCCCTACTCTGGATAGAGAGGTTAGTGGACCCCTACTCTGGATAGAGAGGTTAGAGGACCACTACTCTGGATAGAGAGGTTAGTGTCTACAGGGACCCCTACTCTGGATAGAGAGGTTAGTGTCTACAAGGACCCCTACTCTGGATAGAGAGGTTAGAGGACCCCTACTCTGGATAGAGAGGTTAGTGTCTACAAGGACCCCTACTCTGGATAGAGAGGTTAGAGGACCCCTACTCTGGATAGAGAGGTTAGAGGACCCCTACTCTGGATAGAGAGGTTAGAGGACCCCTACTCTGGATAGAGAGGTTAGAGGACCCCTACTCTGGATAGAGAGGTTAGAGGACCACTACTCTGGATAGAGAGGTTAGAGGACCCCTACTCTGGATAGAGAGGTTAGAGGACCCCTACTTTGGATAGAGAGGTTAGAGGACCCCTACTCTGGATAGAGAGGTTAGAGGACCCCTACTCTGGATAGAGAGGTTAGTGTCTACGAGGACCCCTACTCTGGATAGAGAGGTTAGAGGACCCCTACTCTGGATAGAGAGGTTAGAGGACCCCTACTCTGGATAGAGAGGTTAGTGTCTACAGGGACCCCTACCCTGGATAGAGAGGTTAGAGGACCCCTACTCTGGATAGAGAGGTTAGAGGACCCCTACTCTGGATAGAGAGGTTAGAGGACCCCTACTCTGGATAGAGAGGTTAGTGTCTACAAGGACCCCTACCCTGGATAGAGAGGTTAGAGGACCCCTACTCTGGATAGAGAGGTTAGAGGACCACTACTCTGGATAGAGAGGTTAGTGTCTACAGGGACCCCTACTCTGGATAGAGAGGTTAGTGGACCCCTACTCTGGATAGAGAGGTTAGAGGACCACTACTCTGGATAGAGAGGTTAGTGTCTACAGGGACCCCTACTCTGGATAGAGAGGTTAGTGTCTACAAGGACCCCTACTCTGGATAGAGAGGTTAGAGGACCCCTACTCTGGATAGAGAGGTTAGTGTCTACAAGGACCCCTACTCTGGATAGAGAGGTTAGAGGACCCCTACTCTGGATAGAGAGGTTAGAGGACCCCTACTCTGGATAGAGAGGTTAGAGGACCCCTACTCTGGATAGAGAGGTTAGAGGACCCCTACTCTGGATAGAGAGGTTAGAGGACCACTACTCTGGATAGAGAGGTTAGAGGACCCCTACTCTGGATAGAGAGGTTAGAGGACCCCTACTTTGGATAGAGAGGTTAGAGGACCCCTACTCTGGATAGAGAGGTTAGAGGACCCCTACTCTGGATAGAGAGGTTAGTGTCTACGAGGACCCCTACTCTGGATAGAGAGGTTAGAGGACCCCTACTCTGGATAGAGAGGTTAGAGGACCCCTACTCTGGATAGAGAGGTTAGTGTCTACAGGGACCCCTACCCTGGATAGAGAGGTTAGAGGACCCCTACTCTGGATAGAGAGGTTAGAGGACCCCTACTCTGGATAGAGAGGTTAGTGTCTACCTCTTATTGCGTTCTGCACTTGAGCCCTGCATAATATAAACAATGACATAACATGCAAAAGTGAATAATATTGCACAAAATATTAGTTTGTACACAAACAATGCAGGTTACATTCTAATAACATAAAACAATTTGTTTATATGCAAGACATATTACTTCAGATGAAGCATTGTCTTTGTCACAAATTGTTGTAGAAATAAGCCACTGATGCATGCTGTCCACTGTCATGGACAGATGGAAAATTGCAATTTCCTGCCGACATATAATCAATACTTGGATTTTTTTTAAACTACAGTGATTACTAGATGTTACTTTATGCCAAAATATTTTTTTTATCCGGAGGGGTCTCCTACTATAGAAGGAATGAGTCGAAATTCCTGAGGGTTGGGGCAACTGTTCTTCACTGGCAGCCATCTTGAATGTTGACTGGATTATCTTGCAAATACAACACATGGCCACTGGGTGGCAGTGGTGGGGGGTCCTCTGGTGTCCACTCTACAGGCTTATATGCAGCACTGCCATGAAAACCTCTTTTTACCATATAATAATCACATTTTATTATCTGTCCACTGTAGTGACCGCTATGCGTGAAAGCCTACTTAATAATATATTCATTCAAACTACAAAAAAAATCTGTGTCATTTTTTATTTTTGCAATAATTTGCAACCTTTCAACCTTTCATTTTCAAGCCTTTTATTATATCACTTTAGTCACACCACGCCCTAAACCAACAATATTTAAATGAATGTGTTTTTTGTAAAGTGAATAAACATTAATCATCATGTAAATAACCTCTGACTGACCCCTGCCCTTACCTGACCTCACCCTGATCACTTATGAGTACTCACGCACGTATCCCTGCGCACATACGCCCACATGCATATGTACATTTCTCTCACCAGCAGTGGTGGAATGGGCAAAAAAACGGCCCGGACATTTTTAGCGTGATTTGGCCTGGACCGGCCCACCACAATTCTACCAGGTATAGTTGGTTAACCAGATGTAACTCTTTGAGAGCGTAAGCATGAAACCAAATGTACCCTTGTGGGTCCATTTGGTTTCATGTTTACACTCTCAAGCGTTAAAATATTCATCTAAATTCGTCTAAATTGACTCAATTCTATCCCAAATCCAGCCTGGAATTGAGGACCAAAAAGCAAAGTTAGTTTGCTTTTTGTTTTAGTTTTGGGGACTGTTGGGGCTAAAATGTCATCAAATGGTGGTCCTCCGTGGCTCAAAATTCTGAATTAATAGTGGGCCCTGGGATCAAAAGGGTTGAAAAACAGTGCTTTTGACCATACCGTGATAGCACCGGCCCCCTACGGGTCGTGGCCCACCGGGAGATCTCCCTGTACACCCAATGGTCAATCGGACCCTGCTCACCAGGAGTCATCCCTGATGATGACATCATGATGGGAAGTTACATTGACCTAAAGGCAGCTCAAAACTTTGACATCCACTTGCATTTCCAGGCTGACAATTAGTCAATATTATGTACACATACAGTATATCCTACACATGTTGATTTTAGCTTTAGTCACAATCTTTTGACTATATGACGATTCCATACTGGTATTTGTATCTTATGAAAGGTTTTTAGTTGACTAAATATCACAAGATTGTAGTTGACTGAATCTACAGCTGAGTTTGTCGACTAAAATGTATGTTGGCAGGCCTTAATGGCATCATAATTTTACACTTTTAATTTTACACGGTTGCAGCTTCTAGAAATAGCTGATCTACACAAAACACCGCAGCACAAGCTTGTGGTCCTGTCATTTCCAGACCACAACACCTGAGGGCAACCAAACATAAAATAAATTTAGTTTGCTGTTAGTCCCTATATAACATGTTAGTCTACTGTAGTTTGTACAAACAAAAAAACATTGTGAGCTCACACACACAAAATCGATTTTATAATCATAATATAGGGAATGAATGGCTGTGCCAGGTCCAGCAATTTTGACACTTGTCATGTGAAAGGCCTTTAAAAGCCACATGAAACCAGCTAAAGAGCTTCATGCGGCTCAAGAGCCACAGGTTGGCCAGGCCTGCCATATATGGTCTGCACACCTTTTTAACAGATTTTTTTTTTATATCTGACAAAAGTGAAACCACTTCCCCTACCTTTAAAATGAAACCAAGACTTGCTAAACATCTGCATAACTTAATTTACAAGAAATCGGCACAATTAGAGACTGTCGAAGAAGTATTATTTTTGATCCAATCTTGCCTGTCCTACGGTATGACACGATGCCAACATCATAACAGTATGGAAATGTGTCTGAGGAATACATCTCATGATGGTAGGCTACACAGGTTTGAAACCCTATTTGGAAATCTCTCTCTCTCACACACACGCACGCGCACGCGCACACACGAACGCGCACGCACACACGGCAGGTGTATTCGGGGACATCGTACATCTGCCAGTCAGGGTGACGTTACCGCCAGGCCCCGCCTCCTCCTCCTCCTCCTCCTCCTCCTCCTCCTGAACTTATCCAACACACATGCAGTGGGGGCGAGCACACGCACACAAACACACACGGACGTGGGACGCACACACTGGGTCTCGGAACTGGATAGAGCCTGGACTAGTTGTACAATGAAAGTAGATTAAACGCACGCGAAAACTAGATATTTCTTTACGCGTGGATTTAGTGGATTATTAATTTCACCATCACGTCAAACCACACAGAGGATTCATATACCTTTTTATTTGTTTGTTTCTTTTTTTTACATAATTAACATCATGTTTTCCTAGCGGGTTTGTGAAATAACAATTTATTCTCACGTCATCATTTGGAGTGGAGCGGAGCAGAGAGGGACACTCACCTAGATCTTATTACCGGACGGGAGAAAACATTTACTTTCTATTCGGATTATTATCAAAGAAACTTCAACTCAACCCCTGTCTGCCTCTGCCGGGACTACAGAGAATTTAGAATTCCATTAATTTTGGGAGCTATTATTCCATTCTTTTGAATCCTCCCAGCACCATGAGCGCAGCCGTGGCCACTGCGGGGACGGACGGCTGCTTTCTGTCCGCCCTGCAGCCCTCCAACTCGGCCTGCACCGCCTACATGGTGCCGTCGGACCTCCAGATAGCGAGCGGACCTGCCCCACCGGGGCCGGGGGGGTTCCAGGTCCACGGGGGGGACCTGTCCTCGGCCCGGGCCAGGAGGGTCCAGGAGCAGGTCCGCATGAGGCTGGCCGAGAAGAAGTCGTCCTCGCTGCCTAGGCTGAACGGCTCTGTGTGCGGATCAGCAACAGGTGAGAGAACTGAGAGAGAAGAGTGAGACATGGATGGATGGTGTCACGATTGTTATATCTTTTATCATTAGCTAATCTAGTAGCCTCTAGACAGGGTTTCTCATACATGAATTGTACTGTAATTCCAAACATTTTCACCATTTTATGTCATTACCTTAGAGTTGTTGTGTGGAAATAATACACCCCGTGACCCCCCCCCCCTCCTGAAATTGAGATCTGGACAAATCATTAACTTGGAGACACACTCCACCATCTCTAAGGTATTAATGACATAACATGTTGAAAATGGGTGGAGTTCCCCATTAAGTGACTGCCATCGCATGATGAGCATCCATAGTTTCACTCAGAATATCCTATTTACCTTTATTCACACTGCAGATTAATGTGCCTGCCTTTAATTGATCTCAGCTTTAAAGTACTTTGTTGATTGTGTGCAGACTTCAGCATAGCTGAAGTCTGCAGACAGATGATGTTGGCTAGTTCATGTCAATGATATGTATTATGATCCCCCGTAAGATAATTTATATAAAATGTATATTCCAAACATATCTTCAAACAATGTCAGCTTATGTGGCATACAAAGTAGGCTAGGTATGGTTGTGATGATGCTATATTGACTATACTTTGACTGGGGACCACTAAAATGTAATTTAAATAATATTTCTTGAGCAGAAGCCAGGTTCATTCGTTAACCTGTTTTAGTCTGAGTCTAGCTTGTGATCCTAGCCCTCTCTGGCTATGTGATCATAGCCCTATAGGCACTACTACACTGGCGATGTGCACTACACTGTCTCTATGTGATCCTAGGCCCTAGCCAATACACTTCATGTGATCCTATGGCCTGCTACTGCTGGTCATTTGCATGTTGATGTTTGCTGCTTTGTTTAGGCTTGTTGTCGTTTGTTTACACACACACACACACACACACACACACACACACACACACACACACACACACACACACACACACACACACACACACACACACACACACACACACACACACACACACACACAGGAGCTGGTTATTAGATGACTCATTTTGGGTCGCAAAGGGTTTGAACTACAGTAACAGGAAGATTGAGATCAGATCTAGAGTCAGATAAAACAGGTCATTATTTGCCCCGAACTTTCACAAGTTATGGAGCCCTGTGGTTCTCACAGAGTGGTCTGCTCCTGGGGAGGGTTTCAGGGGGTCCCCAGCATGTCTGTGTAGGTCTGTGTAACTGAGGTGACACAGGGACTGCCCATAAATCCGACATCCTGTTAGTCTGACATAAATGAGCCGTCGGGCCAATGACACAACATCAGATACCCACCTTATAGGCCGAGGGCGTTCCAGGCAAATGACAGAGAGTTGGTAGTCAAATGGACCCTTTATAGATCTTTAACTCTTGAGAGTGGACTCTCGTGAAATGGACCTGCGTATGAGTCCTGAGCTGAGAATATGATGTTGTGTTGACATTGTCTGTGACATGACACTAAATGAAATAATAGTCATCCACTATATCCATGTGGAATGAAGGTATTTGGCTAAAAAGATATTGTGTGGTATTTGATTGAGTCCATATGACCCAGCCCTACCACATGTGATTTGAATTGTTTTGGGGTGTTGGTTGTAGTGTCTGTGCATGTATGTGTGTGCGTGCGTGCATGCGTGTGCATGCATGCTTGGGTGTGTGCGTTCACAGATGTCTATAACTCAAACATTATGGTTCACATGTGTATGCGTGATGCAGGCCACCTGCTACAGTGTGGATTCATAAGGGTTCATTTTCACACTTTCACACATTGTGTTCCCCCCTTATCTGTGTTACTTCATTTGACGTATAGTTGCTACCTTTTGCGTTTTTTTTGTAGACCTGTAGTTGCTTGTTTCTCTCACCAAATCTGGCAGCAGTGGTCGGGTGGTTTGAGTTCAAGGTCGTCCTACAGTGGCCTATCAGTATAGGCTGTGCGTCATTGGCTGTTGATCACTTGATGATGCGTGCCGTATGTGGATACATTCTTGACCCAATCAGCACTGGACAGGGCCTTATCAGAGAGCAGGATGCTGGTCACGGTCTATTTTAGACCATAGTGGAAGTCATAGTCTGGTCTTGGCCTGCTCAATGTAGGGTGTGTTCAGGCTACAGATCCCAGGTCAATGTAAGGTTTGGTATAGATGAAAATGACCAAAAATTGTTTTGAAAGTGAAATAACCATTTCCAGATGGTGTTCCAAATGGACATGTAACTGTGAGAGCGTAAACATGGAACCAAATGGACCCTTATAGTTATATGACTTTTAGATTGTATAAACGGGGTCTATTTGATTCAATCCATTTGAATCTATTTCAGCTGTAGTGGTTATCGAAATTAAAAAGTTAGAGAACCACTGGAATTGTAATTGTATAGCAGACGTGAAGTCCACAAACCAGCTCTGACTAGTGTGATAAAACTTCTCTTCTCTTCTCTTCTCTTCTCTTCTCTTCTCTTCTCTTCTCTTCTCTTCTCTTCTCTTCTCTTCTCTTCTCTTCTCTTCTCTTCTCTTCTCTTCTCTTCTCTTCTCTTCTCTTCTCTTCTCTTCTCTTCTCTGGCTATAGAGGAATGTGAAGCTCTCTCACTAAAACGTGGAACCATAAATCACTGACAAGCTTCTAGTTTTGCAATCAGAAGCTCAGTAGAGAGAGGGAAGGGAAAGATGGAGTCCTGCTAATTATAGTCATAAAATCTAATTGAGGAATGGGTTTGATTGGAAACACATTTGTGCATCATATAATAAACACTTATCTGGTCTCTCTCCCTTGGTTTCTCATGGCATAAATGTGGCCACAGTTGTGAAGTAAATATTCTAAATGAGTTATGCTGGAAGGTTGTAGCTGATCCCAGTGGCCCGGGATCTTGTGTTGATGACATGCTGTAGAGAGTTTTCTTGTCCTGTCGTGACTCTGGATGTTATTATGATTAGTTTGTTGCTGGACTTTCCGGACCCAGATATTAAAACGCCCCAAACGCCCTCATCTGTCTTCAATCATTCTAACTTTATGTAACTTTTGCAAAAAAATGTAGAGAAGGAAACATTGGAAATGCATGGCCCTTGGTTACGTAATATATGTTGTTCCAATTGACTGACTGACTGACAGACAGACAGTACATGATGGATTGATAGTATGGAGATGGCAGTAGAGTCGCCAGTTAAGTAGAGTGACTAGGTGCCCACAGAGTTTGACTTAAAGTGTCCTAGAGCAAAATGCTCCTGAGGTGCAGGTTAGTGGGTCATACACAAGTGTGTGTGTGTGTGTGTGTGTGTGTGTGTGTGTGTGTGTGTGTGTGTGTGTGTGTGTGTGTGTGTGTGTGTGTGTGTGTGTGTGTGTGTGTGTGTGTGTGTGTGTGTGTGTGTGTGTGTGTGTGTGTGTGTGTGTGTGCGTGCGCGTCAATTTACTGTAATGCACAATCTACATGTAAACTTTGGATAAAGTGCTATATAAATGTGCCGTTTGCCATTTAAAGCATGCAGTTGACAGATGTATAGATGGGTGGACATGGGGCCATAAAGAACCCCTTTGTGTCTGGATTAAATCATCATCATCCAGCATGTCTAGGTTTTTCTTAACAATGACTGTTGTGGTGAATTATCACTGGCCTATCTCTCACTTACTCTTCAATCTGAAATTCTACTTCAGCCCTATATGTAATTTCTACAAGCCCACAATGTGTTGCTGAACCCAGACAAGAAAGAGCTGCTATTCTTCCCAGCTAGGTCATATCCCATTAGCGAGCCAACCATTTCTGTAGACAGTAACCTCAGCCCCTATGGCAAAAAACCTTGATGTTGTCCCCGACAGCCGCCCTCCTTCAAAGCACTTATCACTGTCACCCGATCCTATAAGTTTACATTATAGCATTTGACGAATCAGACTCGTCACCACCCAGGAGTCAAAACTGGCCTGCTGTAACTATGTGCACTTAAGCCCTCCAGTTGATACAAAGTGTTCGCCTGTGGCAGTGTCACAGGCACCATGGCTGGATTACCAGCCAGGGTGCCCTGACTGCTGAGCCACGGCCTGGGCCAGGACCTCTGTTGTAAATGGATGATGCCACCACCCAATGACACCACCTTGTTGTCATCATCAGCCATTTTAAAGTGAACTGTCATTTGACAATTCACACTTTTATCAACATTTTTCATTGAACACCAGTCTGAGGTTGGGTCGCATCCCGAAGAGGCTGAAATACTGTCTTCTACCTGACGCTCCCTGTCCTGGGATTCCTCCCTATGGACCTTCTGCTTTCCCACTCGGCAAAGCCTGCTCAAGAGGACACAAATTATCCGACAGAGACACGTCTTGACCGGTCCTGCTCGATCCTACGTCATTGACGTGAAGAATGCCCTACTGGGCGGAGCACCTGGAAGGACGAAGGAAGTACCGTCATGTTGCGGTGGCGGTCAGTTTGAGGATCTACTCGTTCGGAGGGGTCAGTCACAGGAGCTACTCTAGTCAGGTCGGCGTGTACATCTTCAACACGTTGTCGCTGGATTGGTTGAAGTTGCCCCCAGTGAGGTCACAGAGCGCGGTGCGACGCCCTGTAATATTTCCCTCCTTTCGCTCGCAGCACACAGCCGTGCTGGTAGACAACACCGTCTACATCTGGGGAGGCTTTTCCCTAACGCAGCCCACTTTATCCAAAGTGCTTTTTGCGTTTGACGTCAACACTCATACCTGGTCCAAGCCCCCGGTGTATGGAACCATTCCGCGGGCAAGGGGTGGCCACTCTGCCTGTGTCTTGTGGAAGACCATGTATATCTATGGAGGATTACTACAGTGGAGAATTAAGTTCTTTAATGACATGCACAAGTTGGACACCACCACTATGGTATGGTCTTCAGTTACCACCAGAGGCGTTCCTCCACCTGCTTCATCGTGCCACACTACCACAGTCATAGGGACAAAGATCTTTCTCTTTGGGGGAATAGGAACAGACATACCAAAGTGCTCCAACAACATCAGAGTGTTTGACACAGAGATCGAATCCTGGCTGAGAACACCTCCTGCACTGTATCCCCCACCACGGCGCTGGGGCCATGCAGCCTTTGCCTACAACGAAGAGCTGTACATATTTGGCGGCATGAGAGGTTGGGAGGCCTTCACCGATCTGTGTAAATTCAGTCCAAAGACCTTCTCCTGGGAGAAGGTTGAGCCTGAAGGAAAAGGCCCGCGGAGGATGTTTAGGATGAGCTGCTGCGTGGTGGAAGATCGTGTCATCCTCTTCAGTGGAAACTCGCGATTCAATCTGAGGGATGACCTGTTCATCTTAGACTTAAAGACCCCAAGTGATGCCTCCTCCGACTCACTATTAGAATTTGCACGCAATATAGGAACCGCTGCATGGAATATTAATGGAATTGTACCATTCGGGGGGAATCGCTGAGGAACCTGAGATGTTAAAATCCTAAAGGATCCCAAACCTAAGTTATTGTTCTTGAAGGACAAACGTTGGTTTATCAAATACATTGAATATGGGGCTTGAGTGGGTCGCATGTTGAAATACAGAGCAAGATTATGAGGGGAACCTTTGGTCAGAGTAGTGGAGAAATTTGGAGGTGATTCGAATCAGGTGAGCATGGGAGGAGTTGTTTTTGAGTTGTTTGGAGATGGTTGAGATAATTACACAATGAATGTTTTTATTTTCTTCCTTAATCCTTAGGACAAACTGGACACTTTTAAGGTTGTTCATTTGGGGACTCCCTCAGCCATGGGATTTCACCCTTAGGCAGGATCTTCAAGGATCTTTCCTCCTCAACTCAGTGTGGACAAATGGAAGAGGTTCCATTGCCTGGGAGAGGAAACTGTTTATCCAGACTGGCCTGAATTTGGATGAACGGTTGAAGATAAACAGACATGCCACTCCCTATTGTACTACCTACATGAACTACTTAAGCCTCCAAACTTCCACTCTCACCCTCAGTTATGCAAACAGCTTCTTCCTTCAGGTCTCCAGTACTGAGCTCTATACTATGGGGACCAGGAACGCACCTCAAGGATTCCGGTGCCAAACTCTGCACCATGGGAGACCAAGATCCCAGTCTGCTTCATGCGGAACCAGGATCCCACCAGGTCCCTGGTCCCAATCTCTGCACCGAGGGGGTTCTACATCCCACCACGAAGTCTCCGATACCAGGGAGACCAAGCACTGCTTCGTGTGGGACCAGGATTTTACCTCTAGGTCTCCAGCACCAAGTTCTACGTGATGGGGACCTAGAGGTCCACCAAGCTCTGCACCCTGGAGGACCATGATCCAGGAAGGGCTTGTTCCACAGGTGCAGTAAGCCTTTCTATTGATTTAAGTGCGACCCTGGACCAGTCTTAATAGGCTTACAAACATCTTATTTTGGAAGGCGTATGTGTGTTACGTTGTGCAGCTACTGGCAAATAACCCTTTGTGCCTGGCATATTTAACCTTGCCTGTTTTATCTCATTCTTTTCCAAAGATGTCTGACATCTCTGCCCATCCTTACAGTGCCTGTGCATGTTTTTGAACAGCCAGCTTCTTAAGCATGGCATATGTTTGTAGTAAGGAATGTGATCATTTGATTGGGTGATTTTTGACAACGTTCACAATTCACATAGTTATATACATCATCAAGATGGAAGGCACTGCTCACTTCACACAAGTGTGATTCTTTTCTGTGCTGTCGCTTTGCAGCGAATTTGGCAGTATGGTAGAGGCTCGTGGGAAATGAAACTCTTTCACTCGTCAAAGGACCATGAATTATTATTAATTTGTACAATTACATGATTGTATGAGTTAATACATTACACTCTATCCACTCCTGATGTAGAACAAGTGATACTGTATATTTGTGATCCGCACTACCCACTCATGGGATTTTGTAGTCTGGTTAACCACCCTCGAAATCTCATTTCCATTCATTCAAGGAAGTCTAGAAAGCCTCTTGCATTGGGGCAAAGCAACCCTTCATGAGTGGAATCGCCTCATTGGGGATAATGGCCCGTCACTTCACTCCTGTACTCCTGTGTCAAGACAGGGTGCCTCTTATCGTCTTACAACATAATGTTTGTTTAAGGAACAGGTGATAATGTTTGTTTTGAGGCGGAAAATTCGATTTGTCTGTAGCATTTTATTAAACATCGCTGAAAACATTAAATCCATATACAGTATAGGAGAGGCTAGTGACCCTCAATAAATTGAGATATACCGTACATAGATATACAGTATATAGATGAAATATATAGCTTGCATAGTTTTTGAGTGGTGCTGGCCCATCTTGTACACAGCTTTAACAATTGTTTTTCGACAATGTTACAAATGCCATTGGCAATGAAGATACATTAATGTTTTGAATGTTTTGTCACAAACACAAACATTATCATCTGTTTCTCACACAATTTGTCGTAATCATGTTGTAACGTTATTACAGCGCCCCTCACGTCACATGTGTGTGATTTCTTTCGTTATTACTTTATATTTACAGTATTGCTTTTATTGCTTGTCACGCTTGTTATTATTATATTTCTTAAGACTCTGATCTGCATTGCCACATAGTGTACAAACGGAACCAAAATACACACTTACATGTTCCATTTGTGCACCAGTAGGGATCCTTTTGGACACCATACTTTTGGTCCCTGGACCCTACATTAGTAGCCTATCTGTCCTCGTTGTAACTATTCCTCTGTGCCACAAGCTGTGTGTGTGTGAGTGTGTGTAAACGTGTGCATGTGTGTGGGGGCTCTGCGTGCGTGTGTGTCCTCTCTCGGACTGACCAGATAAGACACATTACACTCCACCACTCAGTCACCATGGTTAGGTCAGTCACACACTAGCATGCAATGCATTATGCAACGTTTGCCATGGTTACACAGCTCACGCATTGTCGCAAAAAAAGCTGCACCGCGCAACGGAAATGCTTTTGCAGATCTGCAAGCTCACGCTGCAATGCTGTGAGCTTGCAGATCTGTTTTCATTTATGGTGACTTTTACCAGTAAATGTAGCCTACTTTCCAGAACTGACAATAAATGAGATGCCATTACACAGGGCAAACGAAGCCTAAATACAAAACGGATGTATAGACAAGAGACAAATAAGATATGTTGAAGTTATTCTATATGCTTGAGAGAACATTTGGGTCTCTCACAAGTAGCGCAGTAGCGCGCGCGCGCGCACGCACACACACACACACACACACACACACACACACACACACACACACACACGCGGGTTAGTATTTCATTATGCAAATGAGCATGTAGATCAGTGTAGGAGTGGGGTGGAGTTACCAGGGAAACCAGCCCAAATGCAGTCACAGTGTAATTCAGGGGTGCCTTGGATGAACAGGTTATTTACAGGCCTGCCCTGAGCCGAAAAAACGTTTGAGTAGCACCGGCATAATGGGATGCAGGCCCCATCGCTATCTGGACACACTGTGAGCCTTGCATAGAGGCTTCCCGTTTTCCCATCGTTATGTTAAGTGCTTTGCTGTTGTATCCGAGGGGAGGATCACACATCTGTCATTATTGCTGCTGCTTCTGCTACGCCATTCCCAGGCACAATCTCCACTTGAAGGAGGGTTTATTTTGTGTAAAATCTGCTGCGTCGTAGCTTTTCTGTACAGCATGTCTTGTTGATAAGCGTTAATAGGCGAGGGGTTCAGGACAGACCTGAACCCCTCAGTGGGTGCTTGACATTGACAGTGATGGAAGATGTGATCACATTGGAAGATGTGATCACACGTGGCTTCAATAAAGCCATGAGCTTGTAGATCGTCTATTTTCAGATAGCCAAAGTACTCTATGCAAAGGGCTGCATACTTAATGTAGATTTAGTTTCTAGTTACTTCAAAGTAACTACTAACTTGAAATGTGGCCTTTCTGTGCACTGGCACTGAAAGTTGTGCAAAGTGTGTTTAACTTAGTATTAAGTTCTTAAAGATAATTGTAGTGGAGTTAAAAGAAAAAGTGTGATATTAGCCTCTATAAGATGTAGTGGAGTATAAGCATTACTGTATTACATTGGGAATTGCACATGTATTACATTGGAAATCTAAAAGTAAAAAGTAACCATACCCTACAAAATTGTACATGAGTACAGAACTTCCAGGATCCACCACCAGTAAAGTTAGGGGAGGAACAAAATGAGAGGAGGGTCTGCAAAGCTTCAATGCCACATTTATCAAGGAAGACAGCCTATCGGGGGCCCATTCAGACCATTAAAACAGTTAAAACTCTTTCAAACCACTTACGCCATGCAGTAAACTATCACCAGACCCATCTTTGTGTCTGGATGTTTTGACCGCAGGCACTTTAAGCCTCCATTCAGATTCCATGTTTCACACCACAATATCCTGAGGTTTAAGGTGGTGGAAATTTTATATTTTTGTTTGTATAATCTGAGCAAACTCTATAGCAGGGGTTTTCACATGCAATACCTTCATCATGGACCACCAGTGGTTGAAAATCAATAGCAATGTTTACTATCACAACTACACAATATAGAGCTATTTAATACTGTTACTGAACAAACAAACACTATAACAACAATGGTAGAGCTGTGTGTGTGTGTGTGTGTGTGTGTGTGTGTGTGTGTGTGTGTGTGTGTGTGTGTGTGTGTGTGCGTGTGCGTGTGCGTGTGCGTGTGCGTGTGTGCGTGCCGTGCGTGTGTGTTTCCTCTTGGCAATAGGATATAACTGAGGATGTCTACTGTAACTCCATACTGTACGTGCTACATGGTAAGTGTTTTGATACACTAGTAAAATCCAGGGTATTAATTCATCCATTTGTAACCCTGGTAGATTTCCGTAAAAGTTACATTCAAGCTGAGGAGTCATGCTGTGCTAATAGTATGTTTTCTTTTGCATGCATGTGTGTGTGTACTGTGTATGCGTGCATGTACTCGTGTGAGTGGTGGGCCCTATGGTGACCTTTCCATTGACCTGGTGATTGTTCTGCTTAATGTCAGCGTTCAGACATCCACACACACTTCCCCTCGCCAACCCCCCCTCCCTTATCTCCTGGAAACCCCCCTGCCTCTCCGCTCCTTTCTCCCGTACCCTCCCTCTCATCCTAACATTACTGTATAATGAATGCTTCTATCTCTATCTCACCCTCCTTTCTCTGACCCAGACAGTTAGATCATGGCTGCAAACACTGGACCTATGGGAATCCAATATTTTATTTACTTGGGTGGCAGACTCCCCAAGCAGGAGTCTGTAGTCTTTCCCCTGGTGTTTTTGTGGGGTTAAGTTATCTCAACTTGTTGTGTTGCATTGAAACCAAGAGAGAAAACTACCCCCCCCCCCCCCCTCACTCTCACTCTCTTTATCTTGGTTCCTCCGTGCTCTCGCCCTCTCTTTGAGTACAGTTTAAACACACAAACACGCACACAGCGTGTTTTTTTCATCGTTTGCCAGACATCACAATTTGTGAACCAGCCACCCTGGGACAATGCTAGGAAAGACCCCCCAACCCACCCCACCCAGTTTAAGCATAAACTGCTGTACTGACTAAGTACTGCAGGCCTTCTGGCAAACTGTTGCCATTTCCCACGTCTTAAGTTCTTTGCTAGTAGTGCTGATTATCAGGTCGCTGTTTGGTCATTTTATGTTCTGTGGTCCTGCCTCTCTTTGTGCCCGTTGGTTGCTGTTACTATGTACGGTTAGTATCGATTGTAACCGTATTTTGGTTGTTGTCAAACTATAGCAATATAATGAATGAAACCATGTTTATTAGTTTATTGTTTTATTTAATCAAAACCTTTGTTTTGATGCAATAAAACAATAAAGGAACAGTAGGTTTTGGATAATAAACACCATAATAAAACACCTTAACATCATTCTATATATTGTATTGTTTATGAGTTATGTTGGCACACAGCTAGTGTAGGGGATTTCCTCTGTGGTGTTTCTCAAATCACACAGTACAATTAGGCCTGACAGAAATATTTTATTTTTGCTTTAAATGTGTGTGGAGGCAGCTTGGCTGCAGTGCAGATTACACAGTGCAGTGTGAAGTGTCCACACCCTGTTTGTTCCCTCTGAAGAGACAGGCTAAAACTCCTGGATTCTTTGGTGACGTCTACATTTAAGCATGGCGTTTCACTGACACTTTGGAATTCTGTCTTTACTTCCTTTTTTTTGGTGGCTTGAAAACAACATCTGCGTCCTCTGCACAGCTCCAAAACTATGGAATGCACTTCCCATTGCAATCAGGAGTGCAATTTCACTCCTCAGTCTTCCGCTACAACCTGAAAAACGCACCTCTTCTGACTCCATCTTAGCCCACCACACTTGCAGTTGTACTTGCCCTAGTCTCGATCTCCTTTTAGCATATGAAAAGTCTCAACTTATGTATCGTAGATAGCAGTGTATGTAAACATTTTTATACATTCAAGACTAGTCCAATCTGGCCCAGAATCACCTGATTTCAACCAACACAAACCCTGTCCTCTAAAGGTGGATTTCTCTGGATGTATCAGAGAGAGTAAAGATTATGGCCCGACTAACTTAAATCAACCATAACTAGTCAGATCTGGCCCAGTTAATTATATTATCTGGTGAAGACATCCTGGAAATTACGTAAATATCATCCCCATATAGGTTGTGATTTGGCCTAGTCACTGGAGGACGTCATTGTAACATCACTGGAGGAACTCCAGTGACGTTCAAGACACCAGATCACAGCCCATATGGGGATGATCTTGACGTCATTTCCAGGACAACTTCACCAGTTGAAATAATAAAGCTTATTCTGGATTCAATCTGACTCCATCTTTAGTGGACAGGATGGTTGAAAACTTGAAATCAGGTGATATTCTGGGCCAGATTCGACTAGTCTTGGGATTGCATTGATCTGGCCACAATCATGACATCTCTAATTTGTCACAGTCCTGAGGGTGTTTACTGGGTCACCACCAGTAACACAAGTTCATGGGTTTACTCCCGGACACTGCAGCGCAAGCTCAGCGTATGATTAGCATGCTTTGTGTCATTCATTAAGCTCTGGGAGCTGATGTTAGGTGTAGCCCTCCCTCCACCTCAGCATCTGTCTCCCAGGGGTCTAGCACATTGTTACGGGGCAGATGATTTCCTGTGTGTTACTTCTTTGGTTGATTGGGTGGGGTTGGAGTGGGCAGGCTGGGAGAGCATTTTGTTTTGTTTTGTTTCCTTTGTTTTATTGTAACTTTTATTTACAAATGAATGTATACCGTGTGTTGTATTGTCTTGTATTTTCTATATTATGTTGACCCCCATCAACGACGAGATGCAACATACAACATATATATATATATATATATATATATATATATATATATATATATATATATATATATATATATATATATATATATATATATATATATATATATATATATATATATATATATATATATATATATATATATATATATATATATATATATATATTGTTGCTGTCTGTTGTGACACCCGGATCTCTGCATGGGGATTAACTGGTTCTCGTTAACTGATTCTCGTTAAGAGTAGCAAAGTCCTGATGTGACTCCCACTACCCCTGGGTCACAGCGTTATTTTATTTTATTTTATTTTTTGTATTGGGATTTCCATTTCCAATATTGGTAATATTAGATTTCATCATATTATAACTGTGTTCCAAAAATAAACTAACCACCCCTGGCATTTTTGCCAGGTTATGTGGTGCTGTCATTTATGATATTGAGGTAGCGCCCCCTAGCGGCAGTGATGTCAGACTTTGGTTCTCTATAAGCACTGATCGTTAACTTGAAGCAGCTGTGCGGTGGGAGATCTTGTCGGGAAGGAAGGCTAATTTTGACCCTTTTAGATTTCTGTCGGGTTGTGTTCTCTCATTGATGGTGACTGATTTGATCACTCTAAAGAATGGTGCGGCTAGGGGTTAATGTGGTTAAACTCTCCAGCCCTGACACAAGTCATTGTGTGGGATTGTGTTCCTTTTAATTATAATTTTTGGTGTTTTTCATTCCACTGAGATGATCTCACATCCACACACACACCGCTGGAACGGAGATGATGACCTCACTTTCACACATACATGTAATATGTAACATGGAGCCAATCCCTGTGACCAACAACCCCAATTTAACGTTTAAAAATGGTCTGTGTTGGGTGTAAATGTTATGTCCAAAACTGGTACTTTTCGCGGCTCAAATTGCTCGATGTGGATCTGCTTCTTAATTGCTTTTCTTGATGCCTTTGCGTGACACTGTGGTTTATGATCAAGTGTGACATCAATTTACTTTAACAAACGGGAGAAGTTACAATATGAGGCAGTTTTGTTATACTCTACAGTATGTGTGTCATATCAGTAGTGTGTGCAAATAGTCGTGTCTTTGTAAACACTAGCATTGAGTTGACAGCAGTTCATTGGGTTAATGCTCTACCCAGTGTAACAGATACATAGTGATCTGGTGGACTGTGTCAGTGGCAGTGATGATGGGCAGTAACTTGTTACAAGTAGCTAAGCTACATAGCTTAACTACATTTTCCCATAGTTTGCTACATTTTTTCTGGGAATAGCTTGTGGTGTAGCTACACTACTTGTTTCGAGAGTAACATGTAGTGTAGCGTACTACATTTTAGCTGTAACTGGTTCACTCAGACCCACCAGACTCCTCCGTCGCTCTTCCTCTGTATGTCTGAGAAGAGCCCTGGTTCTTCAACAGAGCTTTGACTTGTTTTGATCCACTCTGTAATGACTTGGGGCCCGATTTTGGTTACATTAGCCCTTATGCGCAATTAACGCACATAGCATTGGGGAAGAGGCGTTCCCACACTAAAGTCGCTAATTTCGTAACCATGCCATCTCCCTTAAACACCTCCTATACCCGTTAAATTATGCATAGGTGTGGTTTGGGCGTTTTTAGCTTTCATCCAATCCGTGTTGGTCTTGCCATTCCCTTTAATTCATCCCTTATCTATTTCCCTTATCCCTACTGCTATGTCTGACCCTCCGAAGCACGCAGCCTGGCTGCGGGCTTAGGACAGACGCCTATTCTCAAAGATCATGCTCTCATTTTCAAACAATTCTCAATCATTTCTTACCATTCAACATGTTATGTTGAAAAAACATGTTCCATGTTTTTTTTGCTGTATGTGGCGTGCATTTATCCCAAGTCTGCGAAATGTTATAAAGTAAATTGCAAAAAAGTTATAAAGTAAAAGGCAATTCGCGGCAAAAAAAAACGTTTTTTTTTATCATTGATTTCTCGGCCAATTCTGGACCATTTTTTACATTTCAAAGTGCAGCGTGACGGGAAAAGCCTCCTCTCTCAGATGCTGTATAGTATATGTGGGTAGGTCTTCTCTACGATGCGGGATCTAGCAAAATGTAAGTGTCGGGATTTTGGTGGAAACGGTCCACCAAATCCCCGACACTTACATTTTTTCCCGTCACGCTGCACTTTGAAATGTAAAAAATGGTCCAGAATTGGCCGAGAAATCAATGATCAAAAAAGGTCTTTTTTGCCGCGAATTCCAGAGTTTTTTTTGCAATTTACAGCATTGCGTCACAAGTTAATTAATGTATTTAATTATATTATACTGTACATTACCTGAACACAAGGAAGTGACTGACAGCAGGCAATCTGCAGCTGTTTATAGCACAATCCATAAATAAGGAGATGAATTGAACTGGCGCCTTTCCACGTGGAGTCGTGGACATCTCCAAAGGCGCACAGACGCACGCACTGTGCGCATGTGGCTCTGCCTTCGCGTATCGGTTAACGGGTGGTCTGAGCTGGCCTTATCTAGTTCCCAAATCTATTTGACGAAATTAGCAACTTAAGGGACTGCGCAACAAACACGCCCATGACCACACCTCCAGCCACAAATAACGGTGTCGGCATAAAGAATAGTGGCTAAGGGAAGAGAAAAGGTGACCAAAATAGCAATAAGGGAATTCGCTGCGGGTATCGCATAACGTTAGGGACAAGGGGTGGAAGGAAAATCGCGCCCATAGAGCGGTGCCTGTTGGGTTAGGAAGGCATGCCCCCCGGCCTCATACCCGCTTGTCAGACTTCTCATTTTGTTCTTTTAACTAGAGATTATCAGTATCGGCTGATTTTTGTTTTGAGATTAATCTGCATTGATTTGATTAATAAATCAGGCAGATTAATTAATCAGTCCGATGAATCGGTCTGTCTTACATGTATTTGTTACATGTATACATGTATTTGTCAGAATGTACAAAATTATATACCCTATTGGCCTGAATATAAGACCCAAATGTAAATCCTACAAATACTCAAATACGCGACACGCTGTCAGGCGAAAGCCTATTATGTTGCATGTGCCGGGACCATTAGGCCAGCTGGCGCACATATATTTTTTAATACAGAATGAGATCATATCGACATTGGTAATATCAGTTATCGACCATAGCACCGATTAATTACAGTAAAGTCAAAGCTTATGAAGGGATAACACAAAGCACCAGGGGGCTTGCTTCCATTGTGGTACTTATTGTCCTCTGTCTGTTTGTGAGGTCTCAATGCGCACGGCCCAACTATTAGCATACATTTTAGGCCTAAAACCTTGGGTTGGATCAGGTTAGCAGCAACTTCATAATAGATGAATACACAGGCAGAACAGAATTATAATATCCATCCATCCATCCGTATCTATATAGAGTATTGCATATAGATAGTATTGCATCTATCTATCCATCTATCTATCCATCTATCCATTCATCCAGTAGTATATATTTGTTTTTGAAGCAGCCCTAAGCTCTGCCCAGCCCTACTAATAAGCATACATTCTAGGCACGGCCCGAAAGCTTTGGGTCGGGTTCGGACAGAATTTGAGAACATAATGTGTGCAGACAGACTAGACAGTGTCTTGATCGCCATCTCATTGTGTCTCACATTCGCTCTGCTATTGTTCTCATGTTTGCACTCTCTCTCTCTCTCTCTCTCTCTCTGTCTCTCTCTCTCTCTCTCTCTCTCTCTCTCTCTCTCTTCCAGACCACAGTGCTCCATCATACAGAACCTTCACGCCCAACCATGGAGGCTTCAGCAGCAGATCCATGGTTCACACACCCAGTCGGGTCATGGCCGTGAGTTCACTCTCCACTGTTCCTCAATGCTACACTACACTCTGCTATCATTCTAAAACACACAGAAGGTCCCAGGTTTGATACCCTGCCCCGGGGTGATATGCCGAGCTGTCTCTAATGTTTAGCTGGGGACCTTCCCTTAGAACAAGCGGTCAGTGGGTTTGTGCCAGCAGAATAAAGAATGGCATCTACTGGTAAATACCATCCATACCTCACATAAATACCACTCCATTCACACTGTCCCCACAAGACTTCATACAAACCCAAATGGAACGTTCCACTGTCCCCATCTCGGCCCCTGTCGTCACTGCGTGTTTGTGTGTGTGCGTATGCATGTGTGTGTGTGTGTGTACGTGCGTGCATGACCACACCCTCACATCAGCCTGCAGTATTTCCCATCCGTTTATAACAGCCAAGCCCCAACTGTTTATTTTGCTAATTACTTTATTTTTTCCTCCTTATTGTTGTTGATGCACGTCCCCGTGGAATTGGATCAGATAATTCTGACTAATTACTCACTAATGTGTACCGATTGCATGATTTTTGCATTAGGCACACCGCGGTATACCGTACTTCGTTATTATAGCGGTATTAAACGCCACAGTTGATACTGTGAAATTTTCGAGCTTACGGTATTTTAATACAGTGCTGGCAGGCGGCACATGCTACTGCGCATATGCAGTGCAAATCCACTTGCAGACCTATCTTGAGTTAAAGGGTTGCTGAAAGACACCCAGATGATCATAGATCCCATTGAACATCCCATGCATGGACTAACTACGTTGTATTAGTGTCAACAAGGCAAGGCACTCTGTTGACACTTCTGAGCACGCAGTTCTGAGCATGCCCAGTGCAGCTCTGTTGTAAGTTGGAGGAATACAGTGCATGCCCGTTTGTTTTTGCGAGGCTGACTTTAGGTTCCAAAGGGTATCCTGGTTACCTGAAAGGTACAAAGTGGGAAAAAAGGAAGGGTTTAAGGGTTAAGAATGTGGGGGTAGTTAGTAGTTGCTAACCAGTTTTTCGGCAGCTGTAAGCTGATTAATAAACTGGCATGGAGACTGAGATGGAAGGGTTGCCTAGAGACGAGATAGCCAATCTGAAGTCGTGGTTCTGTCGAGAGACCAGATAGCCAATAAGTAGCCTGTACAAAAAACATCCCAAAGCTCAAAAGTCGGAGAACAATTCTGCAGAAATAATACAGCAGCTTCCAAATTCCAAATTGATGTCATTTCTTGTTTGTTTAATACTGTGAAATACCGAGGTATTTCCAATACCGTAACACCGTCTGCAAAATCTCATACCGTGGCATCCCTACTTTGGAGGCAGCAGGTCTGTAATGTGCTGATGAGAGGGGGGCAAGACCTTTTTGGGCTCTTTTTTACGCTTGAAACCTTCCAGGCTTCCACATCATGAAGCATCAGGCACACAGAGCTGATTTTCTTCCACTCCATGTCAAGGAATGCAGCTGTTCTCACTGACCACAGATTTATTTCCCGCTCCGCAGAGAGAGAATAAAAGCCTTTTCCGGGCGTATTCTCATTGAAATGCAGGTCCCGCTGTGGCCAGGTTTACCCACAAAAAAACGTCGCACACAAATCCTCTGTGAAACAATGAAAGTGCGTGAGCGAATACCTTTTCTTTTTGTGGGTTCTCCTTCTTCGGCCCATGTGCTCCCACCGTCCAGGCACTGAGCCAGCTGGCTGACCAGACCTGACATTCTCAAGGATTTCTTTCTCATTAACTGGACCACCACAGGGTTCATGTTCAGGTTGCAAACATAATGAAGAACCTCCCTGTGAATAGTAAACAGCCTCACCTTGCCTCTGTAATCCTGTTATTAGCGTTATTAGTGAAATAACACAACATTATTACCCGGTAGTTATTTACCGGTTTCTCCCCCGAAACATATTACTATAAGTGTAACATGACATGATCAACCAAACATATACAGTGTGCTATACTACACTATATACAGGTTATACAGGTTGATTTCATTGAAATGTCAAATTATCTTTTTTTAAATAGCATTCCATTTTCTCTCCCCCAAAACACGGGGCAATTGTGTTCGTATACATGCCCTGGACCACCAGCACAAGTGGATTTGAACCCACAAACTCTGAGGCGGTGGAGGATGAAAACAAAATAGCTTGCGTGACGTTGTGTGTACCGGTATTTCCATTGTGGTTCCACTGTGGTCGCCTTGTCAGCTTGTAAATAACAATAGGATGCTAAAGCTAACCTGGAAGTGTTGTTGGAAAATGGAAGGTGCTTTCAAAGCAATGGCTTAGAGTGTGTGTGTGTGTGTGGGGGGGGGGGGGGGGGGGGGTGGAGGGGGGTCCTAAACAGGAAATGGGTGTTGAGTCACGGCGGGTTTTCTCCAGGTCGCTCTGACAATGCAAACGTGCACTGACTTTCCACCATCTGTGTGTGTGTTTGTGTGTGTGTGCGCGTGCGTGGTTCTCCATCCTAATGTGGAAACCAGACTGTTGGAAATGGAGGAAGTTGATGATGGTGGAATTTCTGATTTCCTGTGTTACTTGTTTGTGGTCTAGACCTGAAAAACATGCACACGCGCACACACATGCACACACACGCACACACACACACACACACACACACGCACACACGCACACACGCACACACACACACGCACTCACACATGCACACACGCATCCACACACATGCTCGCTTGATCGAACGCATGCACACACGCACGCACGCTTACTATCATCCACAACATCAGGTATGGTCCACTGTGTGGACTGTCCCCACACACCCTGCCTGTTAGGAGTAGACAGTGTGCTGGACTCTTTCTTTCTGTTCCATAGATTTGCATAATGACTGCAAAATAGAAGTACAAAAATGGTTATTGTCGTGTCCTAATCGATATCCAATATAAGTAATCTGTGTTATGGATGATAACCGAATTTAACAATGGCGATATATATGATCTCATTCTGTATTGAAAAATAATAAGACATGTACAGTATCAGGGTGTCTGTACTGCACTTTACGGCTTAGGCAAGTCAGATTTAATACCTTTACCTTTAAACTTTATGTAATATTGTCAGATGTTAGATCTATTTAAGCTGTTACTGTGGGCTTGTTTATCTGTAAAAACACACAGATTATTCAAACTGATAATATAATAACCAGCCTGATTAATTAATCAAAGTGATGCCGATTAATCTAAAAACAACAAAAATCAGCCAATACCAATGTGTTTGCTAATCTCCCATCACTGCTGAATACAAATTGATGGCTACAATATCCATATCAACGAAATAATGATTCAATCATGAAGGATGATGGCTTTAATGATTAAAGTTTACGTATGTACAGCCTACTGTATGTGAAATCTCACTGTAACTTCCAGTCATTCACTTGACTTGCTCCTGCCATGGAACTGGTCAGATCTTTGGAGCGCCCCACACCCTTCCCCATCCCCTTACCACCTCCTCATGTCCATACAGTATTTGACAGGACCCCTCCAAGCTGAGGTTTAACAGGATTAAACTCACAAATCATGAATGGTTCAGCTCTGCAAACAGCTGAGTCATACAGCTAATATTACGCACAGCTTCATGTTTATCTGTGTGGCAAGAGAGGAGGAGGAGGGTTTGTGGGACTGTTATTTCATGAAGCATTGCGAAATGTTTTCCAATGAAAATCAGTTTGACTTTTTCAATTTGCACTCTAAGAATTCCACCAGACAAGATAAGCATGTACAGTAAACTAGGATCACAGGTAAACCACTCAGTGCTTGCATATGTTTAAATTATGTACTACCAGAATAATATAATGCACTTTGAAACAGGAAACCAGTTAAACCTAGCATGGAAAGATTGGGGACTTATTTTTTTTTTAACAATGCATTCCCAAAACGAATATACTGTATTCTGTGAAGATTATGATCTGTGAAGATCTGATCACGCCAGTTAAAAGCAATATATTCGTGGTCAAATCTGTAACCAAACAAACCAGTGCAAGCAAACACGGATGATTGACTTTTGGTCTTCCTCTAGGCCTCTGGCTGTTCCATTTGGATCTCAGAAACTATCTCACCGGATCTGTCATTTGAAAAGAATCTCAGTTGGTTCTTGGAACTAAATACATTTCCAACCTCAGCATCCTTAACCATTATGATCACTACTCCTTCCAGGACCTTTTCTGACGTGTGTGTGTGTATGCGTGTAACCTCCAGGTGGCGACAGGACCCCTCCCCTCCTCAGCTGGCTTCTCCTCTCGCTCCGCAGTGGATGTGGGTGCGAACCACACCTACCGGGGGGCCAGCCAATCGGGGACTAGCGTGGTCCAGAGCAGCTACCAGCAGACCAGCCAGTCCCATCATCATCATCGCACCAGGACCACCCGATCCAAATCTCTGTCTGACCCGGAGAACCTCCCCCCTGTGTCCCTATTGGTTCCCCCGGGCAGCCCCGCCTACTACCCCTCCAGCCCTGGCCTCAGTGCCATAAGGCGGAGCCTCAGTGGGACTCTGGCCCGGGGAGTGGCTGGGGCCTCCAACTGGCAGGTATAGAAGAAGATTTAGATTTAGAACATATCTCTGCTGGTCTTTGTGTGTGTAATATTTGGGTTTAGATATTTTAGTTTTTAGCAGTGCCAGTGGACTACATGTTGTCTTTGTTAGACAGCCTGTTCATCACACTTTTCTATCTCAAAGTAAAGTGGCATTAGCTCATCTCCCTTCACCGATGCAATACTGTTGAAAGCAGCAGAATGACGAAAATAACTACTAATATTAGCAATATAGGTAACTGTAATATTGTACTACTGTAATACTGTTTTGTAGAGGTAATGTCGCTATACTACTTTTACAGAGAAAATTAGTAGTATTACTGTAATATTATTTCATATTAGACGCATCTCTGCCGCAAAGAGAAAAGCTGCAATGAGAAAAGCCTGTTCAAAATATAGGGCAGGGACGCTGCCCTATAGCGGAAGTGTCAGTCGGAACATCTGCCTGATGTATTTCCCCCCGATTTGGCGGTGCTTCTGCCAATCCCACAACTTCCGCTGATAGATTATACAACGGTGTAGGTCTTGCCCAGTGTGCCAAGAGCTGCAGTGCATCAAGACTGTGGGAACTGCGAATCATATTCCAGGAAGTACTGTAGTGTCGATGACATCAGAAACTGGGCACAGTGCTAACATATCTAAAACCACATATGACACACATTAAGACCACTAGGAAAGTGTTCTAAATTTTCTAATTGTCATTATAAAACACACACGGATGCGCACGAGCCCGCACGCACGCGCGTGCGCGCGCGCGCACACACACACACACACACACACACACACACACACACACAGTATATATATACATTTGCAAAGACGTTGAAATGTCCCTTTAGTACTCAGTAAATTAGTACATTTTTGAAATATTTGATCATTTCCGATTTTAAATAGTTTTACTTCTACTCATCTACAGTACGTTGGACTACATCTCATTTTCAAAAATTGCACTTTTACTCCACTACATTTAAGTTAAAAGTTCTAGTTACTTTGTAGATGGAGAGTATTGTTACAAAACAAAACATACAGGTTATTAAAAACATTACCTTTAGGTTTACGTTTAGTCATGTGTTGCTTCAACCTCTAATCTCTTGCTTCTAATGGCTAACCAGCAGGAGGAGGAGCTAGCCAGCCAGCACGCCTACAGAGGCCCCTCCCACCGCACCATCAGTCGCATCACCAACCGCCAGCAGTACCACCAGCAACAGCAGCAACCCTGGGGGCCACAGGACGGGCTCTGGGGCCCCGGGGGCCCCGTGGGCACCACCAGCAGGGTGGGCTCCATAGCAGTGGCGGGGAACGGCTGGAGTGGAGCCTGGCAGCAGCAGCAGCAGCAGCAGCAGCAGGTGTCCAGGGTGAGCACAGGCAGCAGCGTGCTGGGGGCCGGGCAGCATGCATCCATGCATCGAGCAGCGTCGCTGCGCAGCATGAGGAGCGTCGGCAAGGGAGTGGATGTGGACGGAGTCTCGACGCATAGCAACGACGCGCTGCTAGGGTGAGTTTATTCAAGTCCCGGAAGACTGAAAATGCAGAAAGCGAACAATAAATTATAAATGATAAATTATCGTAGCTTATTAAATTTGAAGTTCGTCAAACTGCGCCCTCTGCTGGTGGATGACAGACAGAGACTTGTTCTGCCAGGCCTAGCGCTCACTGTGTTTCGCAATAAAGCGTGCGTGGCTACATGTGCGTGTCTGTATGTGTGTTTGACAGGATCCAGAGCATAGACATGCCAACAGCGGTCAGGTATCTGTCAGAGAATGATTCAGGAATGCAGGTCCTGGGAGCCGCCTACATCCAGCATCAGTGTTACCATAGCAACGATGCCAAGAACCAGGTAATAATAATAGTAATAGTAATAATAATAAGGGTAATAATAATAACTTTATTTATAAAGCACCTTTCTAGGCAAAAGCCCCAACGTGCTGCACAACAGGACTAAAACATTAAATTCATAGAACACACAATGAAAATATGAATCATCATAATAATGGGAAAACAACTATGCAGTGGGAAAAACAACTATAGATAAAAACAAACAACACAAAAAATAAAATAAAGAAGCAGGTTCAATAAAAACAGCAGGGCTAACAGAACAAGGAAAAAGTTAGTTATAGGAACACCTTTTGGAACATATGTATTTTTAAAAGTGCTTTAAAACAGGAAAGCGAATCAGTGAGGAAAATCTGATCTGGGAGTGCGTTCCAGAGCTTAGGGGCTCTGATGGCAAAAGCCCGTTCACATTTCGTGACATACTTCGCCCTACAAATTTTTAGGAGCTCCTTGGTAGGTATGTCATTTATATGTGCAGTAGGTACACTTCATTTTAAAGGGAAAGCCACTTGGCCTTTTACCTATGCTCTTTTATTAAGGGCACAAGGGCCAAATGCATGCAGGAACAGGAAGGCCATCAATATACTGCAATTTCTTTTATAGCAATAATTCAATTTAACACACTGCCTGATTAAATTCCTATGGCACTGCCGGTGTTTATTCAGTGAACACCCTGATTCTGAGATAGATGCATGTTTCTAAATCTGATAATGTTGAGGCTATGTTATTTATTAAACATCTCTCACTCACTTCCCTCCTTGGTCTCTCTCTGTCTCTCTAACTCTCTCCCCTCTCCCTCCACAGGTACGTTCTCTCCGAGGCGTACCCGCGCTGGTCCAGCTGTTCTCCAGTGAGAACCAGGAGGTGCAGCGCTTCTCCACGGGCGCCGTGAGGAACGTCATCTACGAGAACGCCGACAACAAGGCGGCACTCATCGACGCCGGAGGTGTCACGCGATTGGTCAGCGTCCTGAAGGAACCCGACGAAGAGCTTCGCAAGAACATCACAGGTAGAGTAACTGTATACTCGATAGAAGAACATCACAGGTAGAGTAACAGTATACTCGATAGAAGAACATCACAGGTAGAGTAACAGTATACTCGATAGAAGAACATCACAGCTAGAGTAACAGTATACTCGATAGAAGAACATCACAGGTAGAGTAACAGTATACTCGATAGAAGAACATCACAGGTAGAGTAACAGTATACTCGATAGAAGAACATCACAGGTAGAGTAACAGTATACTCGATAGAAGAACATCACAGGTAGAGTAACAGTATACTCGATAGAAGAACATCACAGGTAGGTTAAAGTAAACTCAACACAAGAACATCACATGCTCTTGTATGCTACATACAGTACATCACTTTCAAAAACACATCCTTAAAACACATGCTTAATGCTTACTAGTCGCAACCAGGTCATCTGGTAGCGATGATCCCCCAGACAACAATGACGGGGAGGGACAGGGTAAAGTTGCCCTGTACTACGATCAATAATAGTTCCAGTAAGAAACTATAGTCACTACCACGCTGCGGCCAGGTCTATAGTCACTGGTGGATTTTGCCGTCTCTCTGTGGGGGAGCATGTGTTCCAAAATGCCATTCATAACATGCAGTATCAATATCTGTGGTCAGTCAGAACTTTTGTTCACAAAGCACCCATTTTAAAGAACTATTTATGTCCTTGTCGGGAATGAATATGGAATTCATTATAATGTTTCTTTGCTAAAGAAAATATGATGACTCACACAGAGGATTTTCCTTTTCAATTATTAGTTGTTATACTGTATCTGCTGAAAGACGAGGATCAGTTACTGATTCATCTGAGATTGATTTGTGCTGGGCGAACACACATGCACACATACTCACACGCACACACACGCAGGCATGCGTGCACAACTGCACATACACCCGCTAATGAGGCTATTAGCCTATTATGTGTTGTATTGTATCATGTGTTGTCTGACATTTGTGCACAACTCTGTGCCATACACAACAAGCTAATTTGTAATAAGTAATGAGTTGTGTTTTCCCCACTGGTCGTAGGGATCTTGTGGAACCTGTCGTCCAAAGACAACCTGAAGGAGAAGCTGTCCAGAGAGGTTCTGTCAGAACTCACAGAGAGAGTTCTGGTTCCTCTGTGTTCCTCTGGAGACTCTGGATCCGTCCACCTGAGTCCTTCTGAGAAGGACATCTTCTACAACACCACCGGATGCCTCAGGTCACTCTCTCTCTCTCACTCCCGTGAAAAACACAGTGTCTTGTTGTCTTTTTGCTCTGGGCAGTTTAGTGACCTAATAGTTAACAGTTCAACCGTTGTAAATGTTCACCTGGCCTGAAGCTGCATTCTTTACTGAGCAGCAAATTATGCCTGCAGTAATAATGGCCACAGAGCTTAGGGAGATAATGCAAATTACTCAGCTGTGTGCGTGCATGTGTGCATGCAAAACACCCCCCCCTACATTTAGGAAAATATTCAGGTGGGGCTATAGGTTACATTCAGAGCTTATTAAGGTTAAGATTTTAATGCGTTTTTAATGACAGTCGTGAAATCAGTAAATTCTGATGTTCTGAAGTATGTGTGCATGTGTGTGCTTACTGCTTAAGTGTGTGCATGTGTGCGGTCAGTGACCGAGCTTCCCAAAACACAGAAGACTAAACACAGATACTGAGAGGGAATGTGTTGTTCAGAAAGTTCTACTATATTGGCTGTAACTTCGGCGTGTGTATGTGTCTGTGTGTGTGCATGTGTGTGTGTCCAGGAACCTGAGCTCCATCAACGAGCGCACACGTCAGCAGATGAGAGAGATGCGAGGTCTGGTGGATTCTCTGGTCTGCTATACCCAGAGCAACCTGCAGGAGGAGCACTCTGCCGACAAGGTGAGCACCAGCCATTGTATGCAGTACAATGTGAATAAAAACGAAAATCGCTATTATTGTTTATTGTGATAAAAAACATCCTCCTCACACTTTTACTTTAGTTTATTTTTGAGTGTTGCTAGCCGCTCCTGTAGACAGCAATGCGTGTCCATATGTACCTACTGTATGTTCCTGTCTGTCCGAGTACGAGTATACCCCCCCACACGCGCACACAAACATCTGCGGACAGAAGATTATGAAAATTGCACTCAATTGCACTCAATAGTGCTAACCTGCAGTGTTGCCATGCAAAAGATGTTGTGAAACCATGTAAGGCCTGAATTTATGAGCAAATCTTATTGGTGTGCAGTTAGTCACCTTACCAGTACAGCACCACTCAGTTCAGGCAGGTCTGACCTTACTTTTAAAAAAAAACACCCCAAGGAGTCTGTGCAAAACAACAACAAAAACATACAACAAAGACTTTTTTGATTGAATGACTTCATTGTGAAGCGTTTACATATAAAGTGAGCCCCTGGCTCTGGACAACAAGTTCCCTCTCAATATCTGTATTTAGTCGGCTGTGTTTTGGGAAGCTCGGTCACTGACCTCTGGCAGTTACGGACCACACATTTCCGAGAAAGTCCGACCCCCCCCTGAATCTACCAAATCCTCTCAAATAAAAGAATGAAGCTGCTTACAGTCAAGGCTGCCTTCCTTACGTCTGAGTCACTGAGGCTTCTCTCTCACGGACAGTCAACAGGAACAGTGAACAGTGAGGACTGACCATTACATTGTCCGAGAGGAAATAAATGCACAACTCAGCCCAAACTGTAGTGTACAACATGGTTACTTTGTTTATTGCAATCGCTATTGTTGTATGTTGTTTATGTTTATGTAACTCTTCCTTACTGCTTCCTCTCTGTCTGTCTGTCTGTCTGTCTGTCTGTCTGTCTGTCTGTCTGTCTGTCTGTCTGTCTGTCTGTCTGTCTGTCTGTCTGTCTGTCTGTCTGTCTGTCTGTCTCTCTCTCAGGGTCTAGAGAACACCATGTGTATTTTAAGGAACCTGTCCTACCAGCTCTACTCAGAACTTCCTCCGTCGGCCCGCCAGCGCCTAGACGGCCCGTCCAGGGCGTCGGCCTCCAAGGAGAACCAGGCTATCGGCTGCTTCACTCCCACCAGCAAGAGGACCAAAGAGGTAGAGTTTTTGTTACCCATTTTTTACCCGATGATGCCCTAAGATATACCACCTCCCAAACTGCTACACTGTAGCTTCAATGCATCAGGAGTGAGCAGGCCTCTGTATAGTTTTTCATTTGCTGAGGAAATGGTCAATATACAGTATTTAGTCGTAGTTTTAGTCATCATAATCATCAGTGAAAAATGGTGCGTAGATTGCCCTCACACAAGCTTGTTGACAGGCCCGGTTGAAGGCTTAATTCCACAGATATGTGTAGATATTTAGAAAGCTATTAGACAGGCCTGCATAGAGGTTGTAGATAATAGCTAGTAATTCTAGAATGGAGCGTTGGTCTTCAGGGAGCATCGCCTTACAGCAGAACAGGCCAGCACCGCATGGATCACCTTACTGGCCACGAAGCCCCGCCCACTAACTACATGTATGTTCTCGTTGTCCTTTCATTAGCCGCGACAATAACCACTCATATGACCTGTTTTCACACGTAATCTACACCCCCCCTCTTCCTCGTCGACCCGCGTCACCCCCCCAACCACCCATGCTCTGTTCTCTATCCGTTTTACTTTGACCTCTCTCTCTCACTCCTTCTCTTTCGCTCTTGTGTGTCTCTAATTTAAGTCAAAGCTTCTTTATTGTCAGGGATAACATAAATCCTATTGGCTCACCGATTCAGCCCAATTAACTTTTTTAATCTAGTACTTTACTCACCCGCGTTGAACTGTGAAGTAACAAAGACACCAAATTAAATAGTCACACAACACTACTCAACATTAACAATAGGTGTTCAAATTAAATAGTCACACTACACTAATTAATTATAATGTGTTCACTTGTCCAAAGATTTGTCTCCGTAGCAAGTGACCTATTTTTGGCGACCTTGCAGTCTTATTACCGCCTCCTCGTTTATAACAAGTAACAAATGAGGACTAGGAGCTGATGTCAAGTTCTTGTTTTACCTGTGATTCTAGTTTACTGAGGTACTGTAGGGCTATTATCGATTTATGTAATTACTGTAGCCAGGGGTGTAGTGGAGGGGGGACGGCGTCCCCCCACTTCTCACATCGAAAATATTTTTGAGTCTGAAAAAAATCATTAGCATGGTGAAATACATCTTGATGACATCATCAAGATGTGTTTCACCATGTTAATGAGTTTCCTTTTTTCTGAGAGTGGACCCTAGCGGGTCCATTTGGTTCACATTTGTACATGTCCAACTTTTTAACCGGTCACGAAGTTATTAGCTATTCATAGCCTTTCACGCCAGTTAACCCCATTGGAAGGGTCCAGCGATCACATAGGGTCTATTTATTACTCTTGCTCAATGGTCTTATCTAACACTAAAGACTTGATTCAATATGTATTTTGGCATATATTTATTTATTTAGCATGCATAACATAGTTCATAATCTAAAGGTTAGTACACATTGAACAATCAGCAGGTAATAAATCTGTATACAGAAAAAGATAGAAAACATAGAATTCATGTAAATCACACAGATAATAATCTCACAATTAAAGATATTTGCAGAATACAATCATTAAAATCATTAAAACATTTCCAATATATTTACCGTTTGGTCTATGTGGTCTCTGGTTATATTGGTTTCTTTGTGCTCCCAGACGGGCTGCACAAGGCTGTTGCTTCTGCTGTAGCTTGCTTTGGTGAATCTGATGAATTACACCCATGCAAGCACTATTATCACTTCCGCAAGCCATCCCCTTTGGTGTATGACTCCAGCCAATTCACACCATTGGTTGCTTATCAGGAAGTGTTTTGAGGACCAGGATGTAACTCACTAGCATGTGGACATGGGGTCTCCATGCAGGGGTCCTATTTCTTTGGAGGAGAGGGTCTAACTCCATTGTTTATACAAGCAAAGCCTTATCTATCAGGGGCCAGTTTATGGCAGTGGGGCTCAAGTCACAGTCAATCCAAACATTCCTTTCCATGTTAATACCACTCATTCAGGTCTGTACTAGGATATGCTTTATCAATATGACATAAGATGAACACATACGCCCAATGCCCAAATTGGGCGCCACACCCCCCGACAATGACCTATTAAAAACCCTTTTGATTGGTCATTCTCTTTGCGTAGCTTGTACTCGAATAGGATTTCAGATTAACACAAATGTACACCTTTAATATGCCTTTTGTCTCACGGCTATCAGGACGGATTACAACATTTGGTGATTTTATCCTTACTCTTCTCTATTCGATTTGTTTTGAATCTAACACTTCAGTGGATTCAATTGATTTTCACAATTATTTAACGTCTCACCCGTTAAATAAATTGCTACTTTTTGACCAGAAAGATCCCTTTACTGGTAGATTATTGGGCCTGTTTCCCTGTTTGTTTGTTGAGATAACAAGGCTTTGTCGTTACTTGGGAATTTACTCACTTCAGTATTTAACTCTTCAAAGTAATACCTACTTACAGCAAACCCTCAGGACTCTTTAACTTACTTTCTCACAGTAGTTTTTAGTAGAGCATTGACAGTAACTGTTTCCATTTTCTTGATTACCTCCCATCACAGATGTTGGAGAATTCAACAGAAAATGGTTTACACATCTTATACACATTTTTCGCAGGACAATGTGTGTGTGTGTTTGTCTGTGCGTATGTGCGTGTCATTAACACCTAATACTGCACTCATTTTTGTTACCACATGTGTGTGTGTGCGTGTGTGCGTGTCTTCAAACACCTAACACTGCATCATTTTGTTACATGTGTGCGTGTGTGCGTGTCTTCAAACACCTAACACTGCATTAATTTTGTTACATGTTTGCGTGTGTGCGTGTCTCCCCAACACCTAACACTGCATTCATTTTACATGTAAAGTTTAGGTAATACCAAACATTATTTTCCATGTTAATACCTATTTCAGGTCTGTACTCAAAATGCATTCTTGATATTACTTTCCTCAGGAGCATGAGTTTGTGCGCCTTGCACTTCTTACCACATTCACACGTAGGCTCGTTTCACCGTGCTGCAACAACAAGGATTAATTACATGATTCAACATTCCTTTCCTATCTTAATACCTTTTTCTGGTGCGTACTCGGTAATGGTTCAAGCATAAATTTCACATACATTGGCATCTTTTAGACATTCTTAGTCCATAAAGAAGGGCAGTATGTGTCCTGTTGTGCGCTCACTTTTTGAGCCCCCTCCTCTCTTCCTGCTGGAGAAGGGGTGTGCGTGTGTGTGTGAGTGTTATCAGTGACGCTTGTTGCAGATCTCACAAGTCTTCATTTTGACTTTGGGGCAAGCTTCAGTTTTGGGTTTTATTGTGACCCGTTGCTCTGAATAGCTTGCAATGGAGAACGCTGCTTTGCAAAGCTTTCTCCAGCTCTGCTTTTGTTTCCCAGCATGCATGGCTCCTTTTGCTGCTGGCGGTGTGGGAAGTGGTTTGTTACCACCTCTACCTTTCACCAGATTGGCACTGGTGCTCACCTGTAGGGTGACCAGTGGCTCTTTCGATGCAGCGCCTACCTCTTGGTGGGTGGTCACTGTCTTTGGGTCTACCGGTGCGACGAGTTGGTCTCCGCATACCTGCTCTCCCAGGCACGGAGTCGTTGCTAGCTCCCTCAAACTGAGGATGAGCTCCGGCGTCTTGTCCTCCTCTTCATCTTTCGCTGTAGGTACGCCTGGGGTGCCGTTCAGGGTCTCCTCCAGTGCGTCTGCGGTGAAGAGGGGTTCATTTGATGCATCTCTCCTCCCAGAGAGAAGGCTTGTCGGGTGGGGGTCATCGATGATGCCTCCTTCATCCTGCAGGTCTACCTCAACATCTGCAGGCATCTTTATGGTTGCCGTTTCCTCCTCTGTGGAGTTTATGGCTCCGTCTTCTTCTGCTGTCGCTGTCATCTCAGTGGCCGGGTTTCTGCCTCGATCATCACTGCAGCCGCAGGCAATTTTTATGGCCTCCTCTTGAAGATAAGGAGGTGGTGGTGGATGGGCTTCTGCCGTCACTTCTTCAGTGGCCTGGCTCCCGCCTCGATCATCACTGGAGTCGCAGTCAGGCCTCATCTCACTGGCTAATGTGTTAGTAGCCCTAATCAATTGTACACGGATCATTTTTCCGATTTGTTTAAACTTATCCTGGGAAAACCTTTTGATACAGGCTTTCATAAGTTCATTTGCCTGTTTAGCAGGCTCAAGCTGGTCTACCTCATGTAGAGCATCAGCATAGTCAATTGATGAGTCAATGACTTCATCAAGTGTTAACTTTAACTTAGCAAACATTACTGTTATTTCACTGAAGTAACCTTTTTCACAATACAGTTCACACTTCGATGCTATTTTTTCGAAACAAGATTGTGCCTTCAAGCTTTTAACTCTTAACTCATTTAAGTCAGCCATTTTTACCGCAACCTGATAATATCAATTAAAACTGAACTAGGAACTTTAAGTAATTATTACCGCAACCTGATAATGTCAGCTTCAACTGACCTAGGAACTTTAAGTAATTAATTACCGCAACCTGATACTATCAGCATTAACTGAACTAGGAACTTTAGGCAATGCTCAACTTAATTTGTTAGGTTTACTTTTGGCAAGAGGTATTTTATCTAGTTGGCGTGTTCACACGGTTCTAGAATTATAGCTAGGTGTTCACTGGTTTACCTGCCCCTCATTTAACAATCGAGTTATCACACAATAGTCTTAATAGTGGAAGTATCTCAAGGCTTATTTATTTCAGTATTCAAGTATGTGCTTTTAGTTAAAGATAGTTGTGGCTCAGGTTATCTCAATTGAGTCTCTGTATGTCCCTGCTGCACCATCCCCCCTGCTTTTTGGGGTGAGATTCTTATCAGCTAGCAGGCCAGCCACAGTACCAACCATCCCCCTTCAAGTTGATGGTTGCGCAATGTCAGATTGCTGCTCTGTCTCCCCACAGAGAAACAATGGACATGTTACGCTAACTTACTTAGCAAGTTAGCTTTAGTCTGGCGGCCATTTTACCAATGACTCTCCCAGTTTTCAGCCACTATAGCTTTAACACTTAGCTCTCAACTTCAAAGGCTCAATAGACTCCCATCTATATGCTCTCTGGATTTAGCTGTGTTTGCTTTATATTTAGTGGACTTTCATCAGCTTTTAACAGTTTAGTCCCCCAAAGTATTAGACTCCCATCTATTTTTGGTGGGTAATAGCTCCCCTTTGGCTGACCTCCAGGCCTATTCAATGCCCAAACTTGCCACGCTTTCTTAATTAATCTATCGGTGCCGATTTTGCTGCCGTGATTAATATTATTTTGCGCTTTACTGCAGTTAATTGCGGGTTTTTGCTATTTTGTTTAACTGTGTGACCTCAGGTCACATTTAGCTGGTTTTCATAGCTCCCCTCAGACTGGCTGACCCCCAGGCCTATTTAATGCTCAGTCCTTTTATCAAACATACTACGCTTCATTTGTGTAATCTAAGGTGCCGATTTTGCTGCCTGATTAACATTATTTGCGTTTTACTGTAGTTTGTTAGGGTTTATTGCTATTTCCGGGACCTGTGCACAACACTAGGACCGGTATTTTACGCTTTCCGACACTTGAGTCAGAAAGCGGAGATTCCCTGCTCAGACAGAAGTTATTACTGTCCATGGCCTGTGCACAACACTAGACTCTATGGATCAGATTTTGTCAACTCTGTGCACAACACTAGAGCCGCTTTATTTACTGCCCATGCCCGTGCACAACACTGGACATGGAGTCAGACGTGACCACAGCTTATTTAAAGCTGTACACCACGATTTATTACTGGTCAGCTCTGTGCACAACACTAGAGCTGGTGTAGATCGTTGACCACAGTTTGTATGAAACTGTACGCAACGATTTATTACTTAAATCGGTAACGATTTATTACTGTTCGGCTCTGTGCACAACACTAGAACCGATTTATCGAGTAAAACCGTTAACCGCAATTATATCTATAATTGCCCTACGATTTATTACTGTCCAACTTTTTAACCGGTCACGAAGTTATTTGCTATTCATAGCCTTTCACGCCAGTTAACCCCATTGGAAGGGTCCAGCGATCACATAGGGTCTATTTATTACTCTTGCTCAATGGTCTTATCTAACACTAAAGACTTGATTCAATATGTATTTTGGCATATATTTATTTATTTAGCATGCATAACATAGTTCATAATCTAAAGGTTAGTACACATTGAACAATCAGCAGGTAATAAATCTGTATACAGAAAAAGATAGAAAACATAGAATTCATGTAAATCACACAGATAATAGTCTCACAATTAAAGATATTTGCAGAATACAATCATTAAAATCATTAAAACATTTCCAATATATTTACCGTTTGGTCTATGTGGTCTCTGGTTATATTGGTTTCTTTGTGCTCCCAGACGGGCTGCACAAGGCTGTTGCTTCTGCTGTAGCTTGCTTTGGTGAATCTGATGAATTACACCCATGCAAGCACTATTATCACTTCCGCAAGCCATCCCCTTTGGTGTATGACTCCAGCCAATTGACACCATTGGTTGCTTATCAGGAAGTGTTTTGAGGACCAGGATGTAACTCACTAGCATGTGGACATGGGGTCTCCATGCAGGGGTCCTATTTCTTTGGAGGAGAGGGCCTAACTCCATTGTTTATACAAGCAAAGCCTTATCTATCAGGGGCCAGTTTATGGCAGTGGGGCTCAAGTCACAGTCAATCCAAACATTCCTTTCCATGTTAATACCACTCATTCAGGTCTGTACTAGGATATGCTTTATCAATATGACATAAGATGAACACATACGCCCAATGCCCAAATTGGGCGCCACAGTACACTCTCAGAAAAAAATAATAATAAAATGGGGGGAAATTCCCCTTTCAGAGGCGTCCCCCCACTTCTAAAAGTACCACTACAACACTGACTGTAGCAGATGCTCTTAATCCAGTGAGCAAGAAGAAAAACATGGCGATACATGAAATACATAAATATAGTCATGATGAATCATACATAGGCTTAGAACCTAACAGTAATTAACTATACATACACTAATGCTGTTGAAGCTAGGGCAAGTACTACGGCAAGTGACATGGGCTAAGATGGAGTCTGAAGAGACAGACAGTAGAACATTGAGAGTGAACCTGCAGTTCTGATTGCAATGGGAAGTGCATTCCATAGTTTCAGAGACAGAAGGGAGAGCAGTTTATAGGCTCTCATCAGACTCGCCTGGGAGGGAGGGGGAGACGTGAGAAGTTTGTCTTGTTGAAGACAGTGAGCTGCGGAATTTTGGGCCAATTCAAGAGGCACAGGTCAGGGAGTTGCACTAGTCAAGTTTGATATGATTGATGTCTGGATAAGGTCTGATTTGTTGAATGTTACACAGTGTAAAGCTACATTGTGTTTACACCCCCCACAGCAGCGTAACCAGGAGCTGTCGGTGTTTTCGGAGGTGTCTCGCCAGCCTCGGGGAGGTGAGTGGCTGTGGCATCCCCAGGTGGTGGCGCTATACAAGGGCGTGGTGCAGAACTCCAGCTGCAGCTCCACCACGCGAGAGGCCGCCATCGGAGCTCTGCAGAACATCACTGCTGGAGACGTCAGGGTAAGACTTTTATTGATTTGTTTGTTTGTTGTTTGTTTTTTTGCTTTTTGTTATCATCCCATTTTAGTAATCATTTTAGTAATGCCAACTAATTAATTCCTCCCCACAAACATTTATGTGTTGTCACTGTCGCTGTTGTACCTTAATGACTCACCTGCCATTCAGGGGATCCTTACCGGGAGGACATCTTAGCCCTCCCACCTAACACTCCCTTCTGACCAACCAGCCCGTTGGAATAAATGCAATGACAAATATCACCCTCCTTACCCGTTTGTGTTTGTGTGGACGCTTGACAGTGCCGTAATGTTCTGTGGTGGATTCGAACCATGGGGATAAATTAACAATCATACTGTAGCTCATACTGTCTTCAACTAAATCTGGTTCCTCCTGGGGCGCGGTGGAACAGTGGTAGTGCTTTCGCCTGCTAGAAGATCCTGGGTTTGATTCCCGCTAGGAACACTGTGGGTGCTAGCGGTCTCCTCCTATGCATCTACTATACTTGGCCATTACTCAGCTATATCTTCTCCAATGGCCTGGTTTTCTTCTTCCATCTCACGGCCGTTCCCTTGGGATTCTTCACCCAAGTCCATTGTCCTCTGATACCTGACGACACTGGAAAGTATGGGGTCAGGCCAAAATATCCTCATTGTTCTCCTACGCCGGCATCCTGTTTCAGCATTTCCACTCACCTTTGCTCTCCACACATAGTTCTGTCCTCTAGTAGTGATCCCATTTAGCCCATTTTCATTGGCTACTGGGCCATGACGGCATGTGGGTCAATACATAATGAGCACACACTGTTTCTCTGTTTCTCATCATTTTTTTTCCTTTATTTGAACCCATAGCCCACCCGTTAAAAATAGCGCACTACCAAGGTTCCTCCGTTGTCTCCCTTATTTTGAAGAGACAGATCTCCAAAACCAGATGTTATTACGTATGACATAATCATGCATGTGATGTCATGATCGGTTGTCGTTCTAACCCAAGCTGCATCTCATGTCTCAGTGCCTGCTCTTGGGTAGTGAAAACGCCTCATCTGCCAGAAAAGCGACAACGAGAGGCCAAAATCTGAGATAATGTGTGTGGTCATATCAAAATGGCCACTCCCATGTTGTCCCAAAATTAATTGTATGCTATCGGCTATTGATTTGGATCAAAAGACGGGTTAAAGAATGTAATCACTAGTTCACAGCCTTTGTGTTGGGCGCGCTAAAAGCCCCAAAGCCCTCCATTACGTGATCCATGCGTCCACTGGTTGCCGAAAGTATTAAGCTTGTTGTGCAACAATTCAACAGCTGCTTAGCCACAGCTATGCTGCTCTACTTGTGTGAGCTCAGTATTTATGATCAGTATTCATTACTTATTCATTACCCAGTATATACATGCGTTCACACTAGCAGACACAAAATACGCCAGTATGATGCCTGAGGGTGAGAAGCAAACTCACCCTAAAGTATTGTGTGTTTCAACATGTACTCATTGTACTGTGTGTGTGTGTGTGTGTGTGTGTGTGTGTGTGTGTGTGTGTGTGTGTGTGTGTGTGTGTGTGTGTGTGCGTGTGCGTGTGCGTGTGCGTGTGTGTGTGTGTTTCAGTGGGCGTCAGTATTAAGTCATGTGGTGCTGGACCAGGAGAGAATGCTGCCCATTCTACTGGACCTGTTGGACACCCACTCTGACCTGGAACTGCGACCCCTGACTGGACTGCTGAGGAACCTGGCACGACACTCGCGCAACAAAGACCACCTAGGTGGGTACACACACACGCACGCACACACACACACACACACACACACACACACACACACACACACACACACACACACACACACACACACACACTTGTATGTGCCTCCATCAAGGCTGAACCAACTCGGTTCAGCCCTGATGCACCGTTTGTGAACGTTTGTGAACGTGCTGGTGAGCAAGCTGTTTGTGTCTCTGTCCAGCTAAGAGCATGGTCACCGTGCTGGTGAATAATCTGCTTGTGTCTCTGTCCAGCTAAGAGCATGGTGAACGTGCTGGTGAACAAGCTGCCCAGCGACGGCACGCAGAAAGAGCCCTCTGGCGAGGTGGTGGTCAACATCTGCGGAGCCCTCAACCACCTGGTGACCGGCAGCTCCCTGGCAGCCCGCGACATCTCCTACTTCGACGGGCTGCCCAAGCTGGTGGGCATCAAGACCACGCATGACAACAGGTACTGTACCAACCAGACCCCCACACCCCCCATCCATATGCTGTATGGATGGGGGATGTTTTTGTGTCGTTGAAATGTCTCCGAAACATTGAAATGTTTTCAAATTCTTTCAAAGACCTTACAAGCTCACATCGTGTTGTCAGTTCATCAATTGTCTATTTTCATTGTTTTTTCATGACGTGTACTGCAAAGCCGGGTATTAATATATGAACAAAATATAAAGTTGCCTGACAGCGAGGAATAAACAAGCAATACTTTTTAAATTTTAATTTTAAAAGCTATATTTCAACGGAGAAAGATGTCATGTTTGTTATGTCATTTTGATAATAGATGGAGGACATTTCCACAAAGGTGTGGTTCTCTAAGCAGTTCATGAATCGGTTTACATTTAACTTAACACTTGGTTGTGTGCTGAAAATAGCTCACAACACATCACAGCAGGTCACATTGTGGGCTTGTAGATCTGCTATTTCCAGAGTGCAAACATGAAATGAAAATTGTCTTTTAGTTCTACTGCACCTCCACTATTCTTCTTATTTGTCTTTAGTACTCTAAATGAACAGTGATACAGACAGATCCCTGCTCAATGAGCACTTCTGGTGGGGACACCCCATGTGTATATCTACTAGAATTCTCTTGTCACCACACACACGCACACGCACACACACACACTGTGTGTAATCACATGGTTCTCTGTAGCTTGTGGAAAAAACTGTCACAGTTTGCCTGATTAATGTTTCTCTATAGGCACAAAGACACATTGAGTGTTGCACTTCATTATTTATTGCTGTGTAGAAATATGACACATTGGTAGAGTTAGCGTTATGTAGCAGTATGACATGTTTAGTGTTGAAAGTACTGAATACTCAATACTTTTTCCGCCTCTGGGTATTGTAGTGTTCCTCCGAGTTAAAAAGTCAAACTGTCTTTTATTGTTTGTTAGGCAGATGGAAGGGAAGGAAAGGACAGTAAATCTAATAAGGAGGCGATAAAGCTCTACTTTCCCTGTGGGAACATAATTTGGTGTATGAATGAAATACTGTTTAGAACCAACAGACTCTGTACTGTCCACACAGGAAATGAGCTGAACGTTGTTGTACTGATTATACGCAAACTGACAGCACACACACTGCCTGCTCAGCTGCACATAGCTACACTAAACCCATTTAGAACTGTTTACCCTAATATGTTGTTATTATATCCAATAGCAAATTGTACAGGTGGAAGATGATATCCAGAGCACAGTGCAGCCCCAACCGTGCAACTTAAATGTTATTTGTTTATATATTTCAAACTGTGTGCGTGCGTGCGTGCGTGTGTGTGTGTGTGTAGTTCTGGCAGGTTGAAAGCAGCCAAGGCAGCATCTACAGTGTTGTGTAACATGTTCCAGTACAACAAACTACATAAAGACTACAAACAGGTAAACAACACATTAACAAAGTACATAAAGACGAAAACATGTAATAAACACCTGGCTCCTATGTATAATGATGCAACGTGGAAGGCAGCAGTGATAGAAAGTTATTTTTTAGTTTTATCTTTGATCCAACAGACGTGAACTTTGTAAAAAAAAAAAAAAAAAAATGCACTCTGTAGTATTTGTGGGTGTCTTGTTTAATAATACGTTATTCAGTCAGTGTTTGAATAATCCTAACACATTCTAATATTGCATGACAAAACCTTGAAAGTGTGTGTTTTATATTACTTTCTACGCATTATTTGAATCTGCACCCAATATGTGTCTAATCTGAATGCTTCCAGACTGTCCTTAAGCAAGCCTTTCCCTTGAAGTGTATTGTAGTAGGCCCTACCTAACCTCTTTTTGGAGCTGATATGTGGAGCATTGAAACATAACATTTAGTTGCGGTTCTATAGAGACAGTAGACATTTCCCAGATGACATGCTAGGTCCCATTAGTTCATAATGTAGCACAAGATGACAAATGACCACAAATTGAAAAGACTCAACAAGTATACTGTAGCAAATCTCCTCTGTGCAACTTATGATATGACTTAAACCCAGTATTCACACATTAAACAGCACCCCTTCCTGATAGCTAGCAGACGTGAGCTTTCTATGGGAAAAAAAATAATGAAGAATGTTCACTTTATCAGCAAACTAGCAGACATTGACCAGGAAGAAGTTGTTCCCTCAAGCATTTCTCAATCTACTGATAGAATTTGTTTATGAAGTTAAGATTGCATTTTATCTCATTCTACGGTTGTCCAAATTCACACATTCTCTGTAACAGAGTTTCACCTCAAAGGAACTTTTCAGCGTTTTCTCAACATAACGTCCATATGAACATAACATGATACCATTTTTTACACCCTCTGTATCAAAGATGAGCTGTGGACAGTTTGAAAAGTTCAAACAAGATTGTTTACCCAAAGCACTTAACATTGTGCATTACATGGACAGGCATCACGGATGTCCTGTTGAAGACCCTTGCTTTAAACTACTTTCCGGACTATAAGGCACCCTTAAATGCGTTTAATTTTCTCCAAAAAAAAACCCCAAACAAACAAAAAACAACAGTGCGCCTCATAATCCAGTGCGCCTTATATATGGATCATTTGACTGCAGTAGCTTTTATCCTATGTTGACTGCAGTATCTTCTGTTCTATAGTCCTGGTAATCCGGTGCGCCTTATATATGAAAACAGTTCTAAAATAGTCCATTCATTGAAGGTGCGCCTTAGAATCCAGTGTACCTTATAGTACAGAAAATACGGTACAAACGCTGGCGTAGGTGTACAGTAGCTGTCTATTGTAGCTGTAGCTGTCTATTGGACAGCTATCTGTCAGTCTGTGTGTGTGTGTGTGCGTGTGCGTGTGCGTGTGCGGTGCGTGTGTGTGTGTGTGTGTGTGCGCGCACGTCTGCACGTGTGTGCGTGCGTGTTTTCCAACACCTTTTGTCTGCTTGCAGCTGCTTCTCTCCTCCCGTCTGTTCCCACATCCGTTCCATTCTCCCCACTGACCTCGTCTCCTCCTCCTCCTCTCACCTCTCCTTCCTTCCTTCCACACTCCCTCGAGTTGCTCATTCCTAGACCCTCCCTCTTCATATTGTGTGCTTACATTACACTAAACTTTTAACACTCTTCAGACCCCCCAGAATAATCATATTCGAACAGGGAACCTCCCCATCATCACCACCCTGACAAAATATGGAATTGTATCCATTACAGTTAGTTTGACTTCGAATCTCAGCTCCTCCTGTCTACATGTCAAAGTGTCCTTGGTCAAGACACTGAACCCCAAATTGCTCCCAATGTGCTGCTGGTTGTACCTTGCATGGTCCCCGCGCACATTTTTATATATAGAAAACAAAAACGCTTTTGTTTTTCCTGGACACCAGTCACCAGGTTGGTGTAGCTTAGCCTCATTAAATAACTTGATGTGCTGACTGACTGGCTGGCAGTGTTGGGAATATTACTATACCTTGTTAATGTATTACTTATTACCTTATCACTATTACTTATTACCTTCATTTTAAAGCAATATATTGTATTACAATATTACTGTCTGAGCAAGTGTAATATATTAATATTACTATTACATATTACTTAAAAGAAAAATGTTGTACAAAATATATAATTAAATATTTAGTGTCACTATTAATCAAATATTGTGTAGGCCAGTGGCATAGCTACAATAAAGAAAGCGCACTTGGCTCTCTGGGAAATCCATATGAAATCAACTTGAAAAAACGTCCTCCTGAATAGATAATTTGATGACAAATTATAGAAAATAAGTAATTATTTAACTTCTGCAGTTGTCAAGAAAATTTCACAAGAACATTTTCAACGAGACAGATTGACAGAAAGTAATATTGAAAGTAATGCAGTAATGCAGAAAGAAAAGTATAATATATTAGATTGTTTTTGTTAAGTAATATATTTATATTACAAGTTACTGCATTTTGGTAATATATTATGTAATATATTGAGTTACGTAGTGCACATGTCCCAACACTGCTGGCTGGTGTATGATAACAGCACACTGACATCACAGCTGGCAGGTGATTGGATAGATAGAAGCTCTTAAACACACTTAGTAACATGGAACTTTGAGTTCCATTGTAGTAGGAGTGTTTTGTAGGAGGCACAACAGATACAACACTAACAGACTACCCTATAAGGTTAGGGCTAGTCGGATCGATGGCTGATTATTGTCAGACTAACGGTATACACTCCTTGTTTTTGTTCTACCAATGTCTGAAAATGCCAAGAACCACTGCAGTGGTTCCACTGCCATACAAATATAATGCTGGTCTACAACGTACAAGCACACGACCTCAAGAACAAGCCTGTTCTGAGCTTGCAGATCGTTTGTTGTTTGTTGCATGAAAGGTCTATATCCTCTCTTGTCTCGTGTCGAAATCTTTGGCGCTGCAAAGATAAATATTTTCTCTGGATTCATAATTCAGTTTGAGAGGCTCTGAGGAGCCCTCAATCTTTAGCTGTCCACAGAGAAATGCGGCCAGACCGGGGTTTTCTGTGTGTGTGTGTGTGCACACATATGTGTGTGCATATGTGTTTTTACGGTCACAGTGAAAGAATGAAATAGTTCAGACATTTTTACTTGTTGCAATTTTCATAGTTGTGGAGATGCATGTTTTGAGTGCAGCGTCAGCTTTTCAACGTTTCCCTGAAAGTAGCAAACAAAACAAAATGTAGCTGAGCAGTTCACTTCCATTTTATACCTTATTAATTCAAACTTTGACCATGTTTCCAACATTCATGATGGTAAAGGATGAACAGGGCATTTACATCGTCTTTATCCAGACACAATATAAACCACTGTTTCCCAAACATTTATCATGAAGATCAAATTGTTTTTAGGCTTACAGTGGCCTAAAGTCTTTATCTGGAGTCCTGTGGGTAATTTGTGCATGCTGATGCCTTCCCTAGGTGCCTGCATATGCCCCTATATTGCTATACGGGTCAGATAGACACTCAATCCATATTAAACACGTTTTATTGGTTGTCTTATTTTCTTTACCAATGTTCAGAAGGTCAACAATGACTGACCACTGCTCTTTGGCTAACAGGATTAGACCCGGTCCAGTCAGCTGGATGATCATTGGATATAAACCCAAGGAGAGGAATGGAATCCATTTTTGGTGTTCTTGCTCTATTCAGTCATTCGTTTGTTCATTCATCAGTCATTATTTACAGTAACATTATTAAACTTTGCACGTGATATCTAGTTTCTCCTTTCCAGCCATGGTCTCTCATCTCATTCTTTATAATAAACATCAGTTTAATATTATTTCATGCAGGTAGGAATCGTCTTTTTGAAATTATTTTTAGGAAGATAAAAAAGACATAAAAGGAAATAGGTAAAGGAAAAGCATCAGTAATGAGCAACATGTGCAGTACATGTGTGTAGTAATTGTTTCCTGAATTCTTTATATTCTACTGTCCTGTATTCATTCCTTCTCTCCAGTAGTTTATAATATTATCTTTATATTCTACTGTCCTGTATCCCTTCAGTCCAGTAGTTTATATTCTACTGCTGTTCCCACTGGGTAGCAGGAGCTACTGGGTCCATGTGGTCATCAGGTTGAGGTTAGCAGGCATTCACTCACAGCCGTGGAATGTGAAGAATGTGAAGGACTGTGTTCTGAAACACTTCTAGAAGGAATGAGAACAACACCATTAGTAACGGCCAGTTGAGCACCTGATGTACCCTACCTGTTAGGTTCTGACCCAGTGGTTCCATTTGCAAGCTAACAGCGACGGTTTTACGAACGATAAAAGAAAAAATCTTGAAAATTTGCATTAACATTTTGAGACTATAGGCTACTGATTTGTTTCACTACTATTATTGATCTAATGTGTGTCAATGTGTGGTTTGTAGTTTAGACAGTGGCTGCATTTCTGTTTTAATCACACTTTCCAGGACACACACGCCACACAGAAATGCCAACTAGTGCCATCCATAGCATTTCTGTGTAGACGCCACCCATAGCGGACCCTCCCAGCACATGGATACATTAATAGTGTATAGATTATATAAATGGAGTGATTCAGCGTAATGTTGCTTGTTTTGATGTCTTTGTCACGGTGCAGAAAGGATTCGCCAGGCGAGACTTCACAGACACCACCATCTAAAGGACTGCGCTGCTGACTGGCTGCATCGTAGAGGGGAGAAGAGAGGGAGAGAGAACAGAATCGTGTGATGGATGCAAGTTCTGTTACTCACTGCCTACCATGCGACTGTCTGGTGAGACTCACTGGGCATGGTGGCACCCAAAAAGAGAAGAAAATGGTGCATTTAGTATACAGCGCCTTTATCCAAGGCGCTTTACATAGATTGTGCACCATGTTCACACACACATTCGTACACCAATGCCAGAGGAAACCATGCAAGGCAACAACCTACATGTCGGGATGCAATTAGCCCTTCACTAAGTCCCTCCCCAATCCGTCCTTGTCCAATAGGCATGTTAGAAGAGGAAAGCTTGACCAGGAACGCTTGACCTGCATAGCAACAGTTGCATAGCAACTATTTGGACTGGCTTTGGACAGTGACTAAACTCCGCCCCAAAGGGTGGGGTTTTGAGAAGTGCTCATTAGAAGTTCAGCGTCTTGCTCAAGGACACTTCGACACTAACTCTGTGGGAGCCCACGTGGGATCAAACTGCGGGAAACTGCTCTACCCTGCTGCCCCTGGCACCATGCTGGCATCATGCTGGCACCATGCATGCCATCACAGTGTCATCATGGTGACATGGTGATGGAATCTCACATCGAACAGGGTGATGTCTGTTTGAATAGTAGCTAAACACACATACACAGGCTGACTGGACTTTATCCCCTAAAACTGTTTTCCCAAGTGTGTGTGTGCGTGTGCGTGTGCGTGTGAGCCCACATTGAGCGCACAGATGGTTCAATAGAATGTCAGATGGAGCGGTCCTTGTCTCTTGGTCATATTCAGTGTTTGATTCAGTCCAACAGGAATGTGAATCAGACAACCTGTTGATTGTTTGGTGCCTCTTCAAAGTACGACCTTAGAAAGTGACACATTGTCCAGTCCCATTTTACACAGCGTTTATTTACTTCTGGTTCATGGCGGTGGACCTACAGTATGGGTCTTCAAAATTGGGTTTCTACTGAAAAAACATGTGTGCGTGCGTGCGTGCGTGCGTGCGTGCGTGCGTGCGTGTGTGTGTGTGTGTGTGTGTGTGTGTGTGTGTGTGCACGTGCGCGAGTGAATGTGAGAGAGGGCGTTTATGAACAAGAAGCACTCGTGCTCAGCCAATAAGTAAATAAAGATAAAAGAAGAGTTGCATCAGACGGATAGTTAGCATTTTTTTGTTTTGTTTTTTAATGCAAAGAATGTCTTTTGTGTGTGCAGACTGTAAGTATTTCTATGAAAGTTACAAGTGATGTATACTAAGTTGTGTGCCTGCTGTTTTGCACAGTGAAACACAGCGAAACATGGCCTCATGTCTACCTGCCGATGTGAGCTTGTATATCGGCATGCAAAACCTGCAGAAAGTGTAAATACAGCTCAGCATCAGGTGGAATAGTATGGTAGTTGATCCAGAAACACAGACATCTCTGAAGGAGAAATCTTCAAAACAGTAAACAGTAGCAGTAGTACATCAGAAAATATGAATGAATTATTACAGCAGCATTTCTCAAACTAATAAGGGGTTGGGGGTCCTGGTGGTCCCTGGCTGCAAACCAGACAGTGTAAATTTTGTGCGTCAGCTATCTTTTTTTTTTTCACTGACAAAAAAAACATTAAAAAGCTAAGCTAAATCTGAGACTATTGAGACTCATTTTAAGTCAATATATTGACATTTTGGTCAATGCACTGCCAGAATTACTTGTTTTGTCAACTTAATAAAAAGTAGAATTAAAACCTTATTAAATCCTTATGATAGCAAGACTAAAAGTAAAAAGTAGATTACTAAACTACTACTAAAACTAAATTTGCTGTCAAAATGAACACAGCCTCAGAGTGGAGCTAGCCCCCACCCCTAGATAAACCATTGGTAGTTTCTAGGAACTAAATGGTCCGAACTCCATGGCACCGATTTATACCACCAGACTGGGGGTCCTTTGAAAAGTAAAGCGCTGCAATTCTCAAAATCTTTTCATTTCAATGTAGCAAAAAGAAACAGATGCTTTTTATTTAATATTGCTTCATGTATTGCAGCCTCTCAAATACACTATTAAACACATTTTGTATGTGCAGGCACTTTCAGTCCATTTTGTTTATGAACCTTGAGTCAAGTTTATTGTTATTTCACATTACAACCACAATGTGCTTTATATAACAAGAGAAAATATATATTAAATGAGCACTTCAGTCATTTTCAAGCTTTTATTCATATAATTGGTCTGCTCATGGCTCTAACTCTTTGTAGGGCTGTACTCACTGTGTGTCCCAGGCAATTTCAATTTTATTTTGTTTTTATCAATGCAAGATCATTGAAACTGAAGGAATTGCTCTAAACAAACAAACAAACAAACAAACAAACAAACGCAAAGGTTGAACCGTTGAAATTGTGTTTGAAATGCGTTTCCCTGTTCATAGTGGTAAGGGGTTAGATTCCTGGGTATTACATAAATCCAGTACACAGAGATTATGCCATATTATGATGACGTGGATACCGTACGCTATGGTTGGAAACGGTTGAAGTGTTCATTTAAGAGCAATGAAGGAAGTGCAAAGGGAAGACATGTGAGGACATTATGAATAGAATAGCCATAAAGTAGTGTGAGCTCTACTACGCTCCCTGCAGGTTGTGGAGTCACACTGCAGGCTGACCTGAACATCATTAAAGGATTATTTCACTAACATTTTGGTACTGCTACTCATTGCTGACATTTTGAACTGATCTGTATCATTTGAGTGAATAACAGTGTTTAATAAACATCCTTTTGGAAACTTTCGTGTGTGTGTGTGTGTGTGTGTGTGGGGGGGGGGTGTTTTCTAAAAACATCCCAACCGTTGCTAATTTGGTCGTGACCTCTTTTAACAGTCGCAACCTTTTTACAGCTGCCTGACCATTTTAAATCGGTCGGAATATTCCTAAAGCTGTCACAACCTGTCTCAACTGGCAAAAACTGTGGGACTAGGAATAGTGCATCAAAGTATTACAAAATAGCCTACTAGAACAATATTCTGATCACCATAGGCAACCACACTAATTGTGTGGTGTGTTACGATTACTATACTGTAGAACTGAGAAGTCCACCCCCTTGTGATGCCGACCTTGTTCCAGAAATGGATTCCCCATTCATTTTCCTCATAAACTTGTTCTATATAAAGACGATTACGCCGCGGAGAAAGCCAACTCGCCTCTCAGCAAACCATGACAACACACACAATTTTGTTTTGGGACAATCAAATAATTTCTAAGAAAAACAAAACAAAAAGTGTTGTATCCTGCTGTTTTTTCTTCTTGCTAATTGGATATTGCAGGATAATATTGTGTGTGTTGTCATGATTTGTTGAGACTCGAGTTGGCTTTGTCCGTGGCGTAATCGTGTTTATATAGACCATTTTCAAAATAAAGAGAATGAATGGGGCCAGGCGACGTCATAAGGGGGCAGGACTGCTCAACTCTATAGTCTGGTTGCCTATTTCATCTGCCCCATGTGAATTCAGCATAACAACAAGCGTTATTAGCCACACTGACAACAATGTCATCTATTTGCTTTGCTACTACTTTGATTGGTTGGTGTGAACCAATAGCTGAAGACTGTAGCTTTGGAAACGCCCATCCCAATCCAGGCTGAATGTCAGGCTCTAAGTGCCTTACTTTTGTTTTTAAGTCTGTAATTTAAGGGACGGTTGGCAGCTCATATATAATTGTAACTCCGCTCCTGAGGTGTGTGTTTGTGTGTGGGGTGGTGTTTGGTCACCACATCAACTCGTCCATCAGGGTGCATTTCAATGGGCTTCTTTGTGATAGAACTGGTACAAACTGGTCTGTGTGGGTAGCTGTGTTCAGTGTGACTTCAAACAAACATGAAGTCCTCTCTACAGCAATACATCTTACTGTGGGAGACCCGATACGCACTCCATCTTACTTACGGTCTGTTCTGCAGTTGGAACAAGTAGGCTACAGTGGAGGAACAGAAGTGATTGAAGGGAGGAGGAGATGTAAGGGGAACTGAGCGGAGGAGAAAAAGAAGAGATGGGGCTTTCAGTTACAGTGGAACTAGCTCTGTCTTTAATCCCATTTAATTGCACTTTTTTTGTTTTGTTGATTGTTTTGTTCCACTTTTGCCATGGCAAATGACAGTAAACATGCTTTCTCATGCCAATAAAGCTCCACTGAAATGAAAAGAGTCAAGGACATATTACCGTGGGAGAGGAGTGGGGAGTGGACTTGCAGGGAGTGACTCTTGTGGTTTTAGGAGGCTAGCACTGGTTTAAGGAGGCATGAAGTAGAGGTGTGTGTGTGTGTGTGTGTGTGTGTGTGTGTGTGTGTGTGTGTGTGTGTGTGTGTGTGTGTGTGTGTGTGTGTGTGTGTGTGCGTGCGTGCGTGCGTGCGTGCGTGCGTGCGTGCGTGCGTGCGTGCGTGCGTGCGTGCGTGCGTGCGTGCGTGCGTGCGTGCGTGCGTGCATGGAAGTGTGTGGGTCATTTGGGAACGGGGACATCATTGAACCAGAAGGGACAAAGGGAAAGAGAGAGAGACTGCCCTGCCAGGCAAGGACTGGCACAGGATTTGTGGTCTTCACCAGCCCAAAGACACTCTGTCATTTTGATTACTTTTTAGTGGTGCTGGAAGCACTAGGGCCTACTCCTTAAGACGATCAGGTGTCTGATGCCTGAGGACGACTGTGTGTTCTAAAGGCTATACTACATGGACTTACAAGTTTTGAAAATGCTCGAAAACAACGAAGAGCGTCACACTATAGTATGTCATTTTTCCTTGATTTCAACAGTATTTAAAAAAACCCCTAAAAATATGAAAAAAAATGGCACACTATAGTATGTTGTCCAAAACCATGAACGACATGTCTTTTTTCCCCTCAATTTTAACATTTTTTGAAAATCCTCAAAAACAACATACTATAGCCTAAGCCTACTATGCTGTTTTTTCTTGATTTTGAATTGAATTCTCAAAAATCCTCAAACACGATGAAAAACGGCATACTATATTATGTTGTCCAAGACCACAAACCAGAAGTAATAGCCAGACAAACAAAGCAGACACCCTTGGATGAATCAGGGAGAGTCAGATTGAGGACAGACTAACTTCAATCAATCATGATTTTAAATATTCTTCACTAGGCTGTTCAATGAAAAAAGTACCTCAATTTATTTTGACAAATACCTACACACAGTAGCTAAGAATGTCTATGCGTTCACACTTGATATTTTAGCATGTTAGGTCTATCAACACTTTCACAAGGCAGAGCACTCTGGCGTTGTGTTCATAGATGTCATACCACTTCACTTCACACAGATGTGATTTTTTGTTGTTTTGGCTATCCCTTCTGGCTTAATGTGCTGGAATTTGCCACACTGTCCAATCCGAGCCTGAAAGAGCTAGTAGCCTATAGTCTTTTAGTTTTTAGTCATTTTCGAAGACCATGGCATGTCATTTTCCTTGATTTGTTTTTTTTATTTGATTTACTAACTTCATGTAAATTAATGTAATTGCTGTTGAACCTGTAAATGACAACAAAACAAAAACTAAGGCACTGGTTGTAGTACTTCTGGTCTACCGGAACCAAAGAAAAGCGACAGGCTGTAATACATGGTTTCGGAAAACATGCTATAGTATGTTGTTTTTCATCGTATTTGAGGATTTTTGAATAATGTTGAAATCAAGAAAATCATCGTTTTTGAGGATTTTCGAAAAATGACGAAATCGAAGAAAAATTAAAGGCTGAAGTAGATGGTCTTGGACAACATGCTATGTAGTATGCCATTTTACATTGTTTTTGAGGATTTTTGAAAAATGCCAAAATCGAGGATTTTGGACATGACGAAAAAAAAAAAAAAAAAAAAACGACAGGCTATAGTACATGGTCCCAGACAACATGCTATAGTATGCAGTTTTTCATTGTTTTTGAGGATTCTAAAAAATGTTGAGATCAAGGATAACAACATACTATAGATGAAAGGTGAAAGAAAACTTTTGAAAGCTTAGTGGGTATGGCTGTAGAGTCGACAAAAGGCCTACATCTGGAGGTTGGAAGTTCATACCCCACTCAAGTACTTCCTTTTAGGAACAAAACTGAATTGACCCCATCATAAATTATATAAGGCTATAGCCTCGCAGGATTTTTGAGGATTTTCAAAAAATGTTGAAATTAAAAAAAAAACACAAGGCTATAGCCTTACCGTTTTTCACTGTGTTAAGGATTTTTAAAGATTTTCAAAAAATGCCCCAAACCTGGTCCTGCACAGCATGCCGTTTTTCATCGTTTTGAGCATTTTTGAGGATTTTCGAAAAATGTTGAAATTAAAAAAAAAAAAAAAAAAAAAAAAAAAACAACAACAACGCAAGGCTATAGCCTTATACCGTTTTTCATCGTTTTGAGGATTTTTTAAAGATTTACAAAAAATGCCCCAAACCTGGCAAAAACACAAGAATATAGCCTTACGGTCTTGCACAGCATGCCGTTTTTCATCGTTTTGAGCATTTTGAGGATTTTCAAAATATGCCGAAATTTCGAAAAAAACGCAAGGCTATAGCATTACCGTTTTTTATCGTTTTGAGGATTTTTGAAAAATGACAAAACCTGGCAAAAACGCAAGGCTATAGCTTTACGGTCTTACACAGTATGCCATTTTTCATTGTTTTGAGCATTTTTAAGGATTTTCGAAAAATGACAAAATTTCGGAAAGAAATGTAAGGCTATAGCCTTACCGTTTTCATCGTCTTGAGGATTTTTGAAAAATGACGAAACCGCAAAAACGCAAAGCTATAGCCTTACGGTCTTGCACAGCATGCAGTTTTTCATCATTTTGAGGATATTTGAGGATTTTTGAGGATTTTCAAAAAATGTAAAAATTTCGAAAAAAGAAAAAAAAAAATGAAAGGCTATAGCCTTACGGTCTTGCTCAGCATGCTGTATTCCATTGTTTTGAGCATTTTTGAGGATTTTCGAAAAATGACAACATTTTGAAAAAAACGCAAGGCTATAGCCTTACGTCTTTTCATCGTTCTGATGATTTTTGAATATTTTGAAAAAATGACAAAACCTGGAAAAACGCAAGGCTATAGCCTTACGGTCTTGCTCAGCATGCTGTATTTCATCGTTTTGAGCATTTTTAAGGATCTTCGAAAAATGACGAAATTTTGATTAAAAAAAAAAAAAAAAAAAAAAAAACGTAAGACTATAGAGACAGTGATGGGCAAGTTACTGGGAAAATGTAGTAACCTACACTACTTGTTACTCTCGAAAAAATGTAGCTAAGCTATGCTACAAGCTATCCCCAGAAAATTGTAGCAAGGTACACTACAAGCTACACAACAAAAGTAGCTTGATGTAGCTTGCTACATCAACACTATATAAATATATATCTCAACTTGTACAACCTACTAAATAATAATCATAATAATACAATAATAATAAAAAAATAATAATAATAATAATAAAATAATAATAATGATAATCTAAGGGTGGGTTTGAACATAGCATGGTGGCATGTTTAGGTTTTGGGATGTATATTAGAGGTTTTCTACCCATTAAAATGGGTGGAATTTCAAAATTTGTGTGGGAAAATGTAGTAAGCTATAATCCTTGCTACTCAAAACAAGTAGTGTAGCTTCACTACAAGCTACTCAAAACAAGTAGTGTAGCTTCACTACAAGCTATTCCCAGAACAAATGTAGTAAGCTACACTACAACTACAAGTTACAGGAAAATGTAGTTAAGCTATGTAGCTTAGCTACTTGTAACAAGCTACTGCCCATCACTGTATAGAGATGCGCTGTGACGTCACCGCCCCTGTTCCACTAGTGGATTCCCCATTCATTTTTCTCATAGACTTCGAAAATAATTTATATCAAGACGATTACGCCGCGGAAAAAGCCAACTCGAGTCGTGACAAATCATGATGACACACACAAACTTTTGGGACAATAAAATAATTTCTAAGATGAAAAAAGAAAAAAAAAGGTCTTGTATCATGCCGTTTTCTACTTCTTCCTAATTATATATTATATGACGATATTGTGTTTGTTGTCATGATTTGTCACGACCCGAGTTGGCTTTGGCCTGCGGCGCAATCGTGTTTTTATTAACCATTTTCGAAAAGTCTATGAGGAAAATGAATGAGGAATCCACTAGTGGAACAGGGGCGGTGACGTCACTGCGCATAGCCTTACGTCTTTTCATCGTTTTGATGAAAGTCCAGCAAATTAATGACTCGATCGTTCACTTGATGGTACAAGCACCACATTTGGCACACAAGTGCTTTGGAACCTACTCTCTCAGAAAAGTCAATTGTCCAAACGAAAAAACAAAATGACGGCCCCCAAAATCCAAGATGTCCGCCCAGAAATGTGGTTTTTCCTTCATAACTTGAAATGCATTGATTTTATGCCCCATAAATGTATTGAATATAAAGTTATGAAGTGAAGATTTTGAAAAAATGACGGAACCTGGCAAAAACGCAAGGCTCTAGCCTTACGGTCTTGCTCAGCATGCCGTATTTCATCGTTTTGAGCATTTTTGAGGATTTTCGAAAAATGTTGAAATTTTGAAAAAACAAAACGGTCTTGCACAGCATGCTTTTTTTCCATCGTTTTGAGGATTTTTGAGGATTTTGAAGATTTTTGAAAGATGTCGAAATTTTGAAAAAAATGCAAGGCTATAGCCTTACGGTTTTTCATGATTTTGACAATTTTCAAAAAATGACGAAACCTGGCAAAAACGCAAGGCTATAGCCTATGGTCTTCCACAGCATAATTTTTTTCATCGTTTTGAGGATTTTTGAGGATTTTGAGGATTTTTGAAAAATGTCGAAATTTTGAAAAAAAGCAAGGCTATAGCCTTACGGTTTTTCATGATTTTGACAATTTTCCAAAAATGATGAAACCTGGCAAAACGCAAGGCTATAGCCTGCGGTCTTGCACCGCATGCTTTTTTTCATCATTTTGAGGATTTTTGAGGATTTTGAGGATTTTTGAAAAATGTCGAAATTTTGAAAAAAACGCTAGGCTATAGCCTTACGGTTTTTCATGATTTTGACGATTTTCAAAAAATGACGAAACCTGGCAAAAACGCAAGGCTATAGCCTACGGTCTTGCACAGCGTGCTTTTTTTCATCGTTTTGAGGATTTTTGAGGATTTTGAGGAGTTTTGAAAAATGTCGAAATTTTGAAAAAACGCAAGGCTATAGCCTTACGGTTTTCCATGATTTTGGCGATTTTCAAAAAATGACGAAACCTGGCAAAAACGCAAGGCTATAGCCTACGGTCTTGCACAGCGTGCTTTTTTTCATCGTTTTGAGGATTCTTGAGGATTTTGAGGATTTTTGAAAAATGTCGAAATTTTGAAAAAAAAACGCAAGGCTATAGCCTTACGGTTTTTCATGATTTTGACGATTTTCAAAAAATGACGAAACCTGGCAAAAACGCAAGGCTATAGCCTACGGTCTTGCACAGCGTGCTTTTTTTCATCAATTTGATGATTTTGAGGATTTTGAGGATTTTTGAAAAATGTCGAAATTTTGGAAAAAACTCAAGGCTATAGCCTTAGGGTTTTTCATGATTTTGACGATTTTCAAAAAACGACGAAACCTGGCAAAAACGCAAGGCTATAGCCTGCGGTCTTGCACAGCATGCTTTTTTTTCATCGTTTTGACGATTTTTGAGGATTTTAAAGATTTTTGAAAAATGTCGAAATTTTGAAAAAAAAAAAAAAATGCAAGGCTATAGCCATACGGTTTTTCATGATTTTGACAATTTTCAAAAAATGACGAAACCTTGCAAAAACGCAAGGCTATCGCCTACGGTCTTGCACAGCGTGCTTTTTTTCATCGTTTTGAGGATTTTGAAGATTTTTGAAAAATGTCGAAATTTTGAAAAAAAAAAACGCAAGGCTATAGCCTTACGGTTTTTCATGATTTTGACGATTTTCAAAAAATGACGAAACCTGGCAAAAACGCAAGGCTATAGCCTACGGTCTTGCACAGCGTGCTTTTTTTCATCATTTTGAGGATTTTTGAGGATTTTGAGGATTTTTGAAAAATGTCGAAATTTTGGAAAAAAACTCAAGGCTATAGCCTTACGGTTTTTCATGATTTTGACGATTTTCAAAAAATGACGAAACCTGGCAAAAACGCAAGGCTATAGCCTACGGTCTTGCACAGCGTGCTTTTTTCATCGTTTTGAGGATTCTTGAGGATTTTGAGGATTTTTGAAAAATGTCGAAATTTAAAAAAAAAAAGCAAGGCTATAGCCTTACGGTTTTTCATGATTTTGACGATTTTCAAAAAATGACGAAACCTGGCAAAAACGCAAGACTATAGCCTACGGTCTTGCACAGCGTGCTTTTTTTCATGGTTTTGAGGATTTTTGAGGATTTTGAGGATTTTTGAAAAATGTCAAAATTTTGAAAAAAAAAAAAAATGCAAGGCTATAGCCATACGGTTTTTCATGATTTTGACAATTTTCAAAAAAATGACGAAACCTTGCAAAAACGCAAGGCTATCGCCTACGGTCTTGCACAGCGTGCTTTTTTTCATCGTTTTGAGGATTTTGAAGATTTTTGAAAAATGTCGAAATTTTCAAAAAATGACGAAACCTGGCAAAAACGCAAGGCTATAGCCTACGGTCTTGCACAGCATGCTTTTTTTCATCGTTTTGAGGATTTTTGAGGATTTTGAGGATTTTTGAAAAATGTCAAGATTTTGAAAAAAGATTTTGAAAATCGTAAGGCTATAGCCTTACGGTTTTTCATGATTTTGACGATTTTCAAAAAATGACGAAACCTGGCAAAAACGCAAGGCTATAGCCTACGGTCTTGCACAGCGTGCTTTTTTTCATCGTTTGGGATTTTTGAGGATTTTGAGGATTTTTGAAAAATGTCGAATTTTGAAAAAAAAAAAAACGCAAGGCTATAGCCTTACGGTTTTTCATGATTTTGACGATTTTCAAAAAATGACGAAACCTGGCAAAAACGCAAGGCTATAGCCTACGGTCTTGCACAGCATGCTTTTTTTCATCGTTTTGAGGATTTTTGAGGATTTTGAGGATTTTTGAAAAATGTCGAAATTTTGAAAAAATGCAAGGCTATAGCCTTACGGTCTTGCACAGCATGATTTTTTTTCATCGTTTGAGGATTTTTGAGGATTTTGAGGATTTTTGAAAAATGTCAAAATTTTGAAAAAAAAAAATGCAAGGCTATAGCCTTACGGTTTTTCATGATTTTGACAATTTTCAAAAAATGACAAAACTGGCAAAAACGCAAGGCAATAGCCTACGGTCTTGCACAGCATGATTTTTTCATCGTTTGAGGATTTTGAGGATTTTTGAAAAATGTCAAAATTTTGAAAAAAAAAAATGCAAGGTTTTTCATGATTTTGACAATTTTCAAAAAATGACGAAACCTGGCAAAAACGCAAGGCTATAGCCTGCGGTCTTGCACAGCATGCTTTTTTTCATCGTTTTGAGGATTTTTGAGGATTTTGAGGATTTTTGAAAAATGTCGGAATTTTGAAAAAAACGCAAGGCTATAGCCTTACGGTTTTTCATGATTTTGACGATTTTCAAAAAAAAAACGAAACCTGGCAAAAACGCAAGGCTATAGCCTACGGTCTTGCACAGTGTGCTTTTTTTCATCGTTTTGAGGATTTTTGAGGATTTTGAGGATTTTTGAAAAATGTCAAAATTTTGAAAAACAAAAAAACGCAAGGCTATAGCCTTACGGTTTTTCATGGTTTTGACGATTTTCAAAAAAATTACGAAACCTGGCAAAAACGCAAGGCTATAGCCTACAGTCTTGCAAGGCATAATTTTTTTCATCGTTTTGAGGATTTTTGAGGATTTTGAGGATTTTTGAAAAATGTCGAAATTTTGAAAAAAACGCAAGGCTATAGCCTTACGGTTTTTCATGATTTTGACAATTTTCAAAAAATGACAAAACCTGGCAAAAACGCAAGGCTATAGCCTACGGTCTTGCACAGCATGCTTTTTTTCATCGTTTTGAGGATTTTTGAGGATTTTTGAAAAATGTCAAAATTTTGGAAAAAAAAAATGCAAGGCTATAGCCTTACGGTTTTTCATGATTTTGACAATTTTTAAAAAATGACGAAACCTGGCAAAAACGCAAGGCTATAGCCTGCGGTCTTGCACAGCATGCTTTTTTTCATCGTTTTGAGGATTTTTGAGGATTTTGAGGATTTTTGAAAAATGTCGGAATTTTGAAAAAAACGCAAGGCTATAGCCTTACGGTTTTTCATGATTTTGACGATTTTCAAAAAAAAACGAAACCTGGCAAAAACGCAAGGCTATAGCCTACGGTCTTGCACAGTGTGCTTTTTTTCATCTTTTTGAGGATTTTTGAGGATTTTGAGGATTTTTGAAAAATGTCAAAATTTTGAAAAAAAAAAAAAAAAAACGCAAGGCTATAGCCTTACGGTTTTTCATGGTTTTGACGATTTTCAAAAAAATTACGAAACCTGGCAAAAACGCAAGGCTATAGCCTACAGTCTTGCAAGGCATAATTTTTTTCATCGTTTTGAGGATTTTTGAGGATTTTGAGGATTTTTGAAAAATGTCGAAATTTTGAAAAAAACGCAAGGCTATAGCCTTACGGTTTTTCATGATTTTGACGATTTTCAAAAAATGACGAAACCTGGCAAAAACGCAAGGCTATAGCCTACAGTCTTGCGCAGCATGCTTTTTTTCATCGTTTTGAGGATTTTTGAGGATTTTGAGGATTTTTGAAAAATGTCGGAATTTTGAAAAAAAACGCAAGGCTATAGCCTTACGGTTTTTCATGATTTTGACGATTTTCAAAAAATGACGAAACCTGGCAAAAACGCAAGGCTATCGCCTACGGTCTTGCACAGCGTGCTTTTTTTCATCGTTTTGAGGATTTTTGAGGATTTTGAGATTTTTGAAAAATGTCGAAATTTTGAAAAAAAACGCAAGGCTATAGCCTTACGGTTTTTCATGATTTTAACGATTTTCAAAAAATGACGAAACCTGGCAAAAACGCAAGGCTATAGCCTACGGTCTTGCACAGCGTGCTTTTTTTCATCGTTTTGAGGATTTTTGAGGATTTTGAGGATTTTTGAAAAATGTCGAAATTTTGAAGAAAAAAAAACGCAAGGCTATAGCCTTACGGTTTTTCATGATTTTGACGATTTTCAAAAAATGACGAAACCTGGCAAAAACGCAAGGCTATAGCCTTCGGTCTTGCACAGCATGCTTTTTTTTCATCGTTTTGAAGATTTTTGAGGATTTTGAGGATTTTTGAAAAATGTCGAAATTTTGAAAAAAAACGCAAGGCTATAGCCTTACGGTTTTTCATGATTTTGACGATTTTCAAAAAATGACGAAACCTGGCAAAAAACAAGGCTATAGCCTACAGTCTTGCACAGCATGCTTTTTTTCATCGTTTTGAGGATTTTTGAGGATTTTGAGGATTTTTGAAAAATGTCAAAATTTTGAAAAAAACGCAAGGCTATAGCCTTACGGTTTTTCATGATTTTGACGATTTTCAAAAAATGACGAAACCTGGCAAAAACGCAAGGCTATAGCCTACGGTCTTGCACAGCATGCTTTTTTTTCATCGTTTTGAGGATTTTTGAGGATTTTGAGGATTTTTGAAAAATGTCGAAATTTCGAAAAAATCGCAAGGCTATAGCCTACGGTCTTGCACAGCATGCTTTTTTTCATCGTTTTGAGGATTTTTGAGGATTTTGAGGCTTTTTGAAAAATGTCAAAATTTTGAAAAAAAAAATGCAAGGCTATAGCCTTACGGTTTTTCATGATTTTGACAATTTTTAAAAAATGACGAAACCTGGCAAAAATGCAAGGCTATAGCCTACGGTCTTGCACAGCATGCTTTTTTTCATCGTTTTGAGGATCTTTGAGGATTTTGAGGATTTTTGAAAAATGTCGAATTTTGAAAAAAACGCAAGGCTATAGCCTTACGGTTTTTCATGATTTTAACGATTTTCAAAAAATGACGAAACCTGGCAAAAACGCAAGGCTATAGCCTACGGTCTTGCACAGCATGCTTTTTTTCATCGTTTGGGATTTTTGAGGATTTTGAGGATTTTTGAAAAATGTCGAATTTTGAAAAAAAAAACGCAAGGCTATAGCCTTACGGTTTTTCCAGATTTTGACGATTTTCAAAAAATGATGAAACCTGGCAAAAACGCAAGGCTATAGCCTACGGTCTTGCACAGCATGCTTTTTTTCATCGTTTTGAGGATTTTTGAGGATTTTGAGGATTTTTGAAAAATGTCAAAATTTTGAAAAAAATGCAAGGCTATAGCCTTACGGTTTTTCCTGATTTTCACGATTTTCAAAAAATGACGAAACCTGGCAAAAACGCAAGGCTATAGCCTGCGGTCTTGCACAGCATGCTTTTTTTCATCGTTTTGAGTATTTTTGAGGATTTTGAGGATTTTTGAAAAATGTCGAAATTTGAAAAAAACGCAAGGCTATAGCCTTACGGTCTTGCACAGCATGATTTTTTTCATCGTTTTGAGGATTTTTGAGGATTTTGAGGATTTTTGAAAAATGTCAAAATTTTGAAAAAAAAAAAATGCAAGGCTATAGCCTTACGGTTTTTCATGATTTTGACGATTTTCAAAAAATGACGAAACCTGGCAAAAATGCAAGGCTATAGCCTACGGTCTTGCACAGCATGCTTTTTTTTCATCGTTTTGAGGATTTTTGAGGATTTTGAGGATTTTTGAAAAATGACGAATTTTTGAAAAAAACGCAAGGCTATAGCCTTACGGTTTTTCATGATTTTGACGATTTTCAAAAAATGACGAAACCTGGCAAAAACGCAATTCTATAGCCTACGGTCTTGCACAGCATGCTTTTTCATCGTTTTGAGGATTTTGAGGATTTTTCAGGATTTTTCAGGATTTTTGAAAAATGACGAAATTTTGAAAAAAAAAACTCAAGGCTATAGCCTTACGGTTTTTCATGATTTTGACGATTTTCAAAAAATGACGAAACCTGGCAAAAACGCAAGGCTATAGCCTACGGTCTTGCACAGCGTGCTTTTTTCATCGTTTTGAGGATTCTTGAGGATTTTGAGGATTTTTGAAAAATGTCGAAATTTTGAAAAAAACGCAAGGCTATAGCCTTACGGTTTTTCATGATTTTGACGATTTTCAAAAAATGACGAAACCTGGCAAAAACGCAAGACTATAGCCTACGGTCTTGCACAGTGTGCTTTTTTTCATGGTTTTGAGGATTTTTGAGGATTTTGAGGATTTTTGAAAAATGTCGAAATTTTGAAAAAAAAAATGCAAGGCTATAGCCTTACGGTTTTTCATGATTTTGTCAATTTTCAAAAAATGACGAAACCTGGCAAAAACGCAAGGCTATAGCCTACGGTCTTGCACAGCATGCTTTTTTTCATCGTTTTGAGTATTTTTGAGGATTTTGGGGATTTTTGAAAAATGTCGAAATTTTGAAAAAAAAAAACGCAAGGCTATAGCCTTACGGTTTTTCATGATTTTGACGATTTTCAAAAAATGACGAAACCTGGCAAAAACGCAAGGCTATAGCCTACGGTCTTGCACAGCATGCTTTTTTTCATCAATTTGATGATTTTGAGGATTTTGAGGATTTTTGAAAAATGTCGAAATTTTGGAAAAAACTCAAGGCTATAGCCTTAGGGTTTTTCATGATTTTGACGATTTTCAAAAAACGACGAAACCTGGCAAAAACGCAAGGCTATAGCCTGCGGTCTTGCACAGCATGCTTTTTTTCATCGTTTTGACGATTTTTGAGGATTTTAAAGATTTTGAAAAATGTCGAAATTTTGAAAAAAAAAAAATGCAAGGCTATAGCCATACGGTTTTTCATGATTTTGACAATTTTCAAAAAAATGACGAAACCTTGCAAAAACGCAAGGCTATCGCCTACGGTCTTGCACAGCGTGCTTTTTTTCATCGTTTTGAGGATTTTGAAGATTTTTGAAAAATGTCGAAATTTTGAAAAAAACGCAAGGCTATAGCCTTACGGTTTTTCATGATTTTGACGATTTTCAAAAAATGACAAAACCTGGCAAAAACGCAAGGCAATAGCCTACGGTCTTGCACAGCATGCTTTGTTTCATCGTTTTGAGGATTTTTGAGGATTTTGAGGATTTTTGAAAAATGTCAAAATTTTGAAAAAAAAATGCAAGGCTATATAGCCTTACGGTTTTTCATGATTTTGACGATTTTCAAAAACGACGAAACCTGGCAAAAACGCAAGGCTATAGCCTGCGGTCTTGCACAGCATGCTTTTTTTCATCGTTTTGATGATTTTTGAGGATTTTGAGGATTTTTGAAAAATGTCGAAATTTTGAAAAAAAAAAAAAAAAAAAAAAAAAACGTAAGGCTATAGCCTTACGGTTTTTCATGATTTTGACAATTTTCAAAAAATGACGAAACCTTGCAAAAACGCATGGCTATCGCCTACGGTCTTGCACAGCGTGCTTTTTTTCATCGTTTTGAGGATTTCTGAGGATTTTGAAGATTTTTGAAAAATGTCGAAATTTTGAAAAAAACGCAAGGCTATAGCCTTACGGTTTTTCATGATTTTGACGATTTTCAAAAAATGACGAAACCTGGCAAAAACGCAAGCCTACGGTCTTGCACAGGGTGCTTTTTTTCATCGTTTGGATTTTTGAGGATTTTGAGGATTTTGAAAAATGTCGAATTTTGAAAAAAACGCAAGGCTATAGCCTTACGGTTTTTCATGATTTTGACGATTTTCAAAAAATGACGAAACCTGGCAAAAACGCAAGGCTATAGCCTGCGGTCTTGCACAGCATGCTTTTTTTTCATCGTTTTGAGTATTTTTGAGGATTTTGGGGATTTTTGAAAAATGTCGAAATTTTGAAAAAAACGCAAGGCTATAGCCTTACGGTTTTTCATGATTTTGACGATTTTCAAAAAATGACGAAACCTGGCAAAAACGCAAGGCTATAGCCTACGGTCTTGCACAGCATGCTTTTTTTCATCAATTTGATGATTTTGAGGATTTTGAGGATTTTTGAAAAATGTCGAAATTTTGGAAAAAACTCAAGGCTATAGCCTTAGGGTTTTTCATGATTTTGACGATTTTCAAAAAACGACGAAACCTGGCAAAAACGCAAGGCTATAGCCTGCGGTCTTGCACAGCATGCTTTTTTTCATCGTTTTGACGATTTTTGAGGATTTTAAAGATTTTTGAAAAATGTCGAAATTTTGAAAAAAAAAAAAAATGCAAGGCTATAGCCATACGGTTTTTCATGATTTTGACAATTTCCAAAAAAATGACGAAACCTTGCAAAAACGCAAGGCTATCGCCTACGGTCTTGCACAGCGTGCTTTTTTTCATCGTTTTGAGGATTTTGAAGATTTTTGAAAAATGTCGAAATTTTGAAAAAAACGCAAGGCTATAGCCTTACGGTTTTTCATGATTTTGACGATTTTCAAAAAATGACAAAACCTGGCAAAAACGCAAGGCAATAGCCTACGGTCTTGCACAGCATGCTTTGTTTCATCGTTTTGAGGATTTTTGAGGATTTTGAGGATTTTTGAAAAATGTCAAAATTTTGAAAAAAAAAATGCAAGGCTATAGCCTTACGGTTTTTCATGATTTTGACGATTTTCAAAAAACGACGAAACCTGGCAAAAACGCAAGGCTATAGCCTGCGGTCTTGCACAGCATGCTTTTTTTCATCGTTTTGATGATTTTTGAGGATTTTGAGGATTTTTGAAAAATGTCGAAATTTTGAAAAAAAAAAAAAAAAAAAAAAAAAACGTAAGGCTATAGCCTTACGGTTTTTCATGATTTTGACAATTTTCAAAAAATGACGAAACCTTGCAAAAACGCAAGGCTATAGCCTAGGGTCTTGCACAGCGTGCTTTTTTTTCATCGTTTTGAGGATTTTTGAGGATTTTGAGGATTTTTGAAAAATGTCGAAATTTTGAAAAAAACGCAAGGCTATAGCCTTACGGTTTTTCATGATTTTGACGATTTTCAAAAAATGACGAAACCTGGCAAAAACGCAAGCCTACGGTCTTGCACAGGGTGCTTTTTTCATCGTTTGGGATTTTTGAGGATTTTGAGGATTTTTGAAAAATGTCGAATTTTGAAAAAAAACGCAAGGCTATAGCCTTACGGTTTTTCCTGATTTTGACGATTTTCAAAAAATGACGAAACCTGGCAAAAACGCAAGGCTATAGCCTACGGTCTTGCACAGCATGCTTTTTTTCATCGTTTTGAAGATTTTTGAGGATTTTGAGGATTTTTGAAAAATGTCGAAATTTTGAAAAAAAAACGCAAGGCTATAGCCTTACGGTTTTTCATGATTTTGACGATTTTCAAAAAATGACGAAACCTGGCAAAAACACAAGGCTATAGCCTACGGTCTTGCACAGCATGCTTTTTTTCATCGTTTTGAGGATTTTTGAGGATTTTGAGGATTTTTGAAAAATGTCAAAATTTTGAAAAAAAAATGCAAGGCTATAGCCTTACGGTTTTTCCTGATTTTCACGATTTTCAAAAAATGACGAAACCTGGCAAAAACGCAAGGCTATAGCCTGCGGTCTTGCACAGCATGCTTTTTTTCATCGTTTTGAGGATTTTTGAGGATTTTGAGGATTTTTGAAAAATGTCGAAATTTTGAAAAAAACGCAAGGCTATAGCCTTACGGTTTTTCATGATTTTGACGATTTTCAAAAAATGACGAAACCTGGCAAAAACGCAAGGCTATAGCCTACGGTCTTGCACAGCATGCTTTTTTTCATCGTTTTGAGGATTTTTGAGGATTTTGAGGATTTTTGAAAAATGTCGAAATTTTGAAAAAAATGCAAGGCTATAGCCTTACGGTTTTTCATGATTTTGACGATTTTCAAAAAAGGACGAAACCTGGCAAAAACGCAAGGCTATAGCCTGCGGTCTTGGACAGCATAATTTTTTTCATCGTTTTGAGGATTTTTGAGGATTTTGAGGATTTTTGAAAAATGTCGAAATTTTGAAAAAAACGCAAGGCTATAGCCTTACGGTTTTTCATGATTTTGACGATTTTCAAAAAAGGACAAAACCTGGCAAAAACGCAAGGCTATAGCCTGCGGTCTTGCACAGCATGCTTTTTTTCATCGTTTTGAGGATTTTTGAGGATTTTGAGGATTTTCGAAAAATGTCGAAATTTTGAAAAAAACGCAAGGCTATAGCCTTACGGTTTTTCATGATTTTGACGATTTTCAAAAAATGACGAAACCTGGCAAAAACGCAAGCCTACGGTCTTGCACAGCGTGCTTTTTTTCATCGTTTTGAGTATTTTTGAGGATTTTGAGGATTTTTGAAAAATGTCGAAATTTTGGAAAAAACGCAAGGCTATAGCCTTACGGTTTTTCATGATTTTGACGATTTTCAAAAAATGACGAAACCTGGCAAAAACGCAAGGCTATAGCCTACGGTCTTGCACAGCATGCTTTTTTTCATCGTTTTGAGGATTTTTGAGGATTTTGAGGATTTTTGAAAAATGTCGAAATTTTGAAAAAAATGCAAGGCTATAGCCTTACGGTTTTTCATGATTTTGACGATTTTCAAAAAAGGACGAAACCTGGCAAAAACGCAAGGCTATAGCCTGCGGTCTTGCACAGCATAATTTTTTTCATCGTTTTGAGGATTTTTGAGGATTTTGAGGATTTTTGAAAAATGTCGAAATTTTGAAAAAATGCAAGGCTATAGCCTTACGGTTTTTCATGATTTTGACGATTTTCAAAAAAGGACAAAACCTGGCAAAAACGCAAGGCTATAGCCTGCGGTCTTGCACAGCATAATTTTTTTCATCGTTTTGAGGATTTTTGAGGATTTTGAGGATTTTTGAAAAATGTCGAAATTTTGAAAAAAACGCAAGGCTATAGCCTTACGGTTTTTCATGATTTTGACGATTTTCAAAAAATGACGAAACCTGGCAAAAACGCAAGCCTACGGTCTTGCACAGCATGCTTTTTTTCATCGTTTTGAGGATTTTTGAGGATTTTGAGGATTTTTGAAAAATGTCGAAATTTGGAAAAAACGCAAGGCTATAGCCTTACGGTTTTTCATGATTTTGACGATTTTCAAAAAATGACGAAACCTGGCAAAAACGCAAGGCTATAGCCTACGGTCTTGCACAGCATGCTTTTTTTCATCGTTTTGAAGATTTTTGAGGATTTTGAGGATTTTTGAACAATGTCGAAATTTTGAAAAAAACGCAAGGCTATAGCCTTACGGTTTTTCATGATTTTGACGATTTTCAAAAAATGACGAAACCTGGCAAAAACACAAGGCTATAGCCTACGGTCTTGCACAGCATGCTTTTTTTCATCGTTTTGAGGATTTTTGAGGATTTTGAGGATTTTTGAAAAATGTCAAAATTTTGAAAAAAAATGCAAGGCTATAGCCTTACGGTTTTTCCTGATTTTCACGATTTTCAAAAAATGACGAAACCTGGCAAAAACGCAAGGCTATAGCCTACGGTCTTGCACAGCATGCTTTTTTCATCGTTTTGAGGATTTTTGAGGATTTTGAGGATTTTTGAAAAATGTCGAAATTTTGAAAAAAACGCAAGGCTATAGCCTTACGGTTTTTCATGATTTTGACGATTTTCAAAAAAGGACGAAACCTGGCAAAAACGCAAGGCTATAGCCTACGGTCTTGCACAGCATAATTTTTTTCATCGTTTTGAGGATTTTTGAGGATTTTGAGGATTTTTGAAAAATGTCGAAATTTTGAAAAAAAACGCAAGGCTATAGCCTTACGGTTTTTCATGATTTTGACGATTTTCAAAAAATGACGAAACCTGGCAAAAACGCAAGGCTATAGCCTGCGGTCTTGGAGAGCATAATTTTTTTCATCGTTTTGAGGATTTTTGAGGATTTTGAGGATTTTGAAAAATGTCGAAATTTTGAAAAAAACGCAAGGCTATAGCCTTACGGTTTTTCATGATTTTGACGATTTTCAAAAAATGACGAAACCTGGCAAAAACGCAAGGCTATAGCCTACGGTCTTGCACAGCATAATTTTTTTCATCGTTTTGAGGATTTTTGAGGATTTTTCAGGATTTTTGAAAAATGTCGAAATTTTGAAAAAAACGCAAGGCTATAGCCTTACGGTTTTTCATGATTTTGACGATTTTCAAAAAATGATGAAACCTGGCAAAAACGCAAGGCTATAGCCTACGGTCTTGCACAGCATGCTTTTTTTCATCGTTTTGAGGATTTTTGAGGATTTTGAGGATTTTTGAAAAATGTCAAAATTTTGAAAAAAAATGCAAGGCTATAGCCTTACGGTTTTTCATGATTTTGACGATTTTCAAAAAAGGACGAAACCTGGCAAAAACGCAAGGCTATAGCCTACGGTCTTGGACAGCATGCTTTTTTTTCATCGTTTTGAGGATTTTTGAGGATTTTGAGGATTTTCGAAAAATGTCGAAATTTGAAAAAAACGCAAGGCTATAGCCTTACGGTTTTTCATGATTTTGACGATTTTCAAAAAAGGACGAAACCTGGCAAAAACGCAAGGCTATAGCCTGCGGTCTTGGAGAGCATAATTTTTTTCATCGTTTTGAGGATTTTTGAGGATTTTGAGGATTTTTGAAAAATGTCGAAATTTTGGAAAAAACTCAAGCTATAGCCTTACGGTTTTTCATGATTTTGACGATTTTCAAAAAATGACGAAACCTGGCAAAAACGCAAGGCTATAGCCTACGGTCTTGCACAGCATGCTTTTTTTCATCGTTTTGAGGATTTTTGAGGATTTTCAGGATTTTTGAGGATTTTCAGGATTTTCGAAAAATGTCGAAATTTTGAAAAAAACGCAAGGCTATAGCCTTACGGTTTTTCATGATTTTGACGATTTTCAAAAAATGACGAAACCTGGCAAAAACGCAAGGCTATAGCCTGCGGTCTTGCACAGCATGCTTTTTTTCATCGTTTTGAAGATTTTGAGGATTTTGAGGATTTTTGAAAAATGTCGAAATTTTGAAAAAACGCAAGGCTATAGCCTTACGTTTTTTCATGATTTTGACGATTTTCAAAAAATGGCGAAACCTGGCAAAAACACAAGGCTATAGCCTACGGTCTTGCACAGCATGCTTTTTTTCATCGTTTTGAGGATTTTTGAGGATTTTGAGGATTTTTGAAAAATGTCGAAATTTTGAAAAAAAAACGCAAGGCTATAGCCTTACGGTTTTTCCTGATTTTGACGATTTTCAAAAAATGACGAAACCTGGCAAAAACGCAAGGCTATAGCCTACGGTCTTGCACAGCATGCTTTTTTTCATCGTTTTGAGGATTTTTGAGGATTTTGAGGATTTTTGAAAAATGTCGAAATTTTGAAAAAACGCAAGGCTATAGCCTTACGGTTTTTCATGATTTTGACGATTTTCAAAAAATGACGAAACCTGGCAAAAACGCAAGGCTATAGCCTACGGTCTTGCACAGCATGCTTTTTTTCATCGTTTTGAGGATTTTTGAGGATTTTGAGGATTTTCGAAAAATGTCGAAATTTTGAAAAAAACGCAAGGCTATAGCCTTACGGTTTTTCATGATTTTGACGATTTTCAAAAAAAGGACGAAACCTGGCAAAAAGCAAGGCTATAGCCTGCGGTCTTGGACAGCATAATTTTTTTCATCGTTTTGAGGATTTTTGAGGATTTTGAGGATTTTCGAAAAATGTCGAAATTTTGAAAAAAACTAAAGGCTATAGCCATACGGTTTTTCATGATTTTGACGATTTTCAAAAAATGACGAAACCTGGCAAAAACGCAAGGCTATAGCCTACGGTCTTGCACAGCATGCTTTTTTTCATCGTTTGGAGGATTTTTGAGGATTTTTGAGGATTTTTGAGGATTTTTCAGGATTTTTGAAAAATGTCGAATTTTGAAAAAAACGCAAGGCTATAGCCTTACGGTTTTTCATGATTTTGACGATTTTCAAAAAATGACGAAACCTGGCAAAAACGCAAGGCTATAGCCTACGGTCTTGCACAGTGTGCTTTTTTTCATCGTTTTGAGGATTTTTGAGGATTTTGAGGATTTTCGAAAAATGTCAAAATTTTGAAAAAAAAACGCAAGGCTATAGCCTTACGGTTTTTCATGGTTTTGACGATTTTCAAAAAAATTACGAAACCTGGCAAAAACGCAAGGCTATAGCCTACAGTCTTGCAAGGCATAATTTTTTTCATCGTTTTGAGGATTTTTGAGGATTTTGAGGATTTTTGAAAAATGTCGAAATTTTGAAAAAAACGCAAGGCTATAGCCTTACGATTTTTCATGATTTTGACGATTTTCAAAAAATGACGAAACCTGGCAAAAACGCAAGGCTATAGCCTACAGCAGGGGAGCCCAACCAGTAGATCGGGATCTACCGGTAGATCTCGGCCTGATGACGAGTAGATCTCGGGAGATGTGGGGGGGAAAGAAAAAAAGAGCGATTTTCGTGTGTGTGTGTCTGCGTGTCTGCTTGTCTGTCTATGAAGCGGCTCATTTGGAGGATTGTTGTCTGTGAATTATGCCAACAGTATTGTTCTGCAACGTGTAATGGACTGTTCAACAACTTATAATGGACTATTCTGGACTGTTCTTATTATGATAGCATTTGCAATGGCAGTGTTTGACCAAGTCTGTTGTACTTATGTTGTACTGTTATTTATGACAAGTCTGTTGTACTTTATGCTTATATGGACATAAAGTAAAGTGGTAAAACAAAGTAGTGTTGTGTTGTTGTGAAGTTACTGCAGGCTGGCAACGATGCGTGTGGTTTGAAATGTTGATATTGGACTGGTAGATCCCGGAGGGGTTGGCTGCTGAAAAGTAGATCTTGGGTCAAAAAAGGTTGGGCACCCCTGGCCTACAGTCTTGCACAGCATGCTTTTTTTCATCGTTTTGAGGATTTTTGAGGATTTTGAGGATTTTCGAAAAATGTCGAAATTTTGAAAAAAAAAAAAAAACCCAAGGCTATAGCCTTACGGGTTTTCATGATTTTGACGATTTTCAAAAAATGACGAAACCTGGCAAAAACGCAAGGCTATAGCCTACGGTCTTGCACAGCGTGCTTTTTTTCATCGTTTTGAGGATTTTTGAGGATTTTGAGGATTTTCGAAAAATGACGAAATTTTGAAAAAAACGCAAGGCTATAGCCTTACGGTTTTTCATGATTTTGACGATTTTCAAAAAATGACGAAACCTGGCAAAAACGCAAGGCTATAGCCTGCGGTCTTGGACAGCATGCTTTTTTTCATCGTTTTGAGGATTTTGCGGATTTTTGAAAAATGTCGAAATTTTGAAAAAAAAACGCAAGGCTATAGCCTTACGGTTTTTCATGATTTTGACGATTTTCAAAAAATGACGAAACCTGGCAAAAACGCAAGGCTATAGCCTACGGTCTTGCAGAGCATGCTTTTTTTCATCGTTTTGAGGATTTTTGAGGATTTTGAGGATTTTTGAAAAATGTCGAAAATTTGAAAAAAACTTAAGGTTATAGCCTTACGGTTTTTCATGATTTTGATGATTTTCAAAAAATGACGAAACCTGGCAAAAACACAAGGCTATAGCCTACGGTCTTGCACAGCATGCTTTTTTTCATCGTTTTGAGGATTTTTGAGGATTTTGAGGATTTTTGAAAAATGTCGAAATTTTGAAAAAAACGCAAGGCTATAGCCTTACGGATTTTCATGATTTTGACGATTTTCAAAAAATGACGAAACCTGGCAAAAACACAAGGCTATAGCCTACGGTCTTGCACAGCATGCTTTTTTTCATCGTTTTGAGGATTTTTGAGGATTTTGAGGATTTTTGAAAAATGTCGAAATTTTGAAAAAAAAAATGCAAGGCTATAGCCTTATGGTTTTTCATGATTTTGACGATTTTCAAAAAATGACGATACCTGGCAAAAACGCAAGGCTATAGCCTGCGGTCTTGCACAGCATGCTTTTTTTCATCGTTTTGAGGATTTTTGAGGATTTTGAGGATTTTTGAAAAATGTCGTAATTTTGAAAAAAATGCAAGGCTATAGCCTTATGGTTTTTCATGATTTTGACGATTTTCAAAAAATGACGAAACCTGGCAAAAACGCAAGGCTATAGCCTACGGTCTTGCACAGCATGCTTTTTTTCATCATTTTGAGGATTTTAGAGGATTTTGAGGATTTTTGAAAAATGTCGAAATTTTGAAAAAAACGCAAGGCTATAGCCTTACGGGTTTTCATGATTTTGACGATTTTCAAAAAATGACGAAACCTGGCAAAAACGCAAGGCTATAGCCTACGGTCTTGCACAGCATGCTTTTTTCATCGTTTTGAGGATTTTTGAGGATTTTGAGGATTTTTGAAAAATGTCGAAATTTTGAAAAAAATGCAAGGCTATAGCCTTATGGGTTTTCATGATTTTGACTAAAGATGGCAGATATTATCGGCCCTCCGATATTATCGGCCGATAAAAGCTTTCAAATTTCATATCGGAAAATATCGGTATCGGTATTTACAAACTGAAATTATGACTATTTACAGAGATGTAGACTCATTGCTACGGTCAGTTTATACCATTACTTTTGTACTTTACTGAAGTAGGCTACATGTTGAATTTATAGTTGTATGGAGTATTTCTAGGCTATAACATGAATTCATTTTTATACTAAATGTTTATTTATATTAAATATCTGTATAGTAATAGTTTCTGTTATTTTTCCACCACTGGAGGCCGCATATATCGGTATCGGTTGATATCGGTATCGGGAATTAGTAGTTGGATAATATCGGGATATCGGATATCGGTAAAAAAGTCAATATCGGCCATCTCTAATTTTGACGATTTTCAAAAAATGACGAAACGTGGCAAAAATGCAAGGCTATAGCCTACGGTCTTGCACAGCATGCTTTTTTTCATCGTTTTGAGGATATTTGAGGATTTTTGAAATATGACGAAATTTGGAAAAAACGCAAGGCTATAGCCTTTACGGTTTTTCATGATTTTGACGATTTTCAAAAAATGACGAAACCTGGCAAAAACGCAAGGCTATAGCCTACGGTCTTGCAGAGCATGCTTTTTTTCATCGTTTTGAGGATTTTTGAGGATTTTGAGGATTTTTGAAAAATGTCGAAAATTTGAAAAAAACTTAAGGTTATAGCCTTACGGTTTTTCATGATTTTGACGATTTTCAAAAAATGACGAAACCTGGCAAAAACGCAAGGCTATAGCCTGCGGTCTTGCACAGCATGCTTTTTTTCATCGTTTTGAGAATTTTTGAGGATTTTGAGGATTTTTGAAAAATGTCGAAATTTTGAAAAAAAAAAAAAAAAACGCAAGGCTGTAGCCTTATGGTTTTTCATGATTTTGACGATTTTCAAAAAATGACGAAACCTGGCAAAAACGCAAGGCTATAGCCTGCGGTCTTGCACAGCATGCTTTTTTTCATCGTTTTGGGGATTTTTGAGGATTTTGAGGATTTTTGAAAAATGTCGAAATTTTGAAAAAAACGCAAGGCTATAGCCTTACGTCTTTTCATCGTTTTTATGATTTTTGAAGATTTTGAAAAAATGATGAAACCTGGCAAAAACGCAAGGCTATAGCCTTACGGTCTTGCTCAGCATACCGTATTTCATCGTTTTGAGCATTTTTGAGGATTTTGAAAAAATGACGAAATCTGGCAAAAAACGCAAGGCTATAGCCTCAAGTCTTTTCATCGTTTTGATGATTTTTGAAGATTTTGAAAAAATGACGAAATCTGGCAAAAATGAGAGGCTATAGCCTTACGGTCTTGCTCAGCATGCCATATTTCATCATTTTGAGCATTTTTGAGGATTTTCGAAAAATGTCGAAATTTTGAAAAAAAAAAAAAAAAACGCAAGGCTATAGCCTCACGTCTTTTCATCGTTTTGATGATTTTTGAAGATTTTGAAAAAATGATGAAACCTGGCAAAAACGCAAGGCTATAGTCTTACGGTTTTGCTCAGCATGCCGTATTTCATCGTTTTGAGCATTTTTGAGGATTTTCGAAAAATGTCGAAATTTTGAAAAAACGCAAGGCTATAGCCTTACGTCTTTTCATCGTTTTGATGATTTTTGAAGATTTTGAAAAAATGATGAAACCTGGCAAAAACGCAAGGCTATAGCCTTACGGTCTTGCTCAGCATGCCGTATTTCATCGTTTTGAGCATTTTTGAGCATTTTCAAAAAATGTCGAAATTAAAAAAAAACGCAAGGCTATAGCCTCACGTCTTTTCATCGTTTTGAAGATTTTGAAAAAATGACGAAAACCTAGCAAAAACACATGGCTATAGCCTTACGGTCTTGCTCAGCATGCCGCATTTCATCGTTTTGAGCATTTTTGATGATTTTTGAAAAATGTCGAAATTTTGAAAAAAACGCAAGGCTATAGCCTTACGTCTTTTCATCGTTTTGAAGATTTTGAAAAAATGACGAAACCTGGCAAAAATGCAAGGCTATAGCCTTACGGTCTTGCTCAGCATGCCATATTTAATCGTTTTGAGCATTTTTGAGCATTTTCAAAAAATGTATAAATTTAAAAAAACGCAAGGCTATAGCCTTACCTTTTTTCAGCGTTTTTGAAGATTTTCGAAAAATGACGAAAATTGGCAAAAAGCAAGTCTATAGCGTTACGGTCTTGCACAGCATGCCCTTTTTCGTCGTTTGGAGGATTTTTGAGGATTTTCCAAAAATGTCAAAATTTCGAAAAAACGCAAGGCTATAGCCTTACCTTTTTTCATCGTTTCTCAGGATTTTTGAAGATTTTAGAAAAGTGACAAAAAAATGGCAAAAAGCAAGGCTATAGCCTTACGGTCTTGCACAGCATGCCCTTTTTCATCGTTTTGAGGATTTTTGTGGTTTTTCAAAAAAAATCGAAATTTCGAAAATACACAAGCCTATAGCCTTACCTTTTTTCATTGTTTTAAGGATTTTTGAAGATTTTCGAAAAGTGACAAAAATGGCAATAAAGCAAGTCTATAGCCTTACGGTCTTGTACAACAGGCCCTTTTTCATTGTTTTGAGGATTTCTGAGGATTTTCAAAAAATGTCGAAATTTCGAAAAAACGCAAGGCTATAGCCTTACCTTTTTTCATTGTTTCTCAGGATTTTTGAAGATTTTAGAAAAGTGACAAAAAAATGGCAAAAAGCAATGCTATAGCCTTACGGTCTTGCACAGCATGCCCTTTTTCATCGTTTTGAGGATTTTTGACGATTTTTGAAAAATGTCGAAATTTCGTGAAAAATGCAAGGCTATAGCCTTACCTTTTTTCATCGTTTTGAGGATTTTTGAAGATTTTCGAAAAATGACAAAAAGCAGGGCTATAGCCTTACGGTCTTGCACAGCATGTCCTTTTTCATCGTTTTGAGGATTCTTGAGGAATTTCGAAAAATGACGAAACTTAGCAAAAACACCAGGCCTTACGGTCTGGCACAGCATGCCGTTTTTCATCGTTTTGAGGATTTTTGAAAAATGACAAAATCTCAAAAAAAAAAAAAAAAAAAAAAAAAAAAAAAAAAACGCAAAGCCTATAGCCTTACCATTTTTCATCGCTTTGAGGATTTTTTAGGATTTTTGAAAAATGATGAAACCTTACGGTCTTGCTCAATATGCCGTTTTTCATCGTTTTGAGGATTTTCAAAAGATGACAAAATTTGACAGGAACACCAGGCTATAGCCTTACGGTCTTGCACAGCATGCTGTTTTTTCATCGTTATGACGATTTTTGAGGATTTTCGAAAAATGCCAAAATCTCGAAAGAAAAAAAGCAAAGACTATAGCCTTACAGTCTTGCACAGCATGTCGCTTTTCATCGTTTTGAGTATTTTTGAGTATTTCGAAAAATGTCAAAATCTTGAAAAAACGCAAGACTATAGCCTTACGGTCTTGCTCAGCATGCCATTTTTCATAATTTTGAGGATTTTTGAAAGATGACAAAACCTGGCAAGAACCTAGCCCAAGTATTTGGACTCTCGTAGAGAAGTGTTTGCGATTCTGACATGATCACTCTCATGTCAGAATCGCAAACACCTCTCTACGAGAGTACAAATACTTGGAATAAGGCTAGTGTAACTCCTGAATGTCCTCAGTTGCATCTATCTGAACACCTTTTTAATGGTGTCAGCATTTAGAAAACCTGGTAATTGTAGTTCAGAACCCATAACACCAATCAGTATATTGGGCTGTTGACATTGAAAGGAAAACCCGCTCTTACTCTTGTAGTTTATTAAACCATAATAATCAGAATATTGTGCACAATATGATGTGGATTGCAACCGCCACGGACGACAATTACAAGACGTATGAAGAGAGATCAGAAATACAGCAAATATAATATATTTCGGATACCAAAAAGACAGACCCCCCCAGGGCAGGGCTTAGAGTGGGGTGAGACTTAGCTTGTCACATACGAGAGAGAGGGAAACAAACTCGTAAAACATCTTGAGATGACACAAAGTCACATTTGTTACACCTGAACTGATAAACACTGCATGAACGCAAGATGGGCCATTACAGAGACTTCATGCAGGTATACCTGGACAAACTAACAAAATAATAGCAAAATGTAAATTTGCCTTACATTTACTCACACTTCAAATAAAACAATAATATATTTTTTTACCTGACTAAGGAGATTTGTGAGCATATATGGATTAATGCACTCCAAACAAACATAATATCACAAAACAAGACCTATGACAGTATAAAACATCAACCTCAAAACTTCCCTTTATGGGCTGCAGTATGAAGTATCATAAAATACTCTCAGAAAATACATTGCAAGCTGCTTTTTTCCCAAATGAAAGCATTTGTGTAACACATAAGCAAAGCAAAGAACAACAGTTATAACTTTAATCAAAACAAAAGCAATTAAAACTAGAAAAGTGCCCTTCTGGACACAGGTCGTGGCCTCCTAGTGGCGCTATAATAGGCCAAAGTTAAAAGGGTGCCATTTATTGTATTAGATGATTAGAGGCATTTTGTCCAAAAATGTGTTTTGCAAATGTCCACCTGTTGATGGCGCTATAACAAGCCATTGTGGAAAGTGGGTATTAGAGAAAATATTTTTTCTCAGCCTAGCATTTTAGTGTGTTAAAGATTTTATGTAAATTGCCTGCTGTGTTCATTCTCTTTACAAAATCAGCCTCCTGGTGGCGCTATAACAGGCCGTTGTGGAAAATTTGGTGCAGAGGTTCATGTTTGGCATCCAGGGAGTGTGTGTGCAAAGCATGGGTGTGTGCAAAGCATGGGACAGTCTCATGAGTCTCTTTCAGTGTAACTGACTCGCCCGAGTCCATCAAGACATAAGATGAATCCTCAGATCGGGAGGGTGGAGCTGCATTAGTCAGGTTCCCATAACCCCCCATCTGCCTCTCCTCCATCCGAAGAAGGGACGGGAGAAGTGGCACGCTCACTGGGCTCCGCGGAGGCGGATTGGTTCCCAGGAGACCGTCTCGGGCTCCGTGGGGAGGGGTCACGGCTCTCACGGTACGGAGGAGGGGGAGATCGACGTCGGGAGGAGCGGACGCGAGGTCCTTCGCTTCTGTCTCCCCAATGTCCGGAAACGCCTCCGTGCCATCTCTCGTGGGCTGCATGTATACGCTCATGGGTCGCTCGGTCACGTGAGTTCCAATAGGAGCCTGACGTGGCAGAGTGCGCGGCCCAACTGCGGCGGTCATGGCGGTCATGGCGGTCACGGCGGTCACGGCCTCCTCGGCGAGAGAAGGGGGGTGAATGTGGGTGGACGTACGAGTCAGTGTAAGTGTTTATGTGTGTGATTGTGGAAGTGCGTGTGTCAGCACTATAGCTTGTGCTCACGGAGTGTTGATGCGAATGCGTGTGCGTGTATGCCATTAAAACAGAGGGGACACAGACTCAGGACTGGTCTGTCTTTTTATGGGGAATGTTTCTTCTGTCGGCCACTGAGCTGTCAATTTGGGGGTGTCTACGTGTTTGGCAGGTTGGTTGTCGATGTCCGGTGAGCTGTCACGGCTGTCAGCCTGGCATCCACTGGGTCCCCTGGCGTCCGCTGGATCGTCTGGTGTGGCGTCTTGGACTCTCCTCCTTGTCTGCCTGCTCAGCCAGAAGCGGTGGAAGTTGGTCAGGTGGGACACGTGATTCTGTGGGAGATGAAAGAGAGATTTTTAGTCATAGCGGAACAATAATAAATTAAGTCATTAGTTGCCAGCGGGAGCGTCTCTGCTGGTGGGCAAGATGAACCATAGTTAAATGGTGTGAATGACAAATCACAGGTTTTAAATTTGTAGATTTAGGCTACTCAATACTCATTTCCAGACTAAAGTTTGTATGGAAAATGAATGAAAGATGAGGCTTGCACTCAACAAGCGAGGAAGAGACATTACAGTATGATATACAGAATGGATAGGTGATTTTTACATGATGACCATAAATGACCATTAATCTTCTACATTCTCTATGAGTTGATCATTGTTATGTTGATTCTATATGCATTCATATCCCGTTGTATTGTATTGCTTGTTGCTTTGGCAATGTAAATGTATGTTTTCTCATGCCAATAAAGCCCTTTGAAATGGAAAATAGCAGTAGGCCTAAGGAGGATGAGACTAGCTGGCCACTGCCACAGACACCAAGAACTACCAGCCAAAAAACTTGTACTGTGAGAACCAACACACAGGCATCGATGGATGCCCGGCCCACACCTACCTATGTGGACGTACTGGTTGAGTACGGATGAGGTGGCCAGATGTACTGTATGAACCAAGATGACTACAGATGTAGGAGAGAAGAAATGGCATAGCAGTGTGGTGGTCATTGTTTTTATTTCCAGCCCACATGAGCAAAAAAAAAAAGTCCGTCCGAGTTACTCCGCCCACATGAACAAAAAGAAGTCCGTCTGAGTCCGTCCGAGTTGCACACTCCGCCCACATGAACAAAAAGAAGTCCGTCGGAGTCTATGGACGGAGTCCGTCCGAGTTGCACACTCCGCCCACATGAAGAAAAAGAAGTCCGTCGGACGGACTCCGTCCTAGTTGCCGACGGACTCCGTCCTAGTTGCCGACGGACTCCGTCCTAGTTGCCGACGGACTCCGTCGGAATTGCGGACGGACTCCGTCCAGGACTTCTTTTTGTTCATGTGGCCGGAGTACTCCACCCACATGAACAAAAAGAAGAGCAGTACTTGGATGTGTCATAAACATGTACCAAAACATGAAACACAAGTTGTGTTTTGTGAACAATAAAAATGTGAAGGGAAACACTTGTGTTTCATGGTTTTACATTTTGTGAGATTTTTCAGTTTTGCGGTTTTGAGAATGCCATTATTGTTTTGAGAAATATGTGTTAGAAATCTTGAAAACAATAATAGACAGACAGGCAGTTACATACATACATGGACACAGAGACAGAGAGATGAGGTCGGAAGGTCATGGTGGTTGTAAGGCCACAGAACCTCTTAAAGGGGATGGAGGGTTAGATGAACCTCTTAAAGGGGATGGATGGTTAGAGGCCACAGACCAGATGATGGTCTTAAAGAAGATAGAAGGGTTCTGGTTTGTGGACCGCAGACCAGAGGGAGCCTCTCTGAAGAGGAGAGGAGAGGAGAAGCTTGTCCTGAGCAGGAATGTCTCGGTCTCTGCTGCTACCCGCAGGGAATTGTACCAACACACTCAATTCAGCATAGCTGTGGACAATGGATGAGCAACCTAGACAATATAATGTTAGTAAAAAAAAAAGTTAAGAAAATAACAAATGGCAGCACTACTTTTATAGTGCATGCAGTTTGCTCCCTGTGGCGGAGTACTTCCTCGGGGGGAGGTGCTGTTCTTTAACCAGATTAATGTCATAACTCTTAAGAGTTGCAACTTTTCCCCTTCCATGCCGCTTTTACTTTGATGCTGCAGCTGTTTCCCTGCAGACAGACACTTGCTTTGCCATGCAGCCCTCACTTTAAGAACCACTGGCTTCTTGTTACCAGTGGCGTAACAAGAAGTCAATACAACAGGCCTCCACGCAGGATTTGGTCATGCAAGAAAACTAAGTGCAGCTCTTGTGTCCGTGTTGTTATTCTTTTGGTCATAATAAGGTCATAACAGTACGTTTTAACAGGAGGCGACGATGGACAGACGACGTTTCCTAAACTCCATTGTTTGTCTATGAGAGCCGGTGATAGCAGGCGAATAGGCGATGGTCAAAAAGTGGGCGGGGCAAGGTCGGCCAAAAAGATTAATATAATTCAGGTTTTTGGCCGATAGTTGGGCGATTTAGGCTACACAGCCAATGAAATTCAAGCATCACCCGCATCGCCCTGTTTTCGTCGCCGGCTGTTAAAACGCACCGTTACATACAATTCATGACCAGTTGAGAGTACCTAGTCTACGAGCAGAGGATTACTCGAATGAGTATGTTTGCCTTCTTGCTCAGCTTTATTTTAGTTACAACAGCACGACGACTGTAATGCTGCTCCTATTTCGGTTGCACTCTGAAAAAATCTACAATGTCACAACTCACAATACTGCTGCATGCAGGCAGCACTTTGCGAGCTTGTAGATCTGCTATAGCCTATTTTCAGCACACAAACCATGTGTAGCATTATGATGCTGCCATCACAGCACATGCAGCCAAAATAAATTTTTGCTGACAAAATCAACTGCAGACTTAGTCAACTAAAGCTGTCATAAAATAAAACCCTTTCGGATTACTAAAATAGGCCTAAAACTATACAGAATTCCATTCAAAAGACTATGACTAAAACTATCAATATTTTCCCCGTCACTGGCCGTGGCGCATGTCTCTTTGACCTTCATCACGCTATAGTCATTTTCCATGATCTTATCGGCCAAAAAGATAAAATACAATGTGTGTGTTTTTTTGTGGAAAGCATGGTGTTGCGGATCCAGCACAGCGGCGCAGCCTAGAGGGTCTGTAAAGTGTATCTCCACTATTCTCCAGTGTGGGCGAGATTCAGAAGGCCCACTGCCTTATTATAGTTTATAGTTAATGGAAAATCATGTCGAAAAACATGATAAACAACATTGTTTCATTTTTTTTTCCACCAAAATAATGAAATATGATATAGCATGTGGTTGAAAACCATGAAACACGACATACTATAATTGTTTTTGCATGGTTTTCATCTTATTAAAACAACATAAAATGAGTGTGTGTATATTCTCTCCCTCTCCCCCCCCCCCCCCCCCCCCCCTCCCTCTCTCTCTTCCATGTGGTCTCTGTGATGGTTTTCTGGTACCAGGCGGTGTTTATCTCCCAGTGTGGAGTCCCACTCCGTCAAACGATCCTCCCCCACAATTACAGGGAACACCATGGAACTGGGTGGAGAGGAGAGAGGGTTACTACCACCACTACTACGGGCCCATGCACATGTAGCACATACATGTTCCTATGGTCTTACAGTATGTAAATAAGCAGCACGTCAGGCTATAATAATTGTTCATTTATGTTTGATCACTGTTTGATAATCACGTAAAATCATATGTATACTAAAAATGCGCGACCTAATACAGTCCTCGATTTCGTCATTTTTCAAAAATCCTCGAAAACGATGAAAAACGACATACTACTGTATAACCTGGTGACGTTGTCAGTTAGTGATAAGTAGCATGTCAGAAACTTCCACAGAATAGGGAGTCTGAATTTCAAGGGAAAGTGTAGGCCTATCTGAATGAGTGATTGTGTTGTGTCATCATTGTTAGGAAATCTGCCCATAATCCCCATCTACAGTCTGCACTGTCTACTTGCTTGTAAACTTGCAATGAATCAGACATAATTTAATGGAAGGAATGGAAGAAATTTAATGAGAACCAGTGCTTCTTAATCTCAATCATTTTTCATTAATTTGCTTTAGCTGGACAACTAGCATATTTAAACAAAGCCAACAGTCAGTGTCTAATTTCAAGATGGAATAGTAAGTGATGAGACAAGGAAATGAGGAGACAAAATTGGAACTTGGAAAAATAAGCCCATCAATTACAACTTACTCCTGATGCTCTACTTTAACACTAGAACATACTGATTATCATTTTAACACAGCACATTTGTTGAATTGTATTTTGCGTTTTATTAATTCATAACAAAGGTGAACTGAACCTGCGTCGCAATCCTAATGAAAGCGCTTCTAGGTCCACAGCCTTGACCTAGAAGACAACAGCACCACACAGTGGACAATTCCTGGTGGCACCACAGTACACAGAGTACAGTGTAGAGCAATACAGAGTACAGCAATACAGTGATTGCACATAAATATATCATCTTTTGAAAATGCCAGGGATGTACAAGCTCACAAGGTGTTACTTTGTGAGTGTGTAGGCTAGATCAGCTATTTTCTAGAGTCTATATGGCTGAAGTGGGTGGGTAATATATTTTTTTTGTTTTGTAATTATCAAAAACATTTTTCCTAATACATGTAGCCTAGTGAAGTAAAAGTACAATATTTCCCTCTGAGATTTAGCGGAGTAGAAGTAGGCTAAACGTATTGAGTCTATATGGCTGAAGTGGGTGGGTAATATATATTTTTTGTTTTGTAATTATTAAAAAACATTTTTCCTAATACATGTAGCCTAGTGAAGTAAAAGTACAATATTTCCCTCTGAGATTTAGCGGAGTAGAAGTAGGCTAATTCACTATGCTGAGAAGCATATGGATGAAAACTTAGCCTTTGAGAATTTTACGAAAATGCTGCAAGAAGCAGAATTTTCATGTTTTCTCACAAAAAATTTCATGTATTCTCTCAAAATACCAAATAGAAAGTGACATAAACACCAGAGGTTGTATTTTGTCCAAGACCATGTACAGTACTAGCCTGTCACTTTCCCAGGTTTTGTCATTTGTTGAAAATCCTCAACAAAAAACGGTATACTATAGTATGTTTTCCAAGACCATGTGCTATACCCGTTCCTTGTTTTAGACATTCTTCGAAAAAATGATGAAACATGGCATACAATAGTATGTACTATATGTAATAGCATGTACCATAGCCTGTATTTTCCTCGATTTAAACATTTTTTGCAAAAATCCTCTAAAATGATGAAAAACGGCATACTGTAGTATCTTAGTATTTATCCAATACACAATTTATGTTTTTTTTTTTCTTACAGTTGCTAGATGCTCTAGCAAGCATAACAAAAAAAAATAGTCATCATGATTCCTAAGACCCAACAGTGGAATATCTCTTAAAGGAAACTACAGCCTATGCAGGTTGAGGTTGGCAAGCATTATGGCAAGTGCTATGAGCTAAGCTGGAGTCTGACGAGGTGCGTTGTCAGAGAGGGAAACTGCAGTTCTGATTGCAATGGGCTGCCCCAGCATTTCTAGCATAGGTAGGCTCCTTCGAGCTATCCCTGTGTCAGGTGATCTGAGCGATCTGAGCGAAGGATTGTAGCGTGTGGTCAGACTTGGAAGATATGATCCGGACTTGACACTAACACTTGCCCACTTGCCCGGGGCAAGTAAAAAACATGGTTGGGCAAGTGAAGACTGCTACCTGGTTGCCCGATCGGGCAAGTGTGTGACTTAGTGTGCTGTAACACAAGATATATTTGTCTTGAAGGTGGTCATTGCACTCTGCCTCTGCGTCTTTCCCTGCTTTCTACCTATCTCTCCTCTCTCTCCCAGGTCCATTTGGTTCCAAACTATCATTTTGCTGGGGTCAGGGACCACTGGGTCTGTGACCACTATGGTCTAATTAAGATGATGAATTTTAACTCTTGAGAGTGTAAAAACTGAAACCAAATGGACCCGCAAGGGTCCATTTTACGTTCTCAAGAGTTACACCTGGTTAACCAACTTAGCTGGGGACCACCTGGAACCCTCTCAGGGACCACTGGTGGTCCCCGGACCACCTGTTGAAAACCCCTGGTTTAAAGCACCCAAGTAGGAAGTAAACTTAAATGCAAAATTTACAATATATTTTTGGGGGGCAAGTGACCATGACCTGAGGGCAAGTAGAACCTGACTTGAGACCTTAGTGTCAACCCCTGTATGATGGTTGTTTAGGATGCAGAGAATGGAGTGACTTTGTGAAGTGATTTTAGAAGGTCCCATGTACCGGTGCATGACAAAAATCACTTCAAAATGTGCTAAAATTAATGTGCATATACTCATCTATTTCTTGCTGCCTACTTAATTTATTTTATTGATGTTATTGCTGCTACAATCGTATATTATTGCAATTGTACCTTTGGATCAGTTGAGCACTAAGAGTCAGTTTTTTAAGCTGGTGGTCTCCGTCGTCCTGTGAATGGAGGGGTCATTCGCCGACAAGTTGTTTTGTTGAGACTTGCGAGACAAAGCTAAAGACCACAGGAACATGAACACACCTGAGAAAACAAAGTGAGAGACATGGATGTGAAGTTAAATAGCAATTTCCAGCCCTTTGGTCATTTAACCAGCTAACTCCATTGGATATTCAAACTGTTGACTAAACCAACTAACTCCACCCCCTTTCCTTCTCATTCAATAGAGCCCCGCAGTGATGTCAGAGAACCTGTTCCAGAAGAGATTTCCCTGTTCATTTTACTCATACTTCAAAAACGTGAAGTGAGTTGTGCTGCTCCGTACCGTTCCTGGAGTTGCACCACTTACTTCACATGTGTGTGATTTTTTAAAATAGTGTTTCGGGTTGTCTGCATTGGCAGATTTGTTATGTGCACATACTGTACTTCCCAAGTATACAGGATATATGTCAAGATTTGTCACAACCCAAGTTGGCTGTGTTTTTTCTTCAGTAAGCATATATAATATTATTATTATCCCAACATATTTGCGAAATTTCAATGTTGATGTTTTTTGCCGGACACCGACTTTAAGTTACTATTTATTGGTTTCACAATGAAAAAAAAAAACTTGTTTTTACATTATGCTTGATTACTAATGTTATATAATAATCATCATATTGTTTTTGCCAATTATGTGTGGGCCCACTTGCCAATACATTAATGGCCTACAGTATGGGAATCACTTGTGTAGATGAAAATTAGAAACATACTGACCCTGCAGAGAGTTGAATATGGTGAATAGGTAGAGCCATGCGACTAGGATACTGTAGGTGGTGAGAGCTAAAGCCCAGGGTAATCCCAGCACACATGTGAGGCCTAGCAGTGTTGCACAGTCCTTCCCAAGCCTGGCTCTCTTCTCTCTGCACATCTTCCACCCACCGGTGCGTCCACTGCCTACTCTGGCGATGTCCCTCCCCCAGAGTTTGGTAACCACTACCACCAAAATGGCTGAATTGAACAGGAGCATCACAGCCAGGTAGCCCACAGTGAGGTATCCAACCAATAGCCTTCCTGGGAAATCGCTGCTCATCCAACACCTGCAGAGAGCAATGCAGGAAGTTTTTGTTGGAGCGACACCGAAAAGCAGCAATCCGTTACTTTTTGTAGTGAACATACACATTCATGTAGTCTATGCTGTCTGCAGACTGTGGTTACTCGCAGTGTAACTACTCTGCAGAATTTCCATAATATCACTGTAGAATGCTCCTGGATCTACAGGTATGTAAACAACACATTTGACAAAAACAATCACTCAGACTTGGTGGTCTGAATGTATAACCTAATGAATTTGTTTGATTGGACCAGCAGCAGACTTTAAACTTGAAACAGGAGTCTTTTCTGAAACCAATTTGTATTTGTGTCTTTCCCTCAGTGTGCTTTTCTCCACAGCTTGAGTTCAGCAAACATTCAGCACCTCCAACCATAACATACTGTATTTTCTAGTCTATTGCATTTTTTTTCCTTCTTCCAGTCAATCTGTCAAATTTGGAGCATCTGCAGCCCCATCCTTTATACTGAATGGATCCAGTCAAAACAGTTGATTGAAAATTAATTTAAGGAAATAATTTAAGGTTCCATCGGTCCAACGATTGTTTGAACAATCGAGTGATAAATGCAATAGACCTAAAACAGATCTTAAAATATACCTATTTTAAAATAGACCTTACGCATGCAATTACCAAACCAGTTCATAATCGTACCCCAAACATATTCAATGTGCATGATTATTAAAAGCCAAAACTAATAAAACTCCAGTTTCTTACACGTTAACTGTTGATGTGTTGCTGTGGTCGTTATCCCCATCCAGGTATGGCAAAGTATACATGCCATAGCCGCCTAAAATCCAACAAACTCCTGCTATCGCTGTAGGAACACCTGCATACAGTGGAGTGGAACAAAACAAAACACTTCTGTTATATATACTGCACACGCACACGCACACACACACACCAAAATGATTTGTTAAATAAATAGTTATGGATCAACAAGAACTGTATATTAAGAATAATTGGCACTCAGGCATGCATTTACATTTTCTTCACAATTTCAAGTACACCAGCAGGCAACTCCACTCACCCCATCCCACTAAGCTGAGTTTGAGCAAGTATCTTCTGACATAAATGTTGAAAACCTTGATCATCAGAACATAAAGGTGGAAGCCCTCAAGTGCAGCCCAGCTGAAGACAGCCAACAGCGACCAGTGGAGGAACAGTCCAAGCAGCTGACAACCCCAACCAGCTTTGTCTTCTATCTTCCACCGAGACAACAGTCCACTGAGCAGGAAGCTGAAGTGCAGGGAGAGGAGTGCCCCTGTTAGCTGCATGTGGACACCAACAGACGCCTCTGGACGCCACCGTCTGGAAAGTCAGCCACATTAAATACATTTTATTTTGTGTCACCTAGTGGGCCTCCTGTTTTGATGGACAAAACACAAAAACAATATTTCCAAATATTCAAATATTTAAAGGAGCATTCAGTGATTTGGTAAAATTGTGGTTCCTCCGACAGCAAAGATGTGTACATGCACACATTTTATCTCCTGACTGGATGAAGGCTTTTCTCCCAAAGCCCAAACTTTAACCCTAGGGGCTCACTGGGGATAGGGACACTAGACAATGGTCAGTACACTGCGCCCGAGCGGTAATTAGCTGTCTAAAATATATATATATATATATATATATTAAGGCTGTCCGAGTTAACTAGTTAATCGCGAGTTAACTCAGCCATGAGTTAACTCGATTAATTTTTTTAGTGCGAGATTAACTCACAGTAAAACCAAAGGCCGAGTGGGTCCATTTGGTTCAATTTCGCCAAATGCAGGTGAATAATTTTTAAATATCTGCATCAGTTAAGTTATTTTAAAATAAGTCTACACAATTAGAGAATGTAGAGAACTTTCTACAAAATGTGCATGTTCGTTCCGAATGATATCGTTGACAAATTCTTTAATTTAGGTCTGGAAGTCTAAATAAATGTCATCAAATGGTGGTCTGTGGCTCAAATGCAGAATAAATAATTGACCTTGATATGAATATTCTTGAAAAACACTCATTTAAGGTATATTTAGAACTCATGAAAATATGCGATTAATTTGCGATTAATCGAAGATTAACTATGGGCCATCATGCGATTAATCGCGATTAAATATTTTAATCGACTGACAGCTCTAATATATATATATATATATATATATATATATATATATATATATATATATATATATATTTCAGGTTTTCAAGGTCTACAATATATATATTGTAGACCTTGAAAACCTGAAAAACTATGGACCTGTTGTAGAAGACCGAGGTCCGTCAGGAATTTACAGTATATGGTGAGCTTAGTTTCTTTTCTTCACTATATGAAAACATTGCAGGAGGTTTATTGGCCTTTTGAAAACAGGATTGAACACAGCAATGAAGAAATAAGTAAATGTCCCAAGTTAACACAACAGTGTTAAAAAATACTAACACAGATGTGCCAATTGCTTGCATGGAATTTAATCACAATTTTTGTGAGTCCGTCCCAGAAAAATTGGGATACAGTATATGCATCATTTTGCTATGAGATCTGTTGTATAGTGTAATTTATATTAATTCAATAGTGCATTAAATTTCCAATTCATTTGAAAGGGAAAACACAAAAACATTCAACTACAGGTGCTGGTCAACGAATTAGAATAATTTGAAATAGTGCATTCATTAAAATCTTTGAATGCATTTCTTGTGCAGAAAGCAAATCAGATGTTCACCGCACCTGTCCTACTTGTTAGAGTAATCACAGAACTGTTACCTGTAAAAAAAAATTGCTCAGCTGAGCTTTCCAAAAGGCCCATTTAGGCCATTTAACTGTGACACTGTTGTTTCATTGAATTAGAATAATGGAGAAACCGTTTCATTGAATTAGAATAATTTTTATTATAATTAGAGTCATCACTTTCACAGTATTTTGTGGCTGCCCCCTTGGCTTGTATGACTGCCCGAAGTCTCCGTGCAGGGGTTGACATTAAGGTCTCCGAGGCACTTGCCCATCGGGCAAGTGCAAATCAGGTTCTACTTGTCCTCAGGTCATGGTCACTTGCCCCCCCAAAATATATTGTAAATTTTGCTTTTAATTTACTTCCTACTTGGGTGCTTTCAACAGGTGGTCCAGGGACCACCAGTGGTCCCTGAGAGGGTTCCAGGTGGTCCCCAGCTAAGTTGGTTAACCAGATGTAACTCTTGAGAGCGTAAAAATGAAACCAAATGGACCCTTGCGGGTCCATTTGGTTTCATTTTTACGCTCTCAAGAGTTAAAATTCATCATCTTAACTCATTAATTGCCCATTTTTAATGTATTAATCAAGCTCCCAGGCCCATATTTTGAATTCCAGTATAATATTTTGTGATATGACCACAATGTCACGAAATATCTCATTTTATGCATGAATGTCTCTGGTTTACACAGGAAAAAAAATCATCTCTCTACCACATTCCATCGTTGAGTTATTACTGGCCATGCCACTATTCCTCATAATGCCAACAATATACCCCAATTTTCACATTTTTCATTCATCAAATTAATGCCAATCAAATAAAGCATATGATTCCAAATACTCATCATTTGTAGAGTTGATCATATACTATATGATAACACCCAGTAGGTGGCAGTAATGCGGACGATGGCCGGAAATGAAGAGCATTTCCGGTCACAGAGTAAGAGTACTTCCGGTTCATCCATGCCACTGTTGCTAGGCAGACTGTGTGGGTTGTGATCGTCTCCTTCAGCTACGTTGGAGCGATCGTGTTTTCTATCATATATAAGTCAAATCAAGCTGTAATGACGCACCGATGGTTGGATTATGATCAGCGATGGACATACAGACCGCGCACGCGCACGTGCAAGCGTGCACGTGGCGATTTTGGCCATTACTAAGTGAGTAGAACCTGCCGTTAGCCGATCATGCTAAAAAATGCTAATCACCTGAAATGAATGTTATAAAAATTAAGGATTAAATAAAGCGTCAAACACAGCGTCAAGGGCATCAAGGGCTTAGGTATTATAGCGTGTTTACAGCGTCAAAATGCGTCAAGGGCAATAAGGGAGTTAATTAGCCCATAGTGGTCACAGACCTAGTGGTCCCTGACCCCAGCAAAATGAGAGTTTGGAACCAAATGGACCTGGGAGAGAGATAGGTAGAGATAGCTAGAAAGCAGGGAAAGACACAGAGGCAGAGTGCAATGACTGCCTTCAAGACAAATTTATCTTGTGTTGTGTTATAGTGCACGAAGTTGCACACTTGCCCGGTCGGGCAACCAGGTAGCAGTTTTCACTTGCCCAACCATTTTTTTTTACTTGCCCCGGGCAAGCGGGCAAGTGTTAGTGTCAAGCCCTGTCCGTGGCATCGATTTGAAGAACTAGCTATCTCTACCCATCTCTCTCCCAGGTCCATTTGGTTCCAAACTCTCATTTTGCTGGGGTCAGGGACCCCTAATTAAGATGATGGGTAATTAAGATGATGAATTTTAGCTCTTGAGAGCGTAAAAATGAAACCAAATGCACCCGCAAGGGTCCATTTGGTTTCATTTTTACGCTCTCAAGAGTTACATCTGGTTAACCAACTTAGCTGGGGACCACCTGGAGAAAGCACCCAAGTAGGAAGTAAACTTAAAAGCAAAATTTACAGTATATTTTTGGGGGCAAGTGACCATGACCTGAGGACAAGTAGAACCTGATTTGCACTTGCCCGATGGGCCTCGGAGACCTTAGTGTCAACCCCTGCACGGAGACTTCGGGCAGTCATACAAGCCAAGGGGGCAGCCACAAAATACTGTGAAAGTGATGATTCTAATTATAATAAAAATTATTCTAATTCAATGAAACGGTTTCTCCATTATTCTAATTCAATGAAACAACAGTGTCACAGTTAAATGGCCTAAATGGGCCTTTTGGAAAGCTCAGCTGAGCAAATTTTTTTACAGGTAACAGTTCTGTGATTACTCTAACAAGTAGGACAGGTGCGGTGAACACCTGATTTGCTTTCTGCACAAGAAATGCATTCAAAGAATTTAACGATTGCACTATTTCAAATTATTCTAATTCGTTGACCAGCACCTGTACAGTGTATTTCTTCATCTGGTCGGACTCTTGGTGGTGCTATAACAGACCACTTTACAATTTGGCCTATATCTCTTGAAACATAAGTTGTAATTTTTTTTTCCCTGACTCATTCCTCATGCAGTCATGCTGCAGCCAGAGCCTCACTAGACGCCTGTATCATGAGAATGAGACACTAGTATTCTGCTCCCTATTAAATCCCATTCATTTCAGGAATAGATATTCCGCTATTTTGAATTACATTAATGCCTCCTTCACCTCCAGATTTGAACAAATCTCACAAAAAACGGTGTACATGATTTCTGGCCCTATCCGAACAACACAGTCAGAAATATCCATATCGTTCGGCCGTAATCACCATCCAACGTTAGTGGGAGGGGCCCATTTTACAATACCAAAAATAACTTTTCATAAATTCCTTAGCTCTGTGTCTTCTATTTGGTATCATCTCAGCTATGACAGAACACTTTTCCACTGACCTTTGACTGCTATAGACTAATCCATGGAGCATTTCCCGGTATAGTTGCAGTGCTCACTGTGATTTTTTTGTTTTTTGATTTACTTTTTCATTTTGTTTGGGGCTGCATCTGTGATGTAGCAGATCATATTTAACCATTTAGCTTCCCTGTGCCGTTGTTGACCCCATTTTTTAATTATTTTCTATTCATAGACCCTTCCATTATTAGATCACATCCTGAAAATATCTTGTAATATCTTGTATGTACCATACGGGCCGCTGTGGCCAGTGGTGTCCCTAATCTTTTGTCATTGGTGGAGGGAAACTCCCAACAGCACTAATTTGGTAGCCAATCAGGAAGTCTCTATGTTATATAATGGTGTACTGTATCAGTTTATTTTATGCCTGAACGAACGAACGAACGAACGAACGAACGAACATGTGTGCGCGCGCACACGCACACACACATGCGCCCACACGACCAGTTGCACTTGCCTCAAACTTACAGTGCTGCAATACATTTCCTCTCTTCTGTCTTATGAGAATTTCCCCATTGCTCAGGTCCTGAACCATGAACCACAGTACCATAGTCAAAGTTGTGCTTACTGTAGATGTGTATAGATGAACACACTTATGGTTGTAAAGATGACAGAGAAGGCCGATCCAATGTAGGACATATAGATGAGGTTGACAGCATGGTGTTTGACCACTGATACACTGGGGTTCTGAAATGTTATGGGAGAAAAAAAAAGAAGAAGCATTGAGTGTTGACACCGACAGAGCAGCACCTCAAATTGTGTGTGTGTGTGTGTGTGTGTGTGTGTGTGTGTGTGTGTGTGTGTGTGTGTGTGTGTGTGTGTGTGTGTGTGTGTGTGTGTGTGTGTCTCTGTTTAATGTATCGTATGTTGTATAACAAAACAAAAAGCCCAAAATGCATTGATTCGACATGCAACTCTTGGCCACAGGCATCTACTTGCAACCATTACCTTAATGGCAGTTGCAAGGAGTTGCTGTGGTTTGCCATAATTTGTTGCAGTTGGTTTGGGCTTAAAATAGAATACTTAGTAGCAGTAGTTACAGCACGTACTAAGTGAGGTCAACGGAGTGTGGTTCCATAGAAAGATATGTCATGTTATGTTAATGTTATGTTACTTAACCACAAGCACAGCAAAAAAACTGAGATGATTGCAGCTGCAAATGAAATGACTCTCATTGCAACTCGTATCACAGCCATGGTTGCTCCAGTCACCTACTGTACACACATGCACACATACACATCAAATGCAATTGCACAATTACGTCAAAAGATAATTTTCTGTCAATCATTATGAGAAAGATACAGATACAGCACTTACCAGGTCCTGTTCCCTTCCAGAATACACATGTCCCATCCATCTGAAGCAATGATAGAGCATATTAGTATACAATGTTCTTGACTTCCCATTATTTATGATACTGTAAACCTCTACAACATCTCAGATGCAAATCTTGTACAGTACAGCAGTAGTTATTAGTTACTTTGCAGATTTAGACAAAACATGCACTAACCACCATTTTGTGGTTTGTGAGCTTGCCTTGTTGCACTTTGCTTTCATTTTTCACTTTTGTTTTCAGTGTATAGGTTGGTGTTGCACTATTAATTGTTTGTGTAGTTGTTCAAGTGCTGAATGTTTTGAATTAACTACACACACTGAAAACAAGCAATACATAAAACCAGATCCAAGAACAATTTGGACATAGACAGCACCAATTGTGAAATGTGCAGACAGCACATATACTGTAGGTAGTTAAGGAATTGAACTTACACTCTTGTTGTCATTTTTGAACATAATTGTGATAGGTTGTGTCAGATTACTGATCGGGTCTATCCCAACAATCACTGAAAGAACTACACCTCCCAAAACAGTGCCCTTCAATTTGGAGGGCTCGGTTTTGGGAGGTGTAGTTTGGGCTGTTTTGGGGGGTGTAGTTCGGGTTGAATCCTCTGGGATGAACTTCCTCGGTCTCACAATTGCCCTGGGCTGAGGAGAGACAGAGAGCATAAGACAATGGTGATGTATTAATACTGTATATAGAACTAATCAAGACTCAGTTAGTGAGAATTCACATTCACACATATAACCTAATTTGGTGGCCATTTTTGTCTGGCAGCAGCTTTGTGAATTTATCAAAACATGCAACAACATTGTGTCTGAATAAATTAAGTTAAATAAGCCTATGGATCTGGCTCATAAGATCCATGACTTGTACAGATACAGACCGTGAAGTAAGAGCTTTTGAGTACAGTGATGACCACCAGTACATTCTTCTCAGAGCCAGATGAACCTTTTTGGAGAGCTGAAGATGGGATGTGTACACTGTGATCTGTTGTAGGACTCTCTGTAGCCTAAGAGGGGTTACACAAATACACACACTACAGTAGGTTTATAGAAGTGACCTGGACCCGCAGCCCCAGGTCACTGCGCTGGGAGTGAAGTTGTAGGTCATTCCAAGTGGTTGGGGCACTAAAACATTTACCCCAGTTCTGTGTTTGTACTTTGGAGTCCTTTACTGTGAGCCAGTCACTGTATGTCACAATACTGTACGGTACAGAATTTGCCCTATCTCAGAAGTCAGAACATACATTATGTGGTTGTTGATTTGATTTTTTTTTTTTGTCACCTCATGATCTGAGTTGACCTGCCGATGTATGAAACCTTGGAGCCTAGACGAAAACCTAGACCTCTTGGTCTTGCATGTTGCCATTTTACTCTCATAACACCTGTCAGTGAACAGAAGGAACAATACATTAATTCTGTATTAAACATATACAATATCATAGAAACTGAATTTCTTATCAGTATATCACTTAACATTTTAAAAAGGCGTTGATGAAAATATTTTCTCCATCTCAAGCGTGATGGAATTACCTGGTCCAGTGATCAGAAACATTACAGGAGAGACAGTATGGGCGTTGAAAAAGATGATAACACTTTCCTGTAATGTCCATAAAATTAAACTGTAAGTTGTTGTGAGAACTGTGTTTTAAAATGTCTGCAGACCAACATGGCTAATGTCCCAAATATCCGTTTCAATTGACTCTACAATATGTACAACAATATGAGAGATATATTCCCTCTAGTTCTATGTCCAGCACCTACCGTCATTAAACCCAACACAATTCTCCTCGTCATCCTGGCCAGCTTCACCTATAATAATAAACATCAGCTACTGTAAGTCTGACACAGGGTAATCACAAGTATTCATCATCATTTCCATGCATTTGTATAATTCCATCTATTGAACAAAAAAGGTAAATGATATCATTTTGTTTTACCCCAAGTTAGTGCCCTATGATAGTGACAGCCGTGTTAGCCACAACATGTCTTCTCATACTGTACATGCACACATAGTATAAATCCATTAATAACTCACCACTAATCTGTCTTGCAGAAAGACACAGTAGTATGTTAAGGAAGACCATTGGCAATTTCATTGTCCCACACAGTGTCCAGCTAATGTTGAATTAGAGTCTGAGGGTAAAGTAAAAGTACTGAACATACACACTCGCTGAACTGTTGTTTCCTCACTGAAGCAATATGTGTGCCCCTATAATATTTGCATGTATCTTCCTGGTAGCAGAGCTTCAAAAAACAGGAACGGGGTTTTTCTTCTTGGTGATTTAAGCATACGTATGTGCTCAAGGCCTTAGTCCATACAGTGTACTGTGTGACAATGTGAGGTGGATATTTAATTCTACCAAATTCATGCAGTTTTTAAAAGAAATTCAGCAACCTTTCAATTCATTATATAGCCCTTAACCGACTCCTGTCTTAGACCATAGTCACAGATACAACTAAGCCTCAAACTTATAGGGAAGTGAAACAGAAACATGCAGCACTGTTTCACTGTTTCATGCAGCTGTTTCACTGTTTCATGCAGCAACTGTTTCACAACCTAAGAGAAGTTCTGTCAGTCAAGATCTGTACAGTGGGCTGTTGTCCAGTCTTTTAGTAGTCATATGGAGTTGTATATTGATGTAGACTGGCCTTTATGGGAGACAAGCAGCAATTGGTCCACTGACCTCTAATCTGCAAGCAACATATAAACTGTACCTCAAGCAAAAGTTTGGAAACTTATCTTACTTCCATTATTTTTTCACATTAATAATATGTTGTTTTTTTTTAAATATATTAATTTCACAACTATGTATTGCAAAGATTGGCATTTGTGAGCAATACAGGTAAACGTGGGTTAAGCCTCCAAAACAATTGCCAAAATGGCAATTACGGTTGGTATACCCTTGCTTTGAATTGCTTGGATGACTGCACTCTCACAGTTATATGGGGGGGAAAACAACACATTTTGGCCAATTTTACACTTTAACTCAGTAAGGTTATATGCGTGCACGCACATTTGCGTGTATTACTACTTTTGTATTAGAAATAGCACTAGGCTACTTTGAGTGATAGTTAGTTGTACTACTAGTTAGTAGTTATATTTAGCACTATCAACTAGCACAGATCGAGAGACTCCTAGTATACATGTTAAAATATTAAGGACTTTATTTTAACAACGTCTGACATCTCGCTATTATAGCTAAGCCAATCAGGCCACAGGTCTTGCTACAAGCAATGTCAAGCAGGACATGGCAAGTAATGTCCTGCTAGGAGAGAAAACCAGCAGTACTGTTCAGTAGTGTCGTTGTAGGGTTAGAGCATTATGGGACCTGGTAGTATAGAGCACAAGCTGTACTAGAGGTCCTGATGAGAGAGAAAAACAACAGTCCTAGACGTCCCAGGAGGATAGAAAATGTGTACTAGAGTTCTTGTAGATTGGATATACAGTAAGTCCAGCAGTACTAGAGGTCCTTGTAGGTTACAAAACCAGCAATAGTAGAGGTCCTGGTATATTACGTAGCACAAAAGCAACAGTACCAGAGGTCTTGTAGGGTATAATACCCTATACCCTAGGACGGTCCTCATAGCAAAAAACAGTAAGTAAGTACTAGAGGTCCTAGTAGTATAAAATACCAATTGTGCAAGATCTTCAACCACATCCATGTATTACTACCCTGAAGATGTAGTACTGCAGCACAAAAATCCAAAGGGTCCGACTCCTCCCTGTAGTTATTGGTAGCCATTCAGAGTAGTCCAGCCTCCACCAATGATGTGGCAACCTCCAAACAAATTCCTTTAAGGTACACTCTGAACGTGTAGTACAGGGTCACCCAGTCCTGGGTGCTGAACAAGGTGTCGGCAAGAGCAAAGCCCAGGGTTGACGGTATGAAGCCCCTTCCATACTCCACCATCCACGTGCCAGCGCTCCACTGGACTGATGTTGCCTCACCTACACTGTGTACGATGGTGTCACCTGGTGCAATGAGAGGGGAGAGGGATTAATGGGGCTGCTATAGGGTGCTTAGAATGCCTGCCCCGAGACTGGGAGGCCAGGGTTCGTTCTGCAGGAACCCAAAACCACAATAGCGCGACAAATGTTAGATTAGTGTGACATTAGTGTTATAGTTAGGTTTAGTAATAATGTAATAATCGGTACATTGTGCTTTTGAGTAAAGACGTGTGTGTGTAACGAGTATTACAGTACCTGGATAAAAGACTTCACTCTTAGTGGCACCTTCTTTCCACTGTCTGAATGTACCAGTGATGATGGTGTCTGAGATTTCAGCCCAATATCGACCTAAAAATAAATAAATAAAATCATTTTTTCTTCTTACAAAAGTGGTGTGTTGTCATGACTTGTGTTCACCAACTCCCTCCCCTTGTCCAATAGGCCCATTAGCAAAGGAAAGCTTGACCAAGGTTTTTGACATAGGCAGGTGAGACAAAAACGTCATTTTGGCTATCTCGCAATTCCGGAGAGCAGATTTGTCACACCATGGGAGTGAAAATACAAACAAGAGGTTTGGTGAAATGCATTGGAGACTAATGAGAGATGACAGTGACCAGCTCCTGAACAAATGTTTTTATATAGTCCTTTTGTAAAGTAATCACTTCTGGAAAATAGCAGAAGGCCTATAACAAAGTAGTGTCTGATGTGTTGCATTTTAATGATTTGATTTTTGATTTTCTAGAGGCATCTGAAAACAAAACAAAAAACGTGTCTGAATGTGCAAAATATCGCGACACTGTCTGCTGTTTCCTGCCTGGCAGCCAAATCTCACGAGACCTCCAAGACAGAAAATATGCCTGCTGCTGTTTACCGGTAGATCTTGAAATAAAATCATGTGCTGTGCAGTGCAAATAAAATAGCAACTGAAAAAAAAAAACTCGGATATGCATTATTTTATAGTGCTGGTCTCAATGGTTCATGAATAATGTTTGTTCATGTTCTGTTCCAGCCTGTTCCATCCACTGTGCTTATTCATGCACTGTAACTTCTGTGACAGTTCCTTGTTAAGATCTTCTTGACCAGGAAAGATTGACCTGCATAGCAACAGTTGCTAAACTATTTGGACTGGCATTTGACAGTGACTAAACTCCTCTCAAAGGGTGGAGTTTTTGAGAAGGGCTCATTCATTTCTGGGCCACAGGCAACGTCATGAAAGGGGAAGGACTACTCAGCTCTATGTGCTGTTAGGTGATTCACAGCAGCACAACACACCACTTCAAAATTGACACAGACATTCCACACCACAGTATAATAGATTAACAACTTAAGCCTGATTATATACTGCCATTTCTTCAGGCATCTGAACAAGTTTGGTAGGAATACCAAATCTGTTCTATCTCCGTATCATGTGTGGATTGATTATTATTATTATTATTAAGGACTGCTAAAACTGGAAAAAAAAATCATTGGCAGTTACGAGGATCAAAACTTGAACTACTCACCAGAGTGTCCTGCAGTGTCCACTGCTGTACCAAATAGCAGTACATATTCGGTCAGCGAGGCATGCAGGACGCACATGGAACCCATCCAGCCTCCTGCATTCACAAACACCCACTGTAGGTCTTCATCTGGTAGAATGTGACCTGGATACCTACAGTACAGTACAAGTTCTTTAGTTCTACTGACTAGTAGATCCGCTGGTATGTTCTGATGACCTCTGAGGTCATCTGGGACATGTCTGTTTGATGTCTCCAGAACCAGAACTTTTATCCAAGATGCTTTAATAGAAATTGTGCAATACAATTAAATTAACCCATTCATACAGCGATGGAGGAAGACACCATGCAAGGCACAAAACTGGTCATCGGGAGAAAAATAGGCAGCATTTCACAGTTTCAGTGTCTTGCTCAAGAACACTTCAGCGATAACACGCATTAACTTAATGTTTTAAGCAAAGCACATTGAATTGCCTTATTGTTGAAATCTGTTACACAAATTAACTTGACAAAGTTAATGGGGCAGCAATAATAATAATAATAACAACAATAGTATAAATTAAAGAAATAATAATACTTCTTTCTGAGTTCAACAACCACTTTGGAAAAGGCCTGGTCATGATCTTGACCTGAGAGAGAGAGAGAGAGAGAGAGAGAGAGAGAGAGAGAGAGAGAGAGAGAGAGAGAGAGAGAGAGAGAGAGAGAGAGAGAGAGAGAGAGACAGAGACAGAGACAGAGAGGGAGGGGGGGATCAACTCAAGAGCAGAGCAAAATGGAATGCAATATAAAGTAGCAGAATACTTATGCACTCTAACTGATACAAAACTAAGGAAAACATTAACCCGATATAGACTCAGAGAACACAGTCCTGCAATCGAGAAAGGCCGCCATAGACACACCTGGCTCCCAAGAGAGGACAGACTATGTACCCACTGCACACAGAACGAAGTAGAGACTGAGCTACACTTCCTAACTACCTGTCCACTGTACCAAGACATCAGAAACACATACTTCCCAATGATCATAACCACCCAAGGAGAGTTTGAAAACATTACTGATAACAAAAAAAAAAACTCCCATACCTATTGGGGGAAGTACAACAATGTGCAAACACAGCAGCGATATTTGTTAGCTGCTGTGACAGGAGCAGAACAAAAGATGCAACACAACCACCCTAAATAACAATCATTGGGAGTATCATTGCATCAAGTGAATTAAATCAATGATTTTGACTCTGAAATGAAGTTCATTGTTATATTGATTGTATTTGTAATCATGTACCGTTGTATAGTATTGCTTGTTGATTTGGCAATATGAACGTATGTTTTCTCATGCCAATAAAGCCCTTGAAATTGAAGTTGAGAGAGAGACTGTTTAATTGCAGAGAGAGAAGGTGGAAGAGAAGAGTAGATTGGAGTGAGTGACTGGTTTAGTTGATGTACTGTGATATTTTGTAATCTACTGTGATGTTTTTTTTTAACTTCAAAACCCAAAGTAAAATACATAAACAAATTCAGTCGTAGTTCGTCTCCTCTGCCACTAGGTGTTGGTGTTACATAACATATAGTATTATATACAAATAATTCAACAAGTTTTAGATTTTGTGTTGGGCTTGGCATTGGGTTAATAGCAGTTATAGTAGTGGCAGCAGTTGCAGTGGTAGTAACAGGCAGCACAGCAGCAGTATAAGTAGCACAGCAATAGTACTAGAATTAGCCTACTAGTAGAACTTGAAGTAATAGCAGCCACAGTAAACTCTCTTACCCGCGTACCGCCGGGCGAGTTCAGCGACGTCCTGTCCGTTGAACAGGTAGGACTTGTTGTCCAGCCAGTAGCGCACCGGCCAGACCAGCAGCGCGGCCAGCAGCAGCACTTTGAAAAACACTGAGGCGATCTTCTTCAAGCACATGGTTTCCCTCCTTTCCTTCCACAGGACGGATTCACCGAGCACAGCTTTCCTACAGGGTTCTTCCCACCACGGAAGTGTCAGGGATCATAGAACTCCACTTGTCTCGCGAGCCAGACTGTCGCCTCCCAGTGTTCATAAACGCCCCAGAAGGAAGGGATTGAGATAGATTGTGGGATAGTTGTGCTCAGAGGCCTTGGAGTATAGACAGAGTTACGCAAACTCCGTTCACTTCATGGGACATGTCACCAGTCCAAGAATGGTGGCTCTTCCACGTAGACTTCTATTCTCTTCTAAGTCCTGGAGCTGGACCAGAAGTAGGCAGAAAAGCAACAGCCCAGATTTAACGAGCTTAAGTCCCTTTATAACGACATCAATATTACAGAGACGTTAGTTTTACTTTTTACTATAGTTGTCGTGTTGCACACATGCCTACAATTATTATTAAAAAAATATTTCCACCGCCCTGGTTGAAAACAATGTATTTTCCACTCCAGTTTGTCCCTATTTAGACTACATGGACAGCGCTCAGGCACTTCCCGACCCCTTTCCGACCCCTCAATGTCGCAACACTGACACTAGATGAATGAATGAAACGAAACATTATTCAAGGTGGCACCCCCATAGGTACTTTTATTTTAACTGGCTTTTGTTTCGGGAGGGACATAGATAGAGGACGCACCACAGGGAAGTCTTAAAGAGACAGTCAGAAAAGCTATTACTCTATGGAAAAGCTCGACCATGTTTCTATTTAGTAGTTGTAGTTAGTAATAGTGTTGTGTATTAACCTGTACTTCTGATAACGACATCTTTCAGCTTTGGAGTAACGATCATCATGAGTAAGGAAGGAACTACGTTTGATCCAAAGGGTATGTATGAAAGTTACTGTTACTACTACTTTACAACAACAACAACAACAACAACAACAACAATAACACCACCACCACTTGACTACTACTATTATAGTTATGTTCTAGCTCAATTTTCATTAGTATTATTTCACAATAATTTATATTCATAAGCGTGGGCATGCAATGTTACATTTTACATAAATGTCCAACAATTTTCTAAAGCATATTAAGCTTGTTATGTATAATTTAATTGTTTGGCGTCAGGTAGCCAATTTGACATGATGTGCTCACAATGTTGAGTGCACTGGAGCTGTATTCTTTATTCTCATTGAGAAGTTAAGTATTAGCAGCATAATAACTGTAGTAACTAAGTAGTAATGCTTGTATTAGTGAAGCAATCACATCTCACACTTCCTGTGTTCAGAATGTGCGTGTGTGTTCAGCTCACGTGAGTTCACTCACATGCATGGCAGTAAACATCTCATGATGGACACATCCTGCTGATCCAGGCATTTTAATGAAGATACCAGTGGTGCAGAGTAACTAAGTAAATGTAATTTAGTACAATACTTTACTATATTTTATGTACTTTTAATTTACTTGAGTATTTTAATAATAATAAATCTTTACTGTCCACCAGGGTGGAAATTCATCTTTGGCTCACGAGATTTGGCCCACCGCTGATTTTTCAAACAGTCCTATACTTTATGACCCCCTTTTTTTCCTTACCGAACTACAGTTACATGCATGGCAGCTATATCTACTGTACTTGGTAGATTTAGATTTGTATTACAAAACATACATCACATACATCAATCACTGTAAGACCCAGTTTATATAACCGATCTACAAGCTCAACAACTGCAAACTGACTGTAAAAAGGGTTGGGTGGGGGGTGCTAAAGTTGTGTAGTGCAGTTGAAGGTGTAGAGTAATTTGAAAAGTGAAAAAATAATCATGTTTTCACATTGTAAGCTTGTATAACAATCTTGTCAACAAGCTTTTCAGCTTGTTATACAAATAACAGATACTATACCATTAACTTAGCCAAACAGATAAGATTAAGGTGGTCTTAACCCCTGGAAGTTACAAGATTAGGTAGGTTAACCCAGTAATAAAAAATCACGTGTCCTACAAATCACATCCTACTGTCAACATCATTTTTCACTATATTTCTTTTCTTTGAGAATTTCGAGGCCCAAATTAGATAGTCAGTGTGTGTAGTAGTAGCAGTAATAGTAACAGTCGCTGTACAAGCATTACTAACACATAATCCTCTACACTTCCAGAACACCAACATTTGCGCTTCAACCCCCTGAAGGGTTCCTGGGTTTTGGTGTCGGCCCACCGGGTTAAAAGGCCCTGGGCCGGGCAGGTGGAGGATTCCCCTGTGGAGAGTGTACCCCGTCACGATCCCCAAAACCCCCTCTGTCCTGGAAACACCCGTGCAAACGGAGAGGTGCTGATGCTGCTACACACAGTCATACTACAGTAGTACTGGTCCTGTCACGATTATTAAATAATCTCCCGATTGCTTATCAATCAATCACAGTTATCATTTATATAATCTCTCTTCCTCTCTCCCTCTCTCTCCAGGTAAATCCCCAATATGAAAGCACCTTTGTTTTTGACAATGACTTCCCTGCTTTGCAGACAGATGCCCCAAGTCCAGGTGATATACAGTAATAGTAATAGTAGTTGTACTGTTGAAGTAGTAAGATAAAATAAGGTTAAGAGTGGTAAGCAATAGCAGTAAGAGTGAGACATGGCCAACGGGTAAAGTTAGTATTTTATGCTCTGTCACACAACAGTAACAGACCTACAAGCTACACAACACGTTGCATCAGGTTTTAAAACCAATAACAATACAAGATTTTAAAAAGTAGTTAGTTAATTCATCACCATGTGCAGACTGTGTACATGTATGTGTGTGATCTTCAGGTCCAAGTGATCACCCGCTTTTCCAGTCCAAGACTGCACGGGGAGTCTGGTAAGTGCTACTGACTAAATATCAAATAATTAGTGTCATCAGATAATTGTTGGAAATGCATCCATGTATTGATCGAAGTGTGTGTGTGTGTGTGTGTGTGTGTGTGTGTGTGTGTGCGTGTGTGTGTGCGTGTGTGTGTGCGTGTGCGTGTGCGCGTGCGTGCGTGCGTGCGTGCGTCAGTAAGGTCATGTGTTTCCACCCATGGTCAGACATGCCCCTCCCCCTGATGAAACACCAGGAAATCATCAAGGTGATAGACAAGTGGGCGGAGCTTGTGTCTGAGCTAGGCTCTACCTATCCCTGGGTGCAGGTACACACACACACACACACGTAATAATGTTATACATGGTAAAAAATAAAAGTAATGTGAAAATGAAGAATTACATAAAGCACAGGAAATATAAACAGTTGCAAAGCCGCTGTTAATTAAAGATGTCCGCCTAGTTTGGTGGTGATAAACTTCCATTCGCTTATTGCCAAAATGTGCGAGGCCTCTTCGCATATTCGATGACTGGATTATTTAAATATGTAAACCGCCATAGAGCAATCTGACGGATTTAAGATCTAGACTCGTAGAGCCTTTTTTTTATTCTGACATCATCGCTCTATGACTAGTCTTAAGTGCATATGCGTTGTTTTGCTTATGGTGGGATCAGGTGGAATGAACGTTTATAGCTCAAAGTAACAATGTAAACCTTGTTTACGGTAATAATACAACTGGCTGCGCTGTGCAAATCTATTAGCCTAGACGATGATGAGACAATTGAACTACTATGTTTTATTCTCCCACAGTTTAACGATGAGCTGTAATAATGTGGAATACAAACTTAATTGAAGCACATGGGTTCTGTTCTGTTTGTTTCAGATCTTTGAGAACAAGGGAGACATGATGGGCTGCTCAAACCCTCACCCTCACTGCCAGGTCTATACACATCATCTACTGTATGTATAATCTATCCATCATCTATCTGATGTCAAATCATATGGAGTTGACATGCCTCTCAGGATAGTGGTTAGCACCTTAGGGTATTGAACCAAAATATGCGGCCCCTAGAGTCTACAGTAGTATTTCTTTCTTTCCGATGAACTGCTCTCTGGTGTTTTTTTTGTGTGTTTGCTTGTTTTATTATATCATCTCCCTGTGCTGTCATACTGTAGGTGTGGGCTAGTGACTTCCTGCCCAATGAGGCTTTGACCTCTGACCGCTGTCAGAGAGAGTACTTTGAGAAGCACGGAGAGCCGTTACTGCTGCAGTATGCCAAGCAGGAGGAGGAGAGAAAGGTACTGCAGCTGCTTCTACCACTACTAGTACTTCTGGTACTACTACTGGTACTACTAAGACTACTAATGCTGTTACTTACTACTACTACAATAATGACTGCTGGAACTAATACTTCTATTGTTGCTGCAGTTATATTACTGTTTCTACAAGTACCATTGCTGTTACTACTACTACAACAATTATTGCTGGTACTACCGTACTACTTTTGTTACTATTAGCTAAAAGACAACTTATCAACCTATCTTCGTATAATTGGTCCTCACTTGTTCAGAATAAAATAGCACTTTCTTTTCCAACCCAGTCTCTCTCACAGGAGGGCCGTGGTTCCGTGCAGTCACCCATTGTCCAGTGACATCATTGATGGGAAAGTCAAGCTAATAGAAACGGCTTGGATTTCTGACTTCTATTCCTGAAAAGTTTAAATACAATCTCATAATGGAAGCCATCATTCTTGCGATATAAAAATCTACTTAATGATGGCACTGTAAGATGGGTTTTTGAGAGACACAGACCAAGTGTTGGATATGTTCATATTGACTGACTCATACTGCATCTACCACTACTTTCTGTCTCCTCAGGAAAGGATAGTGGTCCTCTCCTCTGATTGGCTGGCCGTGGTCCCCTATTGGGCGACTTGGCCATACCAGACGTTGCTGTTGCCACGGCGGCGTCACGTGTTGCGGCTTAATGACCTCACAGCTGCCGAGAGAGAGGGTGGGTGCCATGTGTGTGTGTTAGCCTACTCAATGACATTGTGTACTTTTACAATGTGGGTTCTGTTATGGTGTGTTTGCATAGGCAGATGCAAAAATAGTCTACTTTTCATTGCCAACATGGAAGCCAGTGACGTGATGCTACAAAGCAAATCTGTCACTTGTAGCCACTGCAAAACTAAGCTACAATGCTACGGTGCTGTGGCCTTTTGCAACTTAAATGGAATATATTTTGTGTGAATGCAAATTAAATTGTTCATGTCTCGTGTTTTTTGGTACTTGGTTGTGATTTTTTTTATGGCACCCAGTTTTAATTTCGGAGCATATGAGTTATTTCTGTTTTTGCTGGGTACTTTATGTTCTTTTGCATACTTTACTTTTGCATACCTTATCTATCTATAGATCTTGCTGACATCATGAAGAGACTGCTGACCAAATATGACAACCTGTTTGAGACCAACTTCCCTTACTCTATGGGTTGGCATGGTACAGTAACTAAGAAAGATTACACAAATATCTACTGTACAGAGTGATGGATGACTAACAAAACAAAAACACAAAACAAAACATTGGAAAGTGAAAATTAACTGCATACACACTTTACTTTAACATACCTTTCAGTCAAAACACACTTCCTCTCGATCCATTGTTTATCCATCTAATTAGGGGCACCCACTGGTGAGCGTTTGAGAATGGACAACTCCCACTGGTTGCTGCATGCCCACTACTACCCCCCTCTGCTGAGGTCTGCGACTGTCCGGAAGCACATGGTTGGCTATGAGATGCTTGCCATGGAACAGAGGGATCTGACACCAGAACAGGTACAGGAATACAGTATTTGTTGATGTGTTTTGTGCAACATTCGTGTCTGAACGTTTCATGTGATGAAACTGTCTTAAGGCATTCCTGATATATCACATTCCCTAGAACAGGATGAATTGAGTTCACATTGGTAAGAGAGATATAATCTGATTCTATTAGAAATGGTGTCAGAAATAGCATATTACTTATTTAGATACTATATATTAATATTTTCAGGCAGCGGAGAGGCTGAGAGGCCTGCCTGATGTACACTACAGGAACAGGAGAATGGAGAAGAGGACGATGGAGGGATGAAGGGGGTAACTGGGATGTTTTCAATGAAACAATACCATAAATACCTTAAGTTTAACATTTGTATTTGGTTATTTCACTGAAATAATGCTTTTTTGGGAATCGGGACAAAGATACTGCTACTATGAAACAGACATGACTTCTACACTGCTGCAAACACTCTTGTGCAGATTGGCTGATGGACTTAGTGGGAGGAACTCTGGTTTAAGGATGTAGAATACAGTTAAATTCATACATGGAGACAATTCTCTTTTTTTCATATACTGCACATGCTTTATTTTATCATAATTTTAAAATCATACATTGTTGAAGATATTTATGTCAAAAAATGAATACAAACTGAAACAAAAGACTGAGGGATAAACTGGGCTGCTGATTGTTTTATGATCAAACATGCTCTGTAAATGGCAGTCTCCATATGTTGAACTGACCTCATCAAACCCTGTACACCCAATACACACTATATACTTTATGTATCTTATCACAAGCCGTGTTGGACTGACTGACTGTTGTTTCAGTCACTTCTCTCCCCCATGGTGTCTACCGGTTGTACCAGTTAATAAAGGTTTGGTGGATGTTTTGTAAGTCAAAGTTATATTATCAAGAGATCTGTAACTGGATAAGTCATCTGGATATGGGATTACATAGCAATACATCCGCAGCAACCAGTAAAACCCCAAATCTATTCCAAAACTACAGTAATTATCAGTATAAAGATGTTCCATCTGGCGACAATGTGATCACATTTCATAGCTTAGAAGTATTGTTATTATTGTATTGTATTAGCATAAATGCAGCTGTCAGGCTCACTGCTCTTCGATGTCAGATTTGAAGTGCTCTTGGTCTCTTGTGCTCTCTGTCTCTGCTTTCTAACATTACCACAGACCCACAGGAACATAAAGAAACCTGGAGGAAAAGACATTAAGACATTAACATTAAGAACTTATCTTGAACATGAACTTGATTTGATTTGAAACACAATGGTAAAGCACTCACAGACACACAGACATACTGTACGTAACAAGTCTTAATAAGAGGGGCAACCTAGCAACATTTGACATCTATACCAACAGCAGACCTTGCAGCGAGTTGAGGATGCAGAACATGTAGAGGAGAGGGTAGTTGGTGTATCCTGAACTCAGGAAGGCCAGGCCCCATGTGGTCCCCAGAAGGCAGGTGAGCCCCATGACAGTGAGGATATCTTTGCAGGACAGAGGGAGCTTCCTCGAGGCTCCAACCTTGTGGGACTTCATCCTGCAAATCCTGGAGGATACGGCTAACAGCACACCAAAGTTGATGATGTAGACGAGGCTGATGTAGGTCAAGTTCATTCCATAGAAGAACATGTTGTCTGTAATCCAGCAGCTGTGGGCATCATGTTAGGTTGTTAGACCTATTGGTGATTAACTCTGTTCATTTTGACATTTTGTTTGGTTTTAAGACATAGTCTTATGAGGTTTTAGTCACATTTTAGTATCTGAAATGTTTACTTTTAGTCTAGTATAAGCCCACTAAATATGATACGATTTTAGCTGACTGAATTTACAGTTAGTTTTGGCGTCAAAAAATGTAAACTTGCTTTCATGGTGAAAACACCCGATCTACAAAGCTCAGAACTTTGCAATGTGTCATGGGTCTTACGACCTTGTCAATACAATACCCAAGTGCGACCAAACATAAAATTACTTAATGGATCTCTTCTCCACTCGCCCCTGCCTAACACACAGCCTATATCACAATGCTGATATGGGTTGTGAAATGTGAATCATAGGTGTTTTCGTAGACATAATTAACACTGGTGACTTTATATTATATACAGTATATACTGTACATTTCAATACAAATATTGAAAAGTGCTTTTGCCCCCGTTTCCATAATAGTTTCCATCTATGTTTGAGACTGCTTTGGAGATATCTTGTCTGATCCTGTGAAATAACCGTCCACAACTTACATGGCATTCGTTTTGTTTCCTTCAGCCAGGGTCATTAGTGTGAGGCCATAAAACTGTTTGATGTCCTTCACTCCAAAGGCGATTCCCACAATCGCAGCAGGAATTCCTACATGCATGTGTGTGCGCGCGCACACACACACACACACACACACACACACACACACACACACACACACACACACACACACACACACACACACACACACACACAAAGACCTTGTTTTGGACTGTATAACTGTGTATTAATCAATTAATATACAGTTATACAGTGAGGGAGTCCTGTGGCAGTTTCGGCTGGTTTCCAGGCCAGCCGATACAAGGGAGTGTTGGGTGGGAGCAGTAGGACCAAGGCCCTACAACATCCTTCCAGGGGTGGGGTTGGGGACTAAATTGGGTCAGATTATATCAGTGAGATTATGTCGGTGTGCAAGTTCAACTCACCCCATCCAGCAATTGACATCTTGGCCATGTAGTGCTTGTAGTCTGTATTGAATACCCTGATCATCATCAGGTAGAGGTGAAAGGCCTCTATGGCCATCCACGTGAAACTGCACAGCAGGGAGTAGTGTATGACGACTGCGATAAACACACACAGCCAGTCGGTGTTCAATGTGGCCCCCCACTCGCTCATCATGAAGGAGGCATTGAGCAGGAATAAGGCCCCAGTCAGGGACATATGGATGGACATGGAATGGTCCTTTGTGGTCCTGGAGACAAACAGACAGGTCAAGGTTGGAGGTTATGTGCACATGTTTTTGTGGTCACAAAGAAGAACTAAACAAATCTCACATAGTTTGAAGCAAGTGGGGCCTTTGATACGTTTATCTCATTTCAATAGACTTAACACCAGTGCCACTTCTATCAGTGTGCATCGTGTGTGTGTGTGTGTTTGTTTTGTGTATGTGATTGTAAGTGCCATGTGTCTTTCTGTGTGTAGGTTACTGTTGCAAGTACATACAAGTGTTCATGCCCATAGAGGCATACAGGGCACACAGAGTCACACGTAGAAGTGGCTGAACCACTTATTTTTTCCCGCATTTCAAGTATAGAAAGATATACTGATGTACTGTGATCTCACATGCGCACTCATAGTCATACACAATATGCATGATGCGGGAACACACTCATACACACTTACCCACTGATGAGATAAGTAACGATGGATAAGACCGTGAAGAAGGCGGACAGGGCACAGCCTATGTAACTGATATATGACAAGATCTCCCAATGTATTTCGGCTATAGGGTCTCTTATCTGTAGGATAGAGGGAATTGTGCAAATAGATCACTACTGTTATCTCACTGTATATCTGTGAGGTATTGTGCAGTGGTGCTACAGTAACTACCTGAACAAGAACAAATCAATAGAAAATGTGACCTTACCAACAGGACAGCAAATGGTGTGGTGTGATTACAGTTGCACTCAATCTCAGTGTGGTTGTCATAGATTGTTCTAACGGTCTCACATCCATCGGTTTTCCAGCGCCAGTCAACTATATGCAAGATAATACATATGATAAAGACAGGTGTTTCGGACCAACAGTTACCACGTGAACCGACACATGCCTTGGTGTGGTGACCACCACCAATGTGGTGACCAATTATGACCAAACATACTTTAAATGTATCATGCATTCGTACCAATTACAGTATAGATCTGCACCTATTTGAAAAAGTATATTCCAGGTACAAAATGAAAACATGCTAAGCCGCAAATGTAATGAACACTTTAATAATAAACAACTTTAATAATTAAAAACAAGCAATAGATGAAGAATCAGAACAAACATACACCCACCATGTTCATCAAAGAAATGACAGAGCAGCCTTGAATCATTCTGTTGAAAGAAACAATGCAGATGTCATTTGCTTTTATTTCAATGTCTTAGTGTCAAAACAATACTTACTGTGCTATAATATACGATCGTAGTAATACTAATACTGCTGAAATGTCATTCTTTGAGCTACGCTGTGCTATTGTTCTCTCAGCACTCTACTCATGACTATTACTCTGCTTATTCCAATCTCGCACTTATAAGTCACTCTGGATAGGAGTGTAGTAATTAGTGCTAATAACTGTGATTGTTAAAGAAACTCCCTGAGTTTATTTAACCAAATCAGTAAAAACAAAGGGATGCAGCGATGAAAAGTTACCAACATACAAACATATTATAATGGTGCATAGCAACCATACAGAAAACCGCAGAAACAACATACTAGATACTAATTATATTTTTGACACTTTATTTATACAGTTTACGTTATTATAGTTTAGCACCTTCAGCTTATAATTAGGTTGTTACAGTTAGCAAGCACATTTCATCTGTAGTACTACTTTTACTTGCTGCTCTATTGTTTGTCCTATTGTCTATAGACCTGCGCAGTGACGTCACCGCCCCTGTTCCGGAAATGGATTCTCCATTCATTTTCCTCATAGACTTTTCGAAAATGGTTAATAAAAACAGGATTGCACCGCAGACAAAACCAACTCGGGTTGTGACAAATCATGACAACAAACTCAATAATATCATATAATATCTAATTAGCAAGAAATAGAAACCGGCAGGATACAACACTTTTTGTTTCGGTTTTCATCTTAGAAATTATTTGATTGTCCCAAAAGATTGTGTGTGTCATCATGATTTGTCACGACCTGAGTTGGTTTTGTCCACAGTGTCTTTATATGAATCGTTTTCGAAAAGTCTATGAGAAAAATGAATGGGGAATCGACTTCTGGAACAGGGGCGGTGATGTCACTGTGCAGGTCTATCGTCTTGTGGCACTGTGGAAGAGTGGGAAACGTTATTTCATCCCTGTATATGCCAACATACGGATTGCATTTCTAGTTATTATTACAGAATGTTCAGTTCTTCACGATATGCACACATTTGCAAACACACTTACACTCAAGCTTGTGTGACCAGTGATGTTGAAGATCATCTGAACTGAGGTGTTTAGGTCCGAAAATGTTTTCTCCCCCTTTTCCTCTATCCTGATAACCATGGATTTGATGTCCTCCTTTCCAAACTGTGTGGAGACAGTTCCCACAGAGTCAATGTAGAAAGTTTCTTTTGATTGCATTGTATTATTTTCACATAAACTGTCCCACATAAGTTCGGAAACATAACTTTGGGAATTATGTTCTCCACCTAAATAATACCAACTGGTATTGTATCTTATATGGTTTTAATCATTGTTTAGTCACCTTTACAACAAGGTATGGTGTGTAGAGATCGGACATTCCTGGAATGCATAACACTGCTAAACGTGCAGGTTGCACCCTCAAAGAAAAAGGCAAATTAATAGGGTAGTACTTATTTTGTATCTTATTGGATCTTTGTCGGTTCTCTGTTCTATTTGTAAAGTGTCTTGAGACAACTTGATTTGACACTTTAATGAAATTGAATTGAATATAGACACACAGACATTTACATTGCCAAAGCAAAAAGCACAATCCAATATAACAATCAATATAAAAAAGTATGTTTAAAAGTCAGAATCTTTAATGAATCAATTTCTATGTACCAAGTTCACCTGATGCAAGAATACACACTGATGATTAGTCTTTAGGGTGGTCGTGTTCTGTTTTATATCTTCAGCAGCTCACAAATCGTGCTGCTATGTTTGAACATTGTTGTACATCGCCCAGCAGATATGGGAGTTTTTCGTCATTAGTCATGTTTTCGAAATCTCTGTGGCTAATCCATGTGCTGTTTGGGAAAAATAGCTGACATAGCGCTAATGTGAGTTTAATGGTGGTGGTGCATGGTTACAGAAGGATATACGGTACCTGAAACTGTCTGTGCTGCAAATAGGTGACGAGACCAACAGTCGTGTCTTCTGGTGGGAGATCACTCAGGGCATCCACAGGAAGCCAAATCTCTGGGATGCATGATTGATTATGAGGCAGCAGCTGGGAGATAGACAGAGAGAAGCAAGCTGTATGGTGATATCTCTGTTTCAGTGCAGGTTATAATGACACTCATGTGTCACCCTTTTCCTCCAGTAATTTACAGCTGAATTGTTATGCTCCTGTGCTAAACATGCATTAATCTAACTATTAATTTAGTACAATAGTAGATCTATACCATTAACAACCAACTGATCCTGCAATATATGAGAAATTAAGCTCATTCGCACATACAGTATGTATTATTACTTTTAGGGTGACCTTGGTAAAATAATAAATATGTTCAGAGCAGTGCTCTAGCCATTTATTTGGCTAGTCTCTGCTCAAGGGTCCATACAGGTATGCTATTATTCCTTCTAATACAAGTTGTCCACATTGAACTTGAGCCTCATCCTCATGACAGTTTTAGTACCGGAGGCATATCGACCCGAATCCTGTCATTGCTTCCTGCAGCAGTGAGGTTATCCTGGCTGATGTTGACCACATGCAAAGCCAACTCCTTCAGGAAGTAATATTGCAGGCCTCCAGACTCAACCTTGGTCCGATTCATGATATTATGAATAATCTTTCTCTCCACCCTGCATGGTACAGCAGAGTAAAGGGGGTGGAAAGGACAGAGATGGGAAGTATTAAGGAATTGTAATAACAATAGCGGACATAATCACGTAACAGAATTAATTATAGAATAGGACAACATAAATAGATTAAAGTAGCAGTCACATGCAATATAGTTAGCAGTCGTGTAGTTTTCAGAAAATGTAGGAGGAAGAGCAGTATTGTATAGCATGAGAATAGACAAAGGGACAGAGCACTGTCAATTATTACCTAATAAACGCTTTCTTTATTTCAGGGAACTTATGGAACCATTCTCTGCACATACTTCTGAGGTAGAAGAGTCTGTAAAGTCCCTTCTCTGAAACATTTGGTGTATTTGTTTCCTTGATCATTGATAATATGTTCTCTCTACTGCATACAGCCACTGTACAATTGATAACTGAGAAGAGAAAACAGTGTGAGATGACAGTTAGAATGATATTCTGCCTCACAGTATCACTCATTTAAGAACATACTATAGACGGAATCCTACGTTAGAATTGGATAATGGGAGGACTCATCTCGTTGCAAAAGCAACATCATACTGACTTCCCTCTCACTCAGGCCAGCCGGAACATTTTCCTCTACCATCCCAGTGTAATAGGCCTAATGCATTCTATATTGCTGCACTTCGTAGCCATGTTTCAAAAAGGTTAAAATAAAGTATTCAAATAATCTGCTATAATATAATGTAATACAGTAATTTGCTACATATCTCTCCCCTTCTCTCTCTCCCTCTTCACCTGAAACTACCAAAGGCAAAAATCCTAAAACAAATCCCACTACATATTATGGAGTTACTTGTGTTGGAGAGGTCCTCTATGATGAATGGTAATGGTTTGGTAGGGGATTCGACATTGGACACTTGAACCTTTGCACACAAGGATGAATTTCCGGTGAAAAATTGTGACGTTGCCTGTGCTGTTGCGTTTGTGCAAAAGATCCAGCAGGATAGCCCGACCATGCTGCATTTGGTGTGACTGACTTCAAGGCCATAAAGATCTCCTTGCATTCCGGTCATGTTCAAGTTCCCATTGGTAATGTTAAAACAAACTAGATGTGGGACAAAAGTAATTTAGGAGTAAGCACACAATATCATGTTCTACTTCATAGCCTACTAAAAGGATACTATTTTTTAAACAAAATATCAAAAAACATGGACAATGGGTAATGTAACTAAATGTTATATAACCGAGACTGTAGTATATGCTACATCTCCAAATACTCCGACAATACTCTGACAACTTGAAGTAAAAGTTATGTGTTTGTCTTCTTCATAGATTGTAGGCTAGACAGAGTAGGCTACTATTGGTAGAAATTCAATAATAGACTGTAGTCAAATAAAGTCAACATTACTGTCCTATCTTCTCTAAATAGACATATTCCTCTTAATTCAACAACATGTTTCACATAAGTGCCCCACCCCCCTAAATTAGATATTTTTTAAAGGTGACATTAATTCTACAGAAACCGTTGACATACCTTGGTTGGTCACTGATCCTGGTAACAGGAATAACAGCAGTAAGACTAACATTACTTCCTCTGAATAAGGAACTGGCAGAACAAATATAAAAGGTTAACAATGTTATGATAGATATATTAATTCAGTCAGCAAACATGTATGTTTAATAGCAATTCCAAATATGTTTGCTGTAAATTATCTACTTATGGCATATGGCTAAGATTAAACTCATTTTTCATTTGTTTGAAAACTGTGGATCTTGCTGATGGCTTGTATTTAAATGTTGGCATTTAACCTTTTGACCAATATCACACATTGCCAATATTACCTATGATTCAGAACAACAACAACATCCACACAAAGGTTCTATGATCTTCTTTTTTTATGCAATGTCATCTTATTTTTTACATATATTAGTTTAGGATATGTAAATCGAAAGCACTTGTTCACAATGTAAACACGGCAGTCTTCGCCGTGTCAGTCCTCACATGGAGTTGTATTAGAAATGGTCACTGCCTAGGCTAATTGATATTAATTATATAGCAACTGTGGAGAAATTTTGCCACAGCAACACTGAATCATATAGCACTAGCTCACTAACCCCACAACCATCTCAGGCTCTCACATACCGTACATGCAGATCTGATGTAGTGATGATTACGTACCAGTCCTTACTCCAGTCCGTTTTAGTACTAGACCTGAAATGATGTCTATGATGTCTATGCCCAGGTATAAGCATGCGTGCCAAACTCCATTTGCATGCTGTCACCTTCCACACACACACACACACACACACACACACACACACACACACACACACACACACACACACACACACACACACACACACACACACACACACACACACACACACACACACACACACACACACACACACACTTTCATTTGCATGTTGATCTTGTTATTTGTTGTTCTCAAACAGCTAGGGACTCACATATGGAAAAATAATCATAATGTATATGCAAACTCTTGAAAGTTAATATAAGATCCATAGTATTTTTTGTAAAGTGAAACATATATAAAATATATAATTTTGTGATTTATATACAACATAAAACATATATACATACTGATAGAAATATTTAATATTTTTGAAGGTTATTGTGAATGATTTTACATTTGTCATCCATGGATTGTAACTGGGTCGTGCTACAACCTTAGATCTGCTACGTTGAGAAACGTGCCATCTGTACATCACTATGACATTATATGTTTTCAGAACGTTCTAGCTGTTTGTGATGGTAACCTGGTTATCAATAATACTGTGCGATCATTGTATTCTGTTGTGTCGCCAATGTTGATATCTGTGTTTCAGGAGACAACTAGACTAGGCCACTCTGATCTTTGAACCAGTTTCAGTATACTGTAATCTTACATTGTTTTTGTTATATCTACCCATGTGAAACTGTAACGCATCCCATGTTTGATTACAATGCTTTATATACTTGATCATTTTTATCAAACGTTGGGAGAGCCTTCGTTCATGGTGCTTGTCTGTATACTAGTGGCTTCCAATTAAATTATGCCCTTCCCCGGAATACCGACTCCATTATTCAACAGAAACATGACTCGTTGAATGGTAAATGCTTTCTTTGTTTGGTCCATTTGGTTATTAGGTGTTTGTTTGTACATGAGTGCATTCACTCATTTCATTTTTCTCTGAGTACATTTTTACTCTGAGAACCTGGGTTACCATGTAGCCTTCTGTTCTGTTCAATTGCAATTGAATATTCCTAAACAATCCTATTATGCTCTTAAAGCTCCGAGTTTTCTGGCTGTTAGTCAGTCGGATGGTCCTAAATTTGCTCTTCACATACGTATGTTGAGCTATCACCCAAAAATGGAGATTTCAAAATATTTTCATTAAATACAAACATACAATTTGGCAAGAATTATATATGACATTCAAAAAATATGAATTATATTATATGAATAATATATAAACACATATATATAAGATATATAGTATTTTTCTTTGGCTTGTATGAAAGGGGCCCACTTTCAAGAGTTTGCATATATATATTAGGGCTGTATACCGAAGCTCGGGATTCGAACCATTCGCTCGCTAAGGTCGCCACGCGAACGAATATTAATGGTGCCGAACCATTCGCATTTATTTATTTATTTAACTTTTCCCCCCATCTAGTAGATCTGCGACATTGAGGGGTCAGAAACTCGCTGTGAAACGCGCTGTTACTGCAGTTAGAAATGCATTGTTTTCACTGAAGGTGTCCCATTCTCAATAGAAGTCTATGTAGGCGATTCGCCATTAGACTGGCTCTAGGAAGTGAACGGAGTTTGCGCAACTCCGTCTGTACTCTACAGAGCTGCACGCTGAGCGGTTGGTCTTACGGTTCACTGACCACCATAGCAGGCTGGTGGGCAGTAGGCTTAAGCCTATACATACAACAGGCCTAATAGACGCGTAGTCGTTCACAGCAAACAAATAATTAAACCAGCCTTTTTGTAAGGTTGGTCTTAGGGTTCACTGACCACCAGAGCAGGCTGGTGGGCAGCAGGCTTAAGCCTATACATACAATAGGCCTAATAGACGCGTAGTCGTTCACAGCAAACAAATAATTAAACCAGCCGATGGACAGCATGTTTTGGCAATCCAAACAGCGTGTTACCCGTGGCTGTGTCGGATCGTCTCATCAGAAAGGAAAGAAAGGACAGCGGTGTCATGACTGATGTATTCACAGATGTCAATCACATCTCAGGGCAGTAGAAAACGTAGCCTATCTACCGATGGCAACATCCACAACATTTTAAGAGTTAGTAGACGCGCGCCGCGGGGGGGGGGGGGGGGGGGGGGGTAGCATGCTGCTTTTTTTTTTAGCGAACGTTCGAAGCTCGCCCTATAATTCCCAGCGAACGTTCGAAGGCCAGAATTAGTCCAACTATACAGCACTAATATATATATATATATATATATATATATATATATTATATATATATATATATATATATATATATATATATATATAATTTATTTATTTATTTATTTATTTATTTATTTATTTATTTATTTATTTATTTATTTATTTATTTTATATGGGCTGTGCCCTAGCAGTGTGTATCAGAATACTCATTTGATTTCTACTCACTCGAGAGCAATGAGGTGCCTTTGTTAGCTCTCAGTGTACATTTGCAGAAGATGAGGTTGTTTAACCTCCAAAGTGGTTCCATATATTGTGATATTTCTGTGTACGCCAATCATTTGTAGCATCCTCACATTTTGAGGGGCACCATGTCCATCTTTGATGGATTGTGTTAACACAAACATTGTCTAACACCAACATTGAATGCCATTGACTATGAATTGCCAGTTCTTAGTGTTTGTGTAAACACGAACTTTGAGTAAACACACAATCAAATCATTGCTATGGGGTACATGCAACAAGCTGGACATAGGAGGGGAGAGAAGGGCTAGTGCCCCTCAAAAAACATGGAAAAATGACTGCATAAGCGAGAGGCACATGGAGAGGCAAAGTAGGTGAGGGAGAAAAAGAACAGATAGAGTGAGAGAAACATGCAAATCTTATTAGTATCATTATGCAAATGTTCAAGCCTCATCTAACAGCTGCGTCAAACAAGGTGATATTTTTCATAGTGTGTGTGCCAGTTATGGTTATGCTTCAATAAAAAGACTGTAATGCACAGTAGCATCACTTTATATAATGTCAATGTTATAAACCTTGTGGTGTGATATTCTTTGAGGTCATAGATGCAATACAAAAGTTGCAAGATGTATGTGGGGTCATCATCCATCTCACACAGTGAGATGGACCATGACAAGATGACTTTGGTATACTCAGTGTCTGTCCACCATCTGCAGTATTTGTTTGTCTTTGTTTAGAGTGTGCACATGACGCAGATGAAAGATGTGGCGGTTAGTGAACAAGGTTCTGTGTTCCACAAATGCACTAAGCAGGCCACACTCTCTGCTTGTCCCCCAGCAGGCCCACACTCTCTGCTTTTCCAAACTGTATTATACCTCTTTGAATGGCCTTGTTCGGATACTGGTCATGCTTTTTCAGGTTTCGCAGCACCATCATCCTGTTACATTGTGAAATGGCATTATCATTACGGATTGAATCCATTAGAATACAGTGAGTACATGAAAGCAAGCGATGATTTCGTGCAACATATTGAGAGAAGGCCTCACTGGGATCTTTGGCACTCCACCAAGGGGCCGGACCCCACTCAGGGCTGGGCTGGCCGGACCCCAGTGAGGTTTGGGAACCACTAAGCCACACCACTGACAATAAAACACTTGATAATGAGAACCAGACATCCTGTCCTCGGCTGTGCATTTCTCAGTTGTCATTTCAAAATGAACGTTCCAAACTTGGGCAGTGACTCTCTGTTGATGCAGAAGACAGAAAGCAATACGTTTGTGAACTAAGAAACGTATTGTTTAGCGCTGGGTTCAATATTCATCACACAAACAATATACTTACTTGCCCCTCCCTTTCATGGAAAAAGGAAGAAAATCTCAAATTTCCTTTCCCTCTCCCACCCACACAAGTCCCCTGCTCTCCCACCCACACAATTCCTCTTTTCTCTGTCTACGCAGTCCTTCCGACTACTTACATGAAAACCTTGGACAGGGTGGGTCTCTTCATGTTTTCTAGCTTTATTTTACAGACACAAACTATTTTCTCCTGCAAGAAAGGTTATCCCAATGCTTGCTTTCCTTAAACTGCATAATTTTATTAGGGATACGCTGTCTGCAAAGAATGCTATTTGGTTGATACATGCTTTCTTGTCTATTCTCAGGAATAAAACTAGTGGCATTTTTTGTTTTTTACAATGGAGACCCCAACAAGAGGGAGCAGAGAGAACCATGAGACAGACCCCAACATGGTTATTGGTAGCAAACCTTTACATCGTTTCATCAGAGGAGAGCCTAGATTTCTCGGGGTAAGACTTTGACTTGTCAAGAAATCAAGTACTAATTCTGTGATGTACTGTGTGCACTATGCACAACGTACACTATTGTTGAGGTGAAAACATGATATTCTATCTCCCAAATAAGAGTTTTGGCGTGTTATTATGTTGACTTCAGTCCCACCACCCTCACCTCTTCATGTCTCTTCCCCAGATTGTTGTCATGATCTGTGGTTTTGCAGAGGTCTTGATGGGGTTTCTGTTGGCGAGAGACCCCTCCGAAAACTCTGCCAGCATCTATGTTCCCTTCTGGCAGGGCACTCTGGTAAAGAACATTTAACAGCTTTGCCTATTGTGAATGTGAGGTTACTGTTTATCGTATAAAATGGGAGGTTCCGTACGTATTTTTAAAGTGATGTATTCTATGAGGCTAACTCTGTGACAAACAGTTCAGTGTTTATTATTCATCTCGTTTACCATGATTCATCATGCAATCTTGCGCCCAACGTGTTGCACAAAAGTGAAAATAATGGATTATATGTAGCGGTTTTATCTCTGCAATTTTAAAATCCAATAGTAAGATAGTTTCCACCAAACAGCCACAACAACAACCACAACTCTAAGCTGTAGCATAATTTCTGTTGAATGTCAGCATGAGTAATGTCAAATAAACTGGTGTGTCTTCTTTCAAGTTTCTAGTCTGTGGAAATCTCTCTCTCTACACGGGAGCTCATCCCTCCAAGAAAATGGTGGGCGAAATACTTCTGTTTTTATACTGTATGTAAATTGTAATTATGTGACCCTTGTGCTTTGTCACTTTATAATTATAGCATCTGAAAACTAAATGCATTATTTTGTTCATATCTTGGCCAGGTCACGGTGTGCTTCGCCATGTATCTGGTTTCACTATTGGGAATCATTGTCTCTCTGAGCAACAGGATTTACTACATGTCGGAGTTTGGCCACTTATTCCGTTATTCGTTTCAAGAGCATGAGTGGACCATCTTCAGGATTGTGAGATATTTGATTAATTTGATTTGTACAACAGTTATATAGTATATAATGCATTGTAGTGTGGTGTGTGTTATGAATAACAATAGTGAATGAACATAATACAGTGCTTCTCAAAGTGAGGTCCCAGGGGGTTGGGGGCAGAGGCCAATTAGTCCTCAGCTAAACTAGTTAATATACAAAGTAGTGTCACGACCAGTTTGACTATTTTAACCCTACTTTGAGCGCCTATTCAAAAATTGCCAAGCTACAAACTTGTGAACTTGTAGCTTGGCTATATTACTGTATATATTTGTTTGTTTGTAAAGAAAAATAACAGTTTTGGTTCATTTTCATAGGGCCAGAGGCCGAATCCATATGAACAGGGGGTCCTTGACATGCAAAGATTTGAGAATCACTGACATTATATATTTCTGTGGGTTGCAACCATTTAACTCCAAAAATGTTTAATTTTTTCAGGAAATGGAAAAATCTATTTTTCAGGAAATTAAATGAATCTTATCCATTTTGAAAACAAACCATTATACTGCCTCATCTAAGCTGATGGTGTGACTTCAAATATTACCAATTTGAGAAGATGGTGATTCAGCTTCTTTAACAGACTGCTACATGCAGGCAGTGGAGTAGTTGTCTGCTGTCAGTGAGTGAAGTGTGTTCAATGGCTCTTGATTTATGCAAAAAGCAAAATCGAAAACCTAAAAATGGACTTAGGTGGTTTCCTTGACCTGACAGCTACGATAGTGAATAATGCAGTGTTTTAGTAATTCTCTATTGATAAAGAACAACAACAATGAAGGTCTCTCCCTCTCTTTCAGCGACAACTCATGAGCATTGAGGTCATATTGGCCATCTCTTCTTTGTGCGTGTCAGTGCTTCTTATCTTCCTGTCTGTGATGGCACGCTTAGCACTGAAATCCACAAACACTCACACACAGGTAAACTACTACACAAAACCAGTGGGGGACATTATAATTGAGATAAGAACACATGAAACAAAATACACTTGCAAGTAAAAGTATCTGTGTCAATATGTGCAGATTTTAAAAGACATTTGTACAATCGACCGCTGTCCTAAAGGGTTCATGTCCTCCATCATCTCCATGTTGTCTTCAACAGGTGGTCATCCAGCAGGTGCTATCATCACTCAGTGGACCCACATCAACCTGATGAGCTACCTGCAACTCTGTATTATCTCCTTGGTGATTATTATGCTATTAACCGAATAATTTGTATTGTTTTTATATATCACAACAAATCAATGCAGACAGTATGCTTATGCTTTTTATAATCAACTACAAATGAGTAGGATTAAAAAAGCACTTGAATTAAGCCCTATTATACAACGTACTCTGCTGAACAAAGGTACTGATAATTTAATATTTTGCGTATACTTCAATTGGACTTCAAATACCATTTTTTTTTTTAACTATTCGGACCCTCGTTTGGCCCAAATACTGGTCTACACGTGTAGCGCTGCAACGTGTGGTGAAACTAGAAATGCACTCTGCCGAGGAACATCAGTACAGATACTGTTACTGGAATTTGTCTTTCAATTAGTTTAGATCATTCGAATGAACTTGGGCACAAGGATGCAATGGTGGTGGATTGTGCACACAGTGAAGTAAATGTAAATGATTTCAAGGTCAGATGTGTCCAAGCTACTAATCTCCAGCAAAGAAGAGATTATATACTGTACATTGGCTGTACGTGAAACGTGAAAGCATGGCAACAAGGGTAAACAAAAAGGTAAACCAAATAACAAGATTTCAAAAGTGCTCTCAAGACTAGCTTTAGCCATAACGCTTGCACCTTGGTTCTCTGTCACTAAAGACCAAGCTGAAATTTTGATGGTCGGGTGGCTTCTGAGTAGAATACTGAGTTATTGATATATTATTGTTATCGATACATTTAAAATTGTAAATGCAGCTCTGTAACCGCATATCTGACAAACTAAGTAAAAAAAGTGAGTGACTCCCACAACCACAATACAATAGGAAGCGAGAACAACAATCTGGTTCCACTCCAGCCACTTTCAAACCAAACCAAACATGGGCAAATTCTCCTTCAACAGCACTGCCACCCAAGTGTAGCAAACCCTGACTGCCTCCCTAAAAAAGCACATCCATGTCGACCTGTACATATTTTTGTTACTTTTGCCTTTTATTATTATTCAAATGTTCATGTTGTGATTATGAATTGAATGGAAACAAGACAGGACTTTTGTTGGTTGGACTGTACTGATTACATTCCTGTTTGACTGTACCTTGTACTGATTACATTCAGTCAATTGAAATTGAGAAGTTGGCCTACCTACAGCATAAGAGAGTAGGACCAAGTGGGCCAGGCTCTCAATGCTTGTCTGAGGTTTGGCGCCGCTGTGTGGTGAACACTGCTGGTGGAAATGCCATTATATGCTATGACTGCTCCCACTCATTTCATCCCCTCTTTATTTCTTTGTACAAGATCAAGTGTGTGTGTGTGTGTGCAGGGTTTCCCCCAGCGCTTTATTATCAGGGCGGCCGCCCTGAGTGAAGCCCCCCCCCGCCTTGGCTACCCCCCCCCCCCCCCCCCCCCCCCAAAAAAAAAAAAAAAAAAAAAAAAGTAAAAATGTGTCGTTCATACAATGTGCATGTTAATAAAGTTATCTGCACTAAGGCTTCAAACCGAAAGTGCGATTTGAAACCATGTCATTAGCAAATCACAACGGCCGCGATCATTCAGTATTATTCAGTAGTATCAGTATCAACCGGAGCGAGTCTGATCCAGTGTTGACACTTCTGTGCTGCGCGCTGCCCAATCAGTGCGTATGCAGTGCTTCTGTGCACGCACACGGAGCACACGGAGTTGTTTAGCTCCCGAAGCAGTAAAAAGACGCATTGGTCTGGTCAACGCATGCCGTCTGTGTCACACCCGACTCCCGCGGACCCCCGTCATGTCAGCCTAACCAAACGACATCCACGCTGAAATTATTGCGTTTCAACTGGTGTGCAGCTTCATATGCTTAACGTAGTCACCCTCTCCCTGTCTGTTGAATAATTAGCACATAGGCTAGCTTGTAGCTCGTGTGTGCTGCTTCTGAGTGGTGTGTGTGTGTGTGTGTGTGTGTGTGTGTGGTGTGTGTGTGTGTGTGTGTGTGTGTGTGTGTGTGTGTGTGTGTGTGTGTGTGTGTGTGTGTGTGTGTCTTGAAGCGTATTTTGCGAGTATTTTGAGGGTGACCAGATATCCCCGTTTCTGTGGGACAGTCACAGCTAGGGTGACCAGATGTCCTTCTTTGCGTGGGACAGTGTCTCATTTCAAAGACCCTGTCCCACATTGTGACTGACAGACTACAGTGGTCAATTGTCCTAAAAGTCCCCCTTCTGTTTTCTGTTGTAAAGTTTTCTCACTGTCTCTGTTAATGCTAGATGTGTTTTAAGCCTGTTGAAATAACAGGTGAAATACATACTAACATGAATAAATAACAAATTCATGGCTAGGGACTACTTATGGACAAATGATGCATGAGGCATTTTTAATGCCAACTGTAATGTGTTGCTACCCTGCAATTAAATGTCCCTCTCAAGTAATACTTCTGTCCCTCAAATGAACAGTTTTGGTCCACTTAAGTCTGATTGATCAATCTATTGTGAAAGAAAAATATCTACCAGTCTGCCTGTTCTGATAAGAAATGAAATATGGCCTAATAATGACATAACTGCAGTAAATGGCCATTGAATATGTGATGACCGCGAAAATGCAGTCATTCCCTTATTGACTATAAGGGAATTTATAGTCATTTTTTACTGTGGCACTCTGAGTGTCAAGGAAAAAATCATGGCACTTCATGTCAAAAAGGTTGCCTACCCCTGGCCTACGGTATTGTAATTACATCACATGCACGCGCACATGCACGGACGTGCACGTGCACGCGCACGAGCACAGACTCGAAGCCTCACCACCTTGACTAACCAATTTTCTGGGGAAACACTGGTGTGTGTGTGTGTGTGTGTGTGTGTGTGTGTGTGTGTGTGTGTGTGTGTGTGTGTGTGTGTGTGTGTGTGTGTGTGTGTGTGTGTGTGAGTGAGTGAGTGAGTGAGTGAGTGAGTGAGTGAGTGAGTGAGTGAGTGAGTGAGTGAGTGAGTGGGTGGGTGGGTGGGTGGTTGGGTGGGAGGTAGCTCTGGTCCAGAGCTCCACTGCTTCTGAGTCTGACTTTCATTGGAGCTCTGTTGGTCTCCGTGCATTCGGCCATTACTGCACCCGACCAGCCTCTCTTCTCTAGTGGATATATAAAGAACGTTTTACCTACTCACCAAAATAAACACGTTTTGTGTCATTAGAAAGCCTACTTACCTTAGTGGTAGCACTCTGAGCCCCACACCACACGGATAAAACGGACTTTTTGGCCAGAACGCGATCGTTTTTCACTGAAGAAAAAATATTTCCTATGGAACTTTTCTATTGGCAATATCGGTAGAGGGCGCAAATCCTGGTTTTTCCGGTGAAAAACGATCGCGTTCTGGCCAAAAAGTCCAATTTATCCGTGTGGTGGGGGGCTAAGAGTGTTTCCACTAAGGTAAGTAGGCTTTCTAATGACACAAGACGTGTTTATTTTGGTGAGTAGGTAAAACGTTCTTTATATATCCACTAGAGAAGAGAGGCTGGTCGGGTGCAGTAATGGCCGAATGCACGGAGACCAACAGAGCTCCAGTGCAGGTCAGACTCAGAAGCAGTGGAGCTCTGGACCAGAGCTAGGTGGGAGGATGAGTGATTTATTAATTAGTCTTTCTTTTCTCCATGAGGTGTTTACTGGCTGGGCATGCACATGCTGCCATGGACTCCAGGGAGTCTAAAAACAAAATGAATGAATAGAATATGAAATTCTCCATTAAATAAAGTCTATTTGTATGATGCTATCTATAACTCATAACTCTACATACAAGTGTGTGCTTGCAGAATGGCTGGAAATTAGGTAATCAAAAAGGTAAACCAAATAGCAAGATTTCAACCTCAGCAGAACTATTTCTAAACCTAACCATATACTAATAAACCATACATACACACAAAGCAAAATAATATTGACACATAAAGATTATACTGGTATTATCAAGAACAATTATCAAGTTCCTTTTAGACCGACACATGTGTGGCCATCCTTTAATCAAATGTAGTCAGAATAAGCCTAAAGTCACCATGCGTGCTTTAATTAATAAATATGTATGCATTTATTTATTTGTTTGTTTTTTATTATATTAATTATATTTTTCCCGAATATGTGCTTAAGGACATGAGTGTAATTTACTGTAATGCATTTGGCATCACTTTGTACAACATCAATGCCATAAACATTGTGGAATTTAGTTTTAGGTCATGTATTACAAGACCTCAATGTGCTTTATGTGAAATCCACAAGATGGATCACCAATCCTTTCATCAGTAGGCTACACCACCCTGCTGGGGGAAACAGAGTGGATCTGAACACAGAGAAACAAAGACACATTGAGTGAACATGTCTTTGATACTGACAGTGTCGGCCGTTGATCTGTTTGATTTTGGTTAGAGTGTGCACATATGAGTCATAGAGGAAACTAAATGGTAATGTTTAATGAACAAAGGCTCTTCCTTGTCTGTGTTTTAACCACCAGGCCACACTGGTTTCTGCATTTCCATGTAGGCCGACAAGCTGCATCACTCCACATTGAATGGCCTTATGCAGAAACTGGTCATGCATTTTCAGGTTTTCCAACACAGATCCCAGCACAATCAATCATCCCATCACAGGTAACATATAGTCTGTAGTAAAACTGTATTGTGAAACAGCAATGCCCGAAAATGAATCAACCTGACAGGAATCTAATACTCACTGGGAATGAAATCACTAGTAGGACTCACTACCTCTCTGAACTCATCCAACGCCATGCTCCCAGTCGTCCCCTCTGGTCAAGCACTGCCAGGTAGCCAACTGTGGCTCTCTCAGTGGCCGCCTCGCCTCATTGTAGAACTCAATCTCAGCAAACTTCAGAGCTGCGGCCACCTCTGAGACTGCCGCTCAAAAGCACGCTCAAAAAACAGGAAAGGAAGACCCGGCCCTGAAAAAGTTGACCTGATGGATTGAATCCATTATACAGCTATGGATTGTATCCATTAATCTACACTTTACAGGCTGTATACACACAAATTACTACTGATATTACTTATGTTATTACTTATGTTTTCTTGTGCCTATAATGTATTTACAGTATATCTAACTACTATGCATAGTAGGCTTCTTTGGAGCAGATTTCAGGCATTCATTGGAATTCTGGCAAGAATTCAAACAGCCTTCAGCTGGTCTGACTCTAGCGCCATGCAATCCAGGTGACCAGTGTAGTGTAAGATACAACACTGTACTTGACTGTACTGTATCAGTATGGTATATAGCGCACTATATGTTGCAGTACAGTATGTTACATTGCACTACAGTACAGTAAGGTACAGTACAGCCTGCTGTGGTACGGTACAATACAGTAAGGTACAGAACAGTCAGCTGCAGTCGAGCATGATACAGTACAGCATTATACAGTATATTACAGTACAGTACAGACTGTACAGTACAGTGTAATAGTACAGTGCATTAGAGTATGGTACACTACACTGGCCACCTGGATGACTAGAGTGAGACCAGCCAAGACAGGCCGAATTCTTGCCTTGATAGCATGTGATACGTCCCCATCATCTCGATTCTGTATCTTTACAATTCCTCAAATCACTGTATGTGCAGTCTGATTGCACAGAAGTAGTGACAGCATTCTACAGCTGCACTTGATCTCTTTGTGATCGCTCCTGCATCTACCCACCAGTCTGAAACCATTGCCCCATATTTTTGTTAGGGTTTTCCCTGCTTTCCCTGTCAAATATGTTAATTATCATCAATTATGCACAATATAATTCACATGTACATGGCAGAAATAGATTCTATAGAACAAAATACATAACAATCAACTGTGAAAGATTTGGCAATGCCCTATATCAATTTGTTATAGGGTTTTCCCTGTTGTCTCCGCCCATGTGCTAAAAATGCTAATTATCTCACTAAGTATTCACAATACAAAAATGTGCATTGCAGAAATGGATTCTACATGGCAAAATACATAATGATCAACTAAGAAAAGTTTGATACAGACTTTCATAGTTTTGTTATAGGGCTTTCCCTGTTATTTCCACCCATGTATAAATAAAATATGCTAATTACCTCATTAATTATACACAATACAAAAATGTGCATTGCAGAAATAAATCCATACATAAGGATCAACTGTGAAAGGCTTGGTAAAAAAGCATTTTATTGAATAGTTATCATTATCATAATCATTTCCCCTGTTATATGCACATGTGTCAAAGTACTTGACACATGTGTGCATGTAACAAAAATAATAATAATAATAATAATAATAATAAATTCATACAAGGCTATACCAAACTTTTCTCAGTTGATCCTTATTTTCCTGTAGAATCCTTTTCTGCAATGTACATTTTTGTATTTCACATACTTATTTAGATAATTTGTGTATTTAGTCAAATATGGTAATTACCTCATTAAAATGGTCAGTCCGGGAGGTCCCAAGTGAGGAAACACCCCTACCAAAAGTCAGAAAACATTCTTCTGACCACTTTAAAAGTTTAAGAAATGATCTCAGAATGATTTAAAAATACCTAAAACAATTCTAATACTGAGAAAATTGGACATTAACTGGCTAGCATACCGTTCTGGGAGGTCCCAAAATGTATTGCTCTAACGTCACCCATAGAGGGCACTATCACATAGTCTAACATTCAGACTCTTCAGCCGTTCTCTAAAAATGAACGAAGTGAATAAAGGCTGCCGGATCCAAGTATTCAAGTTTCACAATGTTAACTTCACCGTTGCTTTACTCTCCTGGGTTAGAATTAGCCTAAATTGTGTTTAGTGTTTCAGCTAGGGCTGTAGCCTAGCCACAAGTTCAAGTTCAGTTTTGACTCAGCTGTGGGCCATCAGCACTATTTTGATGCATTCTGTTTGTGTGTGTGTGTGTGTGTGTGTGTGTGTGTGTGTGTGTGTGTGTGTGTGTGTGTGTGTGTGTGTGTGTGTGTGTGTGTGTGTGTGTGTGTTGTGGTGGGTGGGTGGGTGAGTGTTTTATTAATTAGTCTTTCTTTTCTCCATGAGGTGTTTACTGGCTGGGCATGCATTGCTGTCATGGACTCAGCCAGGTGGGCAATAACAAAATGAATGAATAGAATATGAAATTTATATATTTGTATGATGCATGATGCAAGGTGAATTAACACACACACACACACACACACACACACACACACACACACACACACACACACACACACACACACACACACACACACACACACACACACACACACACACACACACACACACACCGACAATCTCTCCTTTTACAACCTTTGAGGGTTTTGCTTCCCGGTCGAGGGTATCATGCAGGGCCAATTGAGCCAGTGGTTCTGGGAAATTGGACCGAGCTGTATTGGCTTTAAGGCCCCGAAAGTACTCCCCTGAGTCCTGTGGGCCCTTCCTTAGCCGTTGCATTTAGGTCAAAAATATATAGATGAAAAAAACACACACACAGACACACAGACACACACACACACACAGACACACACACACACACACACACACACACACACACACACACACACACACACACACACACACACACACACACACACACACACAAATAGGCCTATGTTGCGCTCATGCACGTTATGGAGGCTGCAGAAAGATTACTGGCCCAGGGGCCCTTGTGGGGGTTAAGCCATCCCTGAGATCAGTGGTTTTAAGGGTGTCAGTAAACAGCTCCTCCTGTGATGGATCTTTTGTAACGTGAATTACTCTAATAGACCGGAGGGACACTGGCCCTATACATTGCCCTTTGGACATGTCTGTCTACACTCTGAACCACAAAAGAAAAAAAGAGCTATAGTAGTTAAATAGACTACTCTGTCCTATCAGTCCATCTGTTTGGTGATAGGCTTCATCCTGGCCTGATCTGCATGTTGACAAGCAGGAGCCCAATAATGGAAACAGGCCATTGTGTGGGCCTTCTTGGGTTTAAAATCCTTTTAGCTGCGGACCTTGTATTGACCTTGGCTTGTATCCTGCCTATGCTTCTTTTA
>CM076966.1:13754740-13817240 GCA_039105355.1 Benthosema pterotum
GACTTTTCCATTGTGGTCCACTGTATTCAATTCATCAAGACACACATGCTGGTATTATAAGGTCATACCACAATAGTCAACAAATGACAACACAAATGATGAATCGACAAATCAGTTGAAAAACACATGTTCATTCTCAGTGACATTTGTTGAAGGGTCAAAGTATAAATTAGCCTCCTGTGATGTCCTAAATCGATATTTCACTTTCAAACAAGTTTGGGGCCATTTTAAGGACCTCAGTTTTCTTCGGTGGCTCAATTTCAGCATTTAGATATTTGTTATCCATTCATCAGGCATGCGAGCTCCTTATATGTAACTTCAAACTCTTTTTTTCTTTCAACAATACTTGAGTCATCTTCCACTTTTGCCCTGGCTGCCATTTGATCCACCCAAGGTTGGTGCCTGCTAGTGCTTCAGTCTTTAAACTCCTTGCAGCACTTGCAGCCATCTCTTTGTATGAAGGTTTGCTGCCTGCCTGTGCAGTCAGCCAGCCAGCCAGCCAGCCAGTCAGTCAGCCAGCCAGCCAGCCAGCCAGTAGCCAGTCAGTCAGTCAGTCAGCCAGCCAGCCAGCCAGCCAGCAGTCAGTCAGCCAGCCAGCCAGCCAGTCAGTCAGTCAGCCAGCCAGCCAGCCAGCCAGCCAGCCAGCCAGCCAGCTAGCCAGTCAGTCAGCCAGCCAGCCAGCCAGCCAGTCAGTCAGTCAGTCAGTCAGTCAGCCAGTCAGTCAGTCAGCCAGCCAGCCAGCCAGCCAGCCAGCCAGCCAGTCAGTCAGTCAGCCAGCCTAAGCAAGACACTTGTTATATTCATGACACGTCTCCTAGGTTTAAAACATGCAAGATAGCCTACAATGTAGAGCGACATAGTGCTGCAGGACAACTAAAAAGGAACTACATTGTTAATGATGTACAACAAATCTATTAAGTGAAACAAGATGAGAGAAGACGACAGTAAGGAAGTTTGAGAAGAGAAGAGATAATGGCCTAGAATCTAGATTTTTGTCACCACTAAACCCCTTATCCCTTAACTTCTTTGCCTTTTAAACTATTTAAAAACATTTTAATAGTTAAAATGGCCAGTCTGCAAGTTTATCAAAATAGTATAAAAGGGATAAGGGGTTTGGGATATGGGGTTTAGTGTGTAACAAAAATGGAGCCCATAGAGTGAGATAGTTTAAGGGGCTGCTGGTACCCGTCAGTTTCAGCTGTGCAGCATGTGATGGTTGAATGTGACAGCTGTTCTGCCCTACACACACACACACACACACACACACACACACACACACACACACACACACACACACACACACACACACACACACACACACACACACACACACACACACAGAGTGTATTGGCAGGCTGGGGCCGGGACTCCAAGGCATCTAAGGAGATACAATGGACCCTCTTGTCTGAGTTGTGTGTGTGTGTGTGTGTGTGTGTGTGTGTGTGTGTGTGTGTGTGTGTGTGTGTGTGTGTGTGTGTGTGTGTGTGTGTGTGTGTGTGTGTGTGTGTGTGTGTGTGAAAGCGTGCGTCTGTGCGTGCACACGTCCATGCGTGTGTGAGAGAGAAAGGAGTGAATGGAGTGAATATAAAACAGCGAGGGGGAATAGAAGGAATATAGAGACTGTGAGAGAGCCAGAGGAGTGAAAGAGTGGGCAGAGGAGAGAGTGTTTACTGTGTGTGTGAAAAGACTGAATTTTAGACTGAAGAGAGGTATGAAACAGAATACAGAGCTCTTTCAGAGAATCAGCCTGCATAGTCTTTGTGTACACGTGCTTGTGGAAGCACAAAGAGAGTGACTATATGTAGCGTGATGTTAAGGTCTGACTTGTGTCTTTGCTTGATCGTTTGTTTCCGAAAATAACTGATTTTCAGGCCAACAACACGATGTAACCGTGCTGTGTGGACAAGCAGAGGAAGACCAGGGGTAGGGCATCCAGTCAGTGACTTATTAAGCCTGCAAGACACAACCAGATGACTCTATCACTTCCTTAATCACTAGCTTTATGCTCCCTCTCTCTCTCTCTCTCTCTCTCTCTCTCTCTCTCTCTCTCTCTCTCTCTCTCTCTCTCTCTCTCTCTCTCTCTCTCTCTGTCTGTCTCTGTCTCTCTCTCAGTGTAATCTCCAGCATACTCTCTTTTCACATTCCAGTGAGATCGTCCATGCTACCCCCGTGATTGGCTATTGCCATGGGCACAAGGTTCTTATTGCCACAATGATGGGATGTTATGAGGAAGGGAAATACCATGTCTGTCTCCTTGTCTGTGTGTTTGTGCATGTGTGCCCTTTGTTCATTCCTAACATTAATTCCGCTCCTCTGCTGTGTCTTTCACTTCTCTAAATAATTTGCTTTTCTTTATCTATTTTTTTTCTGCTTTAACTTTCCTCTCTGGTCTTGGTCGGAGGACGGGAACAAGAGATGGCTGCAGACCAAGCCAAGGAATAAAAGCTTTCTGCATTCGTTAGTATCTTGGCTGACATTGTAGCGCACACTCTCTCTCTCTCTCACACACACACACACACACACACACACACACACACACACACACACACACACACACACTTGCGCACGCTCCCTGGCTGGCTTTTACGGCTAGCTGTATATTGCTGGGCCCTGGATTTGGCAGGTAGGCTCAAGGACTCCTTGAAAGACTAATATATGAGACCAGTGCTCTCTCTCCCCCCACCCTGAACAGGACAAGACTTAAGTCTCTCCTTTCTCTCTCTACATTACACACGCATTGGGGTGTAACATATGAGGAAGGTGAGAGGTCACATGGAGCACTTTAGGTTTTTAAACCTACATCCACTCTCCTTCCACTCTGCAGTAAGCTGCTCTGTACGACATACAGTTGGAAGAACAGGATTGCGTAAAAGCATCAAAACCATGCCACGCACACACAAATACCTATCTCATTTTGTTCTCTCTCATCCCACCAATGTGGCTGTAGAAACCTTGGTGAGATATAGTCACATGGGCACAGGGAGGAACCGTTTGGAATGTGAATAGAGAGCATACTGGAGATCACACAGGTGCATGCGTGTGTGTGTGGGGGTGTGTGTGTGTGTGTGTGTGTGGGGGGGTGTGCGTGGGTTTGTGTAACTTAATGCAGTATCAAAGGGTTTCATAACCCCTTTGCTAATCATAATCTGAACTTCTGAATCGTTTGGTAGGCCCTAGCATAGTAGTAGTGCTGTTCTTCATTCTTTTACATAGTTGCTGACACAGACATTATGTGTTTGCTTTTTTACAATGTAAGGATATTATTATGTTTACTGATAAATTACTTAAAAGTTCTATAGGACTTAAAAGTTCTATTTTCTATAGAGATTAGAGGTCCTTGTGAATCTCGCCACCTGCGTGTGTATGTGTGTATGTAAACACACACATGGGAGAACATTAAGATAGTGATTCAGGAAGTGCGTGTTTAGAACAAGAGAGGGGGAGTGTGTGTGTGGGTTGTGTTGTGTGCATTGGAGAGGCTCCTTATCTAAATGAAGAGGTGGGTCAGAGTCACGTCCAGGTCAGTGCACAAATGGCTTCCTATCCTGGCAGGCATAGACAACGGACACAAGCATGCATGTTTCCCTATCTCTCTCTCTCTCTCTCTCTCTCTCTCTCTCTCTCTCTCTCTCTCTCTCTCTCTCTCTCTCTCTCTCTCTCTCTCTCTCTCTCTCTATCTCTCTCTCTCGCTCTCTCTCTCTCTCTCTCTCTCTCTCTCTCTCTCTCTCTCTCTCTCTCTCTCTCTCTCTCTCTCTCTCTCTCTCTCTCTCTCTCTCTCTCTCTCTCTCTCTATCTCTCTCTCGCTCTCGCTCTCTCTCTCTCTCTCTCTCTCTCTCTCTCTCTCTCTCTCTCTCTCTCTCTCTCTCTCTCTCTCTCTCTCACACACACACACACACACACACACACACACACACACACACACACACACACACACACACACGTACATACATACACACACACCACACACACACGCAAACAAACAAACACACACTCAACAGCTAATGCACCTCTGTGTGAGAGCTATCATGCACATGCATTTTTGGTTAGAGACAGTGAAACCCATGCGACCAGGAGCTATTGGTCGCAACCAGGTTGTGGGTCGCAAGTCAGCCCACCAACTTGTTCAATGTTCAATACAATGTATTGAACATTGAGTTTTTTAAGCTTTTTAACAGTTATGTATTGAATACATAACTGTTAAAAAGCTTAAAAAAGTGCACTTTGAACATTGAATTGAACATTGAACGTTTTCTGTCTAGTCAGAGGTCTAGTCAAGCATGTGTCTGCCCCAATACACATGAAGTCAGTCGCTAGCCGCTTCTTTTTTCTCTGGGAAGGCGTGACGCATGAGGAACACACTATATGACCTAGTACTTTTCCCCTGCGCCACCCAGACACTTCATACGTCTTACATTTATACAAAAAGAAATAAACAAAACCTTTTTATTAACTTGTTGTGGTAGCCTGGACTTAACCACTCGTTAAATCAGGCTATTGTTGTGGTGCCATGCTACGTCTTGTTTTATTTTATTATTATTAGGCTTAAGAATGTGTGGGTTGGGGTTAGCCATTAATTTGTCAGCCATTTCCTGACACGTAGTGACTCTTTATGTGCAGTCTACTGTGCAGTACCAATTCAATTCAGAAGGCTTTATTGGCATGAGAAAACATATGTTTACATTGCCAAAGAAAACGGCACAATACAACTGTACAACAATACAATCAAGACAAAATGATGTACTGTACATCAGAAATTGATTTATTGAAGATTCTGACTTTCAAGATAACTTGATGCAAGGATACACACTATGGCCTAGATTTTCGTCACCGCTAAACCCCTTATTCCTTAACTTCTTTCCCTTTTTAAACTATTTAAGAAACCCTTTTTCAATAGTTTAAATGGCCAGTCTACACACTCACAACGTGTCAATAGATTGGCACATTGAAGTTTTTTAAAAATAGTAAAGTAACGAAAATGGAGACTATTATTCAGGGTGGTTGTGTTCCATTTTCTGTCCTTCCATTAACACAGCAGACACACTACCCTGTGTTATACTTCCTTGGTTCAGACGATGCATAGTGCGCGCATGTGTGTGTGTGTGTGTGTGTGTGTGTGTGTGTGTGTGTGTGTGTGTGTGTGTGTTTGTGTGTGTGTGTGTGAGAGAGAGAGAGAGAGAGAGAGAGAGAGAGATGCTCAATTCTGCTTTTTTATGTGGTTAAAGAGCTGATGAGAAATACAAAACAATTTCACAGTACCAGAGAGAAGTTAATGGCCCAAGCTTCAAAGACACACGCACGCGCACGCACACACACACACACACACACACACACACACACACACACACACACACACACACACACTCTTTGGAGTGACTCCATATTATATGTGGGTGTATCGGGTTAACCCACACAGCCAAATCTAGTATTTCTAGCTGTGTGTGCGTTTTCGTGCGCCAGTGCACACGCTTGTGTGCATTTGTGCGTGTCAGTGCACAATGTGTGTATAGGACGTGCACGTGCATGTTTGTGTGTGCGTGATATTAGGTTACTTGTTAACAGGTGGAACAGGCTGTGTCCCATCTGTGATTAGATCAAGTATCAGGTTTCGGAATGATTGAAGGGAGCGGAGTTCGGTTATAAGGTGGACTTTCATTTTTAAATGACATGAAATTCAACTTTTCCAATTTCTTTTGTGTTTTTGGTGCTCTCCATGTGTGTTTCCTATCCCCACAAATAAACAATTTTGAGCAGTCAGGCTTTCATATCATATTTTTTTATGGAAATTGCTCTCTGGATCACCTCATCTGATTTTATCCTCATCATGATGTCTTCAGGGCACCCTACTTTGTATAATTCCTCCTCTCCTTCAGTCTTCGGTTCCAAATTTGTAATTCCACTGTGTTTACCATGTCCACCATTATTGATTTTCCAAGCTGTTATTGAATGGCGACACGCCTGGTTTTATCTAGCATTGGTATTATAATGACTCAAATACTAAATATTCAGTGCCCCCACCACCTCAGGACATTGTGGCATTGCAGCTAAAACTGCTTTCCATGTCCATAAAGAAATGACAAGAGCTGGTTACATCAGAGTGGTGACTGAGGCTCAAACCAGTAGAAATAACCTTGATGGACACCAGAATGCATGTTATTATTGCTTCAAGGGAGTTTCAAAAGTTTGATTTCCTTTGTGAAAAGACAGACCTCTTATCATTCATCCCCTGTCACTTGTTGTTTATTACATTATTTGCGTGTACATTTCTCATTTTAGAACACACACCTTGTGATCATGATTTGTTGGTTTCCTTTCTTCATGTGTGTCTCCAGTCATGGCTGAGGATGTATGGCTACCTGCCCCAGGCCAGTAGGCAGATGTCTACCATGCGTTCTGCCCAGATCCTGTCCGCCGCCATCAGTGACATGCAGAGGTTCTACAACCTGGAGGTCACCGGACAGATGGACGAGCAAACTGTCAAGTAAGCCAGTTATAATTGCTCCTCGGTTTCGGAAAGGATTCTCAAAGCCTCTGTTAGTGCAAGACACACCAAGTCGATTCACTGTCTCGCTCCGGGACTCAAATATATTCCAGCTGGTCATTTGCGTAGTCAGTCCAAAACGGATGTTTTTGCTTCCTGGGGGTTTCAAATTTGTTGCCAACGTTCCCATTTAGGTCCCAAACCACTTTTTAAGAAATGCTGAGTCGTGTGCTATGAAACTGCTTTGCTGTTCTACTATACAGTATGTTTATCTCCCTGCACTGTCCTAATATCTCCTTGCCTTTACTCGCCTCCCACAGAGCCATGAGGCGACCCCGCTGTGGTGTTCCTGACAAGTTCGGAGGTCAGATTAAAACCAATGTGAGACGGAAACGCTATGCTCTGACAGGCCACAGGTGGAATAAGGGTCATCTCACTTACAGGTAAGAAGCTATAGGTGGCTGTTTCCATTATGTGTGGAAAAAAGACAACTTACTTACTAATTAGATATTTGCAATTAGGTATTTGTATTGATAATGTGTTACCAATAATCCATACACAATGGGAGATTATTCACCCAATTCTTTTCAAAAGAATCAAGACATTCTGTGTGTTTATTCAATGTTGGTGTTCCTGTGGGGTGGCAGTGGTGTGGTTAGGGAATGATAATACTCTTTACTGGTATCTCTCCCCTGCCTCCAGTATCCAGAACTACACACCCAAGATTGGCGAGTATAACTCCTACGAGGCTATCCGGAGGGCCTTCAAAGTCTGGCAGAAGGTCACTCCGTTGACCTTTGACGAAATCCCGTTCCAGGAGATCAAATATGGCCGTCGCAAGGAGCCTGACATCATGATCTTCTTTGCCTCGGGTTTCCACGGCGACAGTTCTCCGTTTGACGGAGAAGGAGGCTTCCTGGCCCATGCCTACTTCCCTGGTCCCGGCATGGGAGGCGACACTCACTTTGACTCTGACGAGCCGTGGACCATCGGCAACCAGAACCTGCAAGGTAAGAGTAGCCTCCATATAGGCAAGGAGTTTTGTATGGCGGATATGATTTCGCACGACAATTAACAAGCTCCTTCAACTGAAAAGACCTGGGAGAGAAGTCTTTAGTTCAACTGTCGCGCTACAGTGCAGTGCAAAACATCATGCTCTAGTGCTGGGTCGTTGTAATTCATTGCAAACAGCTGTCCCTACTGCCCTCCAACCCCAAACATGCGTTCATTTCAAACAGTCTTTTCCAATTTCCTCCGCGAGGCTAACTGAAGCTGGCGCGGCCCAGTCAGCTACATCATCTCTCATTTGTCAGGCTCCTCTCCTCAGCTTACCTCCATTAAACTTCAAAGTCTGTGCACATTGACATCACATGGCCCTCGCCCCCTCTAAATGTACCCCCTCTAAGTAGCTCTGAGCGTTACATGAACATGTATATAATTGTGCATGAAAGCACGAGTGAGCGCGCGTGTTCACACACACACACACACACACACACACACACACACACACACACACACACACACTGAGACAAGGCGAGACAGACATGGTAGATGACAGGGTAGGGGAGCCCATTGTCACCAAATACCCCTTGGACAGCAAGGTTAATGGTTGAACAACCATGGACAAGAATAAGGGACAGAAAGGCGACTCTGTGTGTGTGTGTGTGTGTGTGTGTGTGTGTGTGTGTGTGTGTGTGTGTGTGTGTGTGTGTGTGTGTGTGTGTGTGTGTGTGTGTGTGTGTGTGTGTATACACATGTGTGTGCGTATACGCAAGTGTGTGTGCACATGCGTGTGTATGTAGGATTAGGTACACATGAGCAACTATGCATTCATTTTCTGTATAGCGTGTGCATATACATGTATGTGTGTGCATGACTGCTCGTTCATGTGTGTGTGTGTGTGTGTGTGTGTGTGTGTGTTGTGTGTGTGTGTGTGCGTGCGTGCGTGCGTGTGTGTGTGTGTGTGTGTGCTCTCCGGTGTGTGGGAGGTGTTGCAGGACAGATCACAGGGACAGTGGAATTCCACAGTAAGTGGGTGTGTGTCCCACTCAGGGAGATCAGTAGACTAGACCCATTGTTACAGCAAGCGCTAGGAACCCACCAGGCGTGTAAGCGTACACCAGGGTTTTTTTTCCGGCCCATGTTAATGAGTGCAGCCGTTCTCACTGGCCGCACATGGCCGCCGTGCTTGCATGCGCTCCTCTGCGCCCGTTGCAACTGGAAAGCGTTGAGCAGATTGTCCCGCTGTGGCTAGGGAAAACCTGCACGCGCGATAAAAAATCTCTCCAAACACAGGCTAAAAAATGGACAGGTAATACTATATATCTTAGCAGAGAAAATGTATATTAAGCACTTCCATTTGCGATGATTTTTTGTACTTTATCTTGCTGCTGACTCATTGCCGTCGTCAGTGAATTACTTTATCTTTTAAACCTGTTGACGCCGCACTGTTCTTGAACAACCTCTATGAAACCGATATCCCGTCTGCCTTAACAAAACCTCGGCTGTGCCAACTGTGTATGACACATTGTCGTGAATGCGGCTCTCTAAACAGCTGAGGCACTGTAGGCCAATAGCAGCAGGAGGTCAGCGACCCTCATAGGACAGAGCTAATCACTGGAAAAACCCTGACCAATTGCAGTGAGCTGCTGATGGCTGTTATCGCCACTCATAACGCTTGAAGCCTGTCAAGTGACAAGTGCAGTTCATCAATCTGCAAATTGTGCTATAGTGTGCATTTCCTGAAGCAGGATTCACCCTTCATTGGCTAATGAATCAGATGCTATACGAGTTGGGCTAAATGATCTGACGAAGATCATGGATCTTGAGCGTCCAAGCAACCTGCAGTGAGCATTGAGGATTTTTCATTAAATAGAGTGAGAGAGAGAGAGAGACGGATAAAGACGAGGAAAAGGGCATCGGATAGGTTGGCTGATCTCCCAGTTTCTCTAAGATGTTTGAAGTTTTTCCTCACCTTTTTTTCCCTGTCAAGTCAAATGGTTGTCACGGTTACCTCACAAAGCCTTTCTTTCTCTACCTTATGTACACTCACTCTTCCCCCTGTCTGTCTCTCTCTCTACTTGTGAGTGTGTGTGTGTGTGTGTGTGTGTGTGTGTGTGTGTGTGTGTGTGTGTGTGTGTGTGTGTGTGTGTGTGTGTGTGTCTCTATCTCCCTCTCCCTCTCCCACTGTTAACTGTGGCTTAGCAAACCATGAGGAAATTCATGTGACTCTAAAATTAACCTGTAGGGCTGAGAGGGAGAAAGCGTGTGAGTGTGCACATGCGTGCGAACATGGGAGTGTGTATTGAGTGCGCGTGTGTGCGTGCATGAGAGAGAGGCAGAGATAGAGGAATGGGGGTCTAAGAATGTCCACAGGCATTTGGAGCATCTCTCCTTCTCTCATGTGGAAGGCGAGGGAAGGGATGACATCACCTCTAAGCCATAGCTCTAAGCCACGGTGGAATGATGTCACAGACCCGTGGCCGCCCGCTCCACCAATCATCATCAGACCTGGGTTCAGACTGAATCAAAGGTCAATGAGAGTAGGGCGAGGGAACAAAAGAAGCACTGACCAAGGGGAAGTACCCAACGGTCTGCTGGCCTTGCTACAGAGATGACCCATAGGAATGGTTCAGCAAAATTGTCTTTCATTCTTTTGCCGTTTTGGGCGTTTTTTGCAGTCCGCAGGAAGTTCTTTGTGGGAGATGGGAGTTGACATGTCGGTCAGTGTGCCACAGCTGCATGGCGTGCCTAGACGCCATGTTAATGCATAATTATTTGCGGCAACAGACAACGGTGGCCTTTGATTGGATAGAAATGTATGCAAAAAAAAGATCGGTAAATGATTAACATGTCTCCCTGTGATGCATTTCTCAGAGACGTGGAGATAGCAAAAGGGCCTTCACTGGCACATTCTTGGACATTATTTCCAAGGACTAGGAGCATGTTACTGCTGACAGTAGTACGTGCAGTCTTAAATCCCTGATAAGATATGCACACATGCACACACACAGTAGTTTTTTTTTGTGTGTGTAGTTTTTTGTGTACAAAATGCGAACTGAAGTTAACTATATGGATTGACATTCAGTTATTTATATCCTTGACCTTCAATTAGATGTCATTGTTATGGAGGATACTTCTTTGTAGGCTGATTTCATCATTCGGTCAGTGTAATTATGATACTGTAATTATCCTGCTGTTGATCAATAAGAGCTAGCAGATGGAACTGGGATTATAAAATAAATGTAACAAAAAACAGGGTATCGCATCTCAAAATACTACACAAAGCACATGTATCCCCTTATCGTCTCTCTAAATTTAAACCTAATAACTCCATTGTACCCTAAAGGTAAGATAAATTCTGGAAGTTCACACATACTGCCTTTGGTACTGTCCCATATTGCGAAAAAATATTGAGACGCTGTCCTGCATTAAACGAAGAAGAACCTGAAATGTATCCAGCAGGATCACTATTCCACTTCTACCCAGTATGCACATTATTAATGCCCATCATAAAAAAACAGTTTTGACATTCTGTGCAAGGAAAACCACCTCATACTACAGTGGATCTCCTGTTAGGCTCCCACAATCTCGAGCTGGCATAGGTTAATAATGAACCATATTCCATATGACCTCATTACTTGGCTAGTGCGCTCCAATGGAAATCCATTCTCGCCTGTGTGAATGTGTCTACCATTCTGTCTAAAGCCTTTATATAGGGCGTATGGGAGTCTGGCTTGTGGTGATATTGTAATATAGCAGACTTTCATATAGCGTGTTTTTTTTTCTGATTATGCTAAGCTATTTGATGTAGTGTTGTACTCTTGTATTTTTCCTGCTTTGTGGTTCTTTGAGTGCAGAACTCTTATCTTCTCTCTCTCCATCCATCCATCCATCCATCCATCCATCCATCCAGGTAACGATCTGTTTCTGGTAGCGGTGCATGAGCTGGGCCACGCGTTGGGTCTGGAACATTCCAACAACCCGCTGGCCATCATGGCTCCGTTCTACCAGTGGATGGAGACGGAAGACTTCCAACTGCCAGAGGATGACCGTCGGGGGATCCAGCAGATCTACGGTGGGTTTAGGACAGGTCTTTGAGGACTCCCCCCTGTCTCTCTCTCTGTATTGCTGGCTTATCATGCTGACAACACACAGCGATCACTGTGTTCAGGTCTTGGTATCCATATTTTGTGGCTGAAATACACTCCCCTCTACCTCCCACTCTGCCGCTCCTGATCACCGAAGCTCTACAGCGTCTTGACATCTTCAGTCTTTTCCATAATTAAAAGAAATCTGTTTGTTAAGGACTCTGGAATAAGAAAAATGCACATTGAATTGCCTTGCTCTTGAAATGTGCTATAAAATACACATGCTGTGCCTTGCCTCGCCATGAGTCTGACCAGCCCTTCTTGTAACGACAGGTCAACCAGACAGCAGCCCTACTCAGGCCCTGCCCACGGTGACCCCCCGTCGCCCGGAGCCCCGGCCCCCACAGACGCCCCCCCGCCACCCGGACAGGCCCAGGACCACTGACAGGCCGGACCACTACGGCCCCAACATCTGTGAGGGGAACTTCGACTCGGTCACCATGCTCCGAGGAGAGATGTTTGTATTCAAGGTAAGGGACACAACACACTATGTCATTGTAAACATACACTGCTTTTGAAATAGACATTAAAGGCGCTCCACCATGAATTTGACAAAGATGTTTGGTGTTTTTAGTCTCCCTAGCCTATTTTTACACGCCAAAAAGGTTTTTTTTTAAACAGTCAACCCTTCATTGAGAAAGCTGTGATTTTATGAATGGTGTTTCTGAACGGTCTCTCCCAGATTCTTTCCTAATGTGATATATATTATCACATTAGGGGCAAATTCAGGGACAAATTTGAATAGCCCTTCTCCATTAACCTTTCCCTCCACCCGCCCTTTAATGGTATGCACGGATCAGTCCCCACCTCCTCCACTGTGGTTCAATGGGCAGGCATAAGTGACGAGGAGGACAGGGGGCAAGGGTGACATTGTGGACATTTTTGGTACTGCAGCTGAGATGGCTTGGAATAGCATCCTGAGAGAGGATGAAAATGAATGATCTGAGTGGTTGTTTACGCTTCAGTGGGTATAAAGAGGTATTAAAGGGAACCATTTGTATAATAGATTGGGTTTTAAATTCATGGTTTCAAGAACAGAGAAGAGAGCATTTTGTGTGTCCGCACGTAAACCCATGGTAGATTCTTCCACAGAGAAGCTGTTGACTTCAGTATAAAACTTCACAGAAGATCTGGTGTGCGTGCGGTTTACGTTAGTGTACCGTAATGTCTGCGATCGCCCGCGGTGCCTTTGGGCAGGTGTCTGTGTGATCGGAGCCTGTTTCCAATCAGGTCCTCACTGGCTGTAAAACAGCAGGCATGCTGTCTTTTATGGAACGGAATGCTGTTAAAAGGGGCGGGGTGCGGTCACTTGTGACTCTCAGGTGTGTGTCTTTAAAACCCCCTGGTCCCACACAAATCCTCCATACGAGCTGTGGCAGCAGTAACCTATTAGCTGGTCTTCGCCTCCATGGGACGTATTACATTCGGCAGCTAATCTTGTCACCTCTCGTAGAGGAATTATTCGATTCTGACATCATCACTCAACCAGAGTCTAAGTGCACATATGTTGTTTTGCTTGTGACAGAATAAGCCACAAGTTCTGATTGCTCTGTGATTGGACAAGTGGAACTCCATTTTTGGGGCCTTAGACGTTGCATTTGTTCAAGGTAAGAGTTACTTTGAGGCAGAAACATACATTCCACCCGATCCCACCACAAGCAAAACAACGCATGTGCACTTCGACTCTCGTAGAGTGATGACGTCAGAATCTGGGGGAAAAAATAGTCTACTTGTGCCCCTGTTCCTTGTTAGCTTGGAAGCCAGGCGAATTCTCAGCGGGAAGAAACTCCTCACTCTAAGTTACATTTTGCTTATCCCAGACTTGTGGCTGATCAATCATAGCCCACTATTTTAAAGAATTATTTATTATCATTATTATTAAAGTGAGACTATTTTGCTATGACATTTGGATGTGGTCCTAGGCCCTCGTGTGCTGGATTTCGACTATGAGGGATATTCATGACCTCTTTTGGGATGAGATTGTTCTTTTGGGATGAGATTGTTGTTGCCTGCATGTCTGCCGAGTTCAGAGAGATGACACCGCAGAGTCAGTGGAGGTCTCTTTAAAACTATTAATGCTGAGAGTACGTTTACAGTCTTGATGTAACAAGAGCTCTATATAGATCGCTTGATAATGACTTGTCATTCCTGAAGTGAAATGTGCTTTACTTTTGAAGGTGTGTAGGCAGGTAACTCTATGGCAGTGTGACGTGTTTGGCGCTGGACTGTGTCTGTATCTGTACCCACTGCGGTGGGTATCTGTGACAGAGGTCAGGGGAGGTGTCCAGTGCTGGCAGCGCTGAACAAAGAGATTGTATTCTGATATGACAGTGCAGTAGACAGAGAATATCAAGACCACAGGCCGCGTGTTCGCCAGCCCACTGTGGATGGACCTTGTCTTAGTCAACATTGGGGAGACGGGGATTTTTGTAGTATTGCCAGGCACCATCTAATAACATCTTCTGTCTGTGTGTGTGCATGGGTGTCTGACATTGAGCAGGGGTGCCCACGCTTGTCGTCTTTCAAACATGTTTCAAAATATACCGAAATGTCTATTGCCAACTAACAACCCCATCTACTGCATGTGTGTGTGTGTGTGTGTGTGTGTGTGTGTGTGTGTGTGTGTGTGTGTGTGTGTGTGTGTGTGTGCGTGCGTGCGTGCGTGCGTGTGCACATGGGCGGTGTGTGTGTGCGCATGCATGTGCTGTTCACATTCTTCAGGGCTTATGTCTCCTCTGTTGTGCACCAAACTACGAGGTTGTAGATCTGCTATCTTCAGTGCACGACACAGGTGTGCAACTAAGCTTAAATGATCACAGCCGTCTCTTGTTCTTCTCCACCACTGATAGTAAAGGCAGATGTGAAAGATCAGACATGTGTGTATGCACCCGTGTGTGTATGTGTGTGTATGTGTGTGTGTGTGTGCGTGCGTGCGTGCGTGCGTGCGTGCGTGCGTGCGTGCGTGCGTGCGTGTGTGTGTGTGTGTGTGTGGTTCGTGCGCGGGTGGGTGGGTTTTGCCGTCTTCTATAAAGTGCCACTCCACATGGAGTCCTGACAATTATATGGAGAGAAATAGCTGTCATTCTTAAAGGTAATTGCAGCATTGTCGTTTTCCACTTTTAAGTTCCTTCAAGGACAGAGCACATTGAACTGCTTTCTGTTGATTCTCATTTTCTCTTCTCTTCTCTTCTCTTCTCTTCTCTTCTCTTCTCTTCTCTTCTCTTCTCTTCTCTTCTCTTCTCTTCTCTTCTCTTCTCTTCTCTTCTCTTCTCTTCTCTTCTCCTTTTCTGATCTACAGTATTCCATATAACCTCTTCCATTTCCTTCTTGTTGATAGTGTTGATTTTTACAGCATATTTTTGTTTTAGTTTTAGTCATAGCCAATTGAATAGTTTTCTTTTAGTTTCAGTCACATTTTACTCACCTGGAATGTTTAGTGTTAGTCTACTTTTAGTTGACTGAATAACGCAAGACTTTAGATTGACAAGTCTACAATTCATGTTGTCGATATGGAATTTTGGGAACGATACGATAACCGATACGATAGAGGTATACAGCCACCGATAACCGATTTCCAATCAATAAAGTTTGAGGATGTCTGCTTTCTATTGTATTCTATCAGCTACTGTATGTTTACTTCTGTACTGTGCTGTGCTCTGCTCCATTCCATGCAGCCTTTCACTGCTGTATTGTCTGGCAGGCCGCAGGAGTGTGTGTGTGTGTGTGTGTGTGTGTGTGTGTGTGTGTGTGTGTGTGTGTGTGTGTGTGTGTGTGTGTGTGTGTGTGTGTGTGTGTGTGTGTGTGTGTGCAAAGGCTAGCTGTGTCTGCCAGGAAGAAGCAGCTCTGAGCTTACCGGTACATTACCCAGGACAACCTGCACTATTGACTCACAAATAAATGAGTCAAATGCCTACAGAAGTAAATCTGCTAGTGTGCGTGCGTGGGCTGGGTGTACATCTGTGCATTTCACTGGTGTTTTTATCTATATGGGGTTATTGCAGGGTCGGAGCCCAGATTTGGGTTTATGTCTTGGATAAGTATTAAGATTAGGGTAAAAGTCTGTAATAAGTACAATGTGGGTTTAGGTTCATGACATTAACAATTGGATCTATTCCATGCAAGGTTCTGCCTGTGTGTGTGTGTGTGTGTGTGTGTGTGTGTGTGTGTGTGTGTGTGTGTGTGTGTGTGTGTGTGTGTGTGTGTGTGTGTGTGTGTGTGTGTGTGTGTGTGTGTGTGTGTGTGTGTGTGTGTGTGTGTGTGTGTGTGTGCGCGCGCGTGTGTGTGTGTGTGTGTGCGTGCACGTGCATGCATGGGCGTGTGGGTGCGCACCTTGTAAGCAAACCCTTTTTGTGTGCTTGTGGTTAAATTCGAGGAGACACACTGTTTAGCCACTCATGGGTAATTCCCCCACATTACCACTGCACATTTTGTGCTGACTTGAACAAATGCATCTGGTTTAACAGTTCTTTTTTTTACAATACATCATGCATGTAGAAAGCCTAGGGCGACCGAGGGTTGTTGTTGTTAAGTGTGCGTTTGGCAAATGTAACTAAGTACATCTAGTGTACTTCTGCTGTACAATTACAATTTTGAGGTATTTTCTTACTTTACTTACTGTATTTCCATTTCTTATACCTGTTCATATCTGAGTAAAAATCTGTAAATTTACTATACTGCAATTAGTGGAAAAATTGTAGGCCTAGTTACTTGTTACCCTATTTTCCGGACTATAATGCGCACTTAAAAGCCTTTAATTTTCAGTGTGTCTTATAATCCAGTGCGCCTTATACAGTATATGGATTGTTTGACTGCAGTAGCTTCAATCCTATGTTGACGGCAGTAACTTCTATTATATGCACCTTATAATCCGGTGCGCCTTATATATGAAACCAGTTCTAAAATAGGCCAGTCATTGAAGGTACGCCTTATAATCTGGTGCGCCTTATAGTGCGGAAAATACGGTACTTTGAAGATTTTTATCATTTTTAATATTATTACAAAACACACATTAACCACATTAGCTGTTTATACATTTTGGACATTTTGAAAATAGGCAATCTTCAAGCCCTTGGATCTACAAATTGGTCATGCCACTACTTGGCCATGATCTGCCATTTTCAAAAGATGTGTATTCATTTGAATACACAAAATGGGATATTTTAAGCACATTTTGAGCCCAAATGCCAATACCTTTGTACTTTTTTTTAACTCAATAAGATTTTGAATTACGGACTTCTACTTGCAACAGAGTACTTCTAGTACTGCAGCATCGATGCTTTTATTTAAAGTGAAAAATGTTAGTACTTTCTCCACCACTGGGTGATTGGGCCAATGTTGTGTGTGTGTGTGCGTCTCAGTGTTCAGTAAACACAGCGAGGGACATGTGATACAGCCAGGCAGCAGAAGACTGGATATTATTAGCCCTGTTAGGCTTTAGCAGTTGCCGGTTCATGCTGCGTTCAGGTTCAGTTATCATGTGTACTTAGCAGAAAACCGCCGGGCGGCCAATAACCACAGTCCTTATCAGACCATTAAGGCCTGGTGGGGAATATCACAGTCAGCTGACTGAGAGAGAGAGGACATCCACACTCCACAGTACCACTTTTACACAGTACAAATCCTCAGTGTGTGACTTTAATTCGCTTGCTGTAGAAATGGAATGGGCCAGTTTTAACTTTTAACCCTTAAATGTTTATATGTTTCCATATATACTGTACTACCGGTATGTCTGCCTGTCTTTCTTTCTTTCTCTCTATATAAACTTAACATACACAAATCACCCCCCTTCCCCTTTTGGAATGTAAGGGACATTTGCTGTAGAAAGGAATTTATTCCATCTTTAGGCATTTTTTGACCATGCGTTGCTTTGGCCTAGCTGAGAGAGAGCAAGAGACAGGGCTGGGTAAAAGGTAGAACCGCTTGTGTTTAGTTGCTGTTATCGGTAGCTAAGGATAAGAAGGGATAAGTAAACATCCCCCCTGCGTGCAGTCACACACACACGTACAGTATATTTGACCATGTGTTGTCCTTGCAGGGTCGCTGGTTCTGGCGTGTGCGTAGGAACAGGGTCCTGGATAACTACCCCATGCCCATTGGCCACTTCTGGAGGGGACTGCCCGGGGACATTGACGCCGCCTATGAGAGACACGACGGGAAGTTTGTCTTCTTTAAAGGTAACTATGCAACGGCACGCACACAAACAAAATGTTGCCTTTCAAGTACCTCAGTTGGGTAAGATGATAAATAGCTTGCGTTGAATGAAGCAGAACGCTGTTTGTTAATGTGTTGGTCTCTGACTACAATCTCATAAAACAGCCCAGTTTGCGTGTTGTCTCTAATGAAGCAGCACTCCCTGTTCTGCCCTGCAGCGCAAAAAGCACCAGCATCGGGTCATGTCGCTGTTTCATTCATTTGCAATGATGTAGTAGACCTATAGTTTCAGTATAGGAACCATTGATATTGTACCACTATGGTCTGTCCTCCATACAATAGGTAGCAATGTATCAAACCTTTTAGCTGATCTAGTAATCTTTCTTTTCCATTACATGAAGATACTTTTTCTCCCTCTTTTTAGTGTCATCAAACATATGGAGGCATAAGTGGGTCCATAGGGAGCAATTCTGAAATCTATCCACCATCAGCGTTTCCCCTTTATAACCTAATGCAAAGATATTGCTCGGTGGTGATTTACTTCATCAAGTCCCTTTTCTGTCAAATTAGGACAGTAAATCAGCTTGCGGGGCTTTCTTTTTACAGATGATGAACACTCATATCCGTTCGAGGAACCAGTGGTATCAATAACGTATCCCCCACACTGGGCATAAATCATTTTTAACTCGGGCCGGTTATTGATATCGTGCAAGTCGCCCGGCGCTGCTCCTCTTCTAAAGTTGGGAGCCCTTAGGGAAATGAGATCGCTGCGCTGCGCCTGCCTCCGCCCTGTGCCCTCTTCTCTGAATGATGATGTCATGGTTAGTGCGGTGGGCCGGACACTTGGCTGTCATCCATGTGCATACAGAGAGAGATACAGAGACAGAGAGAAAGAGAGAGAGGGAGGGATAGAGAGAGAGAGAGAGAGAGAGAGAGAGAGAGAGAGAGAGAGAGAGAGAGAGAGAGAGAGAGAGAAATGAAAGGAACAATGAAAGGGGACCCAGGATTGGCCCTTGAGCACATCTGGTGGATATGCAAGCCAGAGAAAGGAGGAAATAATATGCACGCACACACACACACACACACACACACACACACACACACACACACACACACACACGCACACACACACACACACTTACTTTGCATTGTTGGCAATGTTATCCATGTCACTTTCATGTCAGTGACACATATTAGATTAAACATTTAACTGATTGTAAGAGAGAATGGAATAATTTGATGGATGGATGGATGGATGGATGGATGGATGGATGGATGGAAGCACTGAGGGACAATAGGGAGGGTTGGACTGATGTGCGGAGGGGTTACATCATCCTCTGGTTTCCACCTGGATGCTGAGCTGGGAGGTTTTGCCTGCAGGCTATGAGCCTGTAGAGACCGTGGAGACTAGAGAGGGGCAGGTGGAGTCAGAGCAGGACTGAAGCCAGGAAGACAGACGTAACCACGCTCCAGGGACGGAGTTCCCGTGTCTGACACACCGACAATAATAATAAAACTTTCCTTGCTACACGGAGCGTAGTCTATCTGGCCTAACGACTCCTGATGGACCTATTCGGGCCAAGCCCAAACTAAACTCATAGCCTGCGATGATGTATGACTTGTTTCTGTTTCTTTATTTTGTGTTCGTTCGCATGCCAGCAAGTCATTGTTGCATTTACACGATTTACACCCAGAAGTTGCGCAGAAACGCTGATTTGGTTTCTCTTATTGTTCCCATGCCTTTTCAATTATTTACTCTTTCAGCGCCAGTAAATTAGCTCTCTCTCTCTCTCTCTCTCTCTCTCTCTCTCTCTCTCTCTCTCTCTCTCTCTCTCTCTCTCTCTCTCTCTCTCTGTGCATATGTGTATTATGCATGTGTGCGTTTGCGTGTGTGTGTGTGTGTGTGTGTGTGTGTGTGTGTGTGTGTGTGTGTGTGTGTGTGTGTGTGTGTGTGTGTGTGTGTGTGTGAGAGGAGCACAGTATGCATGTATGGTAGTGTTAAGAGTTTCCAGAGCTGCACTACCTCTGGGTGTGGATGGGAGGGGAAAGTCCCACTGCATGCACCATAAAGGAACGTTAACCATAAAAACTATTTCTTTTCCCCTGTTCGCCCCCCTATTTGACTGTGATTCGTACAGTAAACATTCACAGGGAAGATTGTGTGCTGATCCTATGCCTGTATTTAGGTATATTATGCCTGTATTTAGGTGCTGGACATCAAGGTATCAAGTATGTATATCATCCCTCTTCTTAGTCCATTTGCCAGAATGTGAATGAAGGCATGTTGAGTACACCAAGCTTTTATGTTATAAATGTTGAATAGCGGTCCCCAGCATGTAAGAACTGCCGGCTGCAGATGTTGAGAAAGTTTTAGAATTGGCATAATATGTGTTCATACTGTTATCAACCTACAGACGCATCCATAGATGCTGAATCCATTGCAGCCATTAACAGCCACAAATGTGCTTAGTCAGCATTTTTAGGTAAGTACTGTACCCGTTTTCAACTCATTGGATGTTTTTCCCCCCCAAAAAATAACGCTAGGGACGGATGGAAGCATCATGAAAAGCTTCTATAGGTTGTTAATGGTATGGTCACATAATACGACAAATATGAAAATTGCTCAACATCTGCAAGTTTCTACATGCTGGGGACCCCTACTCAGGGGTGTAGTGGAGGGGGGACGAGGAGGACGGCGTCCCCCCACTTCTCACATCTAAGATATTTTTTGGGCAAAAGTAGGCCTATGTTTTTTGTCTTGTCATTTACTTTTATGGATACAATCAGGCATTGTAAACAATCTTTCTCAATATGCTATACAGTGTACTTGTTTTAATAGTGTGTTTGTGTGTTGCGCAGGTGCACGCAAATGCGCATGCAAATGCAAGTGTGCATGCACGTGTCTTAAAGGGGAATTCCACTCATTTTCAATATTTTACTATGTCATTAATATACATTAGAGGTGTTGTGTGGGCATGGTAAAAAAGTTATTGAGTTTCCTTTTTTTTGAGAGTGAACAAATGGAACCAAATGGACCCGCTAGGGTCCACTTGGTTCACATTTGTACACTCTCAGAAAAAAAAAAAAGAAAATGGGTGGAATTCCCCTTTAAGAGGCGTCCCCCCACTTCTAAAAGTCCCACTACTACACTGCCCCTACTCAACATAAAACCTTGGTGTACTCAACATGCCAGGGTTCACAATGAGGCTCTGTGGGCTGTCAAGTAAACTATACTGTATATTCTCAATGACCCTGATCACACCTTTTCTTACCTGTCCATCCTATACTGTATGTACTTAATCCTTCTCCTCTCATCTCTTCCCTCTTTACAGGGAACAGATACTGGCTGTTCCGGGAAGCCAACCTGGAACCTGGCTATCCACTGGAACTGACAGATTATGGCAGAGACATTCCCTATGACCGTATAGATACAGCCATCTGGTGGGAGCCATCTGGCTTCACCTATTTCTTCCAAGGAGACCGGTAAAGAACTAAAGCTTTTACACTACAGTCAGTGTATAAATGTACACTTATTCCACACTCTCATGGTGCAAGTTCATCTTGAAGATCTTGTTCTATCCAGATATCCCATGAAAGTATTTTATGGTGCAGGTAATTGCAGAATGATGCTTTTTCTTTGCACCTGAAAGGGGTTAGGCGTTATTGCTTTTCTATCCTTCATTAATATTCCACAGTAAGTAGGGCCGACTTCGAAATATCAAATAATCTGAATGAGTCTTAGTTAACTACACACACAGTCCACCATGCCCGAGAATCATAGCTGGTACTGACTGTCATAGATATCAGAGCTTACTTGGTATGCACTTTAACTGGTTATTGGAAGCCTGAATGTGACGTTTTTGACAGAAGGAAAGTAGTGCCATAGTGCTGTAGCCTGTACCGTGTGACTACTGAAAAATCCCCATCGTATAATATTAACTAGTCTCAGTTCACACAGGTTTGCTTTGGTTTATGAAATTGAAAACTACTAACCATTCCCACTAGTCTCAGTTCACATGGGTTTATTTTATGAAACAAACCGCAACCCAGAAAGTTGGGGTTTTGAACTGCAGGGGCTTAATGGGAAACCAGGCAAGATTAGTCGATTTGAAATTAATTCAGTTCACATAGTGAACAACTTCCATACAACTGTGTGAACCAGTAACTAGTCTGTGTATTAAATGACTTGGTAATTGTGACTTTTGTTAAATGTGACAGCTCTGGGATTTGTCTGTGGAAGACCTAATTTACAGCAAGGCGGTTCTGTGTCTATCTTTGAAAGGGAGGAGTTGATGTTCATGAATCTAAACCCCACAGATCAATCACATTGTGAATAAACACAGCTGTACAGATCAAGTGCTGTGAACTTTTGTCTTTCTCACACTCTGAAAGAGGATGGATGCCACTGCAGGGGAAAACAGCCCTTTAAGAAATTATATATAGCTTTGTTTAAACATTCTGTTGTCAGAGGATGTGGACAGACACAGGCCAATATCCTGTTGTGGTGTATACACAACAAGCACATCTACAAAAACAATCTATATCTATACTATAAGCGAATGTCTGTCTGAATGTCTGAAGCCGGCATAGTTCCTCACTGGCTGCACCAATCACTCCAACCTTTCACAAAGGCATTGACCATAATATTATTTTTAAAATTGCGAATTGTATCCCATCCACTTACATGGGAAAATGCAAAAAAATGACCACACCTACAATTACAATAGAGTAGAGAATATGAATAGAGATTCATAACAATTAGAATGAATGTAATGAATAATAATAATTCAATCGATCTGTAACAATAGTTATGCCCATCACCGCTGCCAACGATCATCGACTTTATACACTACTTTATAGTTCTAATATCTTTAGCATATCTATTACACACCCCACACACAGCATTGTGTGAGAGTTATTTTTGTCTGGACAATATAGCAGCATACTGCAGGCAAGTAGTAGAGAAAAGAGACCAGAGCAAAATAGAAAGAAATAGAGGAGACAAACGATTTGTGCAATTTGTTTACATCTGTGCTAGACGATGTGAAAACATAGTCCATGGCATTGTTATTGCCTGTAACTCTTCCGGGTATAGTGATCTGTCGTTGGACCCCGCCCCTGCTTTCCTTAAAGGATCTCTGCATGTGTGTTATTTTTTTTATCAAAATATACAACGTATATTAACATCATTTTATTAAAAAAGAACGTTTATCATGAAATTCCTGTTATATACTAATAAGATAGTAGAGTAGGTCAGCGTATGTACAATGTGAATGTCTAACATTAGATGGTAGGACTGAATATACGGTTGTCTCTCCCTGGCTTCTCTGTGCAGGTACTGGCGCTTCAATGAGCAGTCCCGAGCGGCGGACAGGGATTACCCCAAGCCAATCAGCGTATGGGGGTCGTCAGTGCCCCATACTCCCAAGGGGGCCTTCCTCAGCGATGATGGAGGTGAGCACAGAGGGAGGGAGTGGATAAGTGGTGCGTGCACGCCTGTGTGAGTGTGTGCGCGCACGTGCATGCGTGCGTGCATGTGTTTATGCATGGGTGTGAGTACCAAATGACTTCCCACACTTTTAGTAGAAGATTTCCTGGTTTTCAAAAATATACATTGTGTTAAAGAGGATTTGGGGAGATGATTTAAAAATAATCCTGTTTGCGGTTAGGATCTGGGATAAGAGTTATCCCTGTTTTATACTGCGAAAATAAAGCCAATGTACAGTGCGCCGCACTGCATCACGCTTTGAGCTTGTACATCTTCTATCTTTCGTCTACTTTCAATTCCATCCTAAATGGACACGACTGAGACAAAGAATCAGGGTGTGGTCTTTCAGTCAACAAGTGTGTGAGGGTTGATGTATGTGTGTGTGGGTGGGTGTGTGTGTGTGTATGTGTGTGTGACTGTGCGTAAGGTATCCCACACTTGGGAAAAGGCAGCATCATGTTTCCATGTTTAATTAGAGAGACTGTAAAGAGAAAGGAAGGTGGAGGGCCGCCACTAAGGAGCCATGTACAGCAGAAACTAAAATTATGTTTAAAAAGTGTTTTTTGAGTGTACCATTAACCTTAGTGGTAGGCAGCAATGATGTTGGTGTTAGAAGGAAACTCATACAATCTAAACACTTCAAATGCTTCAAATCTCATCAAGGAATATCTTCAGATTTAGTTTTATCGCCACCTCATGGTTTTGTATGTAAGAGATGGTGAAATTTGTGTAATTCCCATCATATACTGTATGTTTTTCCAAGAAAGCAATTAAGGGAAGAGAAGAGGAAAATAAAATCAGGAAAAGAATGCACGTTTGAGTGCTTTTACGAAAGAAACGGTACAGGTAAAGGGTTATACTTTGTGGATCTTAGGTATTTCCAAGCTTTTGCCACGAACGGTACAACCAAAAGGTCTCTTAGCTTTGACAATTCAACAACAAACTACATTTCGTTGTTCCCTGTGAACAATGACAATAACGATCTATCTAGCTTATTTACAAACTTTGTAACAAACAACTAACTTTAGTTTAGTTTGTACAGTAGCTTGTAGCTTAGGTTCTCTTACGGTTTTCATCTCTGCTATTACCTCTCATGAATTAGTCACATCTGAAAGCTTCAGGTTCCCTGATTGATTGAAACCTCTCTCTGTCACGTCCCAGCTTACACGTACTTCTACAAGGGCTCCAAGTACTGGAAGTTCGACAACCACCGCATGAAGAGTGAGCCGGGCTACCCCAAGTCCATCCTGCGAGACTTCATGGGCTGCAGTGTGGACCTGGACCCAGACAAGGACCGCGACACCACAGACACCGACACCACGGCGGGCGGCGCCCCCAAGTACCCGGACGTCAACCGGCCGCCGTTCAACCCCGACGCGGGCCGCGACGCCGACAAGGACAAGGGCAAGGACCGGGACGGCACCGGCGGCGGCGGAGACAGGGACGGCGGCAAGGGAGCCGAGGACAACAAGGACGAGAAGGAGGAGCGGGAGCGCGAGGGGCGCGAGGAGGACACCAACGAGGTGGACGTGGTGCTGAAGGTGGACGACAGCGAGGAGAGGACCATGAACATCCTCATGGTGACCATCCCGCTCTTCCTGGTGCTGTGCATCCTGGGATTGATCTACGCCATCATCAACACGCTGCAGAGGAAGGGCGCGCCGCGGCTGCTGGTGCACTGCAAGCGCTCGCTGCAGGAATGGGTCTGACCCTGGTGACCCGCAGTGGCCTTTGAACACTAGACGGACCTTTGACGACGCCCCTACCCCCCCCCATCCGTCCGCCCCATCCGTCCCTGTGCAGCGAAACGCCGCCGCTCGCAAATTCGACCTCCACCCCTGCTCTTATAGTACATGTGGCTGTAGTTGGGTACATGCAAATACATTAGGCCTGCACACGAAGAACACAAACATGAGACGAGTGACGACACAAACTAAAACATGCATAAGTGAGCTCGTAAAGAGCAGGCGTACTGTATGCTTAAACACACACACACACACACACACACACACACACACACACACACACACACACACACACACACACACACACACACACACACACACACACACACACACACACTGTCTAACCTTCTCCCCCTTTTCCATGGTGCTCTACAATGCGTTGGCTGTAGTCTATTTATATGAGAGACGTTTGCACATTGTTTTTGTTGATGATGTTCTTGTTTTGTTTTTGTTTTTTTTGGTTCATATTGTGCGACTTTAGTTGTTGTTTGTGTTACTATGTCTAAACCAGGAAGTCTTGCAACGCCGTACCATTCTCCCCAAGCCTCGCCCAGCCTCCCCTCATACCTCATGGTAGGGGCTTCCCCCCAACCCACACCCTCGACATCTGCTCGCCCCATCATAGTCATAAAGAAAGAAACAAATGGAGACAGGAAGAAAACCAAACTGCATTTGCACATTGATAGACTGCATCACATACTGTAAAGACGTTTATTTAATATATATGTTTTAATGTTTTAAATCCTTCCCTTAATCTTTCCTTCCTTATTCTTTGTTCCTTCTCTGGAACACCACTAATGCAGCTCTACAAAGACATGGTGCCTTCCTCCACACACTGTAGAATGGAATTATAATCCTAGATGGTGGCTTACAGACATCTATACGTATCTAGCTGGGCCCTCTGTGTGCGTGTGTGTGTGTGCGCGCGCACGTGTGTGTGTGTGTGTGCGCACGTGTGTATGTGTACGTGTGTGTGTGTGGACAAAGTGATAGAGAGAGAGAGGGTATTTGTTAGATAGAGGACAACAAAGTTGGGTACGGTAAATATTACACAATGGGTATAGGACTAGTACTTTCCCATTCAGAAACATTGTTTTAAAGGACAGAATATACCCTAATGTCACTGGTCCAGTTGTGGTCTGCTTTATGCTCAACTTGCCAATACAGTGCCAATACATGCTATATCCACAATCACAGACAATATTCGGTCTAATGATATGATAGAATACATAATGTGGGTAACTACAACTGTGTAGTAACACACAATGAAAACACAGTAACTGTAATGGAGTTACTGAATGGGAAAATGTAAAGAGTTACTTTACAAGTTACATCAAAAGGTAGTTTCTCTATGTAAACTAACTTAGTGCAGGGCGTTACTACCCAACACTGGAAGACAATAATAAACTTGGGGAAAGTGGAAAAGCTGGCAGATATCAGGCAGTGCCATTATGGAGAGAATCGAAAGAGGGGGTGGGGGGATCATCCGTGTGAATTCAGACGGGAGGAAGCTTATCTAAAGGGGGCATGAGAGCAGGCTTCCATTCTGCCCAGAAAGGGCTTGTCCTGCTCGGGTTACACACTTTTTGGATTTGGGCAGGGTGGTGGGGGTTGCAGAGAGGCTTGCAGGGACGGATAGAGCAAGAAGCAACTGGGATGGTGGGGGTGGGCGGGGGGCGGGGGGCTGGATGGTAAGAGGAAGAGAGACCGGGAAGGAAGTTTGATAGCCCTCCCTCAGGGTCCCCGCTGCTGGCACCGGACCATGTGACCTACATTCTCCCAGCCAGCTCCGCTACAAGTGTTGTCCTGAGAGGAAGCATGAGCTTACAGTATGTGGGCTGATAGCAGGAGGGCTCCTAGAATACAGTGCTGCAAAGTACTTGTCGTTATATTTTTTTTCTTTTTCCTAGTCCGCTAAGTGCCACCGAGGCCCCAGGCACTTTTATTGTTCTCCTCCTATGGCTGTGGCAGCATTGCCAATTTCATTTCAACCAAGCATTAGTATGCAGATATTACAGCTAAACAGTGCCTGCCTCTCCTCTCTCGATGTTCCCACCCAGGTGTCAGGCTTTGTTTCATTTTGTGATGCGTGCGTGTGTGCATGTGTTCCGCACCCCGACAAGTCTCTGTCCAATTTACACAGACCGAGCGGGCATGACGCTGAGCGCCAGACGAGAGATGTGAAACAGAGAGGCCGTCGTGTTACACATCTGACAAAGAGGTGGAGATGGACAGAGGGGGGATGGAGAGCTGAGAGAGAGAGAGAACAGACCACTTACAGCTGATATTGTCAGGGGAAGAACATGAACCACACCGCCGCCAACCACCACTAGACCCAACCTCCTCCCACCCCCCACCCCAAACCCATCCATCCATCCATCCGTCCACCGCCCACACACACCAGAGATTGATCCCTGCGCCGCTCGATATTAGCAGTTGCCAGGAAACCGTATCGCTCACCGGCCCTCTGCTGGCCATCTCATTGTCAGGGTTGGGTCTGGGTGGGGTGGGGTGGGGTGGGGTGCGCTGCGGGCGGGGGCGGGGTGTGTTTGGAGAGGAGCAGTGGGAGCTAATCAGTGGTAAAAGCTCTCCTCCTGACATCTCCCACCCCCACCTCTCACCACGGGCCTATCTCCACATGCCTCCCTTCCAGAGCCTGAGAGATCAATGTATGGCGTCTGGACAGACTCAAAGAGTACATGCAGACTCGCTGTGTGCCTCCTAGACACAGTTTATGGCCTTTACGGCTCATTCTATACTACAAAGTATATCAACAAGGCTTTACAGTAACACTCCTCTCATTCCCTCTCATCCAAGTAAAAAAAAAGCCCTCCTTTTGATGTGTCGCTCACGGAACAGCGATGGTAACAGCATACAGTATTCTTCTTCGTACAACCCGCCCCAAACTCGGCATGAAGTCATTCTCATTGTTCACCATGGGCTGAGTTGTGCCGGCCGGAGGACTTGAGTAAATAGTACTACGCAGCTAAACAGACGTGGGAAGCTTGAGAGGGAAAATGCATGGCCCTGTGCGAGTTCTCTGGGAACCGATCCAAGATCACGATTTGTTTTGTTTAGTCATTTATTGTTTCAGAACACTGTGGGGAATTGAGAAGTAAAAAAATATGGATACGAATAATTCTGTCAGCGAGTGATTGATGTTTGTTGTTGGTGTTCGCAGCGCATGCATGTGTACGTATGAGTCGTCATGCATGTTTGGGATAATTCGAGGTGTTCCATTAATCTGCGCTGCACTCATCTAAAGGGAGGAGGCATATTTTTGACAACTTGATTGTAAATCCCTCAAACGCTCTCCCTTTTATTTCTGTTTCTTTGGTTCTTTCTTGCTTTTCCCCCCCTCTCTTTCCAGCCATATATATCAACCCAGCCCTCCAAGCCTGAGGGGACTGGAACAATAACAATGGTCCTTCTCTCTCTCCCCTACTCTCTCTTCACCCTGTCTGACTGTCTATCTCATTGTCTGCTGCTCAATCTTTCTTCACTTCTCTCTTTTAATACACACAAACAGTGCATTATTGTCTCCCCTGCATGGTTAGAACAGGCCTGGGGCCCGTGTCACAGAGCAACCCCCATCCCATCTTTTTAAGATGCACCTCCTGTGCCCTTTCATTGACGGGGAGTAAGCAGCCGTTTGCCCTCTGGCCAAATTCACAAGGTTCACGTATCGCTGAATGGCTCACAGACTTATCTTGGGGTCAAATGAATCATTCTCTGGACTGGACATTGTTGGTTCACTTGAGACTCTGTGATGGCACCTGACACTCAAGAATCAAAATTGTGAAAGTGGAACAAATGCAAATGCAGCAAGTAGACTTGCATTGTTAGCCAAAACGTATGGGATTATATTTGAAGAACTCCTTAAATTTCTGCAAGGCAGAAGAAAATGACTTGAAGTGCAGTCAGGTAACCTAACATCACTGAGTCTGCCCGAACCTCTATGATTCTCAGGATCTATGGTATATCTGTTAATGTTGAATGTTCAACTCACTGAATCCACCCTTGTTTGAGCTTTGAGCTAAGGTGAAAACCGTTTTTTTATGTTTTGGCTGACTATGAGCTGTATATATGAACAACATCTGAGTCATTATTCCTCTGCCAACAGAACCTTTAGCCAGAAGGCTAACATTGTTTTAGTTACCTCTATGTTCTATTCTTATGGAGTCTGTTCTCTTTCAGATTCTGCAGTCACATTGCACTGTCTTCTCCTGCACTGCCCAATAATAACCACTAGCTTTAGCCTCACTGTGTCTGCCCTGTGTACTCAAAAACTCAGCTACTCATCAGACAGTGCGCAAACAAGCTCAATGGAAAATACATGGACTGAAACTAATTAAACCCACGCGGTGGTCACCATGTGCAACTGGTGACAAGGACTCACACTTTCGCCTTCTCAACTCTGACTTAGGATGCGATCAGACTTAAGACTTTTGAGCTGATCAATGGAACTGATGATCACAGGATCATCAGAGCCATTGATCATCACCAACAGAGTCAGTGTCTTAGTCTCTCTGACTCTATCCTTGCTGTCAAGTATCTCACCTTGTTCATTGCGCCTAACAACAACTAAAACCACTTATATTAAAGCAACGCTTTGCTAACCTAAAGTGAAAATATGGGCTACAGAGGGAATCTGAGGTGTGGGTGGGGAGTCTTTGAACACATACTGTATGTTTCATTGCGGTAGAGGTGTGTGGTAAATTGGGAAATTACTTTAGTTTCTCTGATGACAGAACAGAGAAGAAAGAAAAAAACATTACAGGAATAATAGCAAGACTGACAAAAAAATCACTTGAGGAGCATTATGGACAATTTGGCTACGAATCGTCCAAATAAATACTTAGTTCATGCTGAGTTGAAGCTGCAGCAGACAGCAGGTAGCAGGTAGTTATTACTGGTAAGTTGTAGTTGTTTCTTCACTATTTACTGGTTGTCTATTAAACTGACCACGTCGCATCTCACTCAAGGTCCTTCTGAACGTCTATATTGTTGAGTGGTTGTTAGCAGATGGGTAAAACTTTATCCACTTTCTGATAATCACTGTCATCCTCCACCGGGAGGAGATGGATAAAATAAAACAACAAGCGATGAAAACATAACGTAGATATTGTTTGTCTTTCATTGTTGTGATCTATTTTAAGGGTCATTTTAATTTGTTTTTAATGTTATTTTGTGCGGTTCTTATTTCTCTCTAAACTTGATGACATTGTCAACGTTTTTGTTAACATTCCGTTTTGGATTTTTTGTTGTTCTTTTTTCTTTTAATCGGTTGCTATTTTTATTTTCATGTAGAAGAATTGTAGAAAAAAAGAAGAGATTTTATACATTTGTGTTGTTGTGTGTTCACCTCTAGTTGAGTGTGTTAACAATCCATGCTGGACATGTACACATTAAAAAATGCTCAGAATTTTTCTTTCACTGTTGTCATGCCTTCGGATATTAATTTTCCTATTTGAATGTAAGGTGGTTATTTGTCCTTACATAATCGTAGGATCCGCTAACCTACTTTAGTTTTCAGGAAAAAAGCAATTACATTCTGATGAAGAATTTATCATGCACGTACGCACTCTCTACTCTCTTCCTTTGTTGGTGAGGTCACGGTCCATATAGGGCCCTGCTTCCTGTCTCACACGGGACAGCCAGGAGAATGGCCTGATGGGACCCTGGGGAGTTAACCCCCGAGTCATGCTTCGGACGAACGTCTGCGCCGCATGTAAAAAAGAGCCAGCTGACCTACAAGCTCACAACGCGTCGCGGACGTGACGCGTGGTGAGCTTGTAGGTCGGCTATTTTTGGTGCTCGACACTGTGGTGCGGCGGAGCATGAATGAGCCTTTTAGTGAGGCCCGGGGCTGGATACTGGCCAGGAAGCCACATGAGCGGACGGGGGGGAAGTTGTGTTACAGTAGCAGCTGGACAGGCAAGAGCCAATGAGAGAGCTCAACTACAACCCGGTGACAGCATGAGGAAATGCATTGCACATGTGACCGGCAGAAGTATGAAGAGAGAAAATAGAAGTGAGAGGAAAATATCACTGGAACTGTGATATTGTAATTCCCGACTAATAAGACAGACATCTGTGTCGTCAAATGTTTACCCGATATGACAATAATAGAGCCTATGCACTTGTGGCAAAGTGAGTTTAACGTTGTTTAGAGTCATTTAATGCAAACAGAAAAGTCCAATCTTCCTGGCCACCACAAAAGTAACTTTTTGCCCCTCAGCAAGAATACAATTAACGCATACCGAGTATGATGATGTCACACGCATACCCTCTATATCAACAGGTGGTTCGGGGACCACCAGTGGCCCCTGAGAAGATTCTAGGTGGTCCCCAGGCTAAATGTTGTAGTTGGTAGTTGGTTGACCATTTGTAACTCTTTGAGAGCTTAAAAATGTAACCAAATAGATTGCGGTTCCATTTGGTTTCATGTTTCTCTCAACAGTTAAAATAGTCATCATCTGAATTAGTCTACACACAACTAGAGAATGTAGAAGATTAATGGTCATTTTGATCCGTATGTTTGACTGTTTTGTTTTCTCTGAAGTTCAGCCTGGAATGGTGGACAAAAGCAAAAGAAATCTTTAGGTTTGGAGTCTGTGGGGCTAAAATGTCATCAACGGCTGGTCCGTGGCTCAAATTCTGAATAAACAGTGGTTCCTATTATGAAAAACGTTGAAAACCACTGCTCTATACCCAAAGAGGATTTGGAGACATGCACAGTCTAACTTAGAATTAGTCATTACAATTAATTCAGCCCAACTACTAAGTCATCTTGACCTACTTTTATGTAGGTCAAGATAGGTCACTCTGTACATTAAAAGCTCTTTTTTAACATACCTACATAATAGCTTTGTAGTTTGTACGCAAACAACTTTAATAGTGGGCGTTTTGTTTACACCGTATTCAACATGTTGGCATGCCATCAGCACATTGTGGAGATGTAATACATTCCTGGTACAAGGGTGTGTGCATAGTAAAATCCTCAGAGTTCATTCATCTAAAATAGACCTATAAAGGTTACATTTGAACCCTCACAAGAGTTAAATTAGATGCATTCAGACAGTTATATAAGGTGTTCTTTCAGTTTCACACACATAAACACATGCACACAGCAAATGAGAAACAGCCACACACAAGTATATGATGAAGTAAAAACACCTGTTTTCCTGTATGGTATATGCTGTTTACATTCCACATGCAAAGGAGTCCTTGCTAACAACACCTGCTGGGTATGTGTGTTGATGATATCCATCTGTATTTGTTGTGTTGAATGTGACACAGACTTATTCTGAATCTCAGCACCACAGCCAGTCAGTAAGTAATGAATCCAAACCACACGTTTGCACGTAAGGATCTCACTGAGTTTTGATTTATTTGATCTTGTGGTGCATTACGTCAAACAGCATAATAACAATAACTCATTCAAAACTAAAATGCCATGCGCAATACATGCATACCCTGCCTGGCCCATAGCAACATACAATGCACAGTATACCACATATGGCAGGTGCTATAAAACTATGCATTTGTCCACAGCACTGGAACATACAATGTACGGCCTAGTACCACAGTCAGATACTGAAGGGTAGTGTGGAACTGGTTCTAGGCCAGTTGGGAGGCAAGAAGGGAGTATAAAAAAGCCAATCTATAAGCTCACAACATGTCACAACACCTTTATATGACAGAGTGTAAATTGTCCACGGGATTGACAGTGGGGCTTGTTTGCACTACCACAGGGAAATGGCTGTTCTCGTTGACTTGGAAAGTGAAATACGGTAACTGCAGTTCTACTTTTTCTCTGATTTCTGTCTTTCCCTTTCCACTTTCATGAATTTCTTCTTATAGCCTCTGAATGAGGTAATGGGTGATGTAACATGCACAACATCTGGAAGCCAAGAACCATTTTTTGGGCACTGTCCTAAGGTCCTTTGCACACAACAACAAAGTAAAGGGATGGGAGATGCGTGGGATGATGGAGGGCGTGTGGGGTTTTATGGATGTATGGCTTTAATGTACCTTACCTTAAAGGTAGGGGAAGTGATTTCACTTTTGTCAGATATCACCCAAAAAATATTTTTTTTTTCTGTTAAAATGCTCTATTATAAGGTGTGGAAACCACATATGGAGTTTCCCCCTCCCCCACGTTAGCAGAGGAGCTAATAAAAGTTCCCCAGGTCACCACAATTCTCCTCCAATCAGGAGAGAGCAGCAGGTTCACATAGTGTAGCTACTTTTGGGGGCCCCTAGTGCACCAGGCTGGTACTACACCATGAATTTCAAATCACTTCCCCTACCTTTAAGGACAGATTATTGTGATGTCAGAAACCAGTGATGGCTTTGTACAAAATATACAAGCAAAAATGCCAACACACAACACAGGTACAAACTATGTTAGAACCCACCTGTTTCTTGTTAAACTGACTATTTAGGTCATGTACCACTGAGCTAAGTGATACAATTCTGCAATGTGGCTCAAGGGAAACGGCCTGTATTCATGTGTTGAATGAGACTGTTATGGTGCGGTGTGTGGCATTGCATTGCATATAGTTCAACACTCAAGGAGAACCTCTTGACAGATGTCACGGTGCTGTTCCATAGGGTGCTGTTCCCAAGTGTTTTATGTTACCGAGAGTTTGGGTGGGAGTCAGGGAGCCTGCTAAAGCAGAGGTTTCACAGAACTGGGATTTAGCTACAACGTATTATTGAAATCATTTGTTGTAAGTAAGTATTATAGGGCGGATTCAAAATCTTTACTCTCTCTTTTGGTATTGTTTCAAATAGTTAATCCATCAACCTGCAGCTGCTGTAGGGCAAGTGTTATCTTGTAAACACTAAGGAAGAACAGCTGTGTGGTCTGGAGTGTGTAGAGCTGAGTCTTAAAGCAACACATGCAATTCACCTGGAAAGACACAAACAACATACACCCCTTCGTGCACTGCTTTCACAGACACATTTCCCCTGACATTTAGGTACAGTACAGTGATCTATATGCATGCAAATGTACACATGCATGCATATCTGCAGACAAGCACACATGCCCTCTCACCAAACGCACATATACGCACTCTGACACATACATGTCACGCACACGTGCGCACACACACACACGCACGCGCACGCACACACACACACGCACACGCGCACACGCACGCGCACATGCACACGCACACGCACACGCACACGCACACACACACACACACACACACAGAAGAAATACATCATTGGATGATGAAAGCAGGCGGACTATTCTGTAAACCATACAGCAGAACAGCAAAAACACACTGCTAGCAGCAACAAAGCAAACAAAGGTAAAGCTGAAGAAAGCAGCTAGAAAGGAGCTGCCTGTAGGGGGACAAAGTGGTCAACTAACTGACCAGTTCCTGTTTGACACAGAAACGGTCACAGCCAGGGAACGACCCTTCAAGAGGTTAAGCGGTTCATCCCCGGTCGTCGCTGCACTCTCTTTTCCTGAGAGAAACGTCTGTCCTCGTTGCCATGACAACGAGGGCCGAGGGGAGTCGGTCACTACTCGGGATCTTGGGACTTCCCATAGCCCTGTGGCCGACACTCACCCCGGAATGACCCGAGCGATATGAGAGACAATAGGAGAAAGTCTCAAAAATGAATGTCTTGCTATTTAAGAGAAGACACAGGACACACTTGGGACCGTCCAGTGACACCGTGTGGGGAAAGACGAGAGAATATATTGCTGGGTTCACATTTGGGTAGCAGGTTATTTACAATCCTTTCTTTCCTTCTTGATGTAGACAAAAGGACTGCACTGTGCATTGTCAACACCACAGTTATTCTATTTTTCCAAATGTCATTCACCGTTTCTCCCTGTGGGCCTATAAGGATTATAATCTCTCCGGTGATAAATCATACCTATAAAATCAACATAATTGCAGGGTGATCAGAGAGAAATACATTATGTGATAAATCATAAACTGCTGAAACTTCGAGTACACTACGACACAGACAGATACAGACATACAGTATGGCCTAGATTTTCGTCACCGCTAAACCCCTTACCCCTTAACCTCTTTGACTTTTAAAACTATTTAAAAAAACATTTTTTTAATAGTTCAAATGGCCAGTCTACAAGCTCACAACATGTTAATAGATTGGCATGTTGAACTATTCCAAAAAGGTTTTCCAAAATAGTAAACAAGGAATAAGGGGTTTGGGATAAGGGGTTTAGCATGTAACAAAATGGAGCCCTATATGTACTGTACATGTCTGGCTATGTTGATGTCCTTTCCCGCCCAATCAGGGACCAGCATCTCTGGCAACGTCACCATCAACAGCCAATAGGGGACAACCATTCTTGTTGGCGGTAACTAAGGTATGTTTTAAGGTATGGTATTGTTTGTAAGGTCAGATCTGTGTTTCTTTTTCCGAAGCAGTGATGTCAGTGGTGAATACACCTCATGGCCCGCTCTGCTTGCACACAAGTAGCCCATACATGGCCTACTGCATATACAACGCAGATCACTGCAAGGCGCAAGTTCACATCTTGACAGAGTGCATTTCCATTTCTCTGTTGATTTTCCTTTTCCCTTTTATAATGAGGCAAAAAAACACAAGGAATCATGAAGATGTAACAGCAGCAGATCACAGTCAATGGCATCAAAAGCCATGAAGATGTTTCTCTCTGACACAGGGGCGCTGCTAGCAATTCTGGGCCCCCCCACAGCTTTTTGACATGGGCCCCCCTTCGAGGCGACCCACAGAATACAGAATAAAACTCATTATTATGTTTTGTTGCGCCACTCATTCGGTTTATTCAGGTAATATAGTGATTCAAATATATTTTTATAATAATCAATACAAATAAAACCTTATTAATCCAAGCTTTTAGTGGGCCCCCTGGCTTCGGGCCCCCCCACAACTGTCCCCCTCGTCCCCCCGTGTCGGCGCCCGTGCTCTGACATTCAACAGATTGTTGCCACTTTGGGACTTATGTGGCGTGGTTGCGGGAAGACTTAATTTGTCACTCCAGTCAATATTTCCCATGATTTTTATATCACTTTCCCTCCACTTTCATTTCATCCTGGATCAAGTGCTTACACTGGTGTAAACACAGCAGACATCAATGTGTTGTGGCTTGTATTGATGTGACTAATAAGAAGATGAAACTATAAGACGCCCCAGACCGAGATGAACCAATTGTTATGCCTAATGAAAGTCTGCTGTGTTTCTCTATGTTCTTGAGGAAGAGACAATTTGTTTGTATTTTTATGTGCCCGACGCCATCACACACGTACAGATAATTTGTGGCTTGACTTTATAAATGACACTGCATGTGTGCATGCGCGTGTCTTGTGTTTCTTGGTGCTAATAGTGACGCCGTATGGGGAATATCCTGTAAAATAATGTGCAATAAGGTTAACGAGCGGAACACATTACACTGCATGTGCATTAGTGTTTGTGGGAATTCCTGTGTGTGCGTGTGTGTGTGCATGCGTGTGTGTGTGTGTGTGGGGGTGTGTGTGTGTGTGTGTGTGTGTGTGTGTGTGCATGCATGCGTGCGTGTACGAGTGCGAGTATGTTTGCATGTGCACATGCACAATTGCACATTACTGCACCTACTGTATGCGGCAATGTTCTGCCACACTTAAACAATGCAGCGCAACAACATTGGCCTAAATAGTATTTTTTGTTGTGTCATTTTACTGTGTAGTGACACTGGGTTCTTGCAGATTGGGTTCTTGCAATAGAAAAACAAAGAAAGGGAAGAGGAGGGAGTTAAGGAAATCGAAGAAAAGAAAGTTTGCTACAAAAAGTACAGGAAAGGCTTTTTTTCTTCTGTGTGGTCTGAGATATTTACAAGCTTTTGCCACAAATCAAATTAAGAACCAAAATGTCTTTTAGCTATGTATGTTTATGTCCATTCATCCATTTCATCAGTGAAGGTGTACAGTATGTTTAGCTTAAACAGCAAGACAACCTCACAGTCACAGACGTATATGCATACACACACACAGTTCCATGCTTACACACCTGGAGTGGAGATACAGACATTCTTGGCCCATGAAGCCTGTCTTACAGCTGTTCAGGTGCAACACTCTAGCACACACACACACACACACACACACACACACACACACACACACACACACACACACACACACACACACACACACACACACACACACACACACACACACACACACACACACACACACACCCCTACGCCTGCATCTGGCTAGTCTATGGTATGCCTCCAGAAGGCTGCAGGTCCATCTGGAGCTGGTCTAACCCAGGGAGGAGGGTGCTTATAGTGGGCCACAGCGGGAGGGGAACCCCTGGCCCTGCAGGGAGAAGCTCTGGGGATGCTGTCATGTTTTCCAGCCAGCTGGAGGAAGCTACTTCAGTCGTAGAATACTAAGCAGATGCCAAATGGAGGACGGATCAGCGTAAAACCCTCATTCAAACCCCTGTTCTATACTCTGTAGCAACTCATAATACAACTAGAACTGCACTCAGTGCCAACTTGTGCATTGCACACAAGTAGGCCATGGACTACTTCTGCACAAGCAGAGCGAGCTAGTAAATACAGAGTCTCCAGCAGCTCAGGTCACGTCAGGGAACAGTCACCGGTGGTGACTCACCATACTGGTGAGTAGTAGTGAACCATAGTCATCACCTTACGGTGGTGACTATGTTTCACCCCTGCAGGCAACTGTTTCGTCACCATGCGGGTGACTTAACGGCAGACAGGCGGACAGATGGACGGACGGAGGGACGGACCAACGGACGGATCGATGGACAGACCAACGGACGGACCGGTGTGCAAACGGACAGGGGGTGAAACATCGTCACCACCTTACGGTGGAGAAAATAAAGACTCCTATTACATTATGAGTTTTTATTGTGGAGATGCTGTCATGTTTTCCAGCCAGCTGGAGGAAGCTACTTCAGTCGTAGAATACTAAGCAGATGCCAAATGGAGGACGGATCAGCGTAAAACCCTCATTCAAACCCCTGTTCTACTCTGTAGCAACTCATAATGTACAACGTAATAATTAACTGATAGAGTTATACAACAATGACCACCTAACGTAACAGATTTTTCTCTGTCATAATGCGTTACATTATGAACGAACACATGTAATAAAAGTTCATAATGTAATAATGGCCCATGTTGTTGAGAAAAGCTCTAAACTGCCATGTATTGGAGTGTCTGCGATTGTCTATATTCCGTTGACTTAGATGAGGTGAAGATGGCCATATATGGTGGTGTGCCCTATCTATGACGAGGCATGACGTCATAACCATATATGAAGGTGTTACAATTAACACCTTCATGTGGGAGATCTATGGTTAAAAACACATTCATTCCCAGCTAATGAATGACCTGATTTTTACATACCATGAGAGTTTAAAACAGCTACCGAACAGTAGCAGATACAGAACATAACTTGACTGAGCCGTGAGAGGGGGGGAGTTTTTGCAGTCTGTTTTTTGATATTATAATGGTCGGTGGATGATGTCAATATGACAGCAGTTGAGCCGAATGACCAATTTATTCTAAAAAGGCCTTTTGTCCTGATTTATTGTTAACTGTCTCCACTGCTCAATTCTTGCCAAAGTGTCTGATTGACTTTAATGGTTTGAAGAGTTCAAAGCAATCATTTCAATGTAGAAAGTGAAGACTATTAAAGTAATTTCATGAATCACAAATTGCTCCACCTACACCAACCCTCTCAGCTTCTTAAAGGGGTATTCCACTTTCAAACTCTCTACTCACTCATGTGAATGTGGACAGTTTACGTTACTCCTTTCAGTATTTAGCGGCTGTTTTCAAATATCTGTCATGGTTAAGTTATAATGGGTTTGTATAGGAAAGGGGTGGGGAAGCTAAAATGAACCTCAATTATCTAAATAGTGAATGGAGTATCTTATAAACTGTCTGGTGTGTTCACATGAGACTGAGTAGACCATAAAATGACCAAAAGTTGTTTGTTTGTTTTTTAAGTGGAATATCCCTTTAAGCTAAGAGGGACAGCTTCAACAATAGTGTTCTTTTCTTCATTGTGTCTAATGGTCTGGAATATATACTGTGTATTACATTATAATGTAATGTAATATATTATACATTATAAACGTTTATGACGTTAGAGAGTGTTAATTGTATTATAACATTGTGAGCTAAATGTTACCTTGAGTATTTTTTATTTCATTATGATAATTACATTATGAATCAGTTATTATATTGAGTTTTTTATTGCATTATAATAATTACATTTTGACTTGTTACAACTTATATATTTCACATTATTTTATGATTCTATACATTATAATACTGTGTGTGTGTGTGTGGGTGTGTGTGTGTGTGTGTGTGTGTGTGTGCGCGCGCGCGCGCGCGCGCGCGCGCATGCGTGCGTGTGCATGCACGCACAGGTATAGGTTTTCTTTAAAGCAAATACTGAATGATTGTTCTCCTCTGAGCTTAAAACTTGTTAATCCTCATCTCATTTCAGGTAATACTGCTAACTTTTCCCTTTCTTTCTTGCATTTCCATGTAGAGGTTACAACTGTGCCTTTTCTGACTTTGAACAACCCAGGCAGGGCCTGGACATCAGAAGATAAGACGACTAGGGCCTGTACTCATTTCACTTCTCATTCTCTTCTTCATCATTTCCATGACAGTGCTGGCCGTCTCCTGCTCCTATATCTCTGCAGCTCATTCATCGCTCCACCAGACCGCCTGCATGCTTTGTCTATGTTTCACCTTCTCTGTCGGATCCACTCTGAGAGGTTAAAAGGATTCCTGTGAAATCAGCCTGAAAGTGAGATATGGCTCCTCATACAGTTACTGTACAACGTATACACAACTGAAAGAAAGCAGAAGAGAGAGATGAATAAGAGCTGACAGACTGCAGACCGAATCAGACGCACTTCCAACGTCAGAGCTGGGCTCCGCTGGTGTCTCCGATTCATTCAATTGAGATTGAAAAAGTTAAATTTGCAAATACAAGCGCTTTCGTTCTCAATGACTTATTCATGGATTGGATATAGAAATGTTCCCTCTTTCCATATTCCCAGGAATGATGGAAATCCACTTCCTGAACTGATTGAATTATAAATGAGTCAAGGGCCTGCGTCGGGGCAGTTTATTACCCTCCCACCCCATCCTTTGGTCTGGTGCACACTGTGCTTCTCTCTCTTGATGTCTGGCAGAGAATAATGGGGTCTTTTGCGGAGTGAGAGGAGTCTGGCCGTGCTCTCGCCTCTCCATGCATTCCTGCCCCCATGTCATCTCTACCCAGGGCAGCAGCGTGGTTCCTGGGTCGCCGGACGACCGGGTGACTAATTGAACCAACATAATGCCTACACGTCAGGTAGCTGGCTTGTTAACGGACTGGTTTAGTCTCAGTTGGATGTGCCTTTTTGTATGTGACTGTGTGTGTGTGTGTGTGTGTGTGTGTGTGTGTGTGTGTGTGTGTGTGTGTGTGTGTGTGTGTGTCGGGAAGGGGTGGGGGGTGGGGGGTACGCGCGTGTGCGTGCGCACGCCTGGGGGTCAACTGGATAGTGGCAGCCTGGTGAATAGTGGCATTGTCCTCGTTACATGCCATGAGGGCAGTGAGCTGTCCAAATGGCATCCGTACATGTTGTAAAGTGCTAATACCATTTGGGATGTGTTCTTCATATGACCATGGACAGTCTAGTTGGTAGATCAGCATGTACAGTTCTGTACAACACTATAGAAACCATACTATATTCACAAAACAATGTGATGTCTTGCTGATGCCAGCATACTGTGACAGATGACTGACTCAATAGTCAGTCATCTGCCTTTACTTCTAATGGAAATGTCCCGTTAACAGAGAAACCCCTTCATAAATCTTACGTTAGTGGAACCAAGGGCTGATAACACCACTCCACAAGAGGGCAGGGAGAAATCTATAAAAACCTGAATAAAGGGTGTACCAAACTTTTCTCAGTTGTTCCTAACATTATTTTCCCCGTAGAATCCAATTCCACTTGATATTGACATTTTTGTATCACGCATAGTTAATTAGATAATTAGCATAATTAGTCAAATATGTGAATTATCTCATTAATTAAGTACAAAAATGTATGTTGCAGAAATTAATTCTACGCGACGAAATACAGAAGGATCAACTGAGAAAAGTTTGGTAAAGCCTTTTATGAATTTATTATATTTTTTCCCTGTAATTTGCACCCATGTGTCAAGTAATTTAACATAGGGGCGAAAATAACCATCTTTTATAGCCATCTTTTATAGCCATCTTTTAGCCATCTTTTAGAGTACCCTATGCTTCGGTATGCTGACAAGCTTCATGAGATGCTAATTTCCTTTCCAGCTCGTTTTGGTACCTGCCCACAGAGCTAAAACTACTAGTAGCTGCTGTACTGACCATGGTATTACTGCGCTTAACTGACCTGCCAACTGTCCTGACTTTAACCCAACAGAGAATCTGCAGTTGTATTGTCAAGAGGAAGGTGTGAGACATAAGACTGAACAATACAAATTCATTTATGGCTGTTATTGAAGCAAAACTGGGCTTCCATAACACCTCAACAGTGCCACAGGTTGATCACCTCCATGCCACGCCCCATTAATGAAATAATTTGTTCTAAAGTAGCCCAGACAAAGTACTAACTGCATACATTAATATACTTTTCAGATAGTCAGCATTTCTTGTTTAAAACACATTTTTTAGTGGTCTTATGAAATATTCTATTTTTTTGAAATCCTGATTTGGTGGGTTTTATGAGCTGGAAGCCAAAATTGTGTAAAAATAAACAAATCAATACTTGAAATCATTTACAATGTGAGCACTGGATCTATGATTAATGAAAGTTCGGGTTTTTGAATGGAATTGTGGAAATAAACCTGTATACTAATACTGTATACTAAACACTACAAACATGCCCACTGGTTATATTGCAAACATCCTTACACCTGAATGAGGTCAAATATCCATTTACTTAGCAGAAAACCAACAAAAAGCAAGTTGGGTAACCTTTATAATTTATTTTTGCTTGTGTATTCAAATATACAAATTATCTTATTAACTATGCATGATGCAAAAATGTTTCAAGCAGAATTGGATTCTACATGAAAAATCATGTTAGGAACAACTGAGAAAAGTTTGCTACACCCTTTAATCAGGTTTTTATAGCTTTCTCCCTGTGCATTTCCATTATATTATTTTCGCCAGTATGTCAAATTACTTGACACATGGGTGCAAATAACAGGGAGAAATATAATAAATTCATAAAAGGCTTCACCAAACTTCTCAGTTGATCACTATGTATTTTGTCACATAGACTTCATTTCTGCAACATACATTTTTGTACTTTGCATAATTAATGAGATAATTCACATATTTGACTAATTATGCTAATTATCTCATTAACTATGCATGATACAAAAATGTACATACAAGAATTGGATTCTATGCGAAAAATCACGTTAGGAACAACTGAGAAAAGTTTGGCACACCCTTTATTCAGGTTTTCATAGATTTCTCCCTGCCTATGGAGACAATATGATCCAAATAACTACCGTGGGCTTTGTGTAAACAGCAACCTCGGAAAGATCGAACGGGCCAAAGCAAATTATTCTCCTGCTTTGGCAACTTCGACTCAATTTGGCACGATGGTCTGATGTGGGAAAAACCTATGACATCATGAAATCAATGTACACCAACAACAAATGTGCAGTAAAAATAGGCGAAAAATACACAGACTTCTTCCCTCAAAGCAGAGGAGTTAGATAGGGATACAGCCTGAGCCCAACACTCTTCAACATACAGTATACTGTATATCACTGAATTGGCAAAAACACTGGAACAATAAACAGCTGCTCCAGGCATCCCATTGGCAAACATGGAAATCAAATGCCAACATTTCGCAAATGACTTGCTGCGACCACTAACAACTAGCTGTGACCAGTAAAAAACTAGTACAAATAAGAAACTGGTCGAGGCCCGGTTGTTAGTGGCTCATGAATCTTGCCTTCCTGGAGATATCTGTCTTCAAGAAACATATAAGGAAGCTAGGCTATGTCCAATGATTACCTTTTGTCTAATAGAGAGAACTGTATAGTAAAGCTGTACAGTTTTCAGACTCCAGAGGAAGATTGGGAGTTAGTCTGCAGTTCTGATTGTATTTGGAAATTAATTTCATGGACTCTTATGGTTCCTGGAGGGAGTTCAAAATCACCATCAACAACAGTTTTGGGAGTACTTCAAATTAAAACGTTTCAGAGCCATTGCGATGCACCTGGAACAGAGCCTCATTACTAGTCATTGGTAAGGAAGCGGCCCAATTTCTCCCCAATATGGCTGCTGCCAATACCGTTATGTCTCCTGAGAGCTGCCTCCAATGTTCTGTCTCATTACAATCTTGATGACAAGAATATCATTACTTTATTATTCTAAAACAGGCAATGCAAATTTGAGCATTTGTCAGGAATTTTTCCCATTTTTGTTTTGTCCCTGAAGTAAGACTTACATGCATGGTTAAATAAGTCTAAAAACAAACTGCTGATGAGAAATCTATCTCAAGATCCTCATATACAGCATGTTGACAGAATGTTGGCGGTATTGTAAACAAAATGGAAAGCGTGCCAGGGGCCAATTATAAATGGCATTCTTCTGTGGCACCCATAGTGCCATCTTTGCCACCCCAGTCACTCTCTGTCTGCTCACTGTCCTCACCCACCCCCCGACTGTGGAATGTGTTTGTGTTGGTGTTTTGTTGTGCTGTGTGTTGTTATTGTCTCCGTGCACAACTCAGGAATGCAGACAGTCAGTTAGTTGGCGAACAACAGCCCGCATGTCGCTGCTAACTGAGCCCCCTGGGGTGACACTGTGACACAGACACACACTTTTACAGCGCTATTTATCCTGCCAGCCAGTCATCTGAATGAATCTTCCTTGTCTATTCCTGTCATGCAGCTGTGTAGGTGTGGATGAAGCCACTCCCTGGGATGCTGCTGCGCACCGCAAAGTGCATTCCTCTTAATGATAACATGGGGCTTTTTTCCCGTGTTTATAAGGACTGTATCTGCATGCCACGATGAGCAATCACAAAAAGTGGCATGGGCGTGTTGGGGATGGTGCAACTGTGGCACACATGTCGAGACAACTGGAAGCGATTTATGGTGAACTGTTTTCTCTGGATTTGTGCTTAGTGGTGCTAGTACAAAACCCAGCGTCTGGGGCACGACCTTTAATTTGTTGCATTTCGTTCTGGTTGTTTTCCCAATTAAGTTCTGGTCTTCACTCATGAGTGAAGTTGCCAACTCTGAGATCTTGGAATAAGGAACACTTTTACGACCACGCGGCGAAGCAGCGCGGTTATTAGGTTAGTTAAGTCTGCGGTTTTCTGGTGGAGCCGTTGCCCCTGTGACCCAACTACGGATAAGCGGTTGAAGGTGGAGGGATGATTTCACATACCATATTAACCTTTGGGATCAGTTAAGGCCTGTTTACTGTGGTCAGTAAGGAAGAATAGGCCGGTAGGCCTATTGTGCTGTATAAATGTTAATTAATTATGAACAAGTAGTCCATTGTCTTTATAATGTAGCCCAGGCTATATTCCCCTGCCACCTTAAGAGAGTGATTGCGCTGGGTTGCCTGCCACCTTAAGAGAGTGATTGCGCAATCGCTTCTTGGAAAGAGAGTTGCATCATCAGAGCGCGGCAGAGGAGACCGGCAAGAGAGGCCACTGCTAACATGCTATGAAACGAACGCACACAGAGTCGGGAGGTAAACCGAATAAACGTGAAGACAGACAATAAAACCCAATGAACAGAACGCTCGGAGGTGAACGCGGAGGTTGAATATTGAGCGGAGACATGTGAAGAACGGACGTGTAGTTGCAGAGTAAACAGAGACACGTGAGAGATTAGCACTGAAGCGTGAATGAAGAAAATAAACCGAACCACGCGAGACGTGAGAGATCGATGCAGAAATCATAATAAAAGAAGAGAGATGAAGAGGACGTCGCGGAAGGAATAAGAACATAAAAGAGTATTTGGTGAGTGCTCATGCAGATGATATTGAGCTAAGTCAAAGCAATATAAAATAACCAGTCAGGATATTGATGGATAATTCGTGATGTTGTGTTGATATACAGCATTAGAAGTGGACATCAGAAGAAGACCACTCACCCCTCCTGTGTGGGAATTGAAAAGAGGAATCCTGGTGAGTTGGCACCAAGGACTGTCACAATTATGAGACATGATTGTGAAATGGCATTATGTACTGTAAATGTACAGTAAGCATATGATGTGGGGTTCCATGTAAATGCATGATTGTTGATGTTGGCAGAGTGTTATTCCTGTGACTTTTTCTTATTATTCTGAGTTGTTGATTGTTCTGTACATTTCTGTGCAGACTGGTTATTTGTTACACCCATTCTGGGGGAGCACGGAGCCTGGGCTGGACCTCCATCTACAAGCAACGGCCTGTTCAGTCATTAACCCCACACTGCCCAGATCACTTGCCCTAGTGGCAGCGGTAGGAACTATACCCCCCCTTTTTTGATTGAGTGCACTCAAAGAGACTAATTGGGTACCCGTTTTATTTAGTTTGTTATTTTCTATAGGACCTCTTTTGGGTCCCTGTTTACATTTGTTCTAATCTTCTGTTATTGAATGTACATTTATAATTGAAAGAAAATTGAACAGAAGAGAAACAAAGTTCATTTTGGCTTATTGCCTTGCCTAGATAAAAGGTTAAATATAATTTACTGTGTCTGTGCATTCCTTCTATCAGAGAAACCTTAATATATATACTGCCAGTTATTTTACAACTTGAGTAGATGTACCACTGCACTTAAGCATTACACAGTGGGTTACATAAAGTGGCGACCACGAAGGGACTTTACTGGCTTTATTCTCTGATCAGAGGGATTGATATAGCGTTTTTGTGTGAATTTAATTGATTTGGAAAAAAAGAGAAGGAAAATGGAATATTGTAACCGCTTTGGTATGCATGCGCCAAGCTGCCTGTTTATCTCTGGTGTTGATGATAAATATTCCCTTGATGACGTTAGTGATATGTTTAAGATGCATGGTGCTATTGTTGATTGTAAGAGGATTCCAAATGAACCAGGCAAACCCAATGGGAGGGTCCTTATCCAATTCAAAGAGGAGAGAGCTGTAACCCGTATGGACCCACAGGTACTTGACACAGCATTCAGTCCTCCTGATGATCCTGAGACATTCTGGCAGGTCGACACTGTCCGGGAACCCGAAGAACAAAAATCTATAGATGAACAAAAATTTGCTGCTGCTATTGCTGGCCTAGACAAGGCTCATTTGATCCAAATGCTCCAAACTCAGCTTCTGAGCCTCCAGACACCTAGTAGTGCGGCACAGGTTGATAATGCAGGCGACAATGTGCCTACATCGTCTCAGGGGCCGCTCAATTTGGATGAGAGCCTCATCAATCCCCCCAGTGTCCAGAGAGTCGTCGTTGAACACGTGATAAAGACAGAACCACACTCTTCCCATGTCACCAAAATTCGTACCTTCTCGGGAAGAGCGCCCAAGCCCAATGGGGAAGTTGATTATGAGACATGGCGCACTCAAGTGCAACTGTTAATGAGTGACCCCTCCAGCCCAGATTCTCAGAAAGTCAGGAAGATCTTAGAAAGTTTATTGAGCCCTGCTAGTGATCTAGTTAAGAGTCTTGGCATCGACTCCCCACCTGCACTATATCTCACTCAACTTGATGCAGCATTTGGGGTAGTTGCTGATGGAGAGGAACTGTATGCAGCATTTCTGGGTGCTAGCCAAAACTCTGGGGAGAAACCTTCTGACTTCTTGAATCGTTTACATCTAATGCTTGGCAGAGCTATTGCTGGGGGAGGCGTGTCACTGTCCACTGAAGGTTCACAAAAGCAACTCCTCAGACAATTCTGCAGGGGCTGCTGGGATCAGACAATGCTCATCGAGCTCCAGCTTGAGCAGAAAAAGGCTAACCCCCCACCTTTTCCAGATCTGCTGTTGCTCCTCAGACAGCAGGAAGACAGACGGCTGACAAAGCTAAACCGAATGAAGAAGCATCTTGGAAGCGCAAAGGCTATGTCTCAAATGCACACAGTCTATGGGTTACCTCAACATGAAGAGGAGTTAGATGAAAGTGAAGCTGCGTTGACCCCAAAGGCGGAAAAAAAGAAGCTGAGTGAGACTCAAAAGCTTGCTCAGGAAGTGGCTGACTTGAAGAAACAGCTCGCCTCTTTCCAGTCAACATCAAAGCCTAATGAGCCACATCGTGTAGAGAACACAAATGAAAATGCCGTAAGGGGGGCCTGTATGGTATCGAATGTGGCTGGTCGCAGAATGAACACACAAACACCAAATATGCCCAGAGCCTGGTTTTGTTTTAAGTGTGGAGAAGATGGCCACATCGCAGCCCTATGTGAAAATGAACCAAACCCTGTTCTTGTGCGGCAAAAGAATGCTGAGCTCAAGGACCGACGCGACCAACGGAGGATGCAACAGCAGAGTCAGACAGATTTCCCTTTAAACTACTAGTGGCTCCTGATGAGGGACATTCAGAAGCCATGCACCCCACCTTATCTAGTCCCACATCCCGTGGTGTGAAATCAAATGTAGGACCTAAAGTGAGGGCAGAACAATTGAAACAAACAAGCGCACCCCTTGACTATAGTGCCTTGCCCCGCGGTCTGGTAGGACCACGCTACACTACTGTGGTCCTTATAGAAGGAAAGCAATGCAAAAGCCTCTTAGACACTGGGTCACAGATCACTACAGTTTCAGAGACATTTTACTCGGATCATCTCTCCTCCTTTCCTGTTGAACCGATTAGTGGCCTGCTTGAGATTTTGGGTGCTGGGGGTCAGCGTGTCCCGTACTTAGGTTACATACAAGTTCTTCTGTCATTCCCAAAAAGTGTCACAGGGATAGAAGAGAGCATTTCATCGCTGATATTGATTGTACCAGACACTGACTTTAATGGAGAAGTTCCCTTGCTTGTTGGGACCAATGTCCTTGACAGACTGTATCACAGTGGAATTGAGCGTGAAGGGCTACAATTTCTACAAGGAAGTGATCTCAGTGCAGAATGTGTCATGCTCTTCCAGCACATTGCTCAGACCCACAGTGAGGAAATGGAGGCCATGCCAGTGAAGTTGCTTGGGCATCGTCCGGTTGTTATCCCCGCGGGGCAAAGGATGTGTGTACCGGGGGGTGTTAGAATAAAGACATCGTCACCTCTGACGTCGTGTGCAATCGATTCTCCTGCAACACCCCCCCTGCCAGGTGGTGCCTTACTAATTCCAACGCTATTGGAGGCCCCCTATCAGTCTTTCAGCAAAGTCCCTGTTTTGATTCACAATGTAAGCTCACACAGCATCACACTGCACCCGAAGCATGTGATAGCTGAGTTGACGATGGTCCAGTGTGTGACAACTGTGAAACCACCTAGCACTCCCACAACCTGTGGTCTCCAGACAGTGGAACCGGCAGCCCCCCTGGATGACAATATGGCTTGCAGTCTAGGAAGCTCTCCCATCCCACCAGAATGGAAGAAACGCATTGCAGACAAACTGAGTAGCATATCTGAGGTGTTTGCAATTGATGACTCCTCCCATGGGTGCACCTCAGCAGTCAAACACAGGATAAGACTTGAAGATGAAACCCCCTTCAAAGAGAGACCTCGGCCAATCCACCCATGTGATAGAGAGGCTGTTAAGCAACACCTTCAAGATCTGCTGAAAGCAGGGATCATAAGGGAGTCAGAGAGCCCCTTTGCTTCCCCTATAGTGGTGGTGAAAAAGAAAAATGGAACGATCAGACTCTGTGTGGATTATCGGAAACTGAATATGCGGACTATCAGAGACGCGTATGCTCTCCCAAACATTGAGGAGACCTTCTCGGCTCTTAGTGGATCTAAATGGTTCTCTGTTATGGACCTCAAGTCGGGCTATTATCAAGTTGAACTTGCTGAAGAAGACAAGCACAAGACAGCATTCACATGCCCGCTTGGGTTCTATGAATTTAACCGCATGCCGCAGGGCGTGACCAATGCTCCCTCCACTTTCCAACGATTGATGGAAAGGTGTGTGGGAGACCTGCACCTGAACGAAGTCTTGGTTTTTCTGGATGATTTGATTGTCTTTTCGGACACACTGGAGGAGCATGAACGCCGGCTGATGAAGGTTCTGCACAGACTCAAAGATTATGGCTTGAAGCTGTCCCCGGACAAATGTCACTTCTTTCAGTCCTCGGTGAAGTATCTTGGCCACATTGTGGATGCCGAGGGCATCCATACTGACCCCGAGAAGATATCCGCTTTAAGAGACTGGCCTAGGCCAACCAACCGTAAAGAGCTGAAATGTTTTTTGGGGTTTTCCGGGTATTATCGGCGTTACGTGCAAGGCTACTCTAAAATAGCAAAACCATTGAATGACCTCACTATCGGCTATGTGGCTACTAGGAAAAGGGGAAAGCCATACAAGAGACCGAGACCCCAAGCTTCAGTGAACCAGAGCCAGCCTTTTGCCGACGAATGGACAGAAGATTGCGAGCTGGCTTTTAGAACGCTCATCGACAGATTGACCTCTGCACCCGTATTAGCATTTGCAAACCCCAATCTCCCATATATACTCCACACTGACGCTTGCGGGGAAGGTTTGGGCGCTGCACTTTATCAAGAACAGGAAGGGAAACTACGGGTCGTAGCATATGCTAGCAGAGGGCTGTCCAAAAGCGAACGGAATTACCCAACCCACAAGCTCGAATACCTGGCTTTGAAATGGGCCATATCTGAGAAGTTCCATGATTATCTGTACGGTACAGAATTCACAGTCCTTACCGACAATAATCCTCTCACTTATGTGTTGACTTCTGCAAAACTTGATGCAGCTGGCCACCGCTGGCTTGCAACTCTCTCGATGTACAATTTTGAAATAAAGTACCGACCTGGTAACACAAATCAAGACGCAGATGGGCTGTCAAGGCGCCCCCAGGAACCCTCACAGGATGATGATGCTTTTCTCAAGGAGAAGGAGAGGATTGAAGAACTCCGCGAACGTGTGTTGAGCAAGAACCACCGTGTTTTCTCAGGTGCCACATTCAGTGCCCTCTGCCATAGACACTCTGTGAGACAACCATATCTCCCTGAAGCTCCTATTTTAGTGGAGTCCCTGGCGGTGGACCCCTCTGCTATTCCCGCAAGCTATACCTGCTTTTCCCAGAGAACTGTTCCAGGAATGACCCCAGAAGACTGGTATAAGTCACAGAGGGCGGACCCGTGCATAGGACGTGTCATACAACTTCTCGAGAAGGGTGCCAAGCCATCATTCCAGGAGACCAGATCAGAACCCCCAGAAGTGAAGTTGTTCCTCAGGCAGTGGAATCGACTTGAGCTCCAAGATGGAGTTTTGTTCAGGAAATATATTGACAGAGGTACCGAAGGTTATCAGTTAGTCTTGCCAGAGAAACACAGAGCCAAAGCATTGGAAGGTGTTCACGATGAAGTCGGTCACCTTGGGTTCGACCGTGCCCTGAACTTGGCCCGTGCACGATTCTATTGGCCAAAGATGGCTCAGGCAATTGATGTAAAGTGTCACACATGCGAGAGGTGTTTCAGGAGGAAAACCAATCCGGAAAGAGCTGCTCCAATGATGAATATCAGTACTAGCTACCCTCTCGAATTGGTCTGCATGGACTATTTGACTATTGAACCTGACAACAGAGATACCAGGAACGTGTTGGTTATTACGGATCACTTCACTAAATTTGCTGTGGCAGTTCCCACAAAGGACCAAAAGGCAAGAACGGTGGCTAAGGCACTCTGGGAGAACTTCTTTGTTCATTATGGATTTCCTGGTCGCCTTCATAGTGACCAGGGGAGGGACTTTGAAAGTCACACAATCCGAGAGCTGTGTTCACTGATAGGAGCAGAGAAGGTGAGGACTACCCCTTATCACCCCCGCGGTAACCCGGTTGAACGATTCAATAGGACCTTGCTCGGCATGCTTGGCACATTGGAGGACAAAGACAAGTACCACTGGAGGGACTTTGTAAAGCCACTTGTTCACGCATATAATTGTACGCGGAACGACACCACCGGCTACTCGCCTTATGAACTGATGTTCGGGCGACAGCCAACTCTTCCCATTGACCTGTTTCTGGGACTCCAACCACAGAAGACCAATGCTGGGACTCACTCGGAGTATGTAAAGAACCTTCGAGAGCGGTTGAGGGAAAGCTATGGCCTGGCTGCAGAGAGTGCACGGAAGATGGGGGAGAAGAACAAGACTAGATTTAATGCCAAAGTCAGAGCAGCAGAACTAATAGCAGGTGATCGGGTCTTGGTACGAAATGTCAACATCAGAGGGAAGCACAAGCTTGCGGACAGATGGGAGAGAGAGATCTACCTTGTGGAGAAGAGGATTGGGGATGGGCCAGTTTATGTCGTTGTACCAGAAAAGGGTGGCGGCCATCATCGCACCCTGCATCGGGACCTTCTCCTTCCCTGTGGCTTCTTACCCATCATTGGAGATGAGGAGGCAAAGTCAAAAAGACCCTCTAAAGTGATGAAGTTGAGATCCCGAGAGTGGTCAAGGACGGATCCTGATGAGGATGAGGATGATGTCTGCAGTAGCAGTGATGAAGAGGAGCTTATGTTGGTGCACGAGCCCAGAGTGACTGTGATGAAACCTTTCGTTGAAGCTGCGGATACGAGAGTTGAGTTAAGATCTAGCAGGCTTCGCCAAGACTCGAGTCAGCCCTGTTCTACTGATGACTGTCATGCTCATGTTGGCAGGATTCAAGAGGATTTTCCAGCATGTGTGATGGAGGTCCTTCATGATAACCCTGAATCTGCAGATGCAGGACAATGGCATGAACATGAACACAATACTGATATTGCAGTTGGAGGAGACGGAGCTGTAGAACACATTCATGCGCAGCTTCCGGGGAACAGTCAGTGTACATTGAACCACAGGCTGAAATCAGAAGATCGAATAGACAACGGCATCAGCCTGATAGGCTGCACTACGACAGCCTTGGGAGGCCCTTAGTCCTGGCCATTACTGCTTTTTGCAGGAGTCTGGATGGCCTCGTCCAGGGATCTGGTCGATGGCCGACGCATGAAGGGACTCAAGCGTTCTAAGGGGGGGAGTATGTAGCCCAGGCTATATTCCCCTTCTATTCAAAATGGGTTGCCTGCCACCTTAAGAGAGTGATTGCGCAATCGCTTCTTGGAAAGAGAGTTGCATCATCAGAGCGCGGCAGCAGGAGACCGGCAAGAGAGGCCACTGCTAACATGCTATGAAACGAACGCACACAGAGTCGGGAGGTAAAACGAATAAACGTGAAGACAGACAATAAAACCCAATGAACAGAACGCTCGGAGGTGAACGCGGAGGTTGAATATTGAGCGGAGACATGTGAAGAACGGACGTGTAGTTGCAGAGTAAACAGAGACACGTGAGAGATTAGCACTGAAGCGTGAATGAAGAAAATAAACCGAACCACGCGAGACGTGAGAGATCGATGCAGAAATCATAATAAAAGAAGAGAGATGAAGAGGACGTCGCGGAAGGAATAAGAACATAAAAGAGTATTTGGTGAGTGCTCATGCAGATGATATTGAGCTAAGTCAAAGCAATATAAAATAACCAGTCAGGATATTGATGGATAATTCGTGATGTTGTGTTGATATACAGCATTAGAAGTGGACATCAGAAGAAGACCACTCACCCCTCCTGTGTGGGAATTGAAAAGAGGAATCCTGGTGAGTTGGCACCAAGGACTGTCACAATTATGAGACATGATTGTGAAATGTATTGATGGATAATTTGCAATGTTGTGTGATACACAGTATTAGAAGTGGACATCGGAAGAAGACCACTCACCTCTCCTGTGTGGGAATTGAAAAGAAGAATCCTGGTGAGTTGGCACCAAGGACTGTCACAATTATGAGACATGATTGTGAAATGGCATTATGTACTGTAAATGTACAGTAAGCATATGATGTGGGGTTCCATGTAAATGCATGATTGTTGATGTTGGCAGAGTGTTATTCCTGTGACTTTTTCTTATTATTCTGAGTTGTTGATTGTTCTGTACATTTCTGTGCAGACTGGTTATTTGTTACACCCATTCTGGGGGAGCACGGAGCCTGGGCTGGACCTCCATCTACAAGCAACGGCCTGTTCAGTCATTAACCCCACACTGCCCAGATCACTTGCCCTAGTGGCAGCGGTAGGAACTATACCCCCCCTTTTTTGATTGAGTGCACTCAAAGAGACTAATTGGGTACCCGTTTTATTTAGTTTGTTATTTTCTATAGGACCTCTTTTGGGTCCCTGTTTACATTTGTTCTAATCTTCTGTTATTGAATGTACATTTATAATTGAAAGAAAATTGAACAGAAGAGAAACAAAGTTCATTTTGGCTTATTGCCTTGCCTAGATAAAAGGTTAAATATAATTTACTGTGTCTGTGCATTCCTTCTATCAGAGAAACCTTAATATATATACTGCCAGTTATTTTACAATTTTGAGTAGATGTACCACTGCACTTAAGCATTACACAGTGGGTTACAATAACATTAAGAATCCCGATTTTTTTGCCCTTTTAAAGGGCAAAATTTGTATTGAATACGCACACATTTATTAGACTAATAACTACTAATAAACCGTCAACCATATTAGCCTACTGAAATAGCTTGGCTATAGGCATACCCACATCAGCAGCTTTAATTATTATTATTTAAAAAAAGACTGAGTCTATGACAGTTGTTGTGGGGGATTTGCATAACTCTCATACTATGGCTGTGGGAGTTTGCGGAACTCTCTTACTCTATGGCTCTGGGAGTTTGCGGAACTCTCTTACTCTATGGCTCTGGGCAGGATTGGCACACAGAGCAGTAGAGCTACCAGCGCACCGCGCACACACACATGCAGATCTGCAGCCACGGGGAGGTTTTGGTTTGTTGTTTGGTTGTTGTTGGTTTCTGCTCGTGAGGAGTCCTGTGTGCACTCGCCACAGAGCAATTGTGCTGTCTTAAATATATCTCCTGCTTTATTTTGTTCACTACTGTTAAATTCATTGTTGATGTTTGTGCGACGGATCGCACAGGAGGCATTTAGGGAAATACGGAACAAACCGCGTTCCGTATCGATTCAATACGGAACGCATCATTTAGTGTTCAATTAAGGAACGATTCCGTATTATACGGAACGGTTGGCAACCCTACTCATGAGTGAAGTGGAAATGCCACAAATGTCTCAAAAATGCAAAAAGGAAACCAAGAAGAGGTCATATTAGTAAGTTCTAAACCTCCCACTGGGAGCACAACCGGAAGTTTCATGCAATGCATTTTTACGCCACAATGCCTTTGTGACCTATTAGCAGTGCTCAGGTTCATTTGTTCCCAGACTGCATGCATTCCTGCACATTTACATCCGCGTGACGTGATCTGTGATTTGAAAAATCACACCAATGTGTGAACTGAGTGATGCTGTGTGTACTCTGTATCGGTGAAATAGCACCCCCTGCTGGTGCGGTAAACATAGGGACTGTCGGGACATATGCTAGGTAAATATTAGGACACCGGTACAAAGTCAGGCATAGTAGTGGATGCACTTGCACCAGTGTGTGCTAACTATTAGGAGCACTGTGCGTGCGTGCGTGCGTGCGTGCGTGCGTGCGTGCCGTGTGCGTGCGTGCGTGCATGCGATTGCACACGTGTGTGTGTGTGTGTGTGGGCTCCTTTGAACTCCTAGATTGTATGAAGTTTTCCCTGTTGGCTAAATGTTACAGCTGTCACACAGTGAAAAATGCAGCTAAGCCTCAGAATGCACTGATGATATCCAGCCACGTGACTCCCACTGTATGAGAAAACATGGGAACTGAAGGGAAACATCCGCCTTTTCGGCATGGAATCCCGCAAAGCAATAATTTTGCACAATTCTTTCATCTTTCATTCACAATGCTCATAAAGAAGAAAATCTCATCTCATCAAGCAATGAGGAGAAACACAAAACAAACTGAAGTTGACAATTGAAATGACAGGCGTTACATTATTTTTAAAAGTGGGCCCTTTGAGACTGTGGTAATAAACTCGACATGACATTATGTTATATAAATAAAGAAAGAATAGTAAATATTATCGCTATATAAAACAAGGCTGTTTATCAATGCTTTGACAACTTTTTAAGTTGCCAAAACAATTCATGTATAATGGGCTTTTAATAATTTCAAAGGTATAGTATCATTCGTCCATGTATTTATTCATCAATTTTGAGAAGCGCATGTCCACTTTTAGATAATAATGGCGACTGACAGATGCTTGTGGATGTTTGAGTCCACTGCCCAGATTGTGACTGAACATTAACTGAGATTTTTGTCTGATCTAATCGCCTTCTGTCGTTCCAGACAACCCAGCTGCGTTTCAGTAAGATCTGGTTGTGTGTTACGAACGCACCGGTGCACTTTTAAGTTCCTCGTAACCCTACTGCCACACACAGTCATCATGCCCCCCCCCCCCCCCCCCCCCCCCCCACACACACACACACACATATGCACAAGGACATGACTAGCAGACATGCAGGGGACAAGCAATCTCCCTATGGTTTATCGTATTGCACCCTTAACCTTTCTTCATCCATCCACACTTCCATTTCATCTTGCCTTTCCCCTAACCTGTCATTCCTCTCAGCTCCTTTATTCCACCCCCTCTTTTCACTCTACTCTTTCATTCACCTCTCGCCCCCTGGTTGTTTTGAACTGTGCTTCCCCTACCCCATATAAAATCGAGATGATCAGAAGCATTCCATTTTTTTGTTCAAGTTGCGTTTTTGTGTTGGTAGACATGAAGTTGAGTGAGGACTGAGGAGGGATGTTCTCTACTGTTCTACTGGAGACCTCTCTGCCGAGTCATATTCCACAGCTATGGGGAATGACTCCAGCTGACAGAAGGTGTGGACAATTATTACAGTACTGGCACACAGGGTGTGTGTGTGTTATCACTTATCTCTTTGCATCTTCACTTGTAGTCCAAGAAGTGTAGAGGAAAGAATTTGAGGGGAATGGAAAAGTTATTGTCCGGTTTTGTGGTGGTGGGTGACCATACAGGAGGGGTCAAGACTGTATTCTGCAGAGCAGGAGGCAGGCTTGAGGTGTAGGGTGTGTAGGTGTGGAATGGGAAAAAAAAGAACAGGCAGATTTATGTGACATTTACTGATGAAACGCTATTTACAAACAACAATAACAGCGGGAACAACATAACTCAGGCTGCCAGTAGCAGATACAACAAACCCTCCCATCACCCAAGTTGGCGCATACTTATAGCCCCTGACAGTACCATAACCTGTGACATTGTAACAGACATATGTACTGTACACCTTTCTGCCACAACATGTGGTACCAGGCAGGTAATACTCATTTAGCTAATACAAACACACATGTCTAATGAACTAGAACAGTGGGTTGTCAACCTGTTTGATACCAGGGCCCACTATTTATTCTGCATTTTAGCCACGGATCACCATTGAGGACATTTTAGCCCCACAGACCCCCAAACAAAAGATTTCTTTTGCTTTTGTCAACAATATTAGCCTGGATTTGGGAAACAAACAAGCAAAAATACAGATCAAAATGACCATTAGTCTTCTAGTTGTGTAGACTTGGGCTAATTAAGACTGTGAACTACAACTTTTCATCTGCTTAACCAACTTACCACCTGGAACCCTCTCAAGGACCACTGGTGGTCCCCGGACCACTGGTTGAAAACCACCAAACTAGAGAAATACCAAATAACAACCCAAACAAACAAAACCCTCCAACAACGCCTGGCAAAGTAATTGCCAAATTTAACAAGATGTTGGCCATCACCTTGGAGTCTTGAAGCTCCTTTCCCCACTCCAGGAGGTAGACCTCAAATAGAGGATGCTTAGGAGGACATCACAGAATACAAGACAAACAAAATAAACTTCATGTATTAGCCAATCACCTTAGTGGGCCCTGGGGAGGTTAGGTTACACAGTTATCTACTTGCAAGGCGGACAAGCAATTAGTCTGGTGCAAACACAAGCTGGTGTTAAGCTCCTCTTGGAAATTCTGTCAACTATTATTTTTAGGTCATTGAGGCTGTGGCAGTGCATTTAAGGTTTAATGTGTGGTGAAGTCTGCTGATGTGTTCAGGATGTGTTATGATTGCATTGTGGAATCTGTTATGCTGGTCTGGATATGTCAGGGGTGATAGAAGGACACCATTTAGGTTCTTGTCTCCACTAGGGGCATTTCAGGTTTAGTTTATGGATGATGGGGGAGTGGTGTTGCATCTCAATTAAAAGCCTCCCTCCCCAAGGTTTTCTTGGATTTATAGCTAAATCAGTTGATTGAGCTCTATCCTTTCTTTTCCCTGCAAGCAGAGGGAGAGCTGAGGCAGAGGCTGTTTCTACACTCTCCTTTTAGAGCAGTTGTTCACAAACCTTTTAGCCCGAGGCAAAAGAGAGATCTGATGTCTCCCCGGGACCGAAACTAGTTAAAGTAGCAGATTCTGCAAAACACAGTGTGAACTTCTAGATCATTGATCATTGACATCTGCTTAAAAGTTGTAAGTTGTGTGGAATAATTTATTTGTTTTCATTTTATTCATGAGATTCTACATTTAAAAAATGTTTAAATTTATTTTTAACTAGAACTTTAAGTCCAAACACACAAGAGTAGAGTAAGTGAGCAGAGCACAAGTACGCCTGACACCTCCAGGAGATAATTCTTACCATAATACTTGAAGATGATACTTGTGATAATACTTATAAAGGTAGAATGGGCAGGTTTCACAACCGCTCACGCCGCCCCCCCATCTGACCTAACTTGCTTTTGTCATCATACCATATACATTATGTACTGTGTATACACACACACAGTATAGTCAGAATCAGCTACACAGCTACTTGGTCAACTCCATATTTGCCTATTTGCTGTGGTTCCCCGGCAGGTAGGCTGGCTGTCTGTGGCCTGTATAGGGATGCCACTTAAGTCTCAGTCTAGCAGTCTCACTTGGGTGGCCCTGTCACCCCTGTGGTCACTGGTTTTGGCTTCAGTGAGGCTCTTTGTCTTCCATGTGCTGCGTATACAATAAAAGCTACAAAAGAAGTTGGTCTGTTCTGACAACTCAAGGCCAAGGTTTGTAAATATTGTACATTTGTATATAGTTTTTGCTGTCACTTTGGCATGGGGGGTTTAGATCAACATGGAATCAATTATGTTCTGGCCATATAAGGACCATGTCTTGATTGTACAGATATTGATGAGTTCAGATCAACATGTGGAAAGTTAGAACAGGTCAGCTCCACGCAATATATGGAGCGGCTGGACTCATAAGGTTTCGGGCAAGCACATCTACTGTAGACTTTACAATTTGAATGGAGTGGTATAAGTCAAAAGGGAGACGCAGAAGAAGAATGAGGGATGGGGGGAAGGATCAACAGAATTTCAGAACAGGTTCTGATATATATATATCCATATATGGAGATGTACGGGATGACTCGCATATACAATGACATTAGGGTCTGCGGATCTCCATTCATGATAACATCTCATGTTGTAGGGCAACGGGTACTTTATTCAATGTATGGGCTCAGTATAGCATTCTCTGGCACAGTTTAAAGAGAATGACACAATCACATTATACAAAGGCTGCCGATTTTGCTTGGTTCAGTGCTGTGCTCCGTCTTCCTCCTTATAGGCAAAAAAGATTTTGACCGGCCCAGCACTTGTCTGTACCGTGTCCGCGGCCCCCACCACCAGCCAGCAGCCGATGCCATAGGCTAATGAGGGGATTCCTAGATTGATGACTTTCAACATAGCGAAAAACCTGTCTTCAAAGTCCAGGTTTTGTGCGGGTGCTTTAGTGCAGTGGTATTTAACGTAGGGGAAGCAGCCTGTTCTCAGTATGTGGTAGTTTGATCCCTGAACACTCCAGTTGAAGTTGGACAGTCCGAACTGGTCATTGTGAACGTCACTGTAGCGAACACAGAATGACGTCCACGGGGGCAAATTTCGCTGCACCAGGTGGCGGGACAACACCTCCGATGCGTTGGGGCGTGGTCCCGTCCTGCCAGCCGTGCTTGGAAACAGAGCTATTCGTAGAAAGGCGTTGTGTATCGTCCTTAAAACGAACTTCATAACTTATAGATCTCCTGGCAACCTGCCGTTGCCAACTCGACTGCATGCAACATCAGAACCAAATGTTAGCTGTGTGGACTCCACCGTCACATGATGTCACGAGATCTGGGCACCATATATGGTGCACGAAGCAATGATGCCTGACACACTGACGGGAAATGCACAATTCCATCACAATTATGATGCTGCCATGATAATAACTGTATTTGTATAGCATATTTCATGACTTGAACTGTAGCTCAAAGGCATAAATGATTAAAAATAATAACAGTAATGCAATGCAGTGAGGATGTGAATAAGAAGGAATAAAAAAAAAACAATTAAAAACAAGTGTATACAAGTGACTAATAAGCCAGGCCGAATCAGCTGTTGCTAAAAAAATGGTTGCCAGCAGACTGGGTCTGGAATAGCTCAATTGTACGCCCACTTCCTACTTCAGAGAACTGGGTGGCCAATCAGGACATAGCCTAGTATGACAATATGGCATCAAATTATTAGTATTAAAAAAGCCATTGTCTGAAGCAGCCCCCGAGGAAACAACAAATATAACACAGCTATTCCAGGCTCAGCTGACTCGTCAGTGTCATTATGAGTCTAGCATATTAGCCAGGCTATATACTGTAGAAGCGGTTATTGAGCTGTGATTTAAAATGTTTACAGAGGCTGCCTGTTGAAGGTACAGTGGGAGTTTGTTGACATTTTTTGGAGACACAGAGAGGCCTGTCCTCGGTTGTCCCTAATTGGCTGTTGGTGGTGGTGTAATTGTCACATCAACTTGGGTGTATGGTGGCCTACTTGTGTGTATGATGCAGGATGGAAGCTCGATAGAGTGTATTTCAGTTATTGATATCATGATTCTGACATGATACTAAAGCCATACATTAACATTCTCCATTAGATGGCTTGTTAACCTTGCATTTGTAATTTAGTGCTGGTGCTGGCTGGATTTGCTAGCGTGCGCACGCGCGTGTGTGTATGATATGCATACATTAAGTGTGTGTCTTTGTGTACGGTATGTGCGTTTGCGAGAGCGTGTGCGTAAGTGAGAGAGTGTTAGTCAATCAGGAGGTCAGCCAAGACATTGCCTGCATCCTCTGGCACAGAGCACAGTGGGAGGTGGGCCAGAACCATGTCTTTCTCACTAAATGAATGGCCACGGGTACCTTACCCTTTTCCTTGCCACAGTCTTTCCAAGCGAAAAAACACTTGGAAGTTACTTTGATATATAACCCACGAATCGGAAGCAGTATAGAGCGTTGCAGTCCCGACCCCTTTTATGACCACGTGAAGGCCAGGAAATAATTCCCTGTGAATGTGTCACATAGACATTTAAAAAATATATATTTATTTATAGATCTGTAAGCCTCACACAAAGCCAACTCAGACTGTGACAAATCATGAGAACAACCAAAATATATTGGGCCAAACAAATAATTAGAATTAAGGAAAAAAGCGCAGGCTACAACACTTTTTTTGGTTATTTTTCTTGGCATGGCAGCCTCCATGTTCTGTTCTCTGTTGTTGCTGTTGATGGAGGACTTGGAATGTTTTTAACAATATGACAAGCGATGGTACTGGTAGTATCATTATTAAGGCACTAATAATTGTTTTGTTAAATGGAACTCACGACTGTATGATTCTTCATAGACAATGAAGACAATACAATAGGTTAGTGAAAAAGTCGTTTGGTGAAGCTATTTTGACAATTTAAAACAAAGTATGTGTTAATCAAACAATTGTCGACCAGTTTGTTTATATACTGTAGTCCAAGAGCATTAGCTCAAGATTGAGTCAAACCCGGAACAAAACAAGCTGAAATTTTCAGGATATGTTCGGAATACCTTTAGGAATGACATACTAAAAGTTTCCGTGAATCCCCCTTGTGCTCTCCGAGATATTCAAGATGGTGTACACAATGGCTATTAGATATAATGGGGGGTGAAAGGGGCAAACAAATTAAACTGAGACATATTTCTACAAAACTTCACAGGTTGATTATATACTGTAAATACAAACATTTTTTCTATTGCAAATTTCCATGAAATCCAATATGGCCTTCTTAATATTAGCACTAATATACTAATACACTAATATTGTGGTCGCCATATTGTGGCAACCACAATATCCACGGTTACAGTGTACAGTGTGCACTTTGTATTACTTATGATTGAAATGTATCAATACATCAAATTACTACAATGAAAAGGTAGGAATAGAACAGTTGAACCCCCCCTCCCGGCTCTCATGTCGTAGGATGGCTGAGTCCATTACCAGAATCCCACTGGGAGCTTTCGTTCTCTTGAGCCAATCTCATCATCACCATAATCAGGAAATGAGTCTGCGTTACCAAGGAGACCAGCTGCCGAGAGAAGAGGACATACTGTATGGGACTGGCATACTGTCATTACACTGCCACATGCTGTAGTGCAAATTGGCACACACAGACACGCACAGACTTCTGCTCACTCACTCATGCATGCGTGTGTGTGCTTACACACAGACACACACCCACACGCACAGCCAAACCTACAAAGTATCAGTCAAGTGTGAGGAAATGATTTCTGTGGAATAGGACATTGACATGTTGTTCTTCTATGTGCTGCTACCACATTTTCTTTAAATGGAGCATCAGATTTCAGTCTGCAGGTCCCGGCAGAGCTACCACCGTCTGTCTGCAGGTTTCTGCTGCTGAGGAAGTTTGTGTGATGCTGACTACAGGTAATGAATGGCAGCCAGGGCAGAAGATAACGATCAGACAGGATATGATTACAGGCTCAATATCCCTGATCATTGTTAATAAGTTACGTAATGCTGGGTATAAATGGCCTGACCTCCGTTTAAGGAAAGTTATAACCACAAAGCAGCAACACTTTAAAGCAGTGGTTTTCAACCTTTTTCATACCAGGGCCCACTATTTATTCAGCATTTGAGCCACGGACCACCATCTGAGGACATTTTAACACCAAAACTAAAGATTTATTTTGCTTTTGTCCACAATACCTGCCTGGATGGATTTCACAAGCAAAACAGTAAAGCATACAGATCAAAATGTCCATTAATGTTCTAGATTCTGTAGTTGTGTAGACTTGGGCTAATTCAGGTGATGAATATTTTAACTCTTGTAAACATGCTCTCAAAGAGTTCATCTGGTACATCTGCTGACCACCTGGAATCCTCTCAGGGACCACCTGTTGAAAACCCCTGCTTTAAAAGACCAGTGAGATGCGTAGGTTTTACCTAACCATGGATGCCCTCCCAAAAATAGTCTTTTTGTGTAATTTTAAAATGCACAAAGTCCATAAAAAT
>CM076966.1:13822240-13824740 GCA_039105355.1 Benthosema pterotum
ATTACTTTAACAAAGAAATAAAATGGGGGGAAAAGAAAAAATGAAATGAAAAACACTTTCTCTTGTTTTCCACGTCATACTTCCATAAATTGTAATCTTGCCTTCCACTTAAAGTTTTGAAATACAGCCGCTTAACGTCCACTGTTCTGCAAGGAGGGCCTGATATATGATTCTCTTTTTCTTTGTTGCTCTCTTTTTTATGCTCTACATTCTATCCTTATGTTTGCCGTGTTTTTGCCGTTTGTTTTTTTGCTGTTATATTATATTTGCTGCTGTGTTGGCTGAAGGAAGCCAAACAAAAATAAGTTTTACTCTTATGTAGCTGTACACAAGAAGTAACAATAAAAACAAAACATTCTCAGTGTTCAATGCAGCTGCAATGGGTCACATTTGCAATTTTGCAGTCTCAAAATTACATCAAAGGTGTCCTAGGTAACTTGACTGGTGGTCACCGTCGATACGGCAGTTTATAGGTCGAGTACTACATTTCCCAGCATTCCTTGCACATTAAGTCACATTCTGATTGGTCCTTGTAATCAACGACCAATCAGATGTTTGTGATGTCATGTTCCTGGAAAACAATACCCCCATCCCTTTTCGATAGAAAAAAAGAATTAGTACAGGCTTTGCGGGCTGAATTTCAGGGAATGGCTTATGTGACAAATATACCAGTCATAGTGGATATCAATTTTAAGATTTGTTTTAATGAAAAAGTTACCTAGTATTCTTTTTAACATTTCATTAGGGATTATACCAAGTAAATAGGATTACTGTTAAACTAAGCAGCACTGCACCACTGCTTACTTCGAATAGCTACTGACGCCCATTCTAGGGTTGCACTTGAAGGTAAAGCTCTAGCCTAGATAAGATTGTCAGACGAAATCCTCCTGACATATTTACGTTCGGTGGGAAGATGGGGAACAAAGAAGGCCAGAGGAGGGGTGGAGTGGTGGGCGAGGAAGATATTTAGGTGATATCACTTCCTCCTCACTTAGCCCTTTGTGTGGGTTTAGGCTTCTGCCACTAAAGGGAAATGTATTTGGCTGTGTTTGTATGTGTATATGGATGGGCGTGTGTGTGTGTCTGTGTCCATGCATGTGTGCGTGCGCATGTGTGCCTGTGTGGTGTTTATATGCGTGTTCTGGGGAAGGGCTGTGGTGAGAAGGGAAGAGGTATAATAAAGTTAGTCATATCCTAGCCTAGACTGCCCCTCGCACGCCTCACCGGTGCGGTTATGCAACGTCACCATCACATCCAGGAAGGCTACTATGTTCCCATGGTGAAACCATATTTGCCAGGAATATCAGTCAAATGGATTGTGACAAACAATGCTACTGAGATTTGGTCTGACTTCCGTCTTTTAGTGTATTTTATACACGTGTTAAAAACTTGACACAAGGGTAACTGAACATTAACCTCTTAACACCCAGGAACGCACCTGTGACATTTCAAGTTTTAAGTCTAGACAAAAAATAGAAAAAGAAGAAGAAAGAAGAAAACTTTTACAGCATATCAGGCTACAATACTTCATATTGAAATTAAATACATTCGATAATCAAATAATTTGAAACTCCCGCAACTATCGTAAGAAAAAAAGAACCTCCTGCATCCTTGACCATGAAGAAAGGCAGACATTAGTGTCTTATTTTGCGGGCAACGCAGTGAGTCCGGTCCAGCAAGAGTCTTGACACTGTCATGAAGTTGCGCTCATCATTTTTGTCGGCTTCAAACAGCAGATAACCACAGATAACCTTTTGGTTTCACCGGGTGGTCCGTGACCCCTTGACCTCTAATCTGAAGACTTTAAATGGAAGCATGTGAAGAAAGGTATGGCTTATAACAAAGTAGCACTCACTATAACACACACACACACACATGTGCATGCGAAGTTGCGAACACACACACACACACACACACACACACACACACACACACACACACACACACACACACACACACACACACACACACACACTTACAGAAGTTTGTAAAATGCCCACTTGCAGCATGTGATTGTATCTTCAAAGAGAGCTGGACTTCTTAGTGATCTCTATCGCTCTCATAAATGGACATGGACATGTGCTTTTGTGTGTGCGCACGCGTGTGCATACGCTTGCCTTTGCAAATGGACTACCTGTCTCTTTGTCTGTTTTCTCTTCTACTGATGGTTGACTGATGGTCAACCATCAATGTGTGTGTGTCTGTCTGTCTGCTGATACAGTGCATGTGCTGGTCCCCATACATCGTCCCCTCTCTCTGACCCTTGAACCCTGCTGTGTTTATTCTTTGCTGCATTCCCATGATCACAGGAGGTCCTGGGAGAAACAAATCAGACAACACACATGCGCACACACGCAAACACATGCATGCGCACTCGCGCACGCACACGCGGTGGTCAGTATGCAAGGTATAGGCCTTGGTCTGAGAAGCAGAAGGCCATTCGATCAATACAACGGTAATGATAATGAAGTCGTTGTACTCACTGGAATTGGGCAATGGA